>CM033277.1:31006862-32206862 GCA_019343175.1 Oedothorax gibbosus
CTGGTGCGGTGACGTTTTAAAACTTATTTACATAAAATAAAGAAAAATAATTTTAAAAATTACGTATTTTTTTAGTTTTGCTTAAAATTAAATTTTGTTTAAATTTTTCTTAATCACATATTTGTTGGGAAAACTGCAGTTTAAATCACACTATTTGGCTACTGCAACGATTTAAAGGACACACACAACGAACTTTAAATTATATGTGAAATAACCCTACTATTGGAATGGATCAAAGTTTAAAATTATTACATTAAATTATTATTAATAATAATCCGTAAGGGTTTTTTGACTCCGATATGCTTATTTGTAGGTCTTCTTAAAAACGTGTTCCATTTAATAATATAGTTTAAGTAAAGGTTTTATAAAAAAAATATAGAAAGAAAATGTAGATTAAGCAACCATACATCAATAATCAGTTATAGGATACATTTAGTAGAAATTATAATCTAATAAAATATTATATAACTTTTCTCTTTCACATAATCTGCATCGTATTTTGCTTAAAGTTAATTACCTATTAAATAGTATGAAAGTTTCAACGTAACATCTATCTATTTTAAAATTACGTAACACCGGATATCTACATTGATATTTTGTCTCCTAACTATATAATTTATTATCGGTGAAGTAATAACACACACCTTTAAGATATACGAGTTAAGTTTAATAGCACCGTTTATTTTAAACAACCTCTTAGCAGGATGTATTATAGGTCGTTTTAAATTGTCTCTACACCATATTACTCTTTACTAAGGTAAAGAAAAAAAATATTACTCACGCAATTTAGTTGGAAATTTACTCTTAGTATCTCAGATTACTTTTGTGCGTGTGTTACCTTAAAGGAATCTACTTTCTTAGTATTTATCCTATCCTTTTCATAGTTCCTTAAAAAAAAACTCCTTTTCCATACTGTAGTCAGTCCACTGACTTTGACTAAACGAAAAAGAGTTTTTTGAACCCTTCTTTTGGTATGCAGAGAGTGAAAAGGGTCCATATTTTCCAAAGAAAAGTCGTTTAGTTAGGGTTAGTTAGACTAGCGTACTTTTCTTTTAAGGGTGTTATTAACATTTGTATTAAATAAAAAAATATTAAGAAGTTACGTGCATAAATGATCTAAGTTAATTTTCTAGTTTAAAGTTTGACTTGTGGTTAGGTCAAGTCAAAGAGAAATAGTAAAAATTTCCAATGTATTTGTACTATTTTTTTACATCAATTACAAAAAATTTAATTTACGCCAACTTATAATTGCATTAGTACTATGTACTAAAGCTCTTTTTCATCGGAATAGTGCTATTAAGAACTATAAATTCATAACAATAGGTGGTAATAAGTTGTTAGTATGCAAAGCTAAGTTTAACACAATCATGGTTCATAATGTCACTAATTTTTCTTATTTTGATCAGTATGCGTGCACTAAATTTTCGTTGAAATATATACTAAATTATTAGCGACATTTTTGCAATTTTATTCCATTAACACGTGTTGACGAGCGAAAACGCGTATAGTAATGTAAAGCTGTTTCTGGGCTCGAATCCCGTTTTGGAGATGTTCTCTACACTGTTAAATATTTGTGTGCAAAATCGCACCGAAATCTCGGAACTTTCTAGCTTCCACCATAATTTGGAGCGTGAATTTACCAATTTTGTGGTAAAAATCATAACTTTGATACACCGCAAAAGTGATGAATCAACGCTCCAAATAGTGGTGGCAGCTAAAAAGTTCCAGGATTTCGGTGCAATCTAGAGCCAAAATTTTTAACAGTGTAGAATGTGTTGAGCTATTTTGTTTAAACTTGCATTTTTCATTAATTAAAAGCATTTAGTTTATTATTTTACAATTTGTTGTTCCCTATAACGACGAAGTTATTTTAGTAAATGACAAAAAAAAAAACTATCATTGTCTCTATAACAATATAAAAGCTAATCGAGTTTTTAACTTTGCTTCTCTTGCATTCTGGAATACAACAACCATTGTGCTAATTTTCCCTTTTAATTAAGGTGGCTCGCTTTCGTGTAGGTCTCATCTTTGGATTGGTGCCAAAGAGTAATTTCTAAACTTATTTTTATCGCAAATTTCTTGCTAAGAACAATTTACGCCCTAATTGGATTCTCGCTGTTCATAAATTATATTACTTTGAAAATAATTGTATGATAGAAGGGATTGGATATCTTAGATATTGCAAGCGATAAGGAGATTTAAATTTTGAGCCTGTGGAATAGATGTTGAACGATTTAACCAATTTTATTTCCAATAGTATGTCATCTAAACTAAAACAATAGAAACGTAATGGCGTTTTAGAAAAACTGAGCATGAAACCTTGCGAATAGTTCGCAAAATTATATTGTTTGATTGTAAATAAAAAGATGTACCAAATAAATAATTACACTTAAAAAACATTGATTTCTACAAAGTCTTTTAAATTATCATCGATGTATATTTTAAAAGTGTAAGATCGAGGTACACATGATTATTTACACCCATTATAAAACTTTAATCTGTCCTATCAGTAAACTCGGTTGGATTATTATACAATGTATTTTATCTAAAAAGAGAAAAGTCAATTCTTAATTATCATCTGTGTAAATTTTGTTGAAGATTGTAATGATAGAATAGGGACTTAAACGTGTGCATGAAGATTTTAATCATATGTATTATGCGGACGATAGATAAAAAATATCACTTTTAAATGCTTTTTAATACCTTTTCTTCATGGGCTTGAGTAAAGGTAATTTAATTTAAATGATGGGCTTTCTAAATTACTAAACATTGCCGGTTACAAACATGGACACACGCAGGACAGGTTACATGGAATATAAAAAGAGATATATGCTGTTTGAAGATATAGGGACTTTTTATTTTATTGTAGAAAAAATTTACTATCTATTTTACAGGCTTTTGGTTCTGACAACAAAGGTATTGAAAGGTATACGTTAAACTAACTTATTTTAAAAACTTTATTCATGTTCTGGTTTAAAAAAATATTTAGATTATAATTCATAATAAGGAAAAACTCACGAAAGTTAACTTATAACTTATAGTGTGTACAACAAAACTAAAACCAACATAAGTTTTTATTTTTATGTATTTTTAATTTTTACAAAAAAAACAACTATTATACACATTCGGCGACAAGCACTTAAAAAAGTAACCGACACATATTTTTCAAATATTATTATTGATTTTTCTCCTTATAAATATAAACCAAAACATAATGAAATATTATGCAATAAATAACACTTTAAACAAGCTTAATCTTTTTAAACAAGCCATAAAACTCGGAGCAACTCTTCAAATCCTTTAATCTCTACCAGTTTTCAACAATATAACAAGAAGTGTTCCAACCATGACGATTCTCCCTTTGTGATACAAAATAATTACGAGGCTTTCAAAATGACAAAGGTCACCTTTTTATGATCATTTTATGTGGCCACACATCATATAGAAACTATTTTACGAGTTTCGTTTTGCACTAAAGGTTTGATGTTTTATTTTATTTCGGAAGGCAGTAACTATGTAACTCTTTTAATCTCTTTTTCGTTACTAACTCTTTAAAACATCATCAGTTGCGTTGTAATGTGCATGGATATGCGAGTTTAGTTTAGTTTGAATTATCGTCGCACTAGAGCTACAAGAGGGCTATTGGCGACGGACGTCATATTTTAGAACCACAGTCAAGTGACGAGCCGACACCTGATGGATATGTGAAAAAAGATAAGCCTTTACATTTGACTTTCAAAATATTTTAATTAAATTAAGTTGACAAATGATTAAGTTAAATAAGAAAAGTTCTAAAATTAAATAAGTTAAAAGGTACGCAGCTGTTATTCCAAACGTTATTGAATAAATATAAATTTAATTTGTACCTATAGTTGCATACTATAATATTTTGAAATTGAAAATCACTTTCGGAATTATTTATAAATATAAAATCGGTTTTTTTTACAATTTTACCTTCCAGTCTAAATAGAAAACAACTATACTTCGAAACAAAGTAAAATATATATTTTATTTGCAGTAAAAGATGATTTTTAAAATGTTTCTAGTAAAATCTTTTTTAAATATCTTATATAATTAGTTATATCCACAAAAATACTTTTTATTAACATTGACAATACTTCCTCACAAAATAAGCTTTTTATTAAATTTGTTAAAAAAATTAAACTAAAATTCACAGATTTACAATCGACGTTTGAAATTTCTTTTTAAATAAAAAGTTTTTCGTAACTCATTAAATAGTTGTGGATTGAACTTTTCTCATTTATAGAATTTGGAAAAGCTTATAAATTAGTCTAGGAGGAATTGTCAAATTTATACTTTTCCAGGAGGGTCTTCTAGAGGCGACCCTGCCCTACCTTTAATTCACCATTGATTGTAACTAATGGTGGAATTGAGAGAAAAAAACCTTGCGTATTTCAAAGATAAATTGTTATTTTTAATACGCCCAAACCTCAGAAATTATGACCCATGAAAAAGAAAGGAACACGTGTAGAAATAAGATATCATCTGCTTTTCTAGACAACTGCTGAAAGTTTCGCATTTCTCGCTCGAACGAATGCACTGACAACACTGGGACAAAACCATAAAAAAATGACAACAAACAAATGCTACGTGAAAGAAAATTCAATGTCACACTAAGGCACACCAGCGCCACTGCGGTGCTTGGAAACGGTCGATATCACTAGCCCATTGGCTAAGTTTGACAGCGATCGAGCGCCCAACACAACTCAGATATCAAAAACATCACCGAAATCGAACACTGCTGATATGTGACATGCCCTGTCAATCGTTTTTTTGATATCCTGAAGAACTGCTATGACAGTATCCACCGATTCCGATCCCTCGAAAACGTTCCAATTCAAGTTATTTTGGCTGTGTTTAGTTTCGTAAACAAAGCAACAGAACGAAAAACCATAATCGTTTAGCTAGCAGACGATTATTAACTCTGGTAGAGTGGAGTTGTTTTGTTCCGACTGGTATAAATAATAAAGGAATATAAAAAGAGAGCGGGAAATAAAAATGCGTGTCTCTATTTTTTAAAAGAAGTGTGCGCGAGAACTTGATTTTTCTTGGTTTTTTCGGAGCTGGTTCAGTGTCAGGGCCGCGAGCGGGAACAATTTTTCCAAGGTCGGGAGAAAGGTAAAGTTTTCTAAGAGGAGACACATCTTTTTCTGCGGCCGGCGCCTTTAGCTGTGGATTGGACAGCATATAAAACGGTGTCAGTGTCTGTGTCAGACAGGATTCGTCAAACTTTCTCCCTATTGAAAAGTTTTTTCACATTTTGAACGTTTTCTTTCCTCAACTCTTTGACTTCCAAAAAAACATTTTTCCTCACTGAAAGAGAAAGTGGATGAAAATTGAGTGCAGGAATGTATAATTTTTAAAGGTAAGCTTATTTTTTAAATTTTAAAATTTTAAATTTAAATAATAGCGCATTTTTATATGGGCCTAATGTTAATCTTTGCCTAGTTACTATTATTTATTCTATTTCTAACATTAAAATTTAATTCAGTAACAAAATCTCAAAACAAAATTCACTTAGAAGTTTTCTGCATAATTTATTAGAATGTATCCACTCTTTAATGCGAAAATTTTACACATTTCATAATAATTCTATGTGATATTAAATAAAACAACCATATTAATTTCAAAATTTTTTTATTCATTCCACACATTATACAAAAATATACGACACGTAAAAACATTTCTGTATGTAAATTGTGTCATCTTACAATTTAAGATTTGGATCCATTCCTGTATTTTACAGTTCCAATTTATTTATTAAATTACAGAAATGCATTACTAAAATAAACTTGAATATAATAAATTCTATGCAGCATTTTATGGAAAAATTAGATATTAAAAAAGTAGGTTTGTAACAGAATCTGTCACTTAACCCGCTTCCACACAACAGTTGTATTTAACAGGTAAAAAAGCGCCAAATACAGCATTAATTCTTTATTAAACATTTACATGCTAAATTTGGCTAGTTTCATTTATTTTATTTCGAAAATTCAATAATTATTACTTATCGTTTGTAAAAATTAATTTATAATTCAAAGAATAAATATGTAATATTCCTCGCTTTTAAATAGAATGAAAATATTTCATACCAACATACAAAGAATCTCGTAGTGAAATATATTTGACGTCATTTCAAACTGATCGATGTCGCAAAAATAAATTAATTTTAATTTATTGTCTAAAAGAATTAAAGTTTCTCGAGCGATTGTTGCTAATGGCAATGGTGCTTTAATTCTAATAAAAATGGCTGCCTATGCTTTTTAAATGATCATTATATGTTGCGGTTCTTTAAATAATTGAAGCACTTCGAATTCGAATTCTCTTCTGAAATTTTTTATGTATTCTAATTTTGATGAGCTGGAGTTTTTGAAGTATAACACTTGTCCGTAGCATTTGTAGTTTGGGCTATGAAAGTGGGTGACAGACAGACGGACAGACAGACTTATGTGACATAATTCTAAAACTTTTTATATTATCCACAATATGATTATTAAACAGCTTTGTATTTGCATAATTTTTTTTTTAAATTAGTGAAAGTGAATACTATATATTTTCTAAATAGTCATAACTAACGATAAATAATTTAAATACATACAATAAAATAAAGAAATTTCTTATTCAATATTTTAGGCGAAAATAAAATTGTAAAAAAATAACAAAACAATTTCGAGATTCAGGATTGATTTACACATTTTCGATTAGTTTACAAGACATTCATAAAATAGTAAACTAAAAATGTTATTTAAGTGCATTTAATGTTGACTTAAATTTAAAAAAATATATACACACAAATTATATAAACATTAATTTTTATTGTTCATATTTTAACCATTGCCTTATAATTCCATAGCATTATTTTATTCTCTTATTGTGTAATTTTTATTGAAAATGTTTTTTAATCAAGATTGATCTAATTAATAACAAACTAATAAAATAGTAGTAAACAAAAAATAAAAACACTAAGTCTTGTACAATATTTTTGAAAAAAAGGAATATTCTTAAAAAGCAATATTAGGGGTTTTTTTTAAATTAAATGGTAAGCTGAAACTAGTGTGATAATTTATTGATTAAATGGTAAGCTAAAATTAGTGTGATAATATATTTATTACAAATACAAATTTTAAGAAATTATGATCATTGACTTAGCTTAATTAAGATTTTAATTTAAACAAATATAATAATGATATTCAAACGTTTGAAAAAAAATTATACATAAAATTGAACTAAATAATTTCATATTTGAAAAAAAAATATCTAAATAAAAATCTTATTCACAGTGCTGAGTTTATTTTTATACACTAGTTATATACTTTACAAAACTTTTTAAACAATAAATATAAAACTTACACAATTTAAAATATTTAAGTTTTTAAGTATAACATTTAAAATATAGAATAACCATTAATATATATATTTTTAATGACTTACAAATTTTTATTTAAGTTTGCCTTTCGTTGAATCTTTTATGAATTAAAAGAAAAGTTTTTTGTGACAAATAGACGTAGAGACTACGCGAAGTTCATAAAATTTTCACAAAGATAGGTTTACCTTTCGCCGTAACTTTATAACAGTTTTTAGAACTTTTCATTCTATAATTATAAAATAAATAAAACTTGTAGTATTATTTCGTAAATAATATCACATAGTTATTCAATATAAGAAAGCTTTTAAATTATAAAAATAAACATACAAAAAAATCTTTTTCCTTATCATTAAAATAGCCTGTTTGTAAGAAACAAATTTGCAGTTTAATTTAAAAGCAATATTTTTAAAAGATTAGTAAGTAATTAATGTGTTTTATATTTTAATACTACATTTTTATCAATTTAAAAGACACGTAAACTTTTTAAAAGAATGGAGTGAGTGAAGTTTCGATAAAAATAAATTAAATATATTAAAGTATATTTTTTGAATCATTTTATTATGAATTTATTGATATTTCAGGTTGAATTGCATGGGAAAAATTTTAATGATGGTTAGTTTTCGAAAACGTCTTTTATTTTTAGGAGTTTGGTTTCTGGAGTTCGTTTGTAAGATTTTGAGCTACTGTGGATTATAACGAAGATATTCTATGTTTTATTAGCTAGTTTGTCCTTCAGGATATCGCTCTATTGAGCTGTAATGGACTTTTAATGGCGATCTTCACGTTCTTTCCAAATGTATCGCCAAGCTCACCAAAGTATCCAAATAATTGCTCCAAATGAGAGTATACTGCACCCATTGTCATGAGCACAGTAATGTGTATTAAAGGAGAGACATAACTAATATTTTGGCTAAACTTAACTTTTAATAACTAACATAATAAACTAAACATAACCAACTCATAACCATAAATTGGCGAAGGGAAGGTGTACACGGTAAGTAGTAGCAAATGTCATAAATTCATCAAAGTTTAAATATGTATGTTCTAGTTACAGATACATAATTTAACAGTTATACAAATATTACAATTAATGGTGGTTGTTGAAATGCGTTATTCTTGAACTGCTCTCGCTCATGCCGCTACAAGAGAAATATGTTTTTTTTGCATCCTAATTAAAGTTTTGACTTGAAATAAAATTATTTTACAATTATGATTCAATAAGCTTAATTTGGATTAGTTGGGACAGAAGAGTTACCTAAAACCAGACTGGTTAATACACTGCTCAAAACAATTAGGGGAGCACTTTGCGTACTTTTGTTACCTTTCAGTCTCAACTTTTAATTTTTATTCTAAAAATGTAAAACTTGCGAAATAGATTCATTATGCATTCAGAATGAAATGGTAAAACAAACAGGGGGAAAAACTTATTTTTTTAAACTAAAATTTAAGGGGAAAAAATTGGAATCATAACTTTTGAATAAAATATAACAATACTTTTATCAAAACTTTATTTGTTAAAAATAGTTAAAATCAATTTTTAACCATCTAAAAAATGCATCCATGAAGAATTTAGGGTCAATTTATTTTTTAAAATTGTTTCAGACTGAATTTTATTTTACCATGTTTTTCATATTTTCATTTAATTAAAACAAACATTATTTAATTCTTCAAAAGAGATGATTTTTCATCTAACGATACATAAGTGCGAGCTTGATTTAGTCAGAAAAAAATTGCAAGCTGATGGAATCATTGGGGGATGAAAGGTTTTAAACCATGCGCTCCCCTAATTGTTGTGAGCAGTGTAATTGCTTGAGTTCCATTTGAGATTTACTATCTTTTAGCTCGTTCAAGGAACGAGTATAAATTGGCTAGCATTACTTTAAGATTTCAAATAATGTATAATAAAACCGTTATTAATTTTATTATAACTAGTTTTTAATACAAAAAAATATAAGCACAAGCACATTTTAATTTTTATATAGAAATTTCAATATAGAAAATCAACATTTGACTTTTATTTGCATGTTGTATCCTATCAATCCGAAGTTAAATAAATAAAGATTTCCGAAATCCATTATTTATTCTAGTTTTCGGAAAGCATTATAAATTATTCAATAATAGTATGTTCAAAAAATGCATGTTCTTTTTAGGCTTACAAATTTAAAATAATTTATTTTACAGCTAAACTATTTTTTGTATTTTCTATTTTTAGCTTCCACACTACGTTTATAACGTAAAAAGTGGAAGGTATTATAATCGTTCAGTCCGTCTGTTTGTCCGTCACCTACTTTCATAGTCCGAACTACAAATGCTACGGACAAGTGTGATATGTCCAAAAATTCAGCGCATTGAAATTAGAATACATTGAAAATTTCAGAAAAGAATTCGAATTCGAAGTACTTCAATTATTTAAAAAACTGCAAAATTTAATGCTCATTTAAAAAGCATAGGAGGCCATTTTTAATAGAATTTAATCACCATTGCCATTCGCAACGATCGCTCGAGAAACTTTAATTCTTTTAGACAATAAATTAAAATAAATTTATTTTTGCGACATCGATCAGTTTGAAATGACGTCAAATATATTTCACTACGAGATTTTGTACGTTGATATGAAATGTTTTCATTCTAGTATTTAAAAGCGAGGAATATTACATATTTATTCTTTGAAATATCAATTAATTTTTGCAAACGATAAGTAATAATTATTGAATTTTCGAAATAAAATAAATGAAGATAGCCAAATTTAGCATGTAAATGTTTAATATAGAATATTAATGCTGTGTTTGTCGCCTTTTTACCTGTTCAACACAACTGTTGTGTGGAAGCGGGTTAAGTGACAGATTATGTTACAAACCTACTTGTTTTTACTTACGCATTGGTTGTGGTTTGTAAAATAAAATAGATAATAAAAACATAGAAATATATACAATATGGATTTTCTATTACTTATTGATAGAAAATACCTTATTTACGAGTGATAACTAAACTAAAATATAGTTCAAATTAAATCAAATAAATGGAGCTTGTAGCTTAAAGCTACATAATAAAAGAGCTTTAACCTACTACATATTCATAAAATTAAATATAAAAAAAGTTACATGATTAGGTACAGACTAAGTAGTTTAGTTGACTTTAAATAACTCTTGCAGATATTTTTATAAAAATGAATGGCATTCAAATGCTACCAATTTATAAACCACTTATTTCTTATTTTATGTTAGTTTGAATTTATATATTAAATATTTGACTAATACGGACGTATTCATGTACCCATTTAATTTTGTCGGTTTTCTAAAAATTTAGATACATGTGATAATTTTATTTAATTTTTAAGTTCTAAAAGTTTTTCTATGATAACTTGTTCCAACAATATAATTAAGAAAACTAATATATTAAGAATTTAAACAGAAATTCATACATATGGCACTGAAATTCAGTTATAAATTTTGTCCATCTCTCAATTTGGTCACAAGTATGTAGAAACATTATCTATAATAAATAACGAAATTCAAACATTAACATATTAAAAAAAATATTGATAGTGTAAAATTGATTCTGTACTCTATTAACTAAAGGAATGGTAGCATTTGATATCGCTTTATCCCTTTCTATACCAAGATATAAATACAAAAATAAGTTTTTTAGAGAAATCAATGAAACACTATGCTTGTATCTTTATTAAATCAGACTGACTCTGATTAGCTCAATACACTAAATCTGACTGTCTCAATAAAAACAGACAGATGAAACAGATTCCTAAATTCAATTTAACTGGTTTCTATGATACTTTGGACTTTGAGCTTATGCCAATAAATTTTCCCCACTTAACTCAATTCGACTTAAAATGAAACACAAGGAAAGGATTTGAAACATAATAAAGGAATGATATTTTATGATCTAATTTCATCCCTTTCTATACTTAGATACAAATACAAAAATATGAAGAAAATAATAATAAAATAAAAGTAATAAAATAAACAGAAATTTAACATAACTCAAGGAAACATAGCGCATAGTTGGATACTGCGTAAAAAGCGGTAGATTTTCTCACCGAGAACTTTGGCGCAATTTTAAAATTAAGATTTTATCAATACACCTATTATATTTGCAATTCGTTTAGTTTTTGTTTTAGTAATATAAAGTTATATTCCATTGTATGCAATTGTAGATTATATCTACAGTCGGTACTTTTACAAAGCCTATGAAGATTAGCTATGCACGTAACAGGATGGAGTTAAGATCTACTTTATTACTTTGACAGGGTTAAATTGTTTTGAATGAAATATGGGATTAAACCGTAAATTTTCGGCAGTTAAGAAAATTATATCTGATATAATCAACCATATTATTGTCTGAGTAACAAAAATTGCATAAGAATGTCTTGTTAGAATATAACAGTCAAATTGTAGTAAAAAGGTTACACATTTTGGTGACCCATTTATGCCAAATAGCTAAAATATAGGACGTTTGTTTGTTTTTCTAAGATTAAATTTGCCTAAATAAACAAAATATAAGACAAATGAAGACCATTTTACCAAACAATTTATGCAAGACGAATGGTATTTAAAAATATGTAACAAAAGAGAAATTAAATGCTCGTGTTAGTTGTTAGGTATTATTATGTGTGTTAGTTATTAGCTCAAATGTGCCCACTGTAACTCATAATAATTTAATAATGGAATGCATTTAAAACTATTTACTAAATAGTTTCAACAAAATTATTTTTGTTAGTTTATATTTATTGTTTTCTACCATAGGCACCATATAATAGTTAGAAGTTTATTCAAAAATCAAGTTTATTGTAACCAACAGGATATTTTCTAACGATAAATTTGTTCGTGTTAGAAATAAAGAATTATCCTTCTGGTATATTTTATAATGATTTATTTAAAACTATACTTGATTTAGTGCTGATTTGAAAAGATAAAAATTTTCTATGCCACAATTTTGACAATGAAAATTTGCTTTTAAATCTTTAGTTAGGTTTGGGTTATTATAGAGTTAGAATTAAAATATATTATTAGATAAGACTTTATACAGTTAAATTGTATTTTTAGAAAGGATTCCTTTATAGATTTTTTTTTTTTAAATTTAAGTAAGGTTTTTTTCATCTACACAGATTCCAAAGGTTTAAAAACATCCATGCACATCTTAGTATTCACTTTGAGTAGAAAACTCACTTGTGTGTAGAATACTGATCGCGTCCTTTTGTGATTAAATGATGTGTGAAAGTTAAACGATACACATTATTTTGTGTATATTTCATAAACATTTTGATCCAATATTAAAAGCACTAAAATAAAATTATTATAAAAAAAATGAATAGAATATTATTTTTGAAGCATTTGTATTGGAATTTTAAGCCTTTTTTTATTTATTATTTTAAGTTTCTGCAATTTCTTGTCAGTGCATCTTTTTCATATTTAGAACGACGATTTTTTTTGGAGGGGAAATTATTTTAACTATCTAAAAACACAAAATAATGTATATTTAATAATCTTTAGTATCTTTCCATGAAATCATGAAATAGCATTTATTTATATTTCACCATTGAAATAGTTTTAAATATAATTTTAAAAAAATAAGAGTAAAAGTTTTAAGTTTGTAGCTTGTGATGATTTGTAAGTATTCACTACAAACTTTCAATATGGGTTATACGCTACAATATAATAACTATGTAATAAATGTAACCTATGTTTTTGTCCTTCTTCCTTCTTCAAATAGCTTAATGCAGTTTTTGTGGGCACCTTTAGTGTGCACGATGTATTAAACTATCCTTATGTTCTTTTAGTTTTATCAAAATCTTGTAGAGCAAAAATATTATTAATTATTGCATAGAAAATAAGTATGATATGATCTTTTTTATGTTCCATTTTATATTTGAAAAAAAAAAACTAATAACTTTCAAAGATATGTTTTTTCCGCAGAGTTTATTAGAAACGTATAGGCACATATAATTGTTAAACTTTTCAAAATTATGAAGAACTTTTACAAAAAGGTCATTAACATTCTTTTTTTATTTATAAAAAAATGATTTTCTTAAACATTAAAAGTATAAAACTATGAAATTTAGGTTATTTTTAAGAATTCCATCTATGTTGATTTTTTTAATTTAATATAAACTGCCAATTGCGTAATATAAATCCATACAATTTATTTATTACTCCAATTATATAAGACAATATGATAATTTAATATGAATATTTTTGTTTGGAAAAATAAAGGCACATTAAAGTTACTTACATATTTACCAACACAAAATGTTTTCTTCTCATTGAAAAATTCAAAATTATTTAAAAATATCGCATTCAAATTAAAAAGGGAAAATAATATTGAAAATAGATTTTCAAAACAAGTTCATTTCTTATTTAGTAAAATTGTCATGGTCATGATTATTATTTGCATCCGAATAATATCAGTCTTCGTTTAATCTTAAAGAAAGAGTCCAGCTATGCTAGATTTACGCACATTGAATTTCTCTACATTTTCCTATGTAATTTCTTTTGTTATTTCATTATATGGCATGTGCAATGAACGTATATAACATTTCGTTTTTTAAAAAACGCTTTTCCCATGCCCACCCTTCTAAAAAAAATCTTCAACTATTTTTTATCAACACGACACAATCATACAAGAGAAATAACAAATATTTTGATAGAAATCTTACAGGGAAGAGTAAGCACTTCTGTATACATTTTTTTTATTTCAGTATTTAATGCCTAAGATATCCGTTTTGGCAAGTCTAACTACTTCAAAATACTGACGGCAGTTTTAAAAGTTGACCAAATTTTCAGATGAGTTATAATTTGACAATAAGTCCTTTCCACAAACACACATTACTACTGTAGCCCTCGTGTAACTCAAGTGCGTCGTTATTTAAAAAAAAACACATTACTAGTTAAATATGTTTTGTTTACTTTGGTTTAATATGTATTAAATTATGATTATATATAAGTATTACAAACCAAATAATTACTATGAGGTTGTTTCAGATGCGTAATTTTCCAGTTTATATTATTGCCCTTCTGCGATTTCATTGGTTATTTAGATTTCATTCTCAATGTTCGGTAAAAACCGCGGATATTTAGTAGTACATTTAGGATATTTTATATTCAGTGGATATCTATTTCTTAGTATTTAGATAAATTATTTTACAGATTACAGTACAATAAAATACACATCGTAAAATGAACAGTAGGGAACATAAAGACGATGAAACCAACAGGCGAAAATAAAATCAAAAGAAATTGAGATGAAAACATGCACTGTTCAAAATCATTTAGCAATTTCAATATTTTTTTATTAAATTTAAATGATTTGATCGAATTATCGCCAAAACAAACGTAATAGGGTACTTGACTCTATCGCTAAAATACCTTCCAATATTAAATTAATTATAGTTTGAACCCAAAAATAACAAAAGTATATAGTTTTTTGAAAAATAAATCTTTAAATAATTAATAAAAATCATTTTAAAATGGCTTTTTTTTTCATCGGTACGTCACGTGATCACAAACACGTCGATTTGGCTGACGTCACTAGTATATATAAACAAACAGGAGTGAGATGTTTTTTTGCTTGCAATTAAACTGGATTTAATCTAATTTACTATTAAAATAAGAATTATATGGATAATGGAAGGAGGTTTTACAGAAGCGGATAGTTCAAATTTGCTTAAAGTAGATTCCAAAATGGTGTTTCAAAGTTTGTTTATAGTTACTAGTGACGTCATAGATACCACGTGACAGCCACAAAGCGTTTTCGAAAGTAATTTTTCGTCCTAATTTTAAAATTCATTTTTCTCTCTTTTTATGGGGTATTTGAAAAAAAAGAAAAAAATACGGGTCTAATATTTTTGGCATAAGAATATTTTAAGTCAATAAAATTTTTTAGTCAAATACCCTATTCCCGAATGACCAAAAATGAAACAATACCGAAACTGTTGTCACTCATGCGTGTAGGCGTCTGCCGATTAAAAACTATTCATTCACAAACTAATCTTCAATCATGAAACAAACCAAACTCTCCGCGTTTATTTGCAAACACAGCAACGTGCGTGTGGCCGTGAAATCACTAACCTAACTTCTCAATAAACAACCTTCATACACTTTATTACTATCACAACCCCACAGAAAATTCTCCACACTTTGAGCCCCAGTTTCTAGTTCCCGTTCTTGGCGAATAGTTGGCTTTACCTCAGAGCAATAACGGCGTAACTCCCTTTGTTCAACTTCACTGGAAATTATTGAAACTACTGTCGACTTAGAAAGTTTATAGGGGTCAAACTAATAATTAAACACTCTCTGGATAACCTTAATTTATAGTTTAACAAAATTGCCTTTTGATGCTTGGTGTTAAAATTAGAAAGTGACATATCTTTTTATAGTGTCATCTGGACATAAGCCGGTTTGGCTGTGAAAGTATAGCAGATTTTGGGGTGGGCCAAATAGCCTTCTTTCACGAAAATCGATGGCAGCGCATGCGTCTTTGAGCACATTTACGCTACGCTTCCGTGTTTTACGCACCCAGACTACTCTAGGCTGCACGTGGAGATTCCAAAGGGGAAGGGGGAAGCGAAAGCAGGCCAGTTGTGGCAATGTCACTAGGCCACGAGTGATGAGTGCACTTAAATGAAGGAGTGGGCGTACTGATTAAAGAGGTAAACAATAGTTTTGGTATTTATTTAAATAGCCTTACCAGATTTGTTTCAGTGATTATTTGACTTTGAAATCATTATTAAAATTTCAGAAATCATATTTAATTTACTATTTGGTATTTGTTTTTAAAAAAACATAGAAAAATGAAACAGACAATTTGCACAGTTTGATAGTTGAACAACAAACTAAACTAGTACTGCAAAATGCAGTACATCTGGTCACTCTTTTTTAAATGATATTGTTTTTGTTAAATATATTAACGATGTGGTTGGTTGGTAGACATATATATTCAGGTTTGTGTGCTTGGTTGGAAGTTATGTGTGTTTTGAAAACTACTCGCAAACCTAGTGTGGATAAACAGCAGTCTGTTTGCTAGCGATTATTGACTATTTTATTAAACCGCAATTACTTACTATATTATCGAATCATTTAATAGTTAATTTGCGAAGAAACCAATTTAGCCTTTTTAAAATAAGGGCCTTTAAAATGTTGATTTGATAATTTAGCCTTTTTAAAATACCCAAAATTCCCGTTTCACGATTTCAAACCTAAAATTTGCATAGGAAATCTTATGCATAGTATCAGCAGCATATGGTTTTATAGTGCAGCTGTTCCTTCTGATATTGTTGACATTCGACTCGAAAGTGTGAGGATTACCAAAGCCTGACAAAAAGATTCAAGGTAAAGATGTGTTGTTGAATTATTGTTTTAAATATGTGAGTTTATTGTTTTAAAAAACCTTCATAAAATAATTTTCTTAAAAACACTCTAGGAATTATTTGTTAAGCATAAGTTTAATTTGTACAGTATTTCTCATACGTCTAATCATAATATTTTTGATTTAACCTAAAATAAGGAAGTTAATTTCATCACTTTTTATTTAACCTTGTTTTATAGATTCCACACTACGTTTATAACGTAAAAAGTGGAAGGTATTATAATCATTCATTCCGTCTGTCTGTTCATCACCCACTTTCATAGCCGAAACTACAAATGATACGGACAAGTGTGATACGTCAAAAAATTCAGCGCATCGAAATTAGAATACATTGAAAATTTCAGAAAAGAATTCGAATTCGAAGTACTTCAATTATTTAAAAAACTGCAAAATTTAATGCACATTTAAAAAGCATAGGAAGTCATTTTTATTAGAATTAAATCACCATTGCCATTCACAACAATCGCTCGAGAAACTTCAATTCTTTTAGACAATAAATTAAAATAAGTTTATTTTTGCGACATCAATCAGTTTGAAATGACGTCAAATATATTTCACTACGAGATTCTTTGTATGTTGATATGAAATGTTTTCATTCTATTTAAAAGCTAGGAATATTACATATTTATTCTTTGAAATATAAATTAATTTTTGCGAACGATAAGTAATTATTATTGAATTTTCGAAATAAAATAAATTAAACTAGCCAATTTAGCATGTAAATGTTTAATATAAAATATTAATGCTGTGTTTGTCGCCTTTTTACCTGTTAAACATAACTGTTGTGTGGAAGCGGGTTAAGTGACAGATTCTGTTACAAACCTACTTGTTCTTAAATACTATGTTATCTTGACAGCGGCAAAATAGTGAAACAGAATATATATGGTTCCCTAATAATTAAGCCGTTAACCTCCTTCACTGTACCGTGCTATCTATGGCACAATTTATTTTGGACACAAAAGCAATTGGTTTACTAGTATTAGTGGTACAAGTAACGAATTACTTGAAATAAAATGTATTAAAGTATAATTTCCTATTAATTAATATTAATGAAACCCACCCAAATATTGGGCTAATTATCTTTTTTTATTTGTTCATTGATTCGGTTTGTTAGTTCTAATTAGCTTATCTCACATGCATTGAGTGATTTTTGCAAGAAAAAAGTTCAGTGTGTCTAATCGCTTTAAAAACAGTGCATATCATAAGACGTAACTACATGATTAGTATTTTTTTTTAACATTTTGGGGCATTTTTAGTTTTATGCTTTTCGGATAGATCAGTGATCTGGGTGGCAACGAATATAATAAAAATTTTCAAAGTAAACTGGGCAACTGAAGGCACTAAATCTTAGTTTCTATGCAGAAAAGAAATCATGCAGTGAAGGGTTTATAACTAAATACAATGAAAAATTCATCAATGATTAAAACGCAAAACATATATCTTCCTTATTAGCAAATGCATATATTTGTTGTAAATAAGTTTAAAAAACGTAACTAATGTGCTTTATTATAATTCTCAAAACTAGTTAAAAATTTAATGATAAATTTAATATATAAATACGGATACATAAAACATAAAATACTTTGCTAACATAAAACATAAAATACTAAACTTCGGAATAGGAAAAAAAATAATAAATGATAATATACCAAAACTATTCTTTTTGATATTTCATTTTCTTTATTCACAATATAACATAATTTAAAATTTACTGAACCTTCAAAAACTCACTATTTCGAAGCCTTATATTGAATGCTTTTTATCAGAATCGCCTCCCACACAGTCTCGCATTTTATGACCTCCTTCTCAAGGTCTTTGATTAAATTACATCAATACACCCCTTAATACTTCTTTGGAAAATCAAATATTTCGACAACCCTTCAAGCATTTAGTTGTCATGGATACGTAAATAGGGCAACAGCCCCTTGCAAGGTTGAACATTAGATTTCCAAATATAGCCACCTTGTAAGTTTCTTGTAGTTTTATCCTAGAGAATGTTTTTGATAAACATTCATGATATTGATTTTGTATTTGTGTGAAGTGCTGTAACATGGGCTTGTGTTTGATATTTTTTTCAATTTATAAAAAAAAAATTCTTAACATTAATTATATATTTTTTATGTTACTTAAAAACAAATAGTTTCTATGCTCAGATATTTTTTATACGCTTTGATCCCATATGGCGATGTTTGAAAATTTATGTAAACAGTCTTTTTAAGATGAGAAAATATACAAATATACAGTTTTTAGAAGTACAACTCTAACATACCGAAAGTCATTTTAGACTTGTTCTTAAATGTTTGTTTGGTACGGATAATGAGACATTTACAAAACTCTACTGCCTGTTTTCATATAAAAATGACAGGTTCACTTCATAAAAAAAATGTGTAGAATATGTGTAAGTTTTTTGAAGAAATGATTGAATTTGTGCAGAAAAAAAGTTAAATTACTTGTCTAACAAATTGGCTTATTTTCAAAAATAAATATTTTTTAATGGAATGAAAGGGGCACGTTTGTTATATGTTAACCCTTTCAGTCCCAGTGATGCCATTTGGAATCATCACTTTTGAATTTTTTTTTCCAATCGTCTAAAGCTATTTATGATATTCAAAAGCACATCATTCGATTCTTCAATCCTTTTTCTATTAGAAAATATTTGTTTTAATCCCAATAGATGCCGGCACTATTAATTTTTTTAATTAGAAAATAGCAACTTTGCGTTTCACTTCATTTTGGAAAAGTTGACATAATTAAATCATTATTTTAACTATTTTGGTTGAAAAAATTACTAAAAAAGTTTTGAGGATATGTTCAGATAGGTTAAAATATATAAATAGACGTTCTTTTATGTTAAAATAATTATTTTAATTTGTTGTTTTCCATTATTGAAAAGTCATGGTGCCAAATGGCATCGTTGGGACTTGCTGGGCATAACTCTTATTGGCGACTTTGCTGCTTACGTTGATATCTTCGTGTATGATCTGGTTTTTTTTTTCATACCTAGGGCTAATCTTTCTCCTTTCCCTCTTCGTGCATGCTTTCTGGAAATTGATTTTTTTAATTTAAAAATGATCTTAAGTTAAATTTATGTATAGTGTAAACGATGCCGAAGAGAAAAACAGAAATTTCGTCACTGGATAAGGCAGTGTATATGCTCATGAACGGCGATATTTCTGATGTAGAACTTGAAAACTCTGATGAAGATTTTGATACAACTGTTGAAAATGTGAGAAATACAAATAAGGCGATGCTGAAGATCAAATTATCCCAATTGTGAACGGGTTATCACACAAAATTGATGTTAAATTTGAAGCTGATGAAGGGGAAGACGATGAAGTTAAAGTACAGACACCTCAAGTGAAGAGGCAGAAAACAGGCTCTAAGAAGAAAAACACGTTTGTTCCTTGGAAAAAGCAAGATCTAAGTTTTTGCACCGAATTTCAAGAAACTTTTCAAAATCCGCCGTTTGACGAACTATTACCTTTGGGATATTTCAAGCTATTTTGTGATGATAGTATGAACTTTGCAGCACAAACGAATCTGTACTCTTGCCAGTCGACATGCCACTCCATAACTCCAGTCGACCACTCCAGTCGACATGCCACTCCAGCCTCGACCTGTGTCAGATGTGAGGTTTGACAATCTTGGCCGTTGGCCCATACATATTGATAAAAAAAGACGATGTAAACTCTGCGTCAAGAATTATTCCCGAGTAATGTGTGAAAAATGTAATGTGGCACTATGCTTGAATAAGAATAACAATTGTTTTAAATCTTATCATCAAAAATAATGTAGGTGCCTATATACATCATTTACACATGTTTATAAATTCCCAATTGAATTTTTTTTTCTGCACCAAAATGTGGAATATTTAGCTTTCATTCCATTTATGTGAAATATTGATGTTTTTATTCCTTAATATTCAATAATTAATTATACTTTACTTATTTTCGAATTACAATATTTAATTGCACAAGGTGCATACTTTTGCGTTAAATTTTTTTTTTTTGTATATTTGCAGATTTTTCTTAAAGCAATAAAAAATTAATTGCTATTTAATAAGTTTCATTCTTCAAATTGAATATAACCATGTTTTCTTTTACACTACTTAAGTCCCAATGATGCCATTTGGCGTCATTTCAAAAATCAATTATAAAATTAAAATTATTTTTTTTTCTTATGGAACTCTTATCTTAGACCTAAAATGAGCTTATTTTGTGAATATCAGAATTTTCTGTAGTGTAGTAATTTTTTGGGACTGAAAGGGTTAAATGTAAGAATGAATTCATGGATGTAGCCGAATGATACTATTGGATTTTGGATAGTCGGAGTACGGATAATTAGTTTTACTATAGTAGCTCTAGATAATTTTGTGGTGTTACCATACAAATATTAGATATGCATGCCACGGCAATTCAACGAACTTAAAACCAAATAATGTCTCAAAAGTACAAATGAACAAAATTGTTGTCCTACCGCTTCTACAACAAGGTCTTCGCATAAAGCTTCATTACATTCATCTGTCCTACCGCTGGACTTTTTACATAAATAAAGACGAAGGCCAACACATAGAGAAATAACATTTTATTGACAAGACAAACATCCATGCGCTTACCAACCCGGACTCGAATGGGACCTACTGGTTGGGATTCAGATGCGCTATCCACTATGCCGAGTATGCAGCTATAAGGTTTGTCCTACCGCTTCTACAACAAGGTCTTCGCATAAAACTTCATTACATTCATCTGATAAGTTACTCAAATCAATTTAATATAACTACACTTGATTACCATCACAATTCCTTTGCTTTAATCGTAATCTTGAAGTCAAACTGTCATGAACTGAAGTCTTACAAGAAAACCGTCTACCAACAAAACCAAAGGGTATTTGGAACTTCCTTCCAAATAAGTCTTCAGTCAAGCAGGAGGATTGAATAACAATCCTACTTTTACAAACAAATGGGCTCAAAGACTCTTCATATTAGTATTTCATCGAGTAACATATACTAAAATAGGGAATTGCATCATTTTTCCTTGCATTAATCAACTGCATAGTCTCAAATTGTATGTCAGAAAAATATAAAACTTTTTACATTTTTCTGAGACGTCTTTAATTTTAAATTTAAGTTTTAAGATAACTAGTTTCGATATAAATCTCAAACCGAAAATCACATGATATTCTTCACCAGTTCAGGTTAAGGCTCCTATACAACAGGTACAAAAGGCGCTTAAAGAATACGTTTTAGGAAACGTTTAAATATAGTTTGCAAAATACCAACAATGATAATAGGTGATATTGATAGATGTTATAAAATGGTCTAGACGAAACGATCTAAAGATCGCGTTAGGTGCAAGCGCAGCGCAGATGTCGGTCTTGTAACTTAACAACGCTTCAAAATTACGAGGCTAGTCGCCAATAGCCCTCTTTGAGCTCTAGTGTGACGTTTATTCAACCAAACACAAACAAACAATTGCATAATCTCCCTTTAACCTGTCGCAGAAACACTCGAAGAATGCACACGTGCTGCGCCGTCCAATATGCCGTAATTACGGCAGACCTTGACGTCAAACCGATTAATGCAAGATATTCCTGTCCTCGGGCTCTGTGGGATGGGAGGTATGTATACAGATGGGAAAGACACGTTTTCATATAAGAACAGTTGTTTTGTATTGGTCGATTATCTTAAAAATTTTTGTCAAAACTTTTAACTCATTAAGGGGGTACGGTACCCAAAATATTATTTCTAGAAATAATAACATAAACTTGTAAATTATAGTGGTTTTATATAATGTTCACTCTAAATAAACATTTTCTAGCAATAAAAACAAATATTTACAAGTAGTTTATTATTTAAAAAAAACAACTATACATAGTAGACCTTATTCCATGCACAATTTTGTGCACCATTTATATAAGAACACAGGTTAAAAATTTTAAAATTCTAACTTAATTAGCAAAGAAGCCCTAGGGATTTATTAAATACAAGAATTGAAAAACGCGAAACAGAGAAAACAGGTTGAAAGCAGACGAAATACGTATTCAAACTTATAGGAATGACTCCAGAAAATATTTAATAACTTTTTTTTCTACAGATTATTATGAAACTTTCAGTAAATGTTCAGAAAGATATTGTGGGTAATAAGAAGTAAAACCTGAAAAATCGATATTTTGACCAATTTTTGGGTACCGTATCCCTTTAAAAACCATTGGCAAGAAAACTTACCATGCGAAAATAAGTTTTCGCATCTGGTTTATCTAAATAAACTAGAAGACAAATGACGACCATAAAACGAAACAGTTTATGTAGGACAAATAAAGTCGCATACAAAATATATAAATTTTAAAAAGTTGAAGTTTACTTTTTTATATGGTAAGAAATCTAATAATGCAATTCTCAAATGGGTCTTGAATGGTTCAATCTTCTGTATTGAAAGTTAATAGTACGTGTTTTTATCAACTGGGGACAGAAGGCTTTTATGGCTACCAAGGCTTTTGATTTATATATTTTTTTCACAATAAAACGTGCTAAAGTTTACCTTATTTGCAACACGTGATTCATATATTATCATGGATAAATATTTATTTAAATGTTTGCTGTTGAGAATGCTATTAACAATAATTCCATATTATTTTGTGGCGTAAAATCTTTTCTGGAATTCAGTTTTATATTATCTCATGGAGTTTGAATACTTAAAACATTTTCGAATTGCATACTCATGTAATAAAATAGCAGTTCCCAAAACAGTTAGAAAAGTTAACTAACTCGAGCACATTAAAAATTTACTTCAAAGATCTCAATACAACTTTGGATCCGAAATAAAGTATGTACAGCTGGGGGGAAAAACGCTCCACCCTTCGTTTTTCGGCTGCTATTGGTTAAGTAATTTTGCAAAAGGTGTCATTTTTCAGGAAATAGAGTAAGAAAATTGATTACTGGAAACAAAATTTTATATGGGGTCGTCTACATATTAAAATGAGTACCAACTTTGAAAATTCCAATGGCAACCCCAATTTTTTCTATATTAAAATGTTTATCACTTTTAAAATACACTAAATCCAAAATTAAATGGACTCATTTGCATTATTTGTTGAGATATAAGCATTCAAAGTTGAACGTCCATAATGTTAAAAAAGTTTCACAAACTTTTATTCATATCTACACAAATAAAATGAATAAAACAAAGAAATTTTTTTCATTATCTACTTCTTAATCTTCCAAACACAATTCACACAAGTTTTTCATTATTTTTTTTATATTTTTTTAATATTTTTTTATTTAAATTTAAATAAAAAAATTAAAACATGAATAGCAACCCCAGTTTTTTTACATACATCGATGAAGCAGATCAAGTAGAACCAAAATCCCGAATTTTTTAATTCAAAAACAATTATTTGCCGAGTTATTGTAAAAAAAACTGAAAAAAGCTAGTTTTAGTGACCGTGTAAAGAAATTACTTGGCAAATTTGATCCTAACTAGCATTATCGTTTGTTGGTTGAAAAGCGTTTAATGGTAAATGTTTATTCAAACTATTGATGTCTGTTAAATGTCTAAAATCTTTTCTTGTTTCAAGTGCATACGTATTTTGTTTGTATAATTAACATTAAATTATATCGATTACTATGTTTTTGAATGTATGTTGTTTCCAATACAATTTCAAAAAGTGTGTTTAATATAAAAAAATACCCTTTAAATATTATTGGAATTCAGTTTTTAGTATATTTCATTGTTACCCATTGATTATTTAAAATGATTAGTGCGCACTGCCTTCTGGTTGAAAATCATCGTCAAATCATTCTGCGTAATTTTATTCTGCTTCCTTAAATTTCGTGTTAAGGTCATAACCCTCGTTTTGTAATATGTGGTTTATATTACTGATAAAGTGCGCCGAATTTGAAACAAAATTTTAGTAGCAATATGAATGAAACAAAAATTTGCATAAAATGTAAAACATAAATGTAATAATCATGTTTGCCAATCTGATTATAACTAATCACATATTTGAAAATATGTTCGTTATAAATAATCATATATGTGATTAAATTAAAACTTAAAATAAAACTTAATTTAAAATTAAAACTTTTCCTCTTATAGTCTTTATTTTGTTTCTGAATTTTAAAATCCAAAATTTAAAAAAACATCCAAAAAATTACGATAGTTATAGTAGTTAAGAAGGGTTAATTCTAACATCCGTTGGCGAGATTATGCTAACCCTTTTGTTAGCGTGTCGTTTTGAAAAGACACAACCTAAATATTACTTTTTTCAATTTGGGGATTTCCCCCAAAACTCGTTCGAAATTAATGCTTTAATATATCAGCAAATAGCAAAATAAATAATTTTTTTTATAGCTGGGGTATTTTGAAGGTGCTGAACATTTTTTTGTAAAAAAATGGGTATTGCTATTGGAATTTTCAAAGTCGGCACTCATTTTAATATGTAGACGACCTTTTATACAAATTTTTGTTGCCAGTAATCAATTCCTTACGCTATTTCCTGAAAAATGACACCTTTCACAAAATCCCCTGATCAATAGCAGTTGAGTAACTAGAGGTGGAGCGTTTTTTTTCCTCAGCTGTACCACGTATACGTAACTTGAAGTTTGAAATACCAATTTGAAGTTCGGAAGACAAAAACACGAAGCATCGAACGCATTTATGGACAACTCAAAATACGGCACCGCGTTCTTTCAAAACTATTACGTTGGTTATATAACAAAAAACAGGTGAAAAACAACAATTGCCTTTTCTTCCGCATCCTGGCCATACTTTCTGCATTTACATGTCATCTACCTCCAACTGTCATTAGTACGGTGCAATTGGTAAATATCTAATCCGTTGCTCATTCTTCAAGACAACTTTGTTTGCTGATGGGCAATAGCGGATGGGCAAACAGACACATTCTGGAACCAGAGGGTGAAAGCAAAAGCATCCACCAGGGTTAGAAAAATAGAAGCATCTACGATGTAATGGCAGGTCTCGATTTGGCGATTTGCGTTACGTTGCCAAGCAACGAGATGCCCAAATGTGGTAAATATAATACTTCATGTTTCATACAACTCAATAGGTATTGCAGCCCTAGATCAACAAAAGTCACCAATCAACATTTTATCTGTTGTACGTACCGAAAAATCTGAATTTTTACTTGCTTTGTCAGGAAAGTTGTTAACAAGATACTTGCTCTTTTGAAAATATTAATATGGTTATTTTATAAACATATTACTTTAATATTGATTTGTCATATTTTTAATTGTAATATAGTACGAATATCAACCAGCAAAACATTTTACAAAAACAGTAACCACTCAAACGCTTAACATTTTGAGTTTTTCGTTGTAAGCGTGTCTGGTTCTTAAAGAGTTGAATTCAAATAAACTTTTTTTTTTATCAATTAGGCAACTATATGTGTACTTTCGATAGAATATGGAGGTAAGATAATTTTGCCCCCCAATTAAATATTTCTATATTTTTAGTTTGACTTATTAGGGAATAAAATGGTTGCAAAAACCACTCATTTAGATGCAACAAATTTCAATTATACGATTAAATCAATGTTTTGAATAGATTTCCAATTTTACTTATTTTTCGAAACTTCGTTAAATAGATTACCATATTAGATCGCTCAATTGTTTCTTCTCTGTAAAGCATATTAGGAAATTAAATGTATACCATTACCAGTTTAGTGAAGGCTTTATTTGCGTAGAATTTTATGCACTTTTCACGAACTAGTAAAATAGTTATTAACTTATTAGATTAGCTAATTAAATTAGTTGAACTGCAATGTTGGTAATTAAGAATTGAATGCTAAGAGTTTTATTTTAAATTAAATTAATCTAAACAAACGAGAAAGAATTTTGTAGATTAGTTGT
This sequence comes from Oedothorax gibbosus, assembly GCA_019343175.1. NCBI lineage: Eukaryota > Metazoa > Arthropoda > Arachnida > Araneae > Linyphiidae > Oedothorax > Oedothorax gibbosus. Next base: position 31,033,493 of record CM033277.1, read on the forward strand.
TAAATTGGTATTTTCGGTTAATTTTCTCTTTTATTTTTTACAGTTAAGTGACCGATGGTAATTTAAAAAAAAATAAAGATATTTGGTAAACTTTTTAAACATTGATTTTAATGAATCATGAGTACATTTGTAATTGAAAAATATAAAACAAATTTAAATTATTCAAATTTGAATGCGTGAAGTCAAATTTATAAAAACCAATATTGATTTTCAAGGTTCCTATATTATAAGGAATTCCTTACCTTATAAGGTTCTTATATTAATGAGTTGCTTTAATAACTTTCAAATAAAAGTTCATAGAACTTATCACCATATAAGATTTTAAACGACATGTATCGGTCGATTCAGAAAATATTTTCTACTTTGTTTGTATGTTGTCGTTAAAAACATTGAGTTCCATTTTTTTTAATATGAATTAATATAAAAGTTCTTTGTTCTTTTTTAATACAGTTAAAGTTAGTAGGCCACTTGTAATGCCAATCGATCGTAATGTTGTATTTTGCTTACAACGTTACTTATGTGTTATTAAAAACTTGTTATAAAGCTACAAAAAAGACGTTTACAAGTAAGAAAAATTCTTATAGAAACTATGTCGGCTTTTTAAAAGCCATAAAAATGAGGTGTTGGCAACTTGGTATTACTTTTTTTAAAGTTATAGTATGCCAAGCGGTTGCGTATCTATATAGTTGATACAGCGTTCTTTAAACATTCTTTGCACTTAAACATCATTTTTTACTTACACTTTATTAATATCAATACTACATCAAAGAAAACAGGTTAATTTTGTTGCCATATTTAAAATATCGCTGCACTGGTTGAACACGTATACCTCAGTCCTTTCAATGAATGTGTCGCTGTAACAGTTTTTTTAAAATTTTGTCCACAAATACTACTCCAAAGCTTTTTACAATGCTCGTGAAATAAGCAAAAACATATTCACACACACAGTTCGCTTAAACACTTGCATAAACGCTCCGTTTAACTCTAAGATAAAACATATAATTATAATATAAGGTTAACAACCTCCTAAAAATAAATACTATACAGAAAGAACGGATCTAAAGACATTAAAAAAATTCAAAGCAGCTTGCTAGGGTATCGCCAAGATATAAAGAACTCGACAAACTGGATTGAAATTTTATTTTTGCTGGACAACCCGTTCTTTTACTGCAATTGCGACCATTTTAAGCAGTTTTTGTTCATGATAGCTCTAAGTACAAAAGCGTCTACTAAAATGGTCGAAAGTTCTGTGACCGATAATTTTACGACTTTATTATCAAACCTATAATTTCTAAAAAAAGAATTTTAGTTCAATTTATTTATAATTTTGCAGATTTTTTATTAAAAGAAGTCTGTTTAAAGTAAGTTATTTTTTTAAAAAAACTTTGTAACAAATTCTGTTACTTTTAACTAATCAAATTCTATTTTTCTTCATTGTGCAGTAATATATCATCGGTACATTGGCAAAAGTGCAAATCAAAGAATGTGTAAAAAAAAAAGCAGAGATGGGAAAACCGGAAACTGTTAGCTCACCGTTTTCAAAACCCCCCAATCCCTAGAATTTGCACACTCGTGGTTTTGTCATCGGACGAACAAATTATAAATCGAAAAAAGGAAACGCATATATTCTAAAACACTGTCCAGGGGAGTTATGTATGTTAAATAATCTCAGATTGTGTGTCCTGACGCTGCGTACGATATTGCCAAAAGGTTGCACTGGGCAACCCTCAGATGGTGGCTTTTTCCATTGCGGTTCAAAACTACAAAACCCGTCAATAATACAACTATACGGATGACATTAATACAACCTACTATAGAGTAAAAAAATAACACAAAAACATGACTAAAATGTTCTATAGAATACATAACTTCGGAATTAAAGGGTTAAAAAATCCAAACTTCCCGTTACTGTGACTTTCTCTTTTTCCTCTCTGTAGCTTTCTCTCCCTTATCTTTTTTTCTTGGATTGTCCTCTTCATCTTCTCTAGTTTTTGTCCGTTGTTTCTCTGGGTTGTCTGGCACGTGTGTGACCCGAGACAGTTCAACGGCATGTTTTCCGAGCGTGTGTATGCAATCGATTGGTAGACGGACCAGCCCCTAAGAAGCCTTTGTTTTTGTTGTAATATTCGATTGTTTATTTCTGGAGGATTATGAGTCATTTACCTTCTTAATAATACCTTTTGTGTGAATGGTTTAGTTTCCCTTTTTGGGTCCGTGAGCTAAATAAAACATTTCATTTGCTTTAATACTTAGATAAAGACAGTTTTTATACATTGCTGTACTTTAAGACCATACATATTGTTTTTAACTATGATATTTTTAAAAAATCTTAATTTTTCAAAAGATATATGGGTTACTGGAAAAACTTCCTAGAATGATTTACATATGTGATCTACAACTTAGATTAGGTGGTTAACGCAACATACAAAAATGCATTATCGGTTTTTATTCGTTAATTTTGCAATATCATTAACATATTTTCTTTATCTTTAAGTTAATAAATAAAAAATGCCGCGACTGAAATATTGGCAAAATAATGAACTTATTATATAAAATGTTGATGAATTTTAACTTTTTTGTAAAATCTTAAAAATGTTTTAAAATTGATAAAAATAATTAATAAATTTTTATCACCCTTTTTAAGTTTTTTAAAAGCATGTTAAAATTTTAAGGACTTTTTTAAAAAACAATTTGGAGAAATATGTTTTGCATAAAACTAAATCTATTTCCTTTTCAGAGTTCATATTTCTGAGTACATTAATATTTAAGCATTTATATCGACACATTTCTCTTAAATGTTTAGAGGATATTAGTTTCATACATGATTAAATATTATTAAATGCATAATTTTAAACTAATTTATTAAATGCGGCAAACTGTTTAAAGTGTTATTTAATTGCAAATGTGCTATTTTATTTAAACTCAATTTTTAATGCGATTTTACTTTGAATATTAAAGATTTATTTCGTATTGAATATACAAAGTGGCACGCAAACTTCATTTAATTTCAACATCTAAATTTATGATTAAATTTCAATTAAATTTGTAAGACTATCTAATTTAAAGTTAATTTGAAACGCTAATCAATAAAAATTTAATTTCTAATACTTTTTCGAATTTAATTCAGTGTAGAATTAATCTTCAATTAAAATTAAATTTCTGATAATTATTTAATTTAAACCTCGATTTTGAAAACTATTTAATTGGAACTAAATTTATATTGTCTGATAATGTAAATGTGTAATAACTTTTCAGTTTAAAATTTTATGTGCAGCAATTATTCAATTTAAACTGTATGCTATTCATTTTCATTCAATGTTTAATACGATTCCAAATTCAATTATAATTTATTTTTCAAAGTCTTACGATGTTAGGAAATTAAAAGTGACCAAAGTAGTAAAAGAAATTTAAGGTAATACATCTATTTAAAAATATAAAAAATTTGGGTTTGAAATTCAGCATATGCCCCTCCCTCAGAAAAAGAATGTGTTTAGAAATACATAATTTATTTTTTAGTGATGAGAAAAAGTAGATAAGGTTTAATCATAAGAATAAAACCCAAATTCGCACAAGAAAATAAAAGCGATTACCAAATCGATAATCCATAATATTTGATAAAATTTAAAGCTTTGTTGTAGTTTTGTTTTCGAAAAATATTTTCTATTCTTGAAATATTTTTAATGAAAAAGCTTATAGGTAATGCAGGGAAAACCTTAAAGATTACTATAAGGAAATGGGCAGTATGATTTAAATAAATTTTTGTAACAATAACTATAGTTAAACATTCGTTACACAAATTTATATTCATTGGAAATAACTTTTTTTTGTGCTTGAAAATTTACTTACACTATTTATATTACGCGTATATACACAGTATCTGTGTATATACTGTAACGAAATAATCAATGGTTATTATTTTTTTTGCTACTCTAATCATACGAAAATAGCAAATAAAATATAAATTATAATACAAATGGCATGCACGGAAACTCTTCAAAGTACTTGCACAAAAATGTAAATTACCTGCCTTTATAGACGATCATACAGAGGTAAAATAAGCTTTCGTTTTAATATCTGAAAATATAAAAAATACATAGTAAAACATATCCGATTTTTTTTATTTTGAACTAAAAAAAATCCCTTGTATATAATGCACTTGTTAAAACAAAACTAAATTATAACATAAACTCAACGTTATAAGTTCACAAACTCGCCATAAGGTTTGTTGAAAGTAATGATATTTTGCTTTTGACAACCTAATAAAGAAATTATTATTAAAAACTTTATTACAAAGTTATAAAAACTTAAAGACCACAGCAATAGGTGGCACCACTGTCGAAGAATAAAGCACTAACTTAATAGAGTTTACGACGTTCTAAGACTTAATCAGATGACATTATATAACAAGAATAGTACTATAAATAGCTCTTCATTTAATACAAGCGTATATAATTACGCCAGAAGCCACCTGCTACAGGACTTGTATGTATTTGCTAATGAGCTTTTCCTAATTTTTTTAGGCTCAATTGAAAAGTTTGTGTGAATGGAGATGATTAATTAGATTACTCTTCTTTTTTTGGTTGTACTTCTTTATTAAGTATTCCTTGAAATTAAGTCTGGAAAAAACTAAGTCAATGAACTTAAATTATACAGGGTGTCCGTAAAAGAATGTCCTAGTTTTAATGGTATATTACAGGAGTTTATTTTATATTAAATATAACAAATCATACATGACATTAAAGGAAAACTAACCTAGTTTTTCCTATAAGTTCTCAATGTGTGCGCCTTTAGTGATACGGCACACATCCAAACGAAAATGCAATTCTTCCCATACTGTCTGCAGCAAGTCCAGAGTAATGGAAGCAACAGCCTGTGCAATTCTACCTTTCAAGGTAAATCGTGGGGTAGGGGTGGTACGTAGACCCGATCTTTTACGAAGCCCCAAAGGAAGAAATCACAAGGCTTGATGTCAGGTGAACGAGGCGGCCAGGATAACAGAACTCGGACATTCTTTTACGGACACCCTGTATAATGACGCTTATTTTTCAAGAACGGCCCTGTTTATCTTTCTACATAAACCCACTAACCCATTTGTGAATACGACTCGGTTGTAAATACCATTAACGACCCATTTGTGAATTCCATTAACTATTTCCTTACCGAACTAACTTTCTCGCGTAACGCAATGTGTCTTATATCTTGTTTATTTAGATAAACTTAGGCAGTAATCTTATTTTTGCATGCCAAATTTTCTCGCCAATCGTCGTTAATGGGAAACAGTTACCAACAGAATGTCTATTTCATTCGTAACCGTTAGGTAGAAAAAATATATTATACACTGTTTAAGAATTTAAAATTTTAAAACTGCAACGTATAGCATATATTTTTTACTGCCGTATTAGTGACACTAAATATCCATGTGTGCTTTATTACAGCATAACAAATTTATCTATGAAAGAATGTACATGGGCTTCTATTTACTATTTCTGGTTTTACGGTAAATATTATATATCTTAAATGAAGTAACCAGAAAAGTGTATAAGTGCTCTTTTGCACGACTATTGTGTTTTTACACTTGACCATATTGTTATGTAAGATTTGACTACATGATACCTCAACCCATTTTTTTTTAACATAACGAAATTAAATGAATATTAGCATTAATAAGTTAGTACTGTAAAAATATAAATTTAAAAATAAAGTTGATGTACATTGTGTATTAATTTATTTATTATATATTACTATTGAAATCTTTAAATGTATTATATTTAATTTACAAACGAAATTACTATATATTTAAAGAATTTACATTATTTAATATTGTATTAAATTATTTATTTCAAATACCAAAATTCAAAGTCATGAATGATGTTATAAAGCATAACCACATCATGCGACATTTTATTCTTACACCCCACATTTAATGTTTATTTTTAGTGGATCCTTACCTGTGAAATTAGTTTTTAGTGAGTACCTGTGCACTTACTTTTTATTTTAAAATAAAAATCGAATACTTCCTTAAATTTTTATTAATTTATCTTGTCAAACCATTTTCAGTCATACTCAAACACCCACCCTCTTCTACACCGAAAAATTCCTAACCAACTAACTCTCGCTCTGCCCTAGACCTAGAACAAAAATATTTACATCTGCCTCGCATTGATTAATGTTGCTTCCCGACGAGTTTTCTCTCTCTCCCAAAAAGCGGCCCAGACAGCATTACGCGAAAGTCATTCACCCATCAATGCGCAGGAAAAATGCAGATGCAAGCATCATCATTCACAAAAGCAGCATCAATTACAAGACGTGATCCACCGGAAGTGCCTACCTGAGATCGTTGCACGCTTAATACTGGCACATTTTAATGGGTTTTAATATTTTCTTATAACAACACTTTCATTCTGAGAGTTAGACGCCTTTTCCGTAATTTATGTAGCAGTTTTTCCTGTAACAACAATAAATTTTAAAAAAATTATAATTAAAAAAAATGTTAAACTAAAGTAATGGAAACGTAAGCTATTCTACCTTTTTTAGAACTTCTTATTTTAAATAATATTAATACGTAAAAGTTTTTTTTTTATTTAGCTGTCATTACTTTCAGCAACTAGGTATAAAGAACTCCAATTTTCCGAACACCAAATTAAATGGTATCATTCTTTTCTATATCCATACGTTAGTAAAAGTTTTGGCTTTTCATTTTATTTAAAAGCTCTTTTTTTCTTAAATATTTATTTCTTCCATTATAAACATACATACAGTAGTTTTTGAAAAAGATACACTTTTTTCGGAAAAAATACGATTACCCAAATTTTTGATTTTCCAAATGGGAAATATTGATTCGATGTTTCGGAAAATTGGAGCTGTACTGACGTTAATCTCCTCGTGATTTCCAGGATCCTGTAATGTTGTCCACGTATCAAAAGGTTTGAAAACTCCTGGTCTTTAAAGTAGGGTTACATGAAAACTAGATATTTGTTGATATACCTATGTCTACGAGATGACACAGGAGTGATTGACGGTTTGACAGCTTATTCTTCTGATTAAAATTGCGTGTGAGAAGTAGTGGACTGGACATAGTTCCTTGTGGTGCTACTTTTTTTAAATCTGAACAGGTTCTTTCGCCTCTCATGAACAGTTTAATAGAATTTGATTGGTTGCAAGCGAAATTATTTTCCAGTAATCTTGTTTTAGAAAGATGAAACTGCACCAGTTCACAAAAAAAACCTTTAAAACGCCTGAAAACTAAATAGGCACATTGTACATTCAAATTAATATATTGACTTCCACATAATTTGCATTCAACTCACACCTTTTGTGAGGAAGGTTTTACAAAACAAATGTAACTCCTTTTAAATTCCTTCGAATTGGTTTTGTGGCAAAATGTACCCAACTGGACATCTTTTTATGTATTTTAATGTATATGACAGTAACGTATTTGATTAATAAAGCTTTCGAGTCATCTGTAGCAATTTTAGTCGAGCGTGGTACATAGTACACAGAGCAAAAATAAAACTTAGTGTAAAAGAGCTTTTAAATACTGAAATAGTAAAAAATAAATCTTAATTTTAAATAATGTTTCCTAAGTTACAAAGACTGTTTACAATGCTTGTCCAATTCCCTTAATATTGTTAAGATCGGGTTATTAAACTGATATCGATACCTAACTTACAATTTTTTTACGAAAGCTTAGTTTAGTGAGACGTATCATATTGATAGATCTGCTTTTTCGCTTTTTTTTTAACTATGTGTATGTTTCAGTATCCTAAAATAAACTTACTATCATTAAATTAATGCTTCTAACTTGTATTTACCAAAGGGAGTGTATGCTCCTTCCTTAACGTAACCATGCATTGGTGTAGCAAATAATTTGCTGAGATATTCGTTTATATATAGTGTCACAATTCCAATATGGTAACGAGACACGTTTTCCAAAAAAGCAGTTAAGCACATCTTCCAACACTTTTCTTGGAATTTGTCTCGATCTAAGTCAACTAGTTTAGCAATAATAGCAAACACTTTTTGCTTCTTTTATACATTACAATTTTATTCTTGCAGAAGATTTAGAAAAAACAACGTTCTTACTCAAAATTGAGTTCATATATTTAATTAAAATATTTTTGAGTTTATTGTAAAGTATGTACTTCATTCAAGAATGTACTGATTTAACGATGAATACAATTCTCTATTTTTAACATGTCTACTAAATAGTTATTTAAAGTATCAACAAGGATTCGGAAAAAAAAGTTATTTGTTTCTTAGCAAACATCCGTCTTTCTCTGGAAACAGTTGAAGCCATGAAGCTTTAGAAATTGTGGGTACCATTTAACCCTTCAACTACATTTCAATTTTGTTTTCGTTTGGGGGTTTCATTTTATTTTCTAAAACTATACCAAAGCAAAGCAGTCTAGACATAGTCTCACAAAATTCCGCGGAAACTAGCCAGACGTCCTTGGTTATTTTGTGATAAGGCTCTGGCTCTATTCGTCATATAGGGAAGCTTCAAGAAGGCCGGGGCTAATTATATTTGTTATAAATATATTGGATTGCAAAGTATTAAAGTTAAAATTGGTTATATAAAATACGTTGTTAGGGGGAAATATATCCTTTAACAGATCGCTTGAGGATTTGACAGTTTTTTTCTTAAGCATGCCGTTATTAGTTTTAGTTTTTATGCTAAAGAATGTTTGTCCATTATTTTGAAGAGTATCATAGAATTTTCCTGTGAAAATAATCTTAAGAATATATAGATAATAAAATTTCTATTTAGTTCGTATAAAGTTGTAATTACGCAATGAAATATTATAGTTAAAAATATTTATCTATGAATTGCTTAGTAAATAAATGTAACTTAAGATTTTTGTATCTGCAAAAAGGATTTTATTTATTTCATCTTGTTATTTAGTGTTCTGAAAATCGCAATGAAATAATTGCGTTGTTTAAGGCTTCTCAAATTTTTTGTATTAAACTTATAAGCTTGAAAGTTTATTTTATAGACTATGAGAGAAGTAATCGTTAATTTAAATAAAATCAAAAGCAAAAGTCACAATAAAATTTTGCCATATTTAGTTAAAAAAATAAAACCAGTCAACTGTTATTTAAATCAATTAAAAAGTATTTCGCATGAAATCCCCATTATAATTCTATTAAGAAATTTGTTTGCTCTGCATTCGACCAATACTAGAAATTTAAGGAATATCTTTATTATGCCAACTTTAAACTATTCTAATTGTTTTCACAGTATTTAAAAATAATCATGAATCAGAACTCATTAAAAGAGTTAACGGTTTCAGACAAACATCTAGGCCATGACGCTAACAAAGGTAATGAACAAAAAAGTATCTTATTGATTTCTTTACTACTTTACAAATAATTTGTCTAGAATTTGTGTCAGAGACCAAAAATAACACAAAATAGTCCAATAACTAAGAGTTAGTTAGGTATGCTATTGTTTGACTATTCAGTGTTTTGATTAAAATTTTAATATATATATTACATTTAAAAGTTGTTTTAAAAAATATTTGATTGCGATTAGATATATGTTTGATATTTTTTTCTATATATGGATTAGTGTCAAACTAATTTAATAAATTATATTTATAGACTTAATTAAATTTGTTTTAGATACATAATTACGTTTTTTTATCTTTCACAAAAATTAGAATTTCATATTCGGAAATATATTAACATTTAATTCTCTTGTACTTTGAATTTTTATAAAGCCACTAATTTTTTTTTATTTTGCTTAAATTAATGCAAAGCTAACAGATTGAATCTTTGTTATAACTTTCTTGTTTATTCAAATTTAATTTCGACAGTTAGAATTTTTTCTCACAAAAAAAATCACTCCATTTAGTGATTTTTTAATTTATCATACACATGTTATTTATGTATGTCATTTAAAATAATACTATTGTTTAAATCAAGGAATATTTAAAAATGTGGTTAAAAAACTTAAGTGAATGAAAATCCTTCGAAATTAAAATAAAAGTGTACTACTTATATACATAGGTTTAACTTTGTTAAAAAAAATAACTAATTGATCACATGTCCAAAATAAAACTTGAATAAGATTAACATAACAAGTTTGATATGCTATTGTAACAACTGTTACACTTCGAACTCTTATTAATTCAATTAATAGTTCACACTCTGAACGCGGAATTGAGAAAAATTTCCTAAATTTTAATTGAAAACTTAATTGTTTTCAATTCAAATATTTATTTAATTGTTTTCACTTGACAAAAAAACAGGGATTTCACAATTAATTTCCACAAATGTTTCTACCAATGCCCATTCTCATGTTATGCACTGGACTGCTTATACTAAAATCATGACCATTATTTCATGATTCATAATTATTTAGCTATTTTATCAAATATAGATCATAGTTATTTAATTTGTCAAACTTTGAAAACTGTTATTTTTATGTATATTAAAAAAATGTTGTGTGTTTATGCACGAGCATTAGGTAATAGGCTCCCAAAATTCTACGACCTTCTCTAAATGGCATTCTCGAAACCTGCAATTTCACTAGCAGCAATCAATCTTCCTACAGTAACAACTGTCAAAAGCGGTCCTTCTGAAAGTCAAAAAAGAAGCCACAGACAAAGAAAGCCCCCACAAGAACAAAAAAATAACAGAAATTCGAAACTAAACAAAATTTAAAGCGCCAAAACCTTGTCGAGTTATCTGTCTTGGCTATTTGCCTTAGAAATTAGCTGCTTTTTGTTTTAATGTGAATTCGGCAAACTGTAAAGAAATCTTCTTTAAAAAAAATCTCCAAGGATCTGGATATTTGCATCGAGACTATACAAGGTCGCTTTAGTGGTGTTGCATTCGATGTAATCAATTTTCCTCGTAATCCTTTTGAGATCGTCTGTAAGTAATACAAACAGTTAATTGTAAACATGAGGAATTGAATTAGGTTGTTTTTAGTTGTTTTCCCGAAGATAATTAGCTTACCAGTGAATGGTGTCAGTAGTGCTTTGGTCACAATTACTTCGTGCTTTTATTTTAAATAAAATTTGAAACAAATTTATTTATGCCTTCTAAATTCGATTTTTAAAGTTCTATTTTTCTTAATTTATACTTACACGCAAACGGTGGTTTGTATATAATTTTATATTTGTGAACAATTAGTAATGTATAATCCAACAAAGAAACAAAAATGACAAGCTTTTGAAAAACATCATTTATAAATCTCATGAGGAAAAAATAATTTTGAAATTTTTTTTTAGGGTAGCCTTCCTCTCTTTGAATTTTCTAAAATTCATGCTTCTTAAAGTAATTAAGTAACGTTTAATTGATAAAATTAATCCAACTTTCATTTTTTGTGCGAGTGTTTTTGTTTAGTTGGGTTATTAACGTCGCACTAAAGTTATATAACAGTAATTAGTTTTACTTTAAGATAAATATCAATATTGAGGAATATTTTTTATGAGTAAGAATCCCACTGAACAAAGTTATTCTAATATTATTTTTTCACACAAACACATGAAAACTGATAATATTTTTGTTTTTATATTTTACTATTTAAAGTAAATATGGGCAAAGCAAAATCTTCGAATTTGTAATCAAATGTTTCAAATTCAAAATATTATAATTAAAAAAAACAAATTTTTCCAATGATTTTAACTAATAATATGAATTGTTTTAAATAAATTAAAGTATAAATCCTTTAAAACAAATTTGCCTATTTTTAAAAAATCCTCATTTATCCTCAAAGACCTTGGCAGAAAAGCTAACATCAATTTCCCCCTATCTCTTTCTCCAGCCGTTTTTTCTTCTTGATCGCATCGGATTAACTGTTGTTCGGTCCTCTTTATTTTCTCATTGCACGAGATGATAATGTAATTGATATGGATGGCTCTACCTGGTGTATTTGCGTCATCAATTGCGGTACTTTGTGTACTTCACGCAAGAAAAGCCACTGACGAAATTATTGTCTTTGTACCGCCGATTGATTGATTTGTCGAACTGGTTTTCGTAAAGGTTTTTGTTGGTCAGTTTTAAGTTTTCTTTGGATTATTTGTTCGAAATTGGTTTATTTTTGTAGTTTTACCCCATTTACCGGGCTGGGGAGCCTAGTCGGTTAGGCATTCGCCTAGCATGCGGGAGGTCCCAGGTTCGGGTCCGGGCATCGCCAAAATAACTGCTGACCTATAAACGGCCCGTGCAGCCAAAAATACCGACGAATAATACTCCGTGTGGAGGGAGTGCACGTTAAATATCCTTCAAAGTCCTAACGCTGCGTATGATGTCGCCCTTAACGGTTGCGTTGGGTGCCTACTCAGGTGTCGGCTCGTCACTTGACTCTGGTTCTAAAATACGACGCCCGTCGCCAATAGCCCTCGTGTAGCTCTAGTGCGACGATAATTCAAACTAATTTAAACTTACCCCATTTACAACGAATATCGCTAACACCTTTTCCAAGTAAAATGGTTAACTATAAGTTTTTAAAATTCGATTTTCGGGGAACTTAATTTTTCCTGCAGAAATAGTTCTAATACTAAGGGCTTCATTTAATTTATATAATGTTTATTTTGATAAAATTAAGATTAAATCTCATTTTCGTGTGGCAAAGTTTCTTGCCAAAAGTCTTCAATGGGTTAATAGAATTCTGTACTACTGTATATCGTATTGGGAAAGGAAAAAGAAGTAACTGACAAATTGAATTTTGTTAGTTGAAATCACTGAAATTTGCAAAACTTTATGGTATGGAGATTTATCAATTACATTTTCGAAGCGATTTGTATAACTTTTGAGCTACAGTAGGCAGATATTATTTTCTCTTATAATTTGTAATTGAGACTCAAAACTTCTAACTAATTTTTAATCTTATTTTTGAAGACCATGCAAGTTCCTTCCCACAAAGAGATGTTTTTTAAAAAGGATTGATATCGTCTTTTTTTAGTATGAAATTACGACATTTTCTTCCAAAATGCGCATATGTTTTAGAACTTTTCAATACCTACACAGGTTATTTTACGCAAAATGAGAACTGTATTGTAGTAATGGTTAATATTTCACGTAGTACATAATTAAACAAAACCTTATTTGAGCATACAAGAGTAAAATTTCAATTACCAAAAAGGTTTTGTAAAAACAATTATTTTCTTTAAATAATCAATCTAATGTTTTAATAAATAAAAAATAACTGCCACGGGCATTAAACTTCGTATCCTAAATTTTAATTTTCAGACAACAATGTAAATCGTTTATCGCATATAAAATATTAAAAAAATTCGACTCAATTGGCATCACGAATTCTAAGAATAATACTTCTCAGAAATCGAATCCATCTATTTCTATGGTTATAAATTTGTAACGCGATGGAATCTGTATTTGATTTAATTCAGTTCGTTTAGTTTAGTTTTTGCATTATCCTCGCGCTAGAGCTACACGAGGGCTATTGGCGACGGGCGTCGTATTTTAGAACCGCAGTCAAGGAACGAATTTAGTTCGTAGATAGACGCATAAGAAAAGAAATTGTGTTAAAATAGTGGCAAAATAATTACAAGTTGATTTTAAAATATGGTATTTATAGTTCAAAGAAGTTCTGAAAGAAAGAAAAAAAAACTACTTTCCTATTACTTTTGAAATTATAGAAAAAAAACATGTAGGTTTGTAAAAGTAATTAGCACATAGAACCACTTCCACACAAGATTTAAACTCCTTAGAAAAAATGTCGCCAAACACAGTTATTTGGTGGTGTTGTGTTTGCCAAATATCCAAAATGTCTTTGTCATTTTCATTAGTATAAAAAACTTCGTTAATTAAATTATTTTAACTTTAATTTAAAAAGATAACGTACTTAGCATTAATTTTTGAGGAAATATATATTGCTGGAATTTTCTTAATTAAATCATTTTTTCCATTCCAACTTTTCAATTAGTTAATTTTTGTACGAATGTACGAAATTCAATGTTCAAATATATTATAGAATACTCAAAAGATGGCGCTGTGTCATGCATTACATGTTGTAAGTAATCATACAAAAATATTTCTGGAAATAACTTTTTATTACTAAAAGCTAATAGGCAAAAAGTCCCTGCGATTTAAGAATAAGTTTGAAGAATATAAAAATGGCACATAATAAACTATATTTTTAAGTCTTAATTACTTAAAATTATAAACGTTTTTTATCTTTATAAATGACAATAATTTTTACACAGCGTTAAAAAAAAATCCTTAAGATTTCCGAAAACTAGTAATTTTTTTTAAATATGCGTATCTTTTTAGATTGTTTTTTACGAATTTTAAATTATTACAAAATACTGCACTTAGATATAAACTCGCTCCTTTTAAAAATATGAACAGTTCTTGTAATATTTTGTTTTAGTTGAACTAAATTATGTATGGTTAAAAAAATATTGGATATATTGTCATCTTTTAATTGCACTTTCTCAGAATTATCAACTTTCTCATTTTTACAAAATGTACATTAACTTACAACTGTATTTGGCATTTAGTAAAATTATTGCTTAGAGAAAGGCAACTAATTGTTCAACCCCGTATTATTGGAAATGAAGAACTTGAAATCGTTACCGCATAAGTTATTTCACTAAGGGGCTTATTTTATAATCGATAGAACTGTTTTATTGTATAAAATAATCATACTCATTGATTTGGAGTTTGTAAAACTTAATTTATGATATGAATTACGTTTTTATGTTTTGTGTACCTAATTTTCTTTATCTATTTGTACTATTAAAATATAAAACCTTAAAAAAAGGAAAAGTTATAAGGATAAAATTAAGTTAAGATAATTAGGAAAAGTAATGACGATTCAACAGCTAAGATTTTTTTAAAGGTTGCACTGGGTGCCAGCTGACATGTCAGCCCCGTCATTTGAACGAGGTTCACAATTACGAGTGCGACGTTAATTTAACTAAACCAATAAACGTTTCAATCAAAAGGTAAAATTCTAATTTTGCATTTTAAAAAGTATTTTTTAAATTTTTTGTCGGATTGCTTACCTCATAGGTGACTATTTCCCTCGACGCAATAAGCTCGTAAACAACGTAAAGCATAAAGTGTCTTTTGTAAATTAAAATCTTTCGTGGTTTGAATTCCTTTACTTTTACAATATTGCACAAAGGTTGCGTTGGGTGCCAGATCAGGTGTTAGCCTCGCCAAGCCTGTAGCTATATTAACAATAGAGTCGTCAATGAGTGAAATGCTTTACCATATTATGTTGTTTATTCGAAGGGAGCAGAATAATTCAAGTATCAGATAGTTATTAGAGACTGGTAAAAATTAGAAGGTTTTTGGACAAACCTTGCTTGGCCTGTTGTTGGTCGACAATTTTTGTATTAAACTAAACTCCTCGGCGCAACAGCCCATTAGTGGGCCAAGACCTGCCGTGCCCATTTCAGCTTTCGTGACCTAGGGCTCTGAGGTGCTAGGCATATGTCCCGGTAAGGTGGTCAGCATCACACGGAACCCGCAGTGTTTAGTTCCCAAGCATGCTGGTACCCATTTTATCGACCCACTTAAGGGATGAAAGGATGGGTCAACCTCGCCCAATCTGGGATTCGATCCCCGGACCTGTGGCGTGGCAATGCGAAGCACTACCACTAAGCCCCTGGGCCTCAATTTTTGTATTAGTATTTGTATTTGTCAATTCGTGTGTTTTATGCAACCTTGATTTACCAGAACGAACCCTAATTATATTTTACAAAAACACTATTAAGTCCAATTTATTTCCAATTCTCAGCAAACACAAGCCCAGTCACACCTTACTACCCCTTAAACACAACACTCAACCGATCAAAAACCGTAATTCGAACGGTCCAGACACTTTTACGGCCCCTCACACCATACCTCACGCTGATTCTCATCAAGCAAACGAAAAGACCTTGGGACTTCTTTTTTACGATTGTTTGCTCACCCTTTTAGCACAGATTTTGTTCCGACTGTGCATGGCAAATGAGTGGAATTGACTAAGCTCTCGTAAATTTGGGTGTTTGATGGACAAGTGCCCGGGGTGTTCCGTCTTTATGGAACAAGGAAGAAGAAACATACTAACTTCTTCGCGGTTTTTATGTGTTTTTTTCCTCTTGCCATTTAGAGATGTAAATATAAAAGGAAAATGTGCTTGTGAGGGTTTACCTGCTCTTCAAAAGATGTAGTACATTGTTTCTATAGTTATTTGTTTTCCTACTGGTCCCTTACCTTGGAGTCAGAATATTGTGTAACACAAAAAAAATTAAGATTTTGAGTAGAGCTTTGATGGTAGAATATATCCTCCTAGGGTAGAATATGCATTTTAGTTTAAAAAGCACTAAATTATAACCTAGTATCTATAGCGAAAATCGGATTGGGATGAAACACTGTAAAAAAATTCGGCTATAGAAAACAAATTATTTTTCTTATTTCTTACAGAAAATTAGTTATCTAACACTACACAACTTTGCTATCAAATTATATCTCAATTTGTCAAAAGACACATTTTCTCTGTCAAATTGTACCTGCTTACAATTTTTCTGTTTTGATTACTAAAAAACTTGTTATCAAAGTTGTAATGTATGAGTCAGTTAGTATATTCAAATATACAAACAACATCTATAGCTACATGGAGTACTAATCAGTTCGTATACAGGTCTTTTAAAATCATTGTTTTTTGTATTTTTAACGTACCCAGTCTTGCAGAAAATAGCTTAAAAACGAATATTTTCTTGGGAAATTTTCACTCGAAATATATTTCAGTTGCATTGTGGATATTTTCTGGAAACTTTCTTGTAATGTAACTATGTAACAATTTTTTTACAGTTTCGGTACCTACCCGCTCATCTAATGTGGATCTAAAATACGACGCCCGTCGCCAATAGCCCTCGTGTAGCTCTAGTGCGACAATATTTCAAACTAAACCGAACCCGCTCATCTAAGTACGTCCCAATGGGAACTAAGGTGATGGGTTGGGGTCTGCTTTGAGGTACAGGTAGTTACAACAGGTAGCCATGGAAGAATCGAATACGACTTGTAAAAGTGGTTTTTACTAAATTACAAGTTGTTCATATGCTGTAAAATAACCGTTTATTTTATCGAAAATTTCTGGCAGCAAAGTTGCCAGAAAATGTCTGTCATACTACGGTAAAAACATGTTGATAAAATTCTGCTGTAGCTAAGAAAATACAGAAACTATTCATGTATAATAGATATTTTCTGTGCGCAGAGTACCTTAAAAAAGTGATCCCACTGCTTAGGAGCCTTCGTCAAAGGCATGATTTTCAGGCGACTATGACACGGATGTAGTTTGTACATTTCAAATTTTCCTTTCGTAGTGAAAACATAAAAACTTGTTCATACCGGTGCAATATGTATCAGCTGTAACAGATTTTATCTATTTAGAGAAAAAATGGGTTGTTTGACAATTAAGATATAATTTTACATTAAGGGGATACGGTATCCAAATTATTATTTCTAGAAATAATAGCATAAACTTGTAAATTATAGTGGTTTTACATAATGTTCACTCTAAATAAACATTTTATAGCAATAAAAACAAATATTAACAAGTAGTTTTTCATTTACTTAAAAAAAGTCACAATTTTGAACGTTTTAAAACGCTACTCCTCTTTCAATTTTAAGAATAACCCTACCAAACTTTTATAGTTTGTTTTTAGTACTATTTGTTCAAGAACTGTGCATGGATTTAAAAATGTGAGCTACAGTTAAAAAGTAACATGCATTTATACTGAAAAACACACAAAAAAAATTATTGAATTCAAATTTTTTTTAAAAAACAAGTATAGATAGTAGACCTTATTCCATGCACAATTTTGTGCACCATATATATAAGAACACATGATAAAAATTTCAAAATTCTAACTTAATTAGCAAAAAAGCCTTAGGGATTTATTAAACACAAGAATTGAAAAACGCGAAACCGAGAAAAGAGGTTGGAAGCAGACGAAATACGTATTCAAACTTATAGAAATGACTCCAGAAAATATTTAATAACTTTTTTTCTACAAAAGAAATAATTATGAAACTTTCAGTAAATGTTCAGAAAAATATTGTCAATAAAATATTGTAATAAGTAAAAACTGAAAAATCGATATTTTGACCAATTTTTGGGTACCGTATCCCCTTAAATTTCAGTAGTATTAGAAAACAAATTGTAAATTATAGATGAAAACACCTTATTTTTTATAAATAATAGCGGTACTACAGATCAATATGCTCTAGCTAAATAACGAAATAGCAACTACAATACTGCCGTGAGCAGGTAAACTGCAGTAATCGCAACAGTGATTTGAAACATTTTTGATCTGAAATATTTTTTTTCCAGTATGTTTTCTGAATAGTTATAGTAATTGGGTGCTTGCAACAATGGTCCAAGTCATTATGGAAGTTACTGCAGTTTAACTGCCCACGGCAGAATACAGCTTTACTTCCTACTATTTTTTTCTCTTTTGAGCAGTGTCTTTCGAATTTAATTGCTCATGGAGGAAACATCTGTGGTTGGAAGTAACTGTATGAATGGCGAAATTATTAATTCGTGCGAAGAGTTTTCAAATGTGATGAGTTTCTCTTACTACTTAGCTGTAATAATTTATCCATGTATATAATATTCAATTATGACTATTTAATAATATTGAAGAAAATGAGTGTTATTTATGTCCTCCCGACGTCATTCTAATGCGGTGTCAGTTCCGAGAGGATATCCTGTGCTACTAAGATCGTAAAATACACAAATACTCTAAAGTTAAATGTTGGTACTACAACTGTCTAAGAACTGTAAGAACATTTTCCTACGACATTATTAAGGCCGTGTATAACCATTATAGTTGAAATAAGTTATTTTTATTGCAAAAAATACTAATTGAAACTTAACCTTCCGAGTATTAGACTCGGCCCTTTCTGAATTATATGCACCAGTCTTTCTAACAATGAACATTAATTAAAAAACTTTATAAGTGATGAATTTTTATTTATTTTCTACTTTTTCATTTGAAAATGATTTTGAGTTAATCTTTTCAAAACTAAACCTGATTCTGATTAATTTTCAAACGAATGTGGGATATTAAAGAAAATTATTTTACAATTTTATACAGAGAAAACAACCGTACATTTTTGCCAATTTCCAGGCTAGGAAGGTTTCCATCGGAAGGTTAATCCAAAATAGCTTATGACATATATAAATTACCAAATTAACTAAAAATATATTAACTAAAACAATATTATAGGAGATTCTTTAAAAATCGACAAAGCCATCACTTTCACCGGAAACTACCCAAAATTACCAACATACCCAGATGTGGTATATTACGGGGAAAATACATCCTAAACAAACAACATATTTCCCTTAGCGCATCCTCACCTAAACACCTCTCATTATGAATAAGCATATAGCTCACTTCCTATTACGTGCTAGATAACGGTACAGACCTTTCACTCTCTCGGGGTGCTTTAAATACCAGGTAACAATGTGTTTGTACCGTGGACGGTGTTAATTCTGATGCTATTGATGGATGGGTCCACTGGAGAAGGTCAAATCTCTGTCAGCTGCTCCAGGAGAGAGTCTGTTCGCTCCAGGGAAGAGAATTGTTTAGATGGGGATATAGGATGTTTGTTGGTTGGGGATGTTTTTTGAGTTAATATTGAAGAGTTGTTGTTTGTTGTTAAAGTACATTTGATATCTAAGCGTATTAAAGAACATTTAAAGAGTCTGCTTGCAAAGGGCGATATGTAAAGTTTTGTTTATTTAAACTAGCTAAAAGTATCCGCTTAGGTGGATTTCTTTCATATTCCTCATTCCTAGTTGCTATATTGATTCAGTTGCTATACTTAATGTTTTTCCCCAGTTTTAAATAAACATAGGGGTGTGTATCATGTGACAATTGCGCAAACGAACTTCAAAATTAATATCTAGTGCTAATTACAACTTAAAACTTATGAAGGTTTAATTTCACTGATACAATTTCTGGTATTTCAGCACTAAAAGTTGAATTTTGATGCAACAATTTCTCTTTTTACTCCAAAGTTAAATTTTGCTGCTTCAAACTAGGGCTAGAAAAATTCCCACCCCTGTTAAAATGTTCTTTATCATTTAATCTACAGTAAGTTTAAAGGCCGTAAGTTTAAACAGTAAAGAGTTAGGTGCTTTTCTATTATTGTTGTAAAGATGACCGCAAACTGCGATTTTCGTAAATTAAGTTTCATGTATGTTTGTTTAACAATTTTGTTGTCGGTAAAATGATTCAAACCGAAAAATATCTAATACGATTGTACAGTAAATCATTGTACTGCAGACAGATGATTTGCTTATAAGTGAAGAGCATGTCAACTAGAACATGTGTGTTATTTTATTTTGTATCGGTATTTTTATTTGCGTCTGGGGATTTTGGGTTGCCCTCCATTAAATTTCCACTCTCATCTAGCCCCCACTTTCAACTTCGTTGGAGACTCGCCTTGTTTACAACCGGAAGTGTTATTGTTGACGGACCCAAGAGGTAGGAAGATCAATTTCTGTGGGAAAGCCCAGCGTTTATTTTTTTCCCTCTATATCCGAGATGGAATCTAAGAGGAAGTTTCAAGTTTAGGTGTTAGTTTTAAACATTAGTTTCATTACTTGAGATTTTTTATCGTTTTTTTTTCATCTATGAAGGAAGTACGGTTTTGTGTGGTAATTTAAAAATTTGCTTCTTTATTGAATATTCTTGATAAGAATCATGGCTGTGCAGCGAAAGACAGATATTTTCGTTGCTAAAGAGATTGTTTCCATAGTTACGTAAAATTATGGTATACTAAGCAAGTTTAATTGTTCTTTGTTCTTATAAATTTAGGTTCAATTTTGTTTTTGTAACCATAAGTTATCTAGCAATAATTTTAAAATGCTGCTTAAGGTTGTAGTAAATACGCAAATTATAACGTTTTCAAATGGCTAGTTAAAGAAAAACTTGCATTGTTGGTAAACAGTTTAAAAAATGCGATATTATTTTAATTACATTTCTTTTTATCTACAAATATTCAGAAATATTATTTGAAAATATTATGTTTATCTAATTATTATATCGTTGGTCAAAGGACAAAATCATGAATGTGCGAAAACACTGGGATGTGAAAACTGGATATGGTTAAACCCTCCTTTTTCAAAAACCACCAATCCTTAGAATTTACATATCGTGGCTTTGTATATCGTGATCAGATATCTTTCGATATCTGGCCGCAAAGTATTATGTCATTAATACTTTGCATAAAAAATATAAAACTCAAAAACTTATTTTAAGTAACTTGCCAAAGGAAACCTCCGAAGCACTAGTAAATGAATCTTTATTAATACTTTAAATGGTAATGTTAATTTTTTTTGTTAAAAAAATAAATTGAAAATACCACATGTCTCATAGACGCGAACAAAGAAAACTTAAATTAAGAAGAGGGTGTGGAGATTACTCACTTTGGAGCATTAAGGGGCTACTTTTCCTTATTTACGACTCCAGCTCATCCTATAGTTTCTGATGACTCACCTGCTCCTGTATAGGCTACTTTATAGCCCGAGCCAGAAATCCAGACTATCAAGGACAGACAGACATTTATTTTGAACGAACGCCCCGTAACGCATCATTACGTACGCATTTGAGTGATCTTTTTGTTCCTTCGCTTTAATTTGATTGTGTACCTGGGTGTCTATCAACGAGAGATTTAATGGCTTAGGGGTGTTTCTAGAGAACAGTTGGTTAGTTGGTGAAAAATATTATTAGTCCATTTAAAATTATAATGTAGTGCATTGAAAACTATAATTTAGTCCTTTTAAAACTGTACTTTAGTCCATTGAAAACCGTACTTTAGTCCTTTTAAAACTGTACTTTAGTCCTTTTAAAACTGTACTTTAGTCCATTGAAAACTGTACTTTAGTTCATTGAAAACTGTACTTTAGTGTCTTGATTTCATCATTAAGTATTTTAATTAGAGTTTTAATCAACAAACCAAATTGTTTTAAACTCTATTTGACTTTAAACAGCATTACATAAATTCATTTCAAGTTTTTTTATTCAAACAATATTTTTTATTTAAATAATATGTACATTTAAAAATATAGTAAATAATATTTTGATCAATTAAACTTACAAATGGAATCCCAAATTTAATTGCTTTGGTAGGAAATATTAAAATTGGTGTGCTACTAAAAACTAAAAGTTTTTCCCTGTAAGATATATTTTTTATAATTATATAAAGCGATTTTTTTTGTAACGGATCGGCTCATAAACTATGCGACAGAAGTTCATAAAAATTTGCAGGTAGATATATATAGGTTTATGTTTCGAAATCGCTATAGAAGAGTTTTTAGACATTTTCATTCTACAATGTTAACTTTAAAACTCTTTGGCAACAACCATTTAAATATTATCAGTTCCATGAGCATGCTGGGTATTAAACTGGTATTATTTATTCCAATTTCAAACTAAACGATTTGTTTACTTGAGTAAGAACATTATGCCGCACTGACAGCCATTAATTCTTCACAAAATATAAATTAGTAGCCTTTACATTTAACGATATCCAAAAATAACTTATTTCTCTACTAATAATTAAACATAGAATCTGCGACTCAGTTATTATATTTAAATGAAAGCCATTTTGCCGATTGGAATTTTAGGCGCTTCCTTTATTTTTAAAGCATTAAGAGTTTAGATTTGGTGGATCGCATTTTAAATATTGTATTTTGCTAAACCGAAGAATATTATATTTCTTTAAATAATCCTATCAATTATCTCGGTATTACAGTTTGATAAAAAAATTAAACAAGTTGCATCTGTGGGAGTGATTTTTGTCTGAAGTGCATATTTATTGAAAGAAAGATCACTTTCACTATTATACCGCCATTTTACGGCTTCCGTTGCCCATAAAAAATTTAACTACTTTCTTACAGCAACAATAAAAAAACGTCGACCACTTCTATCTTTTTATAAGAGAAGACACTACAATGTAAATAGAAGCCATAATTCCTTTAGATACGCATTACTTGTCAATATAGAGCAAAATAACATAGTAACTTATCAAATCCCCCCACACCAGAAAAAAATATGGTAATAAAATTGTTTGTAACCAATAATAGACAAACACAACATGAAAAGCCCCGCGCATCTGGTTGCAAGTTTTGAAACCTTGTTTGTTTCAAGTTCAAGCAAGGCAGGCCACCATGTTGGTTATTGTTATTGTTGCAAATGCGGTTAGGATTTTTTACGACTTCGAATTGTGTTCGGAAATGTATGGTCATTTTTTTTGTTTACTCTGCGGTCTTTCGTAGTACCATCTGTGTTTGTGAAATATTTAGATGTGGTTTTGAATATCGTAGGTTTGAGAGGAATACCACGAAAGATGTTATTCTTCCCGGAAAAACTTCTATCATAGAAAACACTCGATACGTAAGTAATATTTGGCGTATTTTAAAACGTACTATAAGTCTAAAGAAAAATGTTGTTGATAATTTTTATTGTTGTGCTATTTCGAATTTTGGATGAAAGTACTATTCATGTATTAAATGCAATATGGCTTATCAAGAAGATATTTATAAGTAATTGGAATCTTTAAACAGATATTTGCAAGGTAAGATATTGATTTTTTAGATTATTAATTTGTTTTCAATTACTTGCTCGTGTAGCTGCCTCAGTAACCCATAGTCTACCAAAAGGATCCTCAAGGTGGATATGAGTTACCTCGGTTTATATACTACTACATGCGTTGTTATTAGAATAGTGGTAGGAACGAGATGGTAAATCAGCGCCACCTAGTTGTTGATGGCATATTGAGGTTGCGTGTGTGGCGAACCGCCACACCACTCCCCTCCTAGAAACAACGAGGTTAGAAACCGTGCGCAGGCTGCTTCGCTGTGCGTTGTGCTGGCGGTTGAGTTGTGTGCTGGCGGTTGAGTTGCGAGGGGCGTTGAATTGAGTTGCGTACAGCGTTGAGTGCATTAGCAGCGAGTAGCAACCGTGGTTGAGCGCATCGTAGCAGGAGTATCGTTGGAGTAGGTGACGATCACGTCCGGGTCACCACTGTAGCTGCCTCAGTAACCCATAGTCTACCAAAAGGATCCTCAAGGTGGAGATGAGTTACCTCGGCTTATATACTACTACATTCGTTGCTATTAGAATAGTGGTAGGAACGAGATGGTAAATCAGCGCCACCTAGTTGTTGATGGCATATTGAGGTTGCGTGTGTTGTGAACAGCCGCACCTGTTTCTCAATATGAATAATTATCTATAAAAAAATTAGATTAAAGAGTAAGAAAAATCTTTACTTCAGTGTCTAATTTTTCATATATAGAAGTCTTTATTCTATGTATACACATTTGCTGTTTTTGTTTATCTTTCATAATTACTTTTGACTACAAAAAAATTGCCCGGCTCTACATTTTTTACACTACTTTTAAATGTCTTTAACTTATGGGGTCCAAAATTATTCCTCAAACTCAAGAGAAACACCCTTGACATCTAAAACAATGACCAAACCTTACCGTAGCCTACAAATTCATTGCCACACTAGTCTCCTCACTGACATCCATGCCTATTTCAAGATACCATCCATTATTATGCTCCGCTTTGATGAAACCTGAAGACACCATGTTGACTGCGAATTACTAGTTTCTCAATGAGGTGACATAACCTTACGTAAGATTTCGAATGCAGATCGAGTGAATTCAGTGTGTTATTTCATTTCTTACCATACTCTGAAACCTCGATTCACCTGGGCCATCCATCCCATCTTGGCAATTTTTTTTCCTTTTGTCTTGTCTCACCTTTACCCTCTTCAAGAAAAGGTTTTTTTTAACGTTTTCTTCGCTCTTGTTGTTTCAAGGTTGGAAATGGAAAAGGAACTCACTCACTTTCGTTTTCCAATCTCAGCAGTAGGTCTTCCGAGATGAGGTAATAATGTTAATTTTTGGGATTAAGTGGTAGAGGTTATTGTTATTTTAATTAGTTACAGACAAGAAACGTTATAGTAATGTTTTATCAAAAATGAAATTACTAGAACTATTTTATGGCTCTAGCACCGGTAAAGCCAAATAAAGGTAATTAATGCGACAATTTAAGAAAAATAATCTATGTTAGTATAATAGTAAAAGTAAGATGTTTTCTGATAAATATACTCTGTGAAAATTTTTTTTACAGATGCAACATATTTAATCGATTAGCAAACCATTATATCGTGATATTAATGCCTATTTTAGCTTCCACACTACGTTTATAATGTAAAAAGTGGAAGGTATTATAATCGTTCAGCTCGTTCGTCCGTCTGTCACCCACTTTCACAGAACGAACAGCAAGACGCATAATTAAGTGGGATACGCCATTTTGAAGCAAAAAATCAGGCTAGGTTGCATCCCAAATTTCATTACAAAATTTAAATTAGAAGTATATTTAAAATTTAAATAACTAAAATTTTAATCTACATTGAAATAACATGCAAATTCCATTTTCAATATTTTCACTGTTGCCATTTCGTCAATCGTACGAGAAACTTTATTTAATATTAAAATAACTCTTTAAATATATTTATTTTTGTGATATGATTCAGTTTGGATTGATGTCATATCACAATAGAGCTCTTTTGATGGTTCAGTATATATGTATGAGGAAAGATGCATAGCGAATTCTAACTTTAAATAAAAAATATGCAAAAGTTCGCTTTTATTTTTAAAGCAGAAATTTTACTAATTATTTATTCCTCTCTTTTTCGGAAGAAAGTTAATGAACATGGGAAATTGGGCCGACTAAAAGCAATTATTAATTTGCGAAAGATTAATGAAAATAGTTAATTTTTGGCGTTTAAAAGTTTGAATTAGAAATAAATTATTAGCTAAAGGCCATTTTTGGCGAATTTCTTTCTGGGGTGTATAAATAGTGCGTTTTTTTGTTGTGCACAAATAATGTGTGGAAGCGGTTTAAGTGACAGATTCTGTAACAAACTTACTTGTTTAAGTATATATAAAAATAAGTGTTTTGAAACATTCCGTGGTTGTTTTTTGCAAATAGAGAAATAATAGCATATTGCATATTACGCACTTAATAATATTGGGAAGAAAGGGAACACCAAAAATTAATAAATTCTAAAAAAGGAACAGTAATGAACCTTGACATTTGTTACATTTCATTTTTGTAGTTGTTTAAATTGGTTTTAAAACAGTTTTAATATTTCTATTTAAAACTAAAGTTTTTCCATATTTATAAGTGTTTACAAAAAATTCAATTATTCTGAATATCTATAAAATCTGATTCAATTTATTAAATATCAATCTAAAGATCTTAATTTATCACGTATAAAAATACATCACAATAAAATTAATTATTTTCACTAAAAATGATTTGAAGTTGCTTTCTTTAGGATTATTAAAAATGTAATAAATGCAAATTAGTATATATGTACATTAGTTTATATTGATTGATGAAAATTCAGCTTTGTAAATAGTGTTACGATTCTGCGATTTGCCGTTAATTTTTATTATTTTTTCCCAAAGGACATTCAAAAGTGTATGTTCATTGCTGAATAAATTTTATTTATTCCGCAGTAGAATATACATTTTGTAATGCTTTAAACTGATAATTTAACATTCGCTTCAATTTTGTGTGGGAAAAAACTCCGGTAGAGATATATTTAAAGACGATTTAAGCAAAAATTTTTTTGTATTTATCATAATGCCTTAGTATATAAAGTAGTTTTCGAGAAAAGATTATATTGTAATCGTACAACGTTAGATTTTAAGTTCACATTTTTAATCAATATAAAATAAGAAATATGTTATTATAGTATGAAATATCATTAATTATATATTTTAATATAATATTTTTTAAATAATTTTTTAATTCGTATTTCTTAAAATACTCTACATAAAGACATGGACAAAATGTTCGTTGTAACTTGAAACTGTAGCCATGGTTTGATATGAATACAGACGTATAAACCTGTCACCTGATTGTCAGGTTATCCTACAACACGCTTAATTAAAAAAAATATTAATTAATATTTTTTTTTTGCTTTTTTAAAATAAAATGATCAACATCTGCTGCAGAGATAAAAAAAATTAATAAAAAATGACTTTTCAGTTTTAAAATTTAAATTTTTATCTTATGAAGTGAAAACGAGTTTAAACTTTGGTCAATTTGTGTATTGCTAAGGGGAATTAAAAGGGATTCATTTTTAATCAAATATTAGTGTTTTAGATTGTATAACAAGTGAAGAAGGTATTATTTAATTTTCTTTCTCATCTGTACAGTGGGCTTTTGTTAGCTGCTGCAATTACCGAAAGTTTTTTTGGCCAAGGTGGGGGACCGCGATGGGGTGTTTTTGTGCAATTTAATCACGTTTCCTTTTTCTGCTGATGCTTTCTTCCTTCTGGTGGGTTGTTTAGGGAGGATTTCTTTTCCGCTTGGGGGTGTGCACCAAGCGGTTTAGGGTTAAATTTGTGTTTGTTGATTTGAATGAGAAGATATAGGATACTTTTTGTTGGTGATTTAGGTAAAATGCCTAGCACACCGTGAACTAGTTTGAATTTAGTCGAAGCATAAAATTGTTGCAAACTTTAAATTAAATAGTTTTATAATTGTGAGTGAAGACAGTGATATCAGAATAAAAACATTACAAAATTATTGTTTGAGGCCTAGTTTTTTTAAAACAGCGGATCTCCCTTCGATTTTCAATAATTTTAAATATTTATACTTATAAAACATATTATTCCTATTATACTCTATATTCTTATTTGTAATTTGGAAGAACTATTTGAATGAACAACGAATTAGTATTGAATATTAAATTTTTGAAATTTGCGTTAACGAAAAAGGGCACCTCGAGTAACAACTTGGGTAAACCTTAGTACCGACATTTTTATTTCATACGAGCAGATATCATGGATCAAGGTTTCTCAAAGGGAGTGAGTGCATCTTATTTAAACATTGCAGAATTTTAAAAATTTAAAAAACTGAAAGAAAAGTTTCGAAAATAAGATGAGAAAAATTGAAAAAAGCTTAAAAATTTGTTATCTACGTTAGTAAATTAATTCAATGTTGTCGTTTTAAGAAATCCCTCATTTGTATTATTTGATATACTTTGAATATCATCAAAATTTTACTAAAACGTATATTTCTGTAAAACTACAAGTCTTTGTATGCAACACACGTTAAATCAATCAAAATTTAGATATTTTAAAATAATATTGCGATTTAATTTTAAATAGTTGAAACAAAGTATATATTTTAAAGTCCAAAACACTCGGCTATTTAACGGTTATTTTATATTAAAAGCCAATTGTGATTTAAAATTCACAAATTCCTACTAACGAGCTTTAAAACATATGTATAACTAAAGAACTAAAGTTACAAAATAAGTTTTAATTTCAGCTTTAGAAAATGCAAAATAATATTCTCGCATGTAATTTCATAACTTCAACGTATCAAGTCATGTAATTAAGGACTCGAAGCAGTATCATTAATCATTACCCGCAATTTTTAGCATGTTTCGATAATCCGCGAACACATGGAATACTGGCAGATGTGTTTTAATTCTAGAAGTGCATTGCCTTATTATCGTAAGCCCTACGAGGGAGGCTAAGGGAGAGGCGACTTAGTTCGGGCACCTTCAGTTAAGAGGGCCTCAACATACAAAAATGACAAGAATAAGATTAAAATTCAATGATAAATATTGTTTCAAAGTAGGATAAGAAGGTTTGGTTTCTAAGCTAATAAACTATGTTTATGAACTAGTGCTTGTAGTATAAATGACAGTTAATGTAATGACATTTAATGTATAACAATGGTATGTGTTAAAGTTTCATTTGTTTAAGGCGGCTATTCATGCAACTGTCATCAGATATTTTTAAAAACTCAATGTTATTCCTCTTACATTTCATGCAAGATCTCCGTGCAAAAAATTAACACACAAGGGCTTTATAAATCAACAGCTAATATAGATTAATATTTTTTAATAAGTGGTGTTTTATAAAGCCCTTGTGTATTAATTTTTTTTTGCACGAGAGATCTTGCAAGAAATTTAAAAGGACAGCTAATATAACGTATTTGTCAGAAACACTAATATCATTAATTATCAAATATTAGAGAAAAAATCACGTAATGAACTAAATTTTAGTTGGCATTCCATTGATATTTTTACAAGTAATTTTGTTTAGCGAAAACTGAAAAGACAAACTTTGAATCAGTTCGCCGTACTTAGGCTCATTTAGCTGAGTGATAAGAATGCTAACTCCTTGGTACTAAACTTCGGTTCGTTCGAAATTTGCTTCTGATAAGTTTGCAATAAACGCTGTAAAAACAAGAAGTTCTTAAAGAACTGAAATAGCCTACTTTCCTGTTACTCAAATACTTACTGAAATTCTAATCGGGAAACAATTAGGTTCCTAACAGTAAATATCATCAACAATCGTTTCTACACTAAATTTATACACATTAGAAAAAATCGCTAAACACAGCATCCAGCTATAATTTAAACTTCTAAAAGCCGAAATCAACTATTTTCTTTATTATTCTTTCACAAATTAACTTAATATTATTTATCGTCTGCTCAATTTATTTGTAGTTCGAAGAATAATTAAATATTTATTAATAACAAAAATAATGAAACTACTCCAAACTGCATTAAAAAAAATGTAAATTAAAACTAAGCAGAATTGTATGCAAAAATATGCCTTGCCGCTTTCTTGATAAACAATTATTGAACAATCAAAGAATAACATTGTGCGACATTTTATGACGTCATTCCAAAATGATTCATGAAAAAATTATTTTGCTTCAAATATTTTTAAATAAAGTTTCTCATGCCATTGTTGATTTGGCGACAGTGATTTAAATGACTCAAAATTGAATTTCAATGCTAATTCAATGGGAAATTCGTCGACAGATAGTATATTTATGTCCGTCCGGATGTACAGACAGGCGGACAAAAAGTATGAAAGTTGGGTCTCTGATGTCATAGCTTTCTAAGAAAAAAAGAATTTTCAAGATCCGATTGATATAACTGATTTTGGAAGGTGGTACGGACAGACAGACGGACATCGACCGCATGTAAATACCTACTTTTTATTTTTTTAATTCTTTCGAATTAAAAAAAGAAAAGTAGGCTAGAAAAATCCCTCTAATTTACCATTGCAGTGTGATGGTAAAAATACTGTCATCGCCCTGTGCTGTGAATTTACATGATGTACAAATTATTGTAACTTGTATTATAGCCTGTAAACCTTTAAAACCCTTATAAATTATCGGCGAAAAATGTTTGCTTCACTGGTAGTGATTGGCAGTCCCAGCTTCCCTGCTTAAATACTATTGGAATAAGTTGTAGTTCAAGTGACACGATACCTCAATAAAACATCCTTTTGCTACATTCAGTAGCAAAATGTGCTTTCATTTTACAGCATTTTTACAATGAACCAGCAGTTAGAATCGGCTTTAGATATCAGGTTTCGCTATTAAATGTGTAATGGGAAAAACCCAGACAGCAACCCTCACCAAATAAACCAAACATTTGATTCGGTCCATTGCCCAACTGCCCCTATTACACTAATACCTGTCCAAATAAGTCTCTTCCCTCCGACCTCCAACCCAATCAGCTGCGATAACACCAAGCCAAGCCCCTCCGCGAATTAATAAGGCACGACTTTCGCAATGATTTCTCTAAATCGGTGAGCACCGTTCCTTTGAATCCTTCTCGCAAGCATTGTATATATGCTTGACAATGATGAGAAAAAAAACTTTAGCAACACAGATTCAGTTTCGAAACGGGCCCAGGTCCATTCTACCTGGGCCTTGTAACCCTATGGCCTGAAGTCAACCTGTTCTTGGAGGCCCAACTATAGGTTACATTTTAACCCTCATTCTTCTATGTATCAGGTACCCTTAATTTTCCCCCTTTCCGTGCAGTTTTTTTCGCTTGTTGCTAAAATTATGTTGAAATGCCGCCTTTACATTTTTGTCTTCTATGAGTGGTGTTTTTTTACCATGCCTTTTTAAAGAGACTTCGTCTCTTTGTTTCCGTATAATTTCGTTTTTGTATATAGAGGTCTGTAGTTTAAGTTTTTCGTGCCAGTTTCTCGTTCTTTTTGTGATTATTATATTTTATTTATACGAGTGGCTTGACGAAGCTGTAACTGAAATTATTGTAAAATTGACTTATATTATTGTGAGACGTTAAGTGTTTTTAAATATATTGTTATACGATTATTTTTAATTCTAAGAAAGAGAACTATGATCCAAAAGCATGCTCTTTAGGAAAAAAAAAAAACAATCGTTCTCTTAACAATCCTCCTTTTATTAATATCAATAAATAGTTTTAAAACTCATTTTTACAACTCAAACATTATTCATGCTGCTATGAAAATTATTTCATAAATTCGAGGGGGAAATATGATCATAGTAACATGATATTTGTATTCAACAATTAAAAGCATTTTGTTCGTATGAACTCCAGTAATTTGAGCATTAACTTGAACAATATTGCATTAAAAAGGTAAACATAACTAGTCTTATAGAAGGTGACACATGACCTCTGAAATACTGATATGGGAAATTTATTATATTGAATTTCGATTATTATTTTTTATTTTAGTTTTCATATATTCAGAGTAGGACAAAAGGCATATGCTATCAATACACACCAGATCTAATATTGTACCACTCAAAGAAATTACCTTGGCATGGTGGATTTAAGAGAATTCTGTTTGTAAGCTAAAATCAATTTGCCTTCCTCTTATAATTCAAATTTCCTTAACACATGTTTTACGTAAGACGATATAGTTCATTGGTGTTTTAGCTTTTTTTAAACAATAAATTTAATTTGAATAAAAAATAAAATTTCCGTTCTTCCTACATTCTCGAAGATGGTGGCAACAGACTTGCGAAGCCCTATCATACCTTTTAAAGTTTATTTTACTCGGCTAAAATTTCAGTAACCACTTCTTCAAACCATCAGAAAGTATTCTCTATCGGGATTCTCCGGTCTGTAGGGCATTGGACTATCAAGTAGTGGATCTTATTGCATGGTCCTCGGAAGAGGTTTTGTTGGGTGAAAGTAAATATCGAGATTTGAAACGTGGTGGATGGTCATGAGAATTTTTTTTCAACCACTTATGGTATACGCACACTGTACGTTAGGAATCGCTTTCCCTTTTCTTATTTGCATGTACTACGTACACCTGAACTAGTAATAGAACACCTGTAACTGTAGTTTAATGTTATTTCTACCAAAATCTTTTTTAAAAAAAAACTTTCTATGAAAGTTTATTGAAGCATAGACAAAATAATTATTTAAATTATAAGACTAATTGGGTTTTTTTTGTGGTCAGTCTGAAATCGTATGTCATATTGCCGTATTTAATTACCTATTTTCAGTGAAAAAGAAGATTTAAGTGATAGTTAATCGTTACAAATTTTGAAAGTTGTGTGTTGTAAAAAAAATATTTAATAGCACAGTTAGTAGTATTTGTAATTACTGTTTCATAGAATCAAAATGCATAACTATTTGCTATAAATTTAAAAGATAATAACAATAAATGCCAGTAATATTAAAAAATATTGCTAAAAAACAAAAAAAATTGGTAAAAACAAAAAAAAATGCTTGCAAAACTAGTACTATTTTTAAAATGTAACGTTTTTGACCGAGACACAATGTATTTCCATTTTTTATTATTTGTAATGAGTAATAATGACAGAGCTAAAATCTATAAATTTAATTATTTTCTAAAATATTATGTCCAAAATCTTCATAACAAATTGGAATATATTTCATTTCTTACTAATTTCATTATTCTACACACGAAATTTTGCTATAAAACCTTATCAAATAAACATCACAATAAATCTTTAAAAGGCAAGGAATTAATGAGAAATACTACGTAGGTACAAGTTAGATAGTAAGAAAATAGGCGGTGACTACACTATAAACGTTGCTAGGTTGTAAAATAGTGTTTGTTAAGGCCTTGAACGCCTGCCAATTTTTAGACCCGATGCATAAAAGTAATTATTAATGGTGTCTATTATGTTAATTGTCGAAAATGAAAAGATAATTACCGTTATTTTAGACGTCTTGGGTGTATAAATATCTAATAACCATATAAAATTCTTTTATCATCGTTAAAAATTTTCTTTACAAGTGACATTATTATTGTTTTTATTATAACGGGCTGCAGTTATAACACGTTTCACTTGTTGTGAAACGTAAGCTAATAAAGGAAATGATGAAATGTCTTAAAACGGATTGTAATTACGGTACATTATAATGATGTGAAAATATCAATAGAGTTTTTAAGTCGTATTAACCAGGGAGATAGGGCAAAAGTAAATCTAACTAATTGAAAAAAAATACGAACTAAATTTTTTTAATGTCGAACTATGTGTGAAAAATAAATTTTAAATGATATTGAAACTTTTTTAATATAAAATTTTAATTTTAGAGAATTGACGAATTTCAATTTTTATTTTTAAAAAAGAATAATAGTATTGTGATCTTTAACTTTTTGTCTCAACATTAATGTAATTATTTTGTTTACTAATGCATTTGAATAAATAAACTTTACTCCATTTTTTTGAACTTTTATAATATAATCTATTTAAAACAAGATTTAAACATAATGTTGGTTTTGCTTTAAAATTGCACTTACTACACATCGTTCGCATTTATTTGGTTGGCCCCAACCAAACTAAATAAAATTATGCATGTTAAGTTTTGCAAGTTATTAATTTTTTATATTTTTTACAGTATAAGTGGAGACACTTACCTATTAAGTCGTACAGATCAAGTTCAAACTGATTTCTTCTCTTGAATGAATGCGCAACTACTATTTGGATAAATAGAAAAGGACATAAAATTCGTAAGTGAGTTTCCTTTTTTTTCTAGACAACAAATTCACTTAAATGTAATTATTTCTTTTAGATAAGATTTTAAATGCATCAATTGATATTACTTTTCTTGCACTCATGAATAAACATTTATAGTGTTTTTTTTATTATTTTACCCATTAACAAAAAATTTGTGAGTTATTGACACCTTCCTTCCCGAATAAAAAATTTAACTGTCAGCTTTTTAAAATTCGGTTTTTCGTAGAACTTAATTTGTCTTGCATTATTTGTTCAGTACTATAGTCTTCATTTGTCTTATATTTGGAGTATTTAGATAAGCTTAAACATAAAGCTCATGGCACATTTTGCTAATAATCGTTAATGAGTATAGTTCATTAAAGTTACGAAATAAATATTTCCAATTAAAAGAACTAAACAAAATTTAAAACTTGTTTATATTGTAAAATTTTCTCTCAAACGAATTATTCAAACAAAACAGCTACAAAATAAAGCAAAGGCAAATTTGAATTTATGATTTGATATTTTTTTTAAAAAAAATTCATTTGGTGTCTGTAATTTAGAATGTATTTATTCCTCATTAAAATTCGCTTGTTGTTGGTTTGCATACGGGCACATACGAGTTTTATTGTAACTTATTTACTAGGTATGTTTACCAAGGGATGTTTTTTATGATGGAGGAAAATGGTAATAAACGAACTATCAATTTTTACTTCCTTAAATGGGATACTTTGTTTACTGAGTTAACATCACACGAACAGGTTTTGGTGCAGTACCCCCGTTTTATAGATTCAAATTTGCATGTATATCGAAGTAAAATAATTTGCATTTCAAAACCGTAGAAAACTTCCTTATCAACTTTCACCTAATCACAATAACTTGTTTTTAAGAGCTAACTAAAATCGATTAAATTTTTTATTTTTGGATTTTTCTGGCATATATTTAAATCTGAGTTGTCATCAAAAGCAGTTATATTTTTATCGTAAGAAATCGAGAATTGAGGCCTTCGGTAATAACTCGTTGGGCAGCTATTTGGGCTAACACTAATAAAAAAAAACAATTATAAATAATATTGATGCAAAAGTTTGACAATGACTTCATTTAGCTGTAAAATTTAGAATTGTGATAGTAGAGTTACAAAAACCTCCTAAACATATTAAAAAAGTATTTTGAAATGCTATAATTGAAACATAATGGTTTGATTTGCTATAACATTTTTTTTCATAAAATAAAAATTTGTATGATGCAAAAGTTTAGACACAAATACGAGATTATGCTAATTTAAAGTAGATAATGACCTAATTTCGCATTTTTATTGATAAATTGTATTTTTTTATATGATAAATTTAAAACACACGATGTCCGGTGAACTAAACAGAATATTGGTTCAATTTTACACCAAAAATACAATATAGCCACGTTAAATATTTATTCAGTTCATATTTGCTTCAATTGTACAATTTAACATCTCTAAATACGAATCGAATGCCTACCAGTTCATCACCTTAAAGTTTTGCCACGAATTCGTACATTTAGAGACATGCATTGGTCGATTTTCTTGATGAAAAGAGCAGTCTTTCCCATATAAAATCACAAAATAGCGACATATTATTCTTTTTTGCAATTTAGTACAATGCAGAGATAGTCACCTCTTCAAAAACGAAAAAAAAAGTCGTCCATTTCAACGTAAATTTACTCCACACCATTACGAAAGTTCCTTCTTTATACTGAAGTTTAAAATTTCTTGAGATAAACACCGGTTTCGTTGAACCGGTTACAATTTAACCGGTCTCTTTAGTGCTATTTAAACACGTTAGGTTTAACCTAATATTGAAAAATAAGCTTTTGAAAATACCGTTTTTCTTCCTCAAAAACGAGGAGGAACGTTTATAATGGCGTGGAGGGAATTACGTTGATGAGACAGACTTTTTTGTCGTTTTTGAAGAGGTGACTATCTCTACATTGTACTAAAGTGCAAAAAAGAATAATATGTCGCTATTTTGTGATTTTATATGGGAAAGACTGCTCTTTTCATCAAGAAAATCGGAAAAGGCATGTCTCTAAATCTACGAATTCGTTTCAAAACTTTAAGGTGATGGACTGGTAGGCATTCGGTTCGTATTTAGAGACGTTAAATTGTACAATTGAAACAAATATGAATTAAATAAAGATTTAAAGTGGGGACATTGTCTTTTTGGTGTAAAATTGAACCAATATTCTGTTTAGTTAACCGGATATCGTGTTTTTAATTCATCATATAAAAAAAATACAATTCATCAATAAAAATGCGAAATTAGGCCATGATCTACTTTAGACACAAATACAATATTATGCTAATTTAAACTTTTGCATCATACAAATTTTTATTTTACGAAAAAAAATTGTTATATTGTTAATTATGTTTCAATTATAGCACTTCAAAATACTTTTTTAATGTTTAGGAGGTTTTTGTAACTCTACTATCACAATTATAAATTTTACAGCTAAATGAAGTCATTGTCTAAACTTTTGCATCGCAGTGTAATTTTTAACTTTGCTTTATGAAACATGATACTTTTATAGAAAGAGTCCAATATGATATCAAATTAGCCTTTTAAAAGGTAAACTTTTACTTAACCATTTAGCAGAATTGTTTAACCCAGTCTTTACGTTAAAAAAATTCTGACTGATCCTATAGCGTTTCCACTGACTTACCTACTGAAGATATCGCATTCGGCACTGTACATGAAAAAAACCCCTCTTATATGTAAAACCAACGGAAGATAGGTTAATTTTTTACGTGCGTTGTGATATACATCTAATTAATCAAAATCGAAATCGGTATCATTTGGATAGGTTAAATCTTCGATTCGAGTAGAAACACCTGAGTATTATTACTCGTCAAAATATAGCTCCAATACAATTAATGCTTTATCTGGTTATCTATGAACTTGGTGGTAACTGGTAACTGTAAACCTTTACAAAATATATAACCTTAAAATTTGTACAACTCATTACGTAACACATACATTTTGCTGAATTACGGTTAACGTGGCCGTTTTAAATCAATGGAAGATAATTTAATTTTCCGCGTTTGGTGTGATATATACATCCAATTACCTAAACTTGAAATCAGTTTCATTTTGTTCGGTTAAACTTTCGATTCGAATAAAGACACCTAATTATTTCTATTCGCAAAATAATGTTCCAATCCAATTAACACATCATCTGGCTATCTATGTACTTTGTGGTAAGTGTATTGCCATAACCTTATAAAACTCATTAAACGATGCATAGTGCATACATTTTGCTGAAATGAGGTTTCTGCTTTGTGGCTGAAATTCTATCATTTCTACAAAAATTGCGAACCCTAATCTATTTGTATTAAAGATTTATCTCCACAAACCACAGCCTCCACCATCTGTGTCATATACATTCAATAATGCTTGGCGAGCCGCTTCCAGGTGTTGCATTACCTGAGCAACCGCAAGCGAAATCTATTCCTGTGGCACCGTCAATCGGACCGATACATCAAAGTGTTTCATGGCTTAACAATTTATTCTTTCCTCCCGAGATATCTCGGGCTGAATCCAATCTTCGCCATTGTCCTCCTTGCCAGAAGAAATTAGAGAAAAAAGTATTTATAAATACTCCTGTGTACCGAGGTAACAAAAAAATTCTTGGTAACGGAAACCAGACAAAAAACAACAATGCGTTATTTATCAACAAACATGCTAACGGAAAAAACTTTAGCGGTGGTTTATAAATAAACAGCTCCTCAGGATCTGTTTTGAGATTTTTTTAAGGGAATAAATGTAAAAATATTGTTCACCAGTTATTAAAAATGAGTAATAACTGCATGTTATTGAAATGAAATTATAATTATCTCTTAAATTCTTATAATTCTGCTCTTAAAACTCTACGTTTATTACTTTTTTTTAAGGTTGGTATCGACTGTGATGACAGTACGTAAGAAACCACTTTGAATAGCACTAATTTTTTTGTCACATTAACGATGAAAGCAAAATTACCAAAAACTTAACTTTCCATAACCACAATTTTAATAAACTTTCATACTCATCATACATTATTTGGGAAAAATTCCTACTTTTGGGTAGAAGTTTCATTTCTGAAATTCATAACGTTATAAAGTACATAATTTACCATGTGTTTAGATTTTCGTTAATTATATCTTTAAATATATGTAAAAATTTCTTTATTAGTGATAAAAACTTAAATAAAATGCTTGTTTTTAAAGGTTTAAATGAAACCATCTACATTTTATAAATCAAAACCTAATATATAAGGTATAGGCAACAAAAGTTAATCCGCAAAACAGAACTAGCCCGCGTATAGCTCTTGTGACGCTAATTAAACCACAAAACAGAAACTGAGAATACTTGTTAACTAAAGAGAACCCAGGCATCAGCTATTCTGCCATCTTCCCGCTCCATCCCTGAACTTGACCGAGCCTAAAATTGAGGTCGGAAACCTCCCCAAAAAAACTTCTTGAATAAAAAAAAAAGCACCCAGACGTTGATCTTCCCCTACCCCCAGTATCAAAAACCCCGACGGTACAGAGCTTCCGTTTCACAATTTTAAATAAAAACCATTATGGAAAGAAAAAAAACTCCGTGGCAGGAAACTAGCCGAGTCTATGGGCAACTTCCGGGTCCTAACCTTCTTACCTAGTAATCACATTCAATTTTTTTCTAAGGTTTTTTTCATATTTGTGCATTTGTTTAGACTGCATTCTTGAATGTGCCTTAAAGTGGACGGATTTATCGAGAAAGTCGAATTTTAGACCGACGTTTTTAGGGAAACTTTATCTGGGCCATAACTCTTACCTTTTTTCACTTCGCCCCCGATTTTTAGTGTATAATGAAGAATCTCAGCTGACATTTTTGTCCAGTGTATTTGATGGATTGGTTTATTATGGGAGAGGTACTTGTTGATACAATATATTATGTTTCATCCTAACAACTGATCTATGTAATCTTCGTTTTTTATACTTCGTGTATTCACTTTCATTAAATATAGTGTAACAAAAGAAAAACGTATGAGTGACAGTTAAAAATTAAATAAAAGTTTCATACCAGAGCATATTATTGCCCAGGAACTAGGGAACAAGACTTCTCCTTAAGAAAAAAAGATACATTATTTTTATTTTCAGTGGTAAAATTAGTAACAAACACTGATTGCATTTTAAAATGTTCCAGATGATCAAGTGCATAGTGAGGGAGACAAAGGACAGGAGGTATATCTTTTTAGTGTTTAAAATTATCTTAAAGTAATATTTGCATCTATTATACAAGTTATTTTCAAGGAAATAGAAATGCATTAGCGAACAAATATTTTTAGCAAAAAAATCCATTAAAAAACTAAAATAACATATATAGCCCGAAGGGACGCAAATGATTCACTTATGGGAGAATCACACACATACTTTTAAGTAAAATCATGCTTAGTAATTCCTATTATTACCTACTTTAAATTTTATTTTTTAAATTGTTGTATAAAATTTCAGCTTTCTTTCAAGGCAATGAGTGTTCTTTACGAGCGAAATGCATAAAAAATATATTTATATATTCGTATAATATTTATGGATTTTTTGATAAAATTATACAATCTGACATTTAATAAAACGCGTAATTTTCAAATGCAAAACAAAAAGCATCAAATTTGATACACCCTTATTAAAAAATATATATAGTATTTTGAATTAATGTACTTCCCTCTGTATAATTGTATAGTATACACCTAAACTCCTGCCGAAAACTTTAAACTTAAAAAAAACCCTGCTGAAAGCCCAACGTTATGAAATTACCAGATAAACTTAATTAAATAATGAATTATTATTGTAATTTTTTTTAATAATCCTTTTAAAGCAGTCCGTTAATTTTCAAATGTAATAGTCTGGTGAATATTATGTCCACTTGTACATTGTTTCGGGTAAGTGTGTTGCGTTATTTGGTATTTTTGAGGAGAATTAATCTAAATCAATTACAGTGCTTCAATTACAGTGCTAATTTTGGTTGGAAAAGCAAAAATAAACCTCCTACTAGCATTTTGTATTGCAATGTAAAAATATGAATAATGGTGAAAAATGTTTAAACTGAAAGTTTTCAAAAGTTATTATACAAAAGTTTTACTAAATTTAATAAGATTGGAAAAAATTACCAATTTTAATTGATAACAGCATTTAATTAGCGTCTATTAAATTAATTAATAACATTACAAAAATTTGGGGAACATAGTTTTAGAACTAAAACAATGTTTTTGAATGATCGAACGTTGCAATGGTAGTTAAGTTAGTATTCATAGAAACTAGTCTTCAATTTATTTCTAATAACATTTTTTATAATAGTTTTACTAGATGTAAGAACCTTTTTACTACCAACTTTCCAACGAAAAAATTATCCATTAATGAAGGATTTGTTTCTTATTATTGTGATTATCTGCTTTAGCAATTATATAAGTATTCCAACAAAAAAAGTAATAAAGATTAATTGTACAAATGGCATTGAACTTTTTAAAAAAAAATTGTAAATAACACACTTTTATAATTTAAGCTATTTTTTTTACTTGATTCGATTTTTAAGTAAAGTTTACATTTTTTGAGTTTTTGTACTTTCAGAAGTCATTGCACTCAAGAAAAAGCAAACTTTAAATGCCTTACGTAATTAACTACTCTAAAGATACTACGAAGCTTTTTTTATTTCTTATCTAAAAGATAATTATTCTTTACAAAATGCTAAACTATTTTTTGTGTTCGTTGTATAATAACATTTAATTGCTTATTTAAGTCTTTAGTGAATCTTATTCGAAAACATTTAAATTAGCCTTTAAATTTTTTTTTTACCATAGTGCGTGAGAAAGTGAGTTTTAGCATTCATTTAAAAATTCAAATGTTTAAAGTCAATTCAAATGTACTGTAAATAACAGTACAGATATTTTATGCAATTGTATTCTACAAATAAATTATTTGAGTTTCGAAAGTATAGTAATCATGCATTTATAGTTCACATTCATTTAAAGCTACCTTGATTTTAATAGTGAAGGTAGCAAAAAAACACTGGTTGCATGATTTTTTTCGTTTTTCCAAAACAGATGATTTAAACTTTGTTTTAGTTACAAATTTTTTAGAACGCAAGTTACAAATTATTCAGTTTTAGGTACAAACTTTTAAGTACTTTTTTTATGTGATAATGCTCAAAATCAGTATAGTGCATTAATATATACTAATGCGCGCTGATGTAGAAAACTAAATTGTACCAAAATGAGTACATTTAAAATATAATGGCTATAAGAAACTTTACCTTTTTACATGTATGCTTATTCGTGCGTTTATGTATAGACGTTATATTTATATTAAAATATTTGTTGTGCATTGAACTGTTTGCATATTAATTTATTAGAACAAAAAAAAACAATTTTATTGAAGTGCAATTGAAATTCTCGGTTATGAAAGGATGTTTTAAAATCCATTCTACGAAGCTTTTCCGGTTTTTACAAAACTGATATGTTTTCCCTCTTTTTCCCGTATATACGGGATTTCAATGCACATTGTAAAAAAAATCTCTTAGAAAAAGAATAACATTTCTGTTATTTAATACAAATAACTTCTTTTTTGTTAAACTACTGCAGTTTTCTGTAAAATTACATCTCAATTTGTCAAATGATTTTTTTCCATAAACGCATGTAAAATCTGTAACCTCTGGCCTTGATTACGCCTGTTGAGAACAAGACTTTTTCTGTTTGTATATTTCAAATTTTCTTTTTGTAATAAAATTACGTTGGTGTAGTGGTCATAGTGCCTGGCTCCTATGACGAGGGTGCGTATACGGGTCATGGATAAGCTTTTTTTTAAACGTACCCTATGCTGCCGAATATTTTCTGTATTGCCTTTCTACTGGACAATTCTGTCAACACATTTTGACCATAGCAGATGTTTTCTGGCATCTTTGCTGCCAAAAATTTTCTACAATATAACAGATTTTTTAAGTGTAGTTTATCAGCATTATCCAATTTTTTTAGCTCCACCACTAAACTTTATGGTACATGAAAATCAGGGCCTCACCACCGAATAGCCCGGGAAGCCTTGGCTTACCCTTTTACTTTTTGCCAAGCCCTCCCCTCCCCCAAATCTGGTCCAGTTATATTTTTTAGGGGAATCTGATACTATAATTAGATGAATATAATGTTTTGAGTTCGTACAAATGGAATTCATTATAGTTTGATTCAAAACAAACATTCGCCGACAGTTTTTTTTTAAAATAATCATCGCACTAGAGCTATACGAGGTTTATATATTCACTGTTAGTCGGTTAATCGTGAAATACATCGATAATATGAAAATTAGCAACGTTTTGGTAGGTGACATTGCAAGGAAGCAGCCACTAAAATGTCGGCTTTCCTGGTACTGAAGTATCGTTCAGGCTAAATTGTAAAGTGCAACTGAAATTAGATATATTTTAATCGGGGACAATAACCAGGGAATAACAGGTTAGCTTCCTTTGTACTAAAGTCTGGATAAGGCCCTGATGAAAATGCTTTTGATTTATATCAAGAGTTTTCGCGGGAGCTGGCTTGAATAATTTTGAATTTCCTTTGTTTAAACCCAACTCTACCTTGAAACTATCCACCACTGGTACCCTCCTAACAAGATCGACCTTCGCCTTGATCACCGGTCCCACTGGTACGTCTACCCCACTCACTGTTAAAACAATGGACACATTAATTACACAGCCGCGTTCTATTCCACAATCCCAATGTTCGATCAAAAAATAAATCCTATAAATCTACCAATTTCCAGATCTGTAACACCTGCCTCACAAGAGGCCTGTGTTTCTGATGGATTGCAGCTACCTCCACTAACACGTATTGTTTCAGGGTTGAAGAAGTGAAAGTGGTTCTCTCAGAAGGCAGGTCTGTATTCCGTTTAAGGAGTGATAGGAGTCAAGGAACTTAAGGGCAAGAACCCTTATAACACACACAGGCAGGGTTACCAGACAAATTTGGTAATATAATGCCAAAATCTGTCATAAAAAAAAGGGTTAGGTGTTATGTAACATCTTGAGTGATTATTTATTGGCGCTTTTTTTCGCAATTGTCTTACCGCCCAAGCTTTGCATTTTCTGAATTTGGTTTAGTTTTCTCAAGTTTTGTGTGTGAATGGCGAAGCCAAATAGAAAAAAACCGAATAGATAAAAATAAAGAAAAGTTGCAAATTACTTGTTTGGTTTTTTATAAATTGCACTACTTCAGTAGAATAATTTGTTCACACTACCAAATATTCAAATTTGAAATATACTACTACTTCAACATTATTCTTTGCGGTTGGTTGCTGGGTTTTAATTATCCAAAATTCAACTTTTAGGTAAAAATTATTAAAATGCAGGCATAAAATAAATCACTTAACTATCAAGTCACATTTAAACCAAAAGTAATAAGCACATGTAATTAAATTCAGTTTTTTTTTTACCCAAGATTAATTATAATATAGGGTAAGGTATAACATACTTCCGTGGTTCTAAAATACGACGCCCGTCGCCAATAGCCCTCGTGTAGCTCTAGTGCGACGATAATTCAAACTAAACTATAACATATTTCTATCCATGTGCTCTTGTATAAGTTATTTTCGCTAATTGCTGAAAATTTGAGTTTATGAATATTTGATAATATATAAAATTTTAAGTAATATAACTATAAAGTTTGAGTTTCTCCATTATTAGGGAATTTCTTTGTGCTTATCTAACGAATATGGAAATTTTTTATCGAAAATAAATGTCTTGTTATTTATGACCGAATAAAAATGAAATTTTTAACTAGTTGGAAAAAAAAAATATTTACACCTGAACTGTAAGTAATACCAAAGTCATTTTATTTTAATTCTATTAGTTGCAGTGTTTTTACCTTACAAAGTATATTAGTAAAAAATATTTCAATATAACTGCTACTTTTTTTTTAACAATGTGCTACTTGAAAAAAAAACATTTCAAACTTCAGTTAAATATTTCAGATTTGGGGTCAACAAACTTGAATATCAGGCTAATTCCATGCAAAATTATTCGTTCTGTAGTGTAAGTCACATGTGTAAAAAGTGATTATCACTATAACTGTTAAAATTAAATGAAAAAAAAATAGTGGAATGGCTGATCTACATTTATTAAAGCTAAATAATGTAATTCGCTTTATTTAATTTGATTTATTTTTCAAATTTAAAAAGCTTTTAATCTCCTCCAAAAAAATTTTGACTTACACTATAGTTACATAGAATTATGACTTGCATTACAGTTACGTTAGTATTCTGAATGTCAATGACCAATATAAAAGAAAATTCAAAATCAGCCAATTTTGGCGCTACTCAAGCCGAACTGGCAACCCCGCCGTACTTGAACCGCGTCTTCTTCCTGCGGGGTGTAAGAAGGAGTTAACTCTCGGGTTCGACCCTTTTGGTCGGGGAGGACCGCTTTAATTGACGCCTTGGCATCGGGGAAGTATTTGAAAAAGTTTTGAATTTTTTGAGAACCTACGCGGGGTCGTTAAACTTGAAACTGATTTTGTGAGATTTGACGTTTTGCTATAACAACTAAAAAGTCTCTGAGGCATAAGGAAATTGGCAAACTTGTTTTTACTACATGAGATTAAAATTCTTTCATTTTGTTGCAGTTTAAAAATTTGATTTATCCTAATAGTTATATAACACTCCTCAGTGCTTTATATTTTAAAATTTCAAACTAATTATCAAAAAGTATTTATAGTAGTATCAGGC
Source organism: Oedothorax gibbosus (assembly GCA_019343175.1). Lineage (NCBI taxonomy): Eukaryota > Metazoa > Arthropoda > Arachnida > Araneae > Linyphiidae > Oedothorax > Oedothorax gibbosus. Next base: position 31,078,046 of record CM033277.1, read on the forward strand.
GGATACGCAAAAGGTGTTGGTATCATACAATAAATAGTTTTTAAATATTTTATTACGATATCAGGTAATAAATAATTTATATAAGTTACTAAAATTTAATGTAAACAGTTTTTGGTAAGGCCGCCAGGCTTATTTTCTACATGCTAACGTCTATGGCATTATATTTCCTAGGTACACCTAAGTTTCAATTGTATAAGTATAGGAAATTTTATAGTTTTTAAAAGGAATAATATGCATTTAATATGTTTATGAGATATATGAAGAATATCTATAGAGAAAGAAATATATTTAAAATAACCATAACAATCTGTATATAAAATAAACAAGTTCTTATGGGTTTATGAAAAATCCAAAATATAACAACCAAAAGTTCAATGTACCGAAAACGTTTTATTTACTATTTTGACTCGCTTTTAAAAAAATGAAATTAATATTTTACCCGGCTCAAAAGTTTGCCCTGTGAGTCAGTGCCCTGTGTGAGAGTTAAATTAAGTTCACCAACAAAAATTAAAACATTCTCATATGATATCTCCTTATAAAAGCTTTTTTTAATTAAACTTTCATTTCAAAACAAGCCTTCGTAATTTCAACTCGTATTTAAACTTTTTTAATGAACTCACAACGTGGAAGTGTACAATTATTTTCACATCCAGGTTTTGTTTACATTATACTGGTCTTAAAAGAAGGAATTCTTTAGAACAGAGTTCAAAATACGCAATTGAAAAGATTTTCTTAGGAAAGCAAAGAAGAATTGGTTAAGATCTTTTGATTAAATTCAAGGTGAAAGACCTACACTGTAAATAGAATATAGATTTAGATTTCTGAGACCATTTCTGGTTCTGGAATTCTATTACGATCAAAAGTTGTGGTCGTTTTTGTAAACATCGGGTTCATTGGATTTCTTACAAGAAATAAGGAAATATCTAAAATATCTGCTTAAATTCAATAAAAAATATCTATTAAATATCTCGATAATCAGCTTGAAACAATCAATCGATTTGGTAGCATTGTTTAAATCGTAATTGAAAATTTCATCGATTATACAATAACTTAGAGAAAATCTATGAAATTTAATTCATTTTAGAAATAATAGTTTAAAAGAAATTTTGTACGATGGAAACAATTTTGAATTAAAATCCATATCTTGTTTGAAAAAATTTAATTAAAAAAGTTTTTATTTCTTAAATTAGACGATTAGAACTTGTATTTCATTATTCTAAAAATTATATTTATCCCATGGTTCCACTTTAATAGTAAATTGTAAACTATATTTTGCATTTAAATGTATCAATAAAAATAGTCAACGCACAAAACGTCATAATAGTTATTTAAGCAACTAGTGCCGAAAATACTTTATTAAGCGAGTGGCTTTTATTTCACGAGACCGTAGGTCGAGTGAAATAATGACAAGCTTAATAAAGTATTATTTGGCACGTGCTTGCTTACAATATTTTTTATAATAACGGGCAAAAAAGTATTTCTACCAATGAGTGATTTGCATGACGTCATTTAGTTTCCATGGCGATATTCGAAAATGCAAAGTAGTAAAAGAAAAGTTGTAAAATAATTTTCTATTTTGAATCAAAATAGTATTTAATAATTTTTGTAGTACTTGTAGTTTCCATGGAGATATTAGAAAATGCAAAAGTAATGAACCAATAGAAATAAGTGAGTTTCATGACATCATTTAGTTTCCATGAAGATATTCATGACATCATTTTGTTTTTCTACCAAACAGATACTCTTATTTACTTTACCGCACTAGTGCCGAAAGTACTACTTTCGGCACTAGTGCGGTACTGTCTGTGACGAAAGCACGTAAAGTGTCATTTTCGCAACGATTTATGCATGAATATGATATAAAAAAGTGAACTTTTTTGCACGTTGTTATAAAAAATACATTTTATTTTGCATCTCAATATAGTATGTAAATAATTAAACTTTATGCTTTGACTTGGAAATTTATCGTAACATTGTCAACGTAAATAAGTAAGATTAAAAATAGAAAAGGAAATTAACTTGTTTTTTTCGCGTAATTAAACAACTGATTAAAAACTATCTGTATTTACAAGCTATGTTTAAAAACATTTTTCAAACACACACTATTTTGGTTTAATTAAAACTGCTCCATTTGTCTTTTTTCTATGATTTGTTCACTACTTTTAACAGTTGTATTAATGTTTCATCATCCGTTGCGAAAGTTTTTAAGACATTGCAAAAAAATACCTTTTTAATTCTAAGTTCAATTAAAAGAAACGATGTTTCTTTTTTTTTAACCAAGCTTTTTCTTTTTTTATCCATGTTATTTTCATTCTGTACATTTTAAAAGATTGCGACTTATTTATAGAATTTTATGCAATGAAAGCATAAGTATTAACTTTAATGGCATCATTTATATTTCAAGCTTAACATCTAAATGTGTATGCGTAAATGTTTTTGCGTAATTATATCAATCTAATAAAGTAAAAACAATTAAAAAAACAACAAATTAATGAATAATAAAACACTTTGTGGTAATGAAATAAATTTTAAACTCTAAAATAGTTTGTTCAACAGGATGTCCCTCAAAGTAAATATAAGCTGAAAATTCTAGGTGTGCATTATATATAAAATTTTTTCGGATAGGTATATGTAAATTCAGTTTAAAGTATACAAAAAATATAAATATCATTAAAAAAATGTCTTGTCAAATGTTGTGTAAAATCTACAAACAACCAGTCACATTAACATTTTATTTAATTTTTAAGTTATTAACCTTTGAGGGATAAGCAAATTGGCTGTAGTGCAAACTTGTTATTTTCAATGCATGAGATTAAAATTTAAGTTTTTAATTGAAAATTGAAATTCTTTAATTTTTTAATTATATTTACGTAGCAGATGATTATAAAAGACTCCTCCATACTTAATAATTTAAACTTTATTAAAATTATAAAATTTATAAATTTAAAATGATGTGTGTTGATGGGAAAACATGATAGTCGGGTGATGGGTTTTACGTCTTTATCCCTCGGTTAATGTTTTGTAATGTAATTAAGTTACCTGTTAGGCTAAGTGTCACAATAACTTATTATTAAATTATCAATAGATAATGTTTCTGAATGAGTCGAAACAAATCTAGACAGTTAGTTTAACCACAAAATTATAATAGGCCCTAAAACTAATTACTGTACGGAAGCAGATAGCCAAATTTCAGGGGTGTCAGCAAAATGTGATGACAATGTTTTTTTTTTTTATAAATTACGCAATTTCGAAATGTGTGTAATAAACTCACTTTTCATCTTTTGACTTTACAAAGTACATAAAATTCTGCACAATTCTCGTATTTGACATACTTTTTTTCTTATGTAGTTTTAATTGTTATTTTACGTTGTTGATTTCAATGACGATTGGTTTTTATAAGGAGTTTTAATTTTAAAAGATTTTTTCTTCTCTCATTTTGCCGTACGTTGGCTTCTTGAGTTGAACTATCTAACAAGGTGGTCTAATGGTCAACATGTTCGACTCCCATGCTGTTGGCATTAAGATTCACTTACTAATCGGGTATCTGGTTATAGATTGACCAAGCCCTTCATCCTTCGCTATTGCTGGAACTAACATTTCAGGCTCACTTGGCTATAGAGACGAAGATGGGCATAGCTCCTTTAACCAACTTTATTTTTAATACGGGAAAATACCTCTTGTGAAATTAACAAGCAAGAGAAAAAATATTTATTCTCTTGCTTGTAAATTACACATAAATAAGATATTTTCCTTGAATTATCTTAGCACAAATATTCCATACTGAATCTATTTAACATTAGAGAGATTATGGTGGTCCCTAATACTTCGAACGGAAATGGGCAAACTTCAACTTTAACGCAACATGCTCTAATTTCTCGATCGGTCCCCGGAGGTCAGTACTCCACTTTGCAAATCAAAAACGGGCCGGAAAAGGGTTAAAAAGCAAACTAGATCTCCACTAGCCCCTCACAATAATCCCCATAAATAATCGATTAATATTCCTCCATCCAACATGTGTGCTAAGAGTGAAGTTGTAGGAGGGGCATTCTTTTCTGGGTCGCCCATCCTGTGGTTGACGACAGGTCCCGACTCTCAGCTCTATGGTCTCTAGTTTGAATTGGGTCATCGAAAGAGGGCAATAGGGGGGAGGAATATAAGACGCCCCCCACTCTAGAGATTAAAATTAAATTTCTTATGTTTTGTTACATTTTTAAAATGTCATTTGTCTTCTTAGTAGTTATCTAACTCTTAAACTTTTTTCTAATTTCAAACTAGTAATCGAATGTATTTCTGTTCCTATAAGGGTTTATAGTCTGCATCTCTCAGGTGGATACGCAAAAAAAGTTTGGTATCATACAATGAACAGCTTTTTAATATTTTATTACGATATCAGATATTAAATAATTGATATGAGTTATTAAAATTTAATGTAAACTATTTGTAGTAAATTTAACTTTTTACTACTATAAACATAAGTAACTTTTTACTCTTAATATTCATATAACACTCCTCAGTGGTTTAATTTAATGGTATTTCTGTTCCTATACGGATTTATAGTCTGTATCCTGTGGTTGGCACTTTTTGACGACAGGTCCCGATTCTCAGCTCTATGGTCTCTAGTATGAATTGGGTCATCGAAAGAGGGCATTGGGGGAGGAATATACGACGATCCCCCCACTCAATGACACCACCCAATAAATAACTGCAAAGGCCCCTGAACGCACCTGGTCAGGGGAGAGTTGCGATTTTCTCGCGCGTTGGCGCGTGGTATAAACTTGTCGAGTTTTTACTTTTTCGGAAGAGGCAGATGGGGGTGGGGATGGGTTTTTGTGTTGTCTTGGATTGTTTTGTTGAGAAATGGTCGTGTTTTTGCTTTCTTGGGTGTTGTGTTTGTGTGTGGGGAGATGTAGGTCGGGGTTTTGTGTTGAGGATTGAGGTGTAGGTGAAATGACCGCTATGTGGCATAAGGTGACTTAGAGGTTGCAAAAATAAAATGATGAATTAAATTGTCATAATTTTTTTATAACAGTCAAAATCATCCTTATATCAAATGAAAAAAGAGCTGAAATTAGGTGAATTATATATATTTGGAGCTGAATGAACTTGATATTGATACTAACGAAATTTTAAAAGTCTTTATATCGAAAAGATTCATGATTGGAACAGTTGGTGTCATCTTCTTTTGGGCAAAAATATAGTTAACGAAGACACTTTAGAAACGTCTTCTCAACTTTTTTTTTTATGAAAGGTATTATAAAAGTGATTCGCAAAATATCCCGACAAAATTCAAAATTTATGATTATTTAATTGATGGAATTTTTAGAAGAGAGACAAATGGGAATTTTACTTCTTTCTTGTTACCTCAATAGTACACTGGAAAAAACTAATCAAGAAATGATTGAAATATGTGACAGATATCCCTTTATAACCCTTTTAGATAGCGCTGATTTAAGTTTGCGACATGTTTTATCGAAAAGATACATCCATTAAGCAACCCACGAAATCATTGCAGCCCGGCATAAGATTTTTCTATTATAAAATCCATGTTACTGACTTCATGACAAACCCACAAGATTTTGTATGTCCGCCATAAAAGTGATATCAATTCCATAGGAAAAGTTTCAATGTCCGTGAATTTTTTTGTAAAGAAAAAATTATTTAAAACTTTATTTTCTTGCATACTTCCTTCTCTTTACTTCCTCTTTAATAAATTATCTTAATTTCTAATTACCTTCATTTAATAAAATTATCTTTATAAAATTACTTTGCTTCAAAAAATTATGACAATTGTTTGAAGCAAAGACAGTGGGGCTATTCCCCCCATACTTTAAAAAAAATTTAATTTCTTTTCATTTTTTTCTCTCGCCATCTGATAGCCATAAAATATGCTATGTTATAATGGATTTTCGCCACACACATGGTCTAGGCCAGGTGACTTTCGGTAAGAAGTAGGGGTGGCTCTTTTCTGCTTTAACAAACGTATCTCGATTCTTCTCGTCTTTCTTGGGAGACGTTACGTTTATATATTTCTTACCTCCTAAGGTTGGCTTAATTTGGCCTAACGAATAGTATGTATCATTTACTTATCTAAAGGTTAGATCTCAAAGAGAGATTTTTCCGTCTAATTTGGAATTATAAAAAAAATCGTTTCCCAATTGAATGCTTCTATTTGAATTTGGTTTAATAATGTATAACCATATATTTCTAAACTAAATTTTTACTTCCCATTTTATTTTGTTATTTATTTTTAACTGAAATCAATTTTCCTTTCGCGTTTAAGTAATAATCGTTATGAATTTTTTTTAAAGCAAATGTATAATTTCAATAACTGAATATATATACTATCAATATTTAATAAAACTTTTTGTTTCTGAATTTTAATGAAATTTTACTAATATTACTGGGGATAAAAATATCATAGATTATCATATCATTATGTGTTATCTCTAATTTATTTTTAAATTTGTAACTCAAAAAATGAAGTGTTAACTGGGAATTTTTTTCCCCGAATTGATCTCTTTAATGATATTTTTATTCATAAAGTAATTTTTCGATAAATAATAATGATTTTTATTTAAAAATTTTAAAGTTTAGCATTTATGCGTACTTTTATCTACACCATTGACACTATTTAACTCCCTCACCAACCCACCCTCGAATTCAACTCCCCAAAGTCTTGGAAAAACAAGCCCCATCCCCCAACCAAAATAAAGCTATTAACCTCCAGACCCAGGCAATTCCAAGATTCTAGACCACGAGCGAAGACACCTTTCTAAAAGAACACGAAGAACGATCCCCAATTCCATTTTCCGAAAGCCCCTCACCCCTGCTTTGCAACAGATGTCTTCCCCTAAACAACTCAACCTACCTACACCTTTGTATACCTTTCCTGTGCACCCACCACTGGGGATGTTGAAGACAATAACATTTTGGTTTGTATTACGTAGTATCCTTTGAAATGATTTGACTAGCGTATTTTAAATGTTATTGGGTGTCAGGCTATGTCTTAAAATGTCTCAGAAACTTTGCTAACTGTAGAATATAGTGTAAAATATATACTGATACCATTGGGTGTTTTAAAATTCTTTGAAATACCTAAAACGTATATAATTATAATGTTAACATTTCGGTAAAAAGTTTATTCGTATTGCATTTATCGTCTGTCAATAAATCATCAAAGAGGCTTTATGGGAAACTGGATCCTTTCATTTGTTCCTATATTAAAAAATTTTAATGAGAGCCTTTTTACTAAGAATTTGCTTGTGATTTTTTGTAAACATTTTCAAAGTAAGTAAAAGAAGTAAAAAAAAACACAAAATCAAAAGAATAATTCTTAACAATCCTTAAAATTAACAAACTCCATACAACTGGTCTCTCCAAAATACTGAATTGTCTCTTAACTTCCCACCACCGGATATCAAAGTGGCGTTGCCCCCGAAGAAGGGGAAGGTATTAATAACTTTGTGCCAGATACCACCTCCTTTTTGGGTCTTTTTTTGATGGGGTACAAGTAATTCTTACCCTTCTGTAACCCCTGCCGGGGGTGCAAAGTAAGTTTGATTGTTGGGGTTTGGTTGCCGGGTTGGATGATCGCCAAATTGAACGGGAAAAAATGTCGATTGGTGACGTGGAGTTTAATGCTCTTGGTCTGTTGTGTTTGGTTGACAAACGGTTGTCTTTGGTTTCCACACGGTGATTAACCTTTTTTATATTATGTCATAAATTAGTTTAGTATAATTTTTATTTTGCGTTCTGATAGATTTCATTCAAGAATTGTTTAATAATAAAAAGTTCTCAAATATTTTTTAAAGCATGTATATTCTGAATTGAAGAAAAGTCTTGGAAGCTAATTTATGATATACAGCTGTTTAGGTTAACAAATCGTCAGTGACTTAGGTAAACCATTATTTTTTACATCGTATATCGTTATCTTAGACTTCCTATTCCTAGTGGATATGGGGAGTCCATGGGAGTATGTCTTGTATGACATTGTGAAAATGTTTGAACTATCGAATTCACTCTTGCAAGGTTTTTATCTATATCATATGACCGATTTATAATTATGATAGTCGCATAGGTGAGAGGATACAGGCTATACAACAAGATATGCATGCATTAACTTTCCTTTGGTTTTTCTGGCAGTCTTTTTTTGTATAAGATTTTCGAATTTTGATCAGAATATGAATAACCTTAGAATCGACACATCTGTACGCTCGATTTAAATTTAATTTCAAGAATCTTAAATATCGAATTAGCAATCCTCATTGAAACTGTCCAACAGTAGGTAATGAGTGAAACATCCAGTATATTATCACCAAAAAAATCCGCCCCAAAATCACCAAGTTGGGGAATCCCTACCTAAACCCTTCACAACCGAGGAGCGGGGGTGAATCTTATATAGAGAGGGGTGAATTGCCTTGGAAACATGGGGGTGAGGACTGCATTGAACTTGCCCGCCAAAAAACTCGGCGATAATAAAAGTAAAATGGGAGCAGGGGGTGGCAGTGTGCCGGTCGCGAGCCTAGTCGCGTGTATGATCCAAGGGTTAGTTTTTTGTGGATCGGATGTGATGGCAGAATAAAAAAAACGACGAAGGCAAGAGTTGTTGAACTTCAAAGTTGCGGAAGGTGGGGTTGAAGCTTGCCTCCGTCCTGTTGTTGTCGGGTATTTGCACTTATACCCCGCGATGGTTGATCACGATGTTTCTTCCTCTTTTTTGACTGTTGGAATACGGCAGGCTCGTGGCCGGGGGCAATTACCTTTCCCTTACTAAATTGCCAAGCATCTCGAATGGGATGGCCCCCCCCCCCCCCTTCTTATTCGGTATTCATATCGCACGCTGTCGTGTCTTAACTCGGAAAGCTGTTTTCTTGGACTGAAACTATTTGCAGCTGTTCGTGAGCATTAAAATTTAGGTTCTGGGAAGTACGTTAAGTTAATTTGAAAGTAACATTGGCAGAAACATTATTTATAAGAACTTCATTATTATGTGTATCTTATTCTAAATATGTGTGAGGTCTTTTTGAGGACATCGGACTTTTTTCTGCTGTGGTACATCAGCTTGCTATTTTTTTTTTCTCATTAAGTTAAGCTCGGACTTATTTATCGTTAGAAGGAAGAAAATGTCTTTTGAAGAATTAAATAATGTTTGTTTTAATTAAATGAAAATATGAAAAACATGGTAAAATAAAATTAACTCCCAAAAAATTTTATGAAATAAATTGACCCTAAATTCTTCACGCTGCTTGCATTCTTAGACGTTTAAAAATTGATTTTAACTTTTTTTTAACAAATAAAGTTTTGAAAAAATTATTGTTATAATTTATGCAAAAGTTATAATTCCAAATTTTTTCCTCATAAATTTTAGTTAAAAAATTGAGATTTTTTTCTTGTTTTTTACCATTTCATTCTGGATGCATAATGAATCTATTTCACAAATTTTAGGTTTTTAGAACAAAAAATACGAAGTTGAAACTGAAAGGGTTAACAAAAGTACGCAAAGTGCTCCCCTAAATGTTTTGAGCAGTGTATTTAGTTTGTTATTCAACTATCTAGCTATAAAAACTGGGCAAATAGTCTCCATTTAATTTTTTCATAGCCTTTTGAACCAAAAACAATGTAAATAAAATAGGATTTCTGAAAATTAAATGATAAATTTATAGCCGAAACGTTAATCACTGAAGCCAAACCAATCAGGCTAGTGGTACAGATACGTTTCAAAGAAGCATTTAACAACGAAAATCGCAAAGAAGTCTTATTTTATAGAATTTTTAATGCGAAAGGGTGTGTTTATTTTAAGAAAAAAGAGGGGGGTTTCAACTTATTTTGTAGTAAAATGCATTTTTGTAATTCGTAGATTTAACTCTTTCATTATCACATTGTTAGATAATAAATTAACCTGTATTTTCCTGCACACTTCTTGTGATACGCGGTTTATTTTATATAAAATCAATCACCAGAAAAAAATGCACATTATCTGTATATAATTCCATGATTTTTTTCCGCAATGCCATACTTTCTTAAAACCAAAGATTAAACAAACGAAAAGCTAATAATCCTGCTATCTTTCCTAAATAAAGAAACTCGTAAAAGTTATTCCAGCTATCATAAATGTTTCGTGGTTTGTCTCACAGAATAATCAGAACTGACATCTTTCTAAAACAAAGACATAATTCAATTTACTCTGTAGTACGTATAGTAAGGTAATCTAAAATTTCGGCTTTTATATTACAACATCTGTTCTTCCTTATACGAGATGGTTTTGATCAAGTTTAATTCACTATAAAAATACATCAATCATGTAAGTTTAAAAACAATTTTCCGAATTTTTCTTTTCTGAATATTACTGAGCTGAATAATTATTAACTGTTAAAAAATTAATATTTTGTAATCAAACTATACTGAAATTTGCTCGAGAGTATAAAGAAAAATATTCTATTGCTTCATTTGAATTAATTATGTAACTCAAGTAAAATGTACGCAATAAAGAACATTCATTTTGCTTTTAATGTGGACAACAAGTTCTAAAAGAACTAAAATGTTCTTTTTTTCCCTTTTACTTTAACAGTCAACTGAAATTTTTATGGAAAACAAGATTTTTTGTAACAGTAACTGTCACCTAGAACTGCTATTAAAATTAAATATCAATACTAATTAAATGTGCCATTAAAATTAAATATCAATACTAATTAAATGTGCTATTAAAATTAAATATCAATACTAATTAAATGAGTTATTACAGACATCTATCTATTTACCAGACATATATCTATCTTTATTATGACCAGGTCTTTTACGAATAACATTATCTTACCCTAATTACAGGTCGATTTTTGTGTTTACTACAATTAGGTATATATTTGTTCATTTAAGTCATGGCAACAACTCCATACGTACCAGTTACTTTTTTTAAAGTTGATTTCAAAAAAGCAAAATTAGTTAGTAGTAAAAACAAGCCTTGAAGATCGATCTCAAATAAACTTAAGTACAAGCCTAAACCCTGTGGAGTCGACAACCAAAGCCAAAAAGAATCGAATCCAAACCACATTGTAAAAACTTTCAATCTATTCATCTCTATCTTTTCCAGAATACATTTTAAAAGCAAAGTTTGGTAGATGTTGCTAAAATTCCATCTATCTGGCATCTTTATACAGAAGTTAGAATGTTGAAAATCCCATACATTTGACGTGTAGCAAAAAGCCGTGCGTAGCGCTCTGCAATAAATCAAACGTAAAAACCCTATACAATCGAAAACCAACACCTAATAGACTCAAGTCAAAACCACATTAAGGAGTTCACAGTTTCACTTCAAGAGAGAAAACTCTCCACTCTATTCTTCTCCAATAGACATTCACCAAGATCTAATATCCTTCGGGTTTTTTTTAAATACGTCTGTTGAGCGTCATTATGAAGAAGTTAGAAGATCAAAACCCTAATATATTTGACGTGTAGCAAAACGCAGATAATAGCTCTTTACAATTACCGAAACCCAAAACCCATACAGTCGACAACCAAAATCAAATGGACTCGTCCAAAACACATTATGGACTCCACGCTTTCCTTCAAGAAAGAGAGAAAACTCTCCATTCAATCCTTCTCCAAAACACTTTCAACGAGATCTACCATCCTTCGCTTTTTAAAAATATATGTATCGAGCGTGATTATGGAGAAGTGTTAAAACGTATATTTGACGTGTAGCATATAGCAAATCATAGCTCTGTACAATTTAACTAAACCTAAGACTTATACAATCGACAACCAAAATGGAATGGACTTAAAGAAGTCCAATACACATATTATATACTTCACGGTTTTCATTTCAAGATGGGAAAACTTTCCAATCAATTCATCTCCAGCAAGATCTACCAACCTCTGCTTTTTAAAAATCCATCTATCACCCCCTCCTCCCTAGTCCACCTGTGCCCCCCCCCCCCTTCGACCCCAAAAAGAGCACTTCTAGGTCCTTCGGCCCCCTTGTCTCTTAGTCACTTGACAGAGAGCGAGAGAGGCTGTTGCACCTCCATCATTCCTCGTACCTTTTCATAATAGTCTGACACCCCTTCTTGTGATAGGGATCGTTTGGTGTTTTCTGGTTCTTCTTCTCCTTGGACTTCTTTTGGACTTGGAGGTAGTTGGATGCGACTCTAAGTTGGATTGGACTTGGATTAGTAGAAGTTGGAGGATGTTTTGGATTGGAGACATGGAGTTTCGTGGAGGTAAGATAGGTTTTAATGGGGTATCTGGTCACCAAGCTGTAGGGTATCTAGAGTTAATGGAGAATGGAGATGGTAGTTAATTACAATGTAACTTTTTTTTCCATCGCTGTCATCATGTGACATCATGTCAATGTCATCATTACAAAACTCCAATTTTCAGCCTTTAGTTTTTCTTTTTCATTCTACGGCTTTTTTTATTCTGTTATATATATACATGCCTATTTAAAACTATACAGATTTTCTAAAACACACAGATATACAAAATTTGTAAAAAAAAAAGATTTATTAAATGCGAAATTTTATTAAATGAGTAACTTGAACCAATTAATGAATAAACATCGGTGTCTAGATTCATATTTAAGTGTCTATTATACCAATTTTGAGTAGAAATTTAAGTGGTAATTAAAGTGTAATTAAAGTGTAATTCTTGAATTTGTACTAAAGCCAACAATCTTGATTTGGATATTAAAATTATTAATAACTGCCCAAATATTGCATTGTAGGATAAACGAATGTTTTCCGGATTACAGTAAAATTTCTTTATCATTTTTTTGTCATTTTTTTGTAATCGCAATTTTAAAATATTTAATTAATGTTTTTCACAAACTAAACTTTAAAATTGAATTTGATCCTCAGCATTCTCTTTTTTTTCGGCATAAAAAAATATTCATGTACTGAGTGGGCCAAAATGAACTGCTTTCATAGCAATTCTACAAACAAAAATTCCTAGGGGGTTGATATTTACTATGGTTTGAAATTCAAAGGTTAAATAAATAGGTTTTTCTTTCTAGGGTTAAGTGTATTAAAACTTTTCATTCTGTTGATTTATTTTGCCATATCATAATCCTCTCCTACAAAATTAGTCATTAAAGATTATGGCTTTTTTTGTGAAAAGTAATTTAAATGATGCAACAAACTCTTATATAGAAAACGCAGTATAATTACTTTTTTCCAAATTATTTAGTTCCATTTTTCCCATTTAAAAATTATTGATTTAAAGAAATGTGATAACTTTTGAGGGGGACCGGAGTCCTCCATTGAAGCCCATGTTAAAATGACCTTTTTTATGTACCTTTTTCTCAGAATCTATTTGATACTTTTTAATGAAATTTTACCAGTTGTTAAATGGATGTTTAACTATACTTTAGTGGAGGTATTTTCAAAGTTTTTGTTTAGTTTTTAAATTATTATTTTTTAAGTGAAACTACATATTTTTTTTACCTAAAAAACATCAATAATATTAAAAAGAAAAAAATTTAGATATTTATAGTCAAATCCCTGAAGCGGTTTTTAGAAACAAACGTATAAAAATAAAAACGTATAAAACGTAAAAACGTATAAAAAAATAAACGTATAATTAAATACGTATAAAAAATTTCAGGCTGATACTTACAGTATATTTTGAGAAAAAGGTATATGAACATTGAAAAGTAAGTTTTGAGATATACGTTAAGTAACATAGTGGTTTTACCTATAACACAACTGATTTACTAAACAAGTTTTAAAAAATGAAAATATCCGTACTGAACTTATGTAAGATATCTGAAAGCTAAGATTTCATATTTTAAGAAACACTAAAAACATTTAAATGTCATTTTTGAAAATTTTTGGGGGTCTGGTCCCCCTTAAGAATCATTACTTTCTGCGCGAAATAATCTCAAAGCAATTTCATTCAAATCGAAATCAGTGTTAAATTTTTCTCCGATTTCTTATTTCTTGGGTTTTGAATGTTCTTTCCTTAGAAAACCAAATCACCTAATTATAATCGAATTTCTCAAATATCGTAACCATAAATGCTCTATAAGCGTAAGTCTGAGAAGGTTATGAGAAGTTTTTTCTACAAACCCGGTTCAAAGGAAAAGTATATTTAGTTCATTTCTCTGTACTAATTTCTTCGGTCACAGAAATATTGTTGACTGAAAGAAAATGATTAAGATAGGTTTTCTTTTCGTTTCTGAAAACATCATTAGAAGTATACAAATACTGGTATTCTATCTTAGGTTCAAACTACATTTGTAATGAAAATAACTGAAAAAAGTAATAGAAAATTGGTAAGAAATGTATTGATATTTTCCTTCATTTTCTTAACAAATAAAATGTATATGTCATCAAAATATTTCTGATAGTTGTTAGCGCGATAGTATGAAACTCAACTTAAGTGTTTTTATTTAATTTTTTTTTCGGCTCCACATAATAACATTATTACCTAAAGTATTGCTAAGATAATTTTACAAAATTATTTTTATGAAGAATAAAGTTCCTTACATTTTTAGACATATTTAAAAAAAACTAATATTTGACAGTAGTTAACATAATAAAAAAATTATAAATTTGATAAGATCTCTTTAGTTTTTTAATTAAATCGTGTAAAAAGATATGAATTGCACACATAATATTATCGGTTAAAAATTTCCATTCAAATAATTTTGGCTTGGATTTTTACATTAATCAAAGATGCCAAGTGTTCACAAGACGTTGAAGTTTCAATTAAGATATATTATAAACCTAAAATACCTTAATATGTTTATAAATCTCTAATGAATGCTAAATCAAAATATTGTGATATCAAAGGCTTATTTATTATTAAGTTAATAATTTGTTTAAAAAATTCAAAAGTATACTTTAATTCTGTGAAAAGAACCAGAGAACAAGCATTTTTAAATATTGCTTATTATCTGGAAATTTTGAAAAATTAAAATAAAATAAGTCTTCACATTTATGTTTCACCTTAATACCTTCTGGGTATAGGTAAATTAGCTGGGTATAGGTAAAAAGTGTAAACTTGTTTCCACTACATGAGATTTAAACTTAAGTTTTGAACTGAAAATTTAAATTCTTTAAATTTAAAAAATATATATTTCTATAGCAAATGATTGTAATCGCTCCTGCATACTCATTTAAAATTTATAAATTTTTAGAAATTGTGTTTCTGGAAAGCCTGCCAATCGGGTGACGGGTTTAAAATGTCTCTATCCCTCAGAGTTAATATTTTCCAAAAATAAATTTTCACTTTAATGTTACTTTTCAATTGCACATGACTCCGATCCGGAGACAATAAAACATACCCCAATAACCAAGTGCTTTGACCTATTGCGACTGAAAACTGTCTCTTGACTGTTTCTTAAAATTCCGATTCTTGCGACACTTGCCGCCTATAAAATTCGTCCAATATTCGGAACACACCAATCGCAAGCCGGAAGCCAGCCACTTCTGTAGAGCATCGTTCTCGCGTTCTTCAATAACCCTTCTTTATGGGAACGAAAGCCTTTCGAAACTAACCCGATAGTTGAGTGGGTAAGTGGACCAAGTGCGTAAAAGTCAACTTGGGAGAAAGGGTTCTTGGAATCGAAAGGCACCAAGTTCAGTAGGCCCAAAGAAGATAAAGGGAAACTATTATGTTTTGTAACGTTAGGCATAGGTACTTTTTCCATTAAAGTACAGAAAAGTGTGTTTAGCTTCTTGCTGGGTCACTGTTGTTACTAATGTCTCAACGAACTGGAACTTTTCTTGCTTAAAGTTCTGATCAAGATCTTTCTGTCGAAAGTTTATTTTGGGTAAAAATAATATTGTATGTCATGTAACTATTTTCGGTAGAAGCTTTTTTGTTGTCATAAATGGACTTTATCTAAACTAGTTTTTCTAGTAATATGTGAATACAACTTGAAACACAATTTGTCTTTGGATAGACAAGTGACTACGTATGATTTTCAACCTTTACATTCTCTAAGGTCTTGTGGCCTTGCATTTCCTGCATTCCTTAATAACTTTAAATATTACCAATACTAAGTATTTTTTATCTAATTATTTAAAAACAAAACGAAGGGTTTTCGAAATTTAGTTCCTATATCATTAATGAATTTTTATATAAAACTATTTGTAAAATATTCGAAAAGCTTGACGCATACATATTACAAAATTGACTTAGCTCAGAGGCGCTCATGATATTGCATTTAAGCTCCAGGCTCCTATGAACCCTTTTCTCACGGTTCCACCTTTTACGCAACCGATTCCATATGATGTCCACACACGAAAAAAAACCTGAAATTTTTGCACACAATCCTTTTTTGGGTCAAAATGTCCGACCTTCATTGAGACCTGTTGCTGGTTGGCCAGAGCGAACAATTTATCTGTTCGAACCTCGGTGAACTGGGTCTAAAGACTACTGCGAGATGGATACGATTCCGCTTAAAGAAAAAAATCATTTTTATTGTTGAATTTCAGGTGATTCAGAAGCATAATGGAGTAATCTATTCAGCTTATTACACCATTTTGACCCTAAATGTCTTAAGTCTTTTAATATGTTTATTATGGGTTTGTCCGGGAGAAAAGTGATGTAGTTCTTCTTCGGTGTTACTTCGTTGTGTTTGTGGGATATTTTCTTTTCTGATTGTATTTTTGTTGGTCAGATGTATTTCTGGACCGTTGTTGTTGTGTGTTCGATTGCTCCAAATAGTGGTTGGCTTTTATCATTCTTTATTTTTTGGCCTGACTCTCTTCTTGGGTTGGTCGTAAATTTCTGGTCTTTTGTTTTGTTGGTGTCGTGCGATCTAATCGCGAGATCGCATCCGCTTTATATTTATATGATTGGACCTGAAAAGAAATGTTATATTTTATTTGTTTTGTCGATAAAGGAAGCTACTTAGTAAAAGAAGTTATTTAAAATGTTATGTTTCATTGGGGGTTTTAAGAAAAGTTCGGGATTTCTGATTGTCCGTTTAATATGGAGCAATAAACAGTCATAAATAAGTATTAAGCCCAATATCTCGTACCTTGTGCGGAAGAATGACGGTTCACTCATGCACTGTTAAAAATGTGGCTCTTGATGTCAATAAAAATATGGTTCCTAGTAGCTGCAACGGCTGTGTGGTGAAATATTTCATCATCGTTTAGGTATTTGGTCGAACCATTTCTCGTGTTTTTGTTTCCTAAGTCCGAAAAGGGTTCAACCTAATACCGGAAAAATATGGTGAAACATTTCACCACCTAGCCGTTTCAGCTACTAGGAACCATTATTATATTTAAAATGCTTTTTCAAATGTTTTAAATATTTTTTAAAGAAATTTTTGTCCCGACTTTGATATTTTATTTATCTTTAAAACGTATACGTACCATTTTCAAAAACACCAGTAACAAGAAGTTCTTAAAGAACTAAAATAGCCTACTTTCCTGTTACTTAACTACTTACTGAAATTCTAAACGGGAAACAACTAGGTTCATAACAGTAAATATCATCAACAATCGTTTCTACACTAGATTTACACACATTAGAAAAAAATCGCTAAATATAGCATCCAGCTATAATTTAAACTTCTAAAAGCCAAAATCAACTATTTTCCTTAATATTCTTTCACAAATAACTTAATAATATTTATCGTCTGCTCGATTCATTTGTAGTTCGAAGAATAATTAAATATTTATTAAGAACAAAAATAATGAAACTACTCCAAACTGCATTAAAAAAATAAATGTAAATTAAAACTAAACAGAATTGTATGCAAAAAATATGCCTTGCAGCTTTCTTGGTAAAAATTAATGAACAATCAAAGAATCGCATTGTGCTACATTTTATGACGTCATTCCAAAATGATTCATGAAAAAATTATTTTGCTTCAAATATTTTTTAAATAAAGTTTCTAATGCCATTGTTGATTTGGAAACGGTGATTTAAATGACCCAAAATTGAATTTCAATGCTAATTCAATGGGAAATTTGCCGACAGATAGTAGATTTATGTCCGTCCGAACGTGCGGACAAAAAGTATGAAAGTTGGGTCTATGAGGTCATAGCTTTCTAACAAAAAAAAAGAATTTTTAAGATCCGAATGATAGAACCGATTTTGGAAAGGGGGGGGGGGGGTACGGACAGACATACGGCCATCAACCGCGTCAATACCTACTTTTCATTTTTTTAATTCTTTCGAATTAAAAAAAGAAATGTAGGCCAAAAATATATAAAATTACACAAAAATTGCAATGAAGTTTGAAATACATTTGAGAATTTTTTTTAAATAATTTGTGAAATATCGTTTTAGTTTATTTTTGATATCGAAAACTACATTTTAGGAATTAGGAATGGGAATAATCTTAAAGGCTATGATATCAATGATATAAAATAAGATATTGTCTTTACTTCTTACCTTTAAAAGATGGAGTTTATAACTTGACAAATTTAATTTTTTGAAATATTATCAGAAAAACAAAGATATTTATAGTGTAATAAAAATAAATGAAAAATAGGCAATATTTAAATTTTCTATTTTTATTGTCAAATGAAAAGTTTTGGGGTAATTTGAAGATAAGCTTTCTTCTTTCTTTTGGAATACTTTTTTCCCTTGTTGCATTCTTGTTACTACTTTTATAATTGAGAACTTTAGCACCTGAGCTTGTTTTTTACTGGAACGCTATGTCCAAAGTCGTAAACTACTTTTAGCGTCTGAGGAAGTTGATCATCGTCTGAACCAATATTTTCTTTAGGCCTTCCAGGAAATAGTTCATTGATCCAGTATCTATTGGAAACGGTATTAGCTTCAAGGTTCGGGCAGTCCTGGAAACGAAGTCTTTACAAGTGCATTTCAATATCTTAGAATACGGCACAAAACGTCATGGAAATTTTATGTTCTCTTACTTCACGGACTGAGACCGTTTTCTTAAACTCGTTTAAAATGTACAACCGCTTTCTCCAATTCAACCTGATTCGGGGCCGATTTGTTATGATGCTTCACTAGTAACTTAAAGGTGCCGGTTCGAATTGCTTCTGAAAGTACGCAAAAGCTTTTCTCAATTTTCTAAAGTATGAATATTTTATGGGGCAAAGCTATTTTAGCTGGTACTTATAGTATTTAATACAGTAAGTTTAGTATTTTTACGGTTATTTTCTGGCTACTCAAATTTAAAACTTTAAATTTGACGGCATTTATTTTTTGCAGTGTATGAATAAAATACAATGTTTTATAAAAGGTTATAGATATGGGTCTTTTGTCGACCAAGATACTAATTTCTGGATTTAAAATAATGTAAGAGGCTTTAAATACATTCATAGTTATTCCATTCACAGTGGTATGAATTTTATCTATGTCACATAATCATACTAATGAGAAAATGAATTAATTTGTATGTAACTTCACTTTAATTGCAAAATATTTTACAAAAAAGTTCTAATTAAAAAAAGCGAACTGTTTGGAATGCATTACTTTATGGTTTTGTCAGCGATTTTTTTTTATCTTAGGGAGCATCCATAAATCACGTGACTCGATTTCAACGATTTTTTTAGGGGGAAATTAAGTAATATTTGACGAGACCCTCTTGAGATTTGTTGATATTCGGCTCAACCCCCTCCCCCCAAACACATCCTGCAATTTATAGATACCCACTTATCAGAGTAGGTTCTGAACAGGCTATTTCAGAGAAAGAGTTACTGTTGATGATGAGTTAATGTAATTATATTACGAGTTTTGAGTTTATGCATATTGCTAAGAAGCGCAAGCAAAATATGTTCTAAAACTAAATCATATTTTTTTTAATTTAAAAATCTGTTCAATTTTAAATCAAAAAATAAAAATTCAAAAACGTGACCTACGAAATGAAATAAGAGAAAGAAAACTGCTGGAACAGTTCCCCATTGCCCTTGTGATCGCTCTTCCCTACTTTCCATCCAAAAGTTCACTAAGCCAAACCTTGGCCCAATGTCCAGCGGTCGCCCCAGATGACTGCAGTGGAAAATTCCGTCTGACGCAGAGCATCACTCACCTAGTATTAACTTTCAAATAAACGATGCTCCGTTTATTTTTTGGCGAGAAAGCGCCTTTTTGGGGTGTTTTTTTTATGTAACAATTTTTTTTGATAATTTAGTGAAAGCGGGGTTTATTCTCTTTTTAGTGAATACAACCATTTGTACTAAATCAATATTAGATTGAAAGGGTAGTTTTCCTTGGTGTATAATTTAAAGTTTTATTATGAAATTTTTTAAATACCTTTATACTTTTTAATGAGATTTTCTAAGCTAATTGTAGCAAAGATTTGTTATACTTAATTTTAAATTAATCAATTTGAAAACTTTATATCCAAGAAGATACGCTTTATATGAAGATAGCTCGCCAGTACTTCCCTACAATACAATAAAGAGTAGTATGTGCATATTACACGTTTAAATATTCTACCGTCTTCCATTGAATGAGATACGTCATTCAATGGGAGACGGTAAAACATTTAAGCGTGTACTCTGCACATACTAGTCTTTATTGTATTGTAGTTAAGTACTGTGGATAGTTAGATAAAAAAAAATGTCATGACTTCTGGGGATCCTCCATCCTTTTAGAGGACCGGATCAGACTATGACTATCCCCGCAATATGCAATATTTCTTTTGTGCAAGTTCTCCAAGCTTATTCTCCAAGCTTATTATCTCCACCCGTATGTCATGCTCCTGTAAACTGCATATTTGTTGAGACACATTGGCAACATCCTAAAACAAACGTGAACCACGTGACCTTCAAACAGCAAATAGGCATTCCCGAAATGCTGCCAACCTCCTGTAAATCACAACTCTTATCTCTCCTAAAAGTGTACTTTAGTGGGAAGAACTTAAAGCACACGAAGAGGACTGCATCAGAAGGCATCCATCAGCAGGAAAACCGTTCGAAGTCGAACATAAAACCTCGAATTTTACTAGCGTCGACATCGCTGTTCGACCCCCTCTTGCAGCAACTCTATCGTTATATAGGAACCGCCTCCTATATTTAGTCTAAAAGTCCCGATGCTTGCATGACAGACAGACTCAGGCGAGCCGACTTCTGTTGCTAAAAGTAAAAATAAGAAACGCGATACAAGGTATAGTCTTAAAGAAGTCAAGTTGGGGTAAATCAATTATTTTCCCCGCTATATTTGACGAGAAGTTTGGAAAGTGGGGTGGCTGAGTAGTTACGCACATTGGGCAAATCTTGTCACAAAGGGCTGTTTCGGTCTGCGTCGCCTCGTAAACTTTGTGAGGGGGTGGGGAAGGGTCTTGACATCTTTGTCTCGGCCTGACAAATGTCCTCGACAAATGTTGTTCTGTCACGCTAATTGATTAGCTCATGAAAACTCTGTGACTGGAGAGTTTCTTAGGAAAATGTTTGACAGTTTTCTCTCCAGGTTTCAAAATTTGGAACGGTTTTCAACTAGATTCTTCATGCAACAGACGATATTTTAGGAAATAAGTGCATTAGGATCTATTATTGAAAAAAAATATTTAAAAGGCTTCGTCCTAACCCATCGTATCGAATAAATAAAATGATTTAAAGTAGCTAATTTCTGAAAATAAAATATTTTAATAATTAAAAATATTAAATTATTTACATTTACAGGTTATTTTATTTAATGTAGCCCTTAGTGTTTGAGGCAACAAAATAATTCAAATTTATTTATCGGGACAACTAAGTTCATAGTTTAAGTAAAAACTTTGAGGTTTTTTTAAAAAAAAAAACAATTACAATTAATCCAACGATTATTAGTAAGGCTTTTTTTCAACTTTTTTTTTAAAAAATCATTAAATTTTACAGATAAAAAATCTTGATTTTGTTAATTTTTTATACGTTTTGGGAAAATTAATATTTCCTTTCATCACTAAATACTACTGCGCTCTTCTGAAAATGTTAAATCAAAGTTACCTATTCGGCTCTTTAGTACATAACTTTGCAACCAATTATTCCCCATACCATTTCTGCGGCATTTTTCACCATCAAACACAACGCATCTCTACAATTTCGAAATATCGCGCAATTAAAACCGAAAACCATGAATACTAAACACAATCTCGGGAAATACCTCCCCTGGACATCTTGCAATATCTTCAGAAAGGATATCTTTAAAGGGAAGATAAGAATTGCTCTCTACCTGTCTTTTTCGCAATCCCTCTTCAAATACACCGGTGCTCATAAAAATTTATAGCAGTTTACACACGGAAGGATCTTAAGGTCGTTCACACCTTTAAAAGAAAAACCGCAAATTTTTACTCAATGGAGAGTTACTCTTTAAAATAGTACAAGAAACATTAAGGAAATAAATGATTGTTGTTTACTGCCTGTTCTTTTGAATTAAAGAAGTGAAATTGCTCCTGAGTTTTTTTTCACTGAATACTATTGGAAGTGAAAATTTGGGGTTTATAATCAAAACACTAAAAATAATGGAATATGTATGTCAAAAGGTGTTTTAGCAATTGCTAAACACTGCAAAAGTTTGAGTTTAAACTTAAACATGATTTGAATGGCACATATTTTTAGTGACTATAGATTTTAGACATTAACCCCGCATTACAAACATTCATATTTGAGAATATTTTATTAACTTCTCTTTCTTTCTTGCAACAAAAGGTTAAAACACTACACCTGAAAATACAACGAACACGCAAAACATCTGTTCTTTGCAAAGAAACCCTCAATCTAAAACATCCCTTTAAAGTATATATTTGTCGAATGAATTTTTTTCATTGACAACTTGACCCTGGGTACTGGGAACGAATTCAGCATACGAGAGGGTATATACTCAACATGGGGGCCCTATGGTCTTCTTCAGAGGGAACCGGGGGTTCTATGTAATGTAAATTGAGAGTTTTCTTAAGAACCAGAATGTTCCATAGTTAATTTTAGGTTTCAACTGAATTTGTAGAGTGTACTGACCTTTTTGATTTCAGTCGGAGAACGTAACTTTTTGCTGCAATTATAATTTTCGGTTTTTTTTGCTTTGAGAAAAATTGACGGCTGTGTATAATATATAAGGAGTTATTCACCTGGAAATTTGTTTTTGTTATATTGCGAATACTTTTCTGTTCGTTTTGTTATTTGTAAAATTTGTGAAAGTTGGAATAGATTAAATAGCATAAAGTAATTAAAAATATTTTTTGGCCCATTTTAATGGATTAAATTAGTTCTCAGTAAAAAATGACTACATTATAATTTATTAACCACTCAATTGATTTATAAACTATTATGGAAAAAGTATAGTTTAATTTTCCTAATAAAATGTTTTCAATAAAAATATTTTAATCGTGGTATATAATCGTAATAATCATATATAATGGTAATATTTAGCTTTAATATATTATAGTAAGAAATGTACCTATATATCTCGTTATATTTAACTAATACATAACTTATTTTTTAAATATCAAATTATGAAAATATTATTACAGCTTAAGACTATCAAAGTGTAAATATCCTTATTGTTGTGTAACACTTTTTACTTGCCTTAGTTTTCTTTCAATCATAAATTATGATGGGAAAAAGGTCGTATGTATTAAGTAGGCCACATAGATAATTCTTTTTAAGTTAATAACTTCGTCAATTTTTGTTGAAGAGTTTTATACTTATAATAAATTTAAAGTCATAAAAGACGACGTTTTTGCTAGTTAACTACTAATTAGTTTTAGAATAAAGTATGTACATATAGTTTAGATTATTAAAACTAAGCAAAAGCAATATCTTGTAAGAATAAACTTATATAAGTTCTTAAAATACGTCAGATAAAATATAGAAGGATATAAAATTGTTGGATTTATTGCTTAAATATTTTATTTGTTAAATGTTTAAACAAGTAATATACCTAACCATTCGAAACGTTTAAAGTTATCAAGGAAAGCGAAAACAGATTAAAATGAAAGTCATTTATTCAAAAGTTCCAACACCTTGAACAAAATTCTTACGATTGAAATCGATTTACGAAGATTCAGTTGACTTTAACTTACAAAATATAAAATGAATACTGTGTTATTTCAAATTAACACTTAATCTAGGAAGAATAATAGGTTTCAATTAAATTAAAATTCAACTATACTTTTAACTTTCGTTAGAACTTCTTGTGAGAAAAGACTTGACTCTCTCAAGGAAATACCTTGTCATGGAGATGCTTTTTTAAAAGTTACTAGGTTGTTGTTCATATTTGTTACTTTAGAATTAACAGTTCTCTAATTATTTTTTTTACTAAATATAATATGCATTTAAAGTTTTATTGTATAAAGCACACAAATTATTAAAAACGCGTCGCATAGTTCACGATTATTTATTGAAAAATTTGAAATGCCTTATTAAATTTTGTATTCTTTTAAAAATTTTGAATAGACATTGGAAGAATTTTAATGCTTATTAAATTATAATATATTTTCTTCTTTATAAACTGGTATAGTTTAAACAAGTTTTCATAAAAAACAAACTTTAAATTAAAATTTTGTTTGAACGCTTCTGGCTGCCCATTTCCAGACTTTCGTAGACGCTTCGTAGTTTTGAACCTTGGCCAAATAACAATACATCAACGGATAAATAATCAAAAGCAAGCTATTCTTAAAATTATGCAAAATACATTTATTAACCTATTAATGACGAATTTGGGTTAAACCATTAACACCTTCATTTCCGAATAAAAAACGTAGAACGAATAAAAAGTTTTTAAATTCGTAACTAAATTTGTCTTAAAAATTATTCAGGAAAATTGTCTCCATTCGTCTTTAAATTTGTTTACTTAGATATAATCTTAAGCACAACTCATCTTCGCGTGACAATTTTTTTTTCAATCGTCGTTAATAGAATCGTTAATATATCGTCGTTAAGAAATATTACATAGTGTATTAACCCTCTGAGGGATAAGCAAACTGAAGTGTAAACTTGCTTTCACTGCATAAGATTAAAATTGTAATTTTTAACTTAAAGAAAATAAATTTCTAAGTTTTTAAAATAGTATTTCCACAGCATATGACTAATGTCTTTTCAGTACTTTTAATTTTAAAATTTAGTAACATTATAAAATTTATAAATTTTTAAAAGGTAAGTGCGTTGCGGGGAAATCTGACAGTCAGGCAACTAGTTCATACGTCTGTAGCCCTAAGAGTAGGGATTGGAGCAACGCGTTACTTGTAACATTTACTCTTGTTAAGCAACGCCGATTCACGCTTTTAGATTTTTTTAAGAAAGTAACTTGTAACTCAAATACTTTTAATTTTAACGGAAAATTTCGTTAATTTTCCGTTACTTCCCACCCCGCTGTTCACGGATGTTTTCAGCAGTTCAGCGTTCGGCTCAAATTTAATTATTTAAAATTTAACAGTTAACTTTGAATTTTCGTTCTTAACTTTTTCCGATGGTAACTATTACTTTAATATTGGTTCTCATGGAAAAACTGTAAAATGGTTAAATTTCACATTTTCTTATGACTTGAAATTTCTAAAAGTAACTGTAATTACTTACTTTTCTAGTGTAAATGGGAGTTACTTTTTAAAAGTAACTTTCCATTTTCTGCCTCAAAGAAATTTTTATTGTAGGGTACACTTTCTACTAGTCTTAGCTTTCTTTCAATCATAAATAATGTTGAAAAATGTGGTATTAAGTAGGCCACAGAGATAATTTCTTTCAAATTAATTTCATCAATTTGTTTTAAAGCTAGTTTGTAGTTTTTACTTAATAAATCCAAATATCCGTTTTTGTTACAATTCTATGTACTTTTAATTGTCTTGAAACTGTTTTAGATTGATTTATGTAAACATAGGCAGGAATAGTAAAACTAATCAATAACATCATTTGGAAAAATTAACTTGATATAAATTCCTAAAATGTGACATATAGAAGGATATAAAATTGTTGGATTATTTTGCTTTTAAATATGTCTACAGAAACACGCGTTTCTTTCTTGCCGATCCGTCGCATTGTGCGAGGATATTGACTTGTGGCGTTTGATGTATCGATTCCAGTTCCCTGACACGTGATGAGACACCTGAAAGGTATTTACCACCGGAGGGGCATTCACAAGAAGCATCTTATTCTGCTACAAAACCGGGAAATGCCGAACTCCACTTTCGCTAGAATTTGTTGGGCAAGAAAACAAGTTGGCGAAAATGCTACAATGTTTCACTTCTTGAGTGGCAACAGCTCCAGGGGTATTGTTTTCACTCTTGGGCATTCTGGAATTAATTTATTTTGGACAATATTTTCTTACCTTACTAAAACGAATGTTGTGTACGAACTTTTCTTTCAGTAGAACTGAAGGTTTTTTCTGTGTTCGTGAATCACGTTAAATTGAGGCCCCACAATTTCGCTTAATTTCTCCGCATATAAGACAAAATACCATCGAACCCGAAGTTTTCCAACAACATTGACGTTTTAGTAATGCTTCACAAAGTTAAAATTTAATCGAATTAAAACCGTTTAAATTTTAATAAATAGCAGAAATAAAAGTTGCACGTAAAAAACTATAAAATAGAAAAAGAAAAGGAAAACATTTCGAAATGAAATCAAAAATAACCAAGGAAATCGCCGGAAATGCAAAAAGGAAAAGAAATGAGAACCCCATAAGACATTCCTGAAAATTATTTCACAGTTAAAAAAAATTTTATACCTCGGACTCTGGAATGAAGTATTGTGTGTCCGACGTCTGAAGGGGTAATTCAAGGTATATTATTTGACACATTAGGCACGGCTTTAATCTTCTAATCGTATTAGATCAAATTTAGTAATCATATTTTTAAGACTCCGAGCTATTACTTATAGGGTTGTTAATGCAGTGCGGCATTATTTTACTAAATCAAAGTGAATAAGAACATCTCTATTTCCTGATGATTAGCTAGCTCTATTCGTGATTTTGATTTTAAGTTGATTGCAGTTTTAGAGGGAGCGTGTGTCTTGCATTATAAAACCATTAACGAAAGATGTAGGAAAAGTTAGTAGTTTTAATTTTTTTTAGAATAATTGGTACAAAATGTAGGCTTGAAATAGACCCGTCAATGACTTTTATTCTTCTATCAAGATGTTTAGTAGATTTGACACCGTTCCGAGTTAGATATGGGTAAAATATCGGCATAACCCTTGACACTTTGAAAAAAAAGGATGAAACTCAGTACATCAAATAATATTTTTAAATTAAAATATATACTTGTTTATTACTGCCGTGGGTAGGTAAACTTCAGCATCTAGACTAATGACGTTAATATCGTTGTGAGCACTCAATAACTATAAACGCTAAGAAAGTTTAGTAATAGACTGATTTTCAGTGGAAAAATTGTCTAATTCATTGTTGTGTTTACTGCAATTTACCTACCTACGGCAGATTTGTGTTTGTACATTAAAATAACATAGTAAATATACGATGTATTTTCTACCCAAATTTTATATTTTATATCACTGAATCCAAATGTGTACAAACAATGCGTTTGTGTACATCCGCATTCAGCTGCGCCATGACACGGCATACCTGGCAAAACGTAGCCACGTGGAACCGAAAATTATCTTAGTTTCCTTGGGAGCAAAACGGTTACTCCTTTTTTTTTTATTGCCAAGGTTAAATTTGTATCCCGGCAGACGAGTCTCATTTATTTCAGTTCTACTACTTCGTAATTTGGCGAGACATTTCATCAACTTATTTTTCAAACGAACCCAAACGTGTTGCCACGTGATTGTAGCGAAGGTTAAATGTTTTACTCAGCAGTAAAAAATGTGGAGTAAAGTTATGGTTTTTAAAATCTTTGTGATGCGATGTCATGGCATACAAAAATTTAATTTTGTATTACTCTTTGCTCCGTTACTTATTTTATTCCATTACTTTGGTATTTCGATTCAAATAAAATAAAAATTTAGAATTTATTGATCAAGACGTTTTTTAATAAGGTTTGAATAATAATTCGAATTTTCCAAAATTTTAAATAAAAAAAAAGAAAAGAGTAAATGTATCACCTGTGGATTTTAGTTCAGAATTATATATATTATAAGATTAAATTGAAAGTATACATGTTATAAAACAATACACTTTTAATGTTTTTTAAACAAAACAGAAAATGCAAACACTTCAATGCGTCATCAATTAGATTCGGATTGTAAGCTTTATAATTTTTAAAAAATGAAATGGTAAAGAAAAAAAATACTCCATTAGTACTTGACATTTTAAGAGAAACAATATATTTTTTTTAAATTAATTTCCTTAGAAGCAAGAATCATTTATTATTAAAATTATGTACCTTAATGACTTGATTTTTTGTAAAAAAATAGTTCATGAGAATATTAAGCTCCCTTATTTTCTAGTACAGATTCATATTTCTATTTTCATAATCTTATAATGCATTTTTTGCTTTCGTAAATCTGACTAATTTAGTAATACAATAACGTTTCGCAACAATTGATTGACTATTATTAACTCGGAAACTTTTTCCAGGAACGCATTAGTAAAAAAAATGACTCTTATATTCTCTCGTTACTATTATAACCGAAACTTGGCAGATGCTGATCGAAATGAGCGGAAGCGTCAAATTTTCATTTCTTCGCCTTTGGCGGCCGCAGTTTGGCGTCTTCCCAGATACCCGTCGCCAACTTGGGAGACTTGGGTTTCGGTAACGCGTCAGCGCATCATTTCGCTTTACGCTGGTAAAGCGACCAGACTTCGGTTTCGGTAAACTCTTCTTCGGAAAGTAGTGTGTACGTCTTTTGAGTAGCGTAGACTGCTGAAAGTACAAGTTTTTCGGTGTGAAACAGGTTTACAGCCTAAAGTGGATTTTAGTAGTAGTCATACGGGTTCAAGCTTTCACGCAGGTCAGTCACATACTTCCGGTTCGTACATTTTTTGTTATTCTCTTGGTTAAGAATTTTTATTTGAAATATAGAGAAACTTTTTTGTGTGTTGTAGAAACGACGAAAATGCTTTAGTTTCTCGTTGTAGCTTGATGTCAGTATTGCCATTAAGAAACTGACATTTGATTTATGGAAAAAAATTAAATTAAATTTTATAGAATTTAATCTTCGAAAAAAATTTTAAATTGCATATTACGAGCTACCAAGATTATCAAAAGTTTTCGAAATCGGCAGAATTTAAAATTGTATCTTGTTACATGAGGTAGGAAATGTTTTAGGTTTTAGGACAAACATATTACGATATTTCGCAAAGTATAGATATGATATGGATAATTTTTTAATGTAAAATTTTATGCATGCACACATATTCTTAAATAATCTTGTTTATTGTTGTCGGTCATTAATATGAGTTTACAATAATTAAGTTTTATTTTTTAAATAGTTTTAAAAATTATAATGCAAATTTTGTGCGTAACTTTTGAAAATTTTAATTTTGTGACAAATTTGTTACTTATTTTCTTACATATTTCAGTAGATATATAATTAAAATATAAATTTTATACTTCTTAAAAATAAACGATGTAATCAAATCAATATGACAAATGCAAATATGTATGTACAGTGCAGTAAATAAACAATTTTAGAAATTTCATTTCTCTTACGCAGAATTGAAAAAATGTAATTGACAGATATTTTATTATGCATTATATATGCTAGTGCGTAGTATAACTAATATATTATTCTAAACTTTATACATTTTGTGTTTTTAAATAATAAATGAAAATACGATTTTTTTATTCGAGCTGTCTTTTTACGCAGTTTTTATATAAATTATGGCCACACATGTATGACATAAAATAGACCTTGTCCTTGAAAAATACGGAAAATGCGCGACGTTTGCGTTGGTGTTAGTCGCCAATTTAATCTTTTTACCTTTTGCATTTTTAATATGACATGTATTTTATGTAAAAATATGCTTCAAATATTATGCCCCTTCCAAATGGCCTGGAAATGGGCAAATATGTATGGCTGTTTTCGCTGTATGCATTTTAAATTTAATTTATTTCAAATAACCTATTTACTTATTATAAAAACAAAATTTGTTTTTTTTTAAGAGATGGTCTTAAAATCAATTACAAATTA
Source organism: Oedothorax gibbosus (assembly GCA_019343175.1). Lineage (NCBI taxonomy): Eukaryota > Metazoa > Arthropoda > Arachnida > Araneae > Linyphiidae > Oedothorax > Oedothorax gibbosus. Next base: position 31,107,973 of record CM033277.1, read on the forward strand.
AAAAAAAAGTATATTATGAATAAAAATTTATTTATGAAATTTTTTTTCAAATTTAAGGTTATTGTAAAAAAAGTCTGATGTACAAAATTCTGAAAAAGCCGGTTCTAACGACCGAGGGGTTAAAATAAAAAACAAATAAGCAGAATTTGATAGATTTTTTTGATCTTAAATTCATTGTTATTTAAAAGTATACTAACTCTAATACTTAATTTAAAAAGCATTACATGGCAAGGTACCGTGACATTAATATACTGTATCGTTAATGAAATGATAAAACAAATCATTAATGACTTACAAACATCGATTATCTTTAAACAATAAAAAAAAACTCATTTAATATAGTGATTACCAACGAATTGAAATGACTCTTCGACTTTTCTACATCACCTTGAATTATAAATATGAATTCATGTCAAAAGTAGAAGAACTTGGATAGTATCTTCTATGATATAAATAATTTATAGATTTGTCTGTAATATATGTTTGCTTAATAGGTTTAGGATGTGAGAGCTAATGATGAGAACTTAAAAAAAAATTGAAATAAAATTTCTAGAACTGATATCGTAATTCTTTATTAGTTGACAACGAATACCATGGTTATAATACGATAAATTAACTAATACCGTTTTATTGTAAATTTGCTGATTTTATATCTATAATTTCTAATACTTTAACTTGTACAGTTTCAGTACAAATTTGCTGAACTTTCTTTGCCGATTTTTTTTAACTATTTAAATTTCATGAAACCTTTTTTCCCTTAAAATTAGGTAAATTTATTTTTATTTTTGTGAATTTTTCGAAACTTTACACGATCTCGTGTTTTCCTCTTTATTAAAAATACAATAAAATTTTGTTGATTTGTAGCAGATTTGTAAATCAACATTTAAGAAATCTTTAAGTACGAGAAGTTATTTAGAAGACTAAACTTCTAAGTAACGCCTTTGCCCTCTATTTCAAACCTTTCGGGTTGATCTAGAATAATTTCGAACCAAAATGTTTTAAGAAGTATTTTTTCCTTCATTATTATTTTTAAGACTTATTACTGTCTACTTTTTTTACGTTTGCTGGATACTGGATTGTCCATTGAAAAATGAAAACTAGATAAGCGTTCTAACTCATCAAGTAAATAGCGAGCTACCGACTTTTTCCACTTATTGTTATCCCTTGACATTATTTACCCAACCTTTTGAGACAGAAAACAATAAAAAAAAGAGTTTCACAGCTGAGAAAACAACGTCATAGTAAAGTCGTAAAACTTTCAGGTCGGGTATTCTTGCTCCTATATTTCGTGCTGAATATTTCTCTAGACAATCATTAGGTAAAACTTCTTTAGGAAGGCTTCTAAAGAGGAAATGGACTTGACGTGGATGTGTACCGAAAATAAATAAGTAGAAAAATGAAGTTGTGAAACTTAAATTTAGCGTAAAGCTTAAAGCAAAATGTGTATTTATGACTTAGCCAACTAAAGACGTTAGAGTAAAATGTGCTTACAATCATGATCCCATGCAAGCTCTAGTGCGACGTGTATTTAACCAACTAAACAATTAAAATCTTATAGATGGGAAATGCTAAAATGCAACTTTCACAATCCTTGATTTTATTTATACCCCCTCCCCCCATCGTTTGACCTGTTTTTTTCGTATTTTGTGCAATAGTCTTTATTACAATAACCTTAAATTTAAAAATTTTATAATTAATACATTTTTATTAATAATGTTCTATTTTCATTTTTAGATGTTTTGAATACCTTATCTTCAAAAATAAACCAAGTTCTTTATGTTTTTAAACAAATGTTATTTAAAATAAATTAAATTTAAAATTTATGCTGTGAAAACAATAATACATATTTGCCCATTTCCAGGCCGTTCGAAAGAACAATTTTTCTAAAGATTTGTTCCCCAAGTGAAAAGCATCATCTTATTAGTTCTTATTGTACCGCAATTCGAGGCTTTTGACCTAAGTATAAAAAATAAGTTGTAACAGATAAAATGTTGAGTCAAAAAGCATGATGATATGTAAAAGTTATAACTTATAAGACTTTGTGTATCTCTGTTAATTAGTAATGACCTCTTATTTGCTAAGGAGACCATATCAACTATGGAGGCGTTAGTAATGACGAAAGAGGTTCAATTTCAATTTGCATGGAAGTAGTACCAAGCACACCTTCTGTTTTTTTAAGGAGATGAAAATGTCAACCATGGCACACTTCGCCATTGCGTTACAAAATTATAACCTCGTTTTAATGGAGAATGCCGCAGGGCCCATCATTTCACTTTTCTTTCAGCCTTGACTATTGAATACTTTGGCTTGACAGAGCGGTACAACACAATTTGGCCCAAAAAAATTATTATAAAATACCAAAGTTATGGTATATATTTATTTTAGTAAACTAACTCCAGTTATTGTTTGTAAGATAAAAACCTCGGTTTAAAATATATTTTTACCACCGTATGCCGCCATCGTAACTCGTAAACCCATTTTACTTCAAATCAGTTAAGTTTTAGTTACAAGTTTTTCAAATGAACACAATGCATTGGCAAATCACTTTTCAGGAAACATATATAAGTTTCTGTCATTTATTAATTTATTCGTGACATAAACTAGAGCATTTTACATCCCAATGGTTAGCGAGTAACTGACGTTATGCATTGACCGTAGTATACTCATTATCTAAAAGTTAAACTTTGAAAATTGTATTTTCTCATCACCTAGTCCTTAATTCGCATCTTTCAGCTTTATTTAAGAGAAACCCCAAAGTTAGTTGTTTTTTTGGAAGTATGTTATATTTGTACTCTTGTGGTATTAAATGGTACTGAGTTTCGACACAAATTGATCCTGAATTTTCCCCACCAACCTTATTAATTCATTTTGTTAAAATAACTTTCCACTCAAAATTACATTATCTTCTCTTCACCCCAATAATTTAAATTTATTTTATCCTCGGTTGATAAGATAGACTCCCAATGATTTCCGCTTGGCATTGGCCCCTAATTCTAAAGCGAAACTTTTGAAATGTTCAAATCCTTTGTCAGAACACAGTTCTGCTACCTCAGAGATATAGTAGTGCAAGTCAACTTTATTCGTAGAATTAAAAGTTGTAACAGTTTATCAGTATGGAATCAGTATTTTTTATTTTAATTAATTATGTATAACTAGTGATTTTATTTAAACTAATTATTATAATTTTACGAAAAAAAGGTTTAAAATTGACGCAGGACCTATTAAAATTAATTTTATTTAGTCATTTTGAATTTTGCTTTGTTCATATTAACGTCGCATTAGAGATATTTGATAATTTGAATTATGATATGGAAGTGCTCTTTTCCAAAATTCGTATCAATAATATTTTGTAGTTCTTTTTATATTCTGATGACGTTACACCTGCATAAAAACTTAAACAAATATTAGCGTAAAAAGTGGTATACAATATTCACAGATAACTAACATCCATATTTGAATTTATTAAATATTTTTTACAATACAAAGCTATTAATATATTCTGCATTCACTTTCAGTTATAATTGATACTGCTAGGAACTCCAATTCCATCTGCGAATATATAATTTGCATTTATGCTATCTACACTTTTAGTGTCACTCTGACTTAACATAGTATATCTCTAAACTACAGAATCTACATGTCACCTATCATTCCTGGAATTCTGTGCCAAATGGCTAGATTTCCCCCACGCTTTTTTAATTATTATTCTATTTCACCAAACATTGAGTTTTTTTTATATCACAAAGAAAAAAAAATCTCAAATGACCCTGTTCTATTTTACTAGACCTTTGACATTTGCATCATTTACAATACTAATGCCACTACGACTTACCACAGTCTATCCCTAAGTTCCAGAACCACGTTTGTTAACTATAATTCCCAGAACTTTGTGCCAAGGGATTAGCTATTACTGTTCCTGGTATGCCGAAGTGTGGCGCCAGATTTTATCGCCCTGATGCTTCTGCCACTGGGGAGCTGAGGTTTCGCTCGCAGCCACCTGTAGATGCTGGTTTCGCAGTTTTCTGCCCTGTTGATTTCTTTCATCGCTTTTAGTGGCTATGTGGAGAATAAATGTTTTGGTCACAAGTATTTGTTGATTGTTATATTTAAAGGTGTGTTTCAATGCCTTTAGACAATGCTGTTGGAGCTAGTGCCCTTCTCAGTGGCCTGGAAACGGGCAAAAACGGATGGTTGTTTTTATCTGAATAAAATGTGTACATATTTTTTTTAACTAACAAATTCGTTGTAAAAATTTTGAATTGGGTTAATTTTTGAAGGTATGAGACGAGAGAAATTATTTTCCAGTTGAAAAAAATAGAATATCAATAAAAATGTATTGTTTATAAAACTTTAAAATGCATTAGTATTGCTGGGAAAACTGATGCATAAGTTATCGAAAAGCCGGGTCTAACGATCAGATGGATAAGTAGCATTTATTAATTGTACGCTGTTAGTTTGGGTTTGATATTTAGGTTTTAGTGAAAGATTATTTGGATAGCTGATTGTAAAAATATATTATTCTTCCTAAAAGTAAATAATAGTCGTTTCAAAATATATTTGTGTGTAATGCGTAGATTTAATTTTAAATACGATGCACCCACACAAAATTGAAATTTTACTTGCTGGTGAACACGTATGGAACTATTGTTATAGCTAGGTGCTCGAACATTTGTTAAATAGAAGCCTCCACAGACTAATAAAGATATTTTCTTGGACACAAAACGAAACCAACCTTTATTTTTTCTGGATATAAATGATTTTAAACTTTGTTTCCGCTTCGATACCAGGATATGAAGAAAAAATTTCGTATATAAAAGCATCGATACTAACTTATATCTTAGAAACCCCACCACCAGGAAACTCCAGTGGCCGATTCCCGTCTCCAGGGGTAACAACCGCAATATATTTTTTACGAGGCAATATCCCCTTTTTTTCTTCCTTTCTGCACACTCACAACAGCAACCAGGCACAATGGGTTTAGTCTACATACCTTAAAAACCGTCTTCCTTCCCCGTCTTAGAATTTGCCATGCGAAATATTGACTTTAAGTGTTCCAGCTGGCGCGTGGCCTACTACTCACATAAGGCGGCGATATTTTAATAGGTCAGAGATGGGACTCACACCTACGAACTGCGATGCATTTACATATACTACTAGTTCTGCCGTTTGGGTTTTTATGGTTATTATTTCTTAGGGGTGGGTGGCAGAAGCGAAGGAGACAGTTGGTGAATGGGCAGATTGAAGGAGCTGCTGTCTAAATTTCCGGTTTTGTTTTTTTAATTTTCGTAAAACTCAACCCCCGCCTGTTGTGGTGGGTGGGCTATGACTTAGGGGTGGGTCAGGTAGGCCAAATGGCCTGTTGCTATTAAGGGGCCTAGTTTTAGGAGTCAATTTGCGTACAGTTGGAGCTTAGTACATAAAGTGTATTAACCTTCCAAGTGTTCTGACCCATTCCAAATAACGTTGTTGATTAAACCAATGGTCACAATATTTTAATGCAGAGACAGATCTCTAAATCTCTAGATTATTTCAATTATTATTATTATTATTATTTTAAGGGATACAGATGCACAAACCCGTCACCTGACTGTCAGGTTTACCAGCAACACACAAAATTTCTAAAAAACTATAGATGTTAAAATTTTACTATTTTTTAAATTTAAACTATGGAAGAGTTATTTATTAAAAAAAATTGCTGAAGAAATATAATTAAAAAAAAATAATCAAATTAAATTTTAGTTAAAAATTTAAATTTTCTTCTCATACAGTAAAAACAAGTTTACCGTCAAGCCTATTTGTTTATCCCTGAGAGGGTTAAATTTTACATAAGAGAAAGCATAAATGCTGAAATCTGGTTGAATGCTTGTCTAATGTAACTAATTTGATTAATGATGATTTTTTTACTATTAACTGTACTTATGTGGTAAGATACAAATTTTATTCAACGTTCGAAATTTCTTCATAATCAAAATAGTCATTTTTTTAGACGTATCTGTCTGGATTTAAGATGTAACCAAGTTTTATATAAAAAAAATTCGGTAGTATATAAAAGGTTTTTGTAACTTGCTCTTTAGATCTTGTAGAGCCGCAATGGTTTTTAAAAACTTCGATTAATATAACATCTTTTTAAAAAAAAGTTGAATCGTAGAACGGAAGAAAACTTTCTTCCAGTTTTCAGGTAAATGAATTATGCAACTCTATTAAATAAAAAACACTGTATGTGATACTCTTTATAATTTAAAAAAAAATTCCATATTATATGATAGTCAATTTTCAATTACAAAAAATAGTTTGGTTCTTAAAAACGATTCCTAATTTTTTAGATGATTTTATTATTCTTTATCTTCATTGTTAGAAACAACGGCTAATATTTCATTAAATTCACTCAAAATAAAAATAAAACTTTCATAAATAATATTTACTACTTTAAAAGAAAACTTGACATTTAATGTTTGAAATGCGTCATTTCGTTAATCTTTGTTATCTAAACTAATGTTACTTTAATTTTGTGTTTAGTTCATGGTGACTTTAAAATTTATCTTTTTGAATTTAAAAATAAACTGTAATCTTTGAAATAAAATGCTCTTGACTTCTTATTCACTTTCCCAAACGTTCAGACAATATTTTAAATGCGTCATTTCCTACTTGTTTTGATCTTTGTTATCTAAACTAATGTTACTTTAATTTTGTGTTTAGTTCATGATGACTTTAAAATTTATTTTTAAATTAAAAAATATATATATTTAAATATTCAAATTCAATAGCACTTAATTTTGGCACCATCATTTAATAAGCCATACCGAGGCCATATTTATATCTGATATTTACTTAACTCAAAATACATTTTGAATTTTATTATTTATAGAGCTAAACTGTTCGTTAACTTTTCTTGTCTTCTGGTCAAAACTCATTTTGACACTATTTCTTTGAGTCAAGGGTGGAAATTGGTTTATCCAGGTCACTTCCGCCCAATTTCCTTTTGTTACAAACAGACTTCCGACTCTTTCGAATGGACTGAGCTTTATTTCAAGAAAATTTTCCGATTTTTTTTTCAAATTGTCTTATCTTGTCAGTTGGAGCTGATTCCAGAAAAGTTCTATTGGAGAAAAATAGTTTATAGCATTATTTTGAATTAGTTTCCATTTATTTAATCTTAAGAAAGAACTTAATGAGTTATATATGATTCTGTCTTGTTTACTCATTAAATTTTATTATTCTATTGCTTTTTTATATATTTGAACTCTAAGAAATTATATGTTTTTCATTTATTTAAAATTAAAAAGAAACAACTTAAACTAGACATAATAATACATAATCCTAATATCGATTAATTAATTTTATAATACTCTTAGTTATTGCATTTGAATTTCTTTCTGTCTCTAAACTGTTAAAAACATAGTAAAATACTAAACTATTAATATAATGCATATGAAACTTTAACATTAAACCAAACTATTATTAAACAATATTTTTAACTTTTTAATCCTAGAAAAAAAACTGCTCATTGATAAATTATAATAAAATAAAGAAAAAATTTCTCATACGTTCTGGGAACATAATCTTCCTTTTCTAAAACATTAAGATATTTTAATAATATTTTAAGAAATAATAAAATTAATGTGCATTTATGATTTGTTTTCTATTTCTTTTAAAATGAAATTCTTGAATAAAAGTTAACCCCATTTAAACTTATAAATATTTTTTATTCGGAATCATTTGCGTTGAAAATAAAATGTAACGCCTACACTTCTCTGCGATGGTTACACAGGGATCAATTACAGCGTTAAATAATTCTATTTTAACACTTCTCAAGCTTTGTTCTTTTTGCCTAATTAAGCAAAGCGATTTTCTTTTTTTTTATCTTCAGCTTACACTAGTGTGAAAGAAATTCTTTTGTCATGAAGATAAATTCTTCTAGTTTCTTGAAGTCATTGTCCTGAAAATCATTGATCACTTTTTAAGATGAGGATTTCAAGATGGGGATTGTCTAACTTGTAAAGCGTGAAAATATATATGTCGCCCAAAAACAAGATCTGCAACTTTCTTGATCATTTTAATGCTCTTTTTTGTATTTTTCTTGTGTTTTTTTAGGGCCTTAAAGCATTACTTTTTATTATTATTGTTATAGCAGAGATACATTGTATCAGAATTGAAGTGTATAGTTGCAAACCATAATTTCTTCTAAGTGTAGCTAAGATATAGGGTCCGACTGGTCTATTGGCGACAACGTTCAATTGAGTATATGATCGTCAAAAGTCACCAATGACTGGACCGGGCCCTATATCTTATTCATACTTTGAAGTATGTGAGTTTTGCAAATAAACCTTTAAATTACAAGATATTTGTATTTTTTTGTTTTAAACAAAATTGCATTCGTTTTTTCCATTGTTTATATTTCATCGTAAGTTATTGAAATTTCTCTTTTAGGCAGTTTTTTAATAATATTTTACTTCCCTTTTATTAGAATTTCTAATTTTTTAAAACTATGTCATAATAGTTTTTATAAAAAAAATATTTATTGCATCGTCGAATATTTATATAGTTTTACTTCTAACAATATCAATTTATTTATTCCTTTAAAAGTTTAGTGGGAATATTTGTTTTTGGATTTTCTGACTGAATTATTGCTTACTATATAATAAAATATAAACATAATTTGTGTGAATGGAAATCGCAATTTTACTTTTTAAACTTTTATTCATAGAAGATTCAAGAAATATTTTAAACTAATAATTCTTCAAACTTTTCAAATATTATTGATTTATAACAAAAGGAATAATTTTTTTTAAATATTTTTTCATATTAAGTAGTTTTTAATATATTTGTTTTCTCCCAATGTAGGTTGCTTTCAGTTTCTTATTCGAAATGCTTCCACACTACACTTTTTTTGAACTGGCGTCAACTTCAAGTATAACTTCATCTACATTTACAGTCGGTAAGTGCCATTTTTCAAATCTAAGCCAAAAAACTTTTTTAAAAAAACATCCCCTGCATCCATAGTACTTTTATACTATTTCTTTTGGAGGTGCTATTTAGGACATTTTATTAAAAATATCAGTTTTGCGATAAAAAAAATTATTTTATAGTAAACAAGGAATAATTTTTTTATATTTAACTCAAACACTTGATGGTGGAAGTAGTAAAAGCTATATGCGACAATTTTGGAAATATGTTTCTGAAAATATCATTCAAGTAAATCATGTGTTCTTGTCGCTACATATATTAAAATTCATTCATCTTTATTATTCTAAAAAATTAAATAATAAAAAAAATTCGCACAAAATAAGTATCAGTTTAAATACTTAGAGAGAGTTACCACATATCACAGAAATAACCAATAAACGAAGACTGTTAATACCATTTAGCATCTTCATTTCCGAATCAAAACGTTAACTATAAGTTTTTTATTTGTTTTTTGTGCAACTGAATTTGTCCCACGTAGACTGTTCAGTAGTATGGTGTTGTTCATGTGTCTTATATTTCGTTTATTTAGATAAACTTAAGTAGAAAGTTCATTTTCGCGTGGCAAATTTTCTTGTGAATTGTCGTTAATTCCAATACCGTTCGATTCAATTTATCACAATATTCCACGTCGATTCCCACAAACTAAGCCATCTAGTTCGTCACCAAAAACTATATGCCTATCATTTCCACCCAACTTTTCACACACACATTTCCGGATAAAAGACAGACATAAACGACGCAACTACGTAAACGTTCTCAAGGATTTTGCGCAAATGTGGAAAAATCCCCCTCAAAGCCCTATTGAGTCATGGACCAAACCAAAGCCTGGACAGCAGTATTTCCTTTTGAGGTAAAAATAAAAATGGGATCTTAAAAAAAATGACAACAATAGGCCACGGGAACTCACAGGTGATTTTTCTGCATAAGAGAACAACAATTTCTGTCGTCTGGTTTTCGAACCTCCCCCGATGTTGGGGGGAGGCATGTCCCCTCCTGTTGCCATTATTTCGAAGAGAAATACCCATGGTTGTTATCCAGGGAGCTATTTTTAGTTTACCTTCTGTAAGATGGAGCAGCCGATATTTGTCCGTGGATATAATAGATGTCGTCTGGAAGAAATACCGTTTTTTTTTTCTTTCTCTGAGACGTTAGATGAAAATCATTCTTCGTACCTTTTGAATTACTAATCTGTAAGTTATGGAACAGATTAAATGTGTAAGACTTGCTCATACAATAGCTAACGTTTATTTATCCAGAAACATAGAATAGAAAATCAGAACTGTGATTAAACTATAATAAGTTTTTCTTTTCCCTTCTTAAGTTTCTTTAGAATTGGATGTTTAGCTTATAACTTGAAGTTTATTTTCTTTTTCTTGCATAAAACAGCCCATAACCTCTCCACGCTCCCCTTAGAAATGAGCTAATTAAATTTATGTTCATAACCTTAATTGTAATTAATCATATTAATAAATTAAAAAAAATAATAAATGTTATTTAGTTGATGGTCGAATTCGGTTAAATTTTATTGATAAATTGCAATTATCTCATGATGTTTAGTGTTTATAATAATATCCGATATAAGTAGACTAGAAACCAACTTACAACTAGTACAAGCACTTTTTGTAGTAACTATCAAAAATTAGTTAAAAATCCTTTAAAAGATTATGCATAAAAATATGTTTGTAAAGTTATTTTTCCCTCCTATTTTAAATAAATTTTATTTTAGATTGTCTATTTTTTCTTTAATTTATGGAAAAGGATAAGTGAATTATGTTATACGTATTATTTTGCTTCTTTCAATCACTTTTCTTTAAAATAAATTTTGCATTGCTAAACTACTAATTGTAGTTCAAAAGGCATTTCCCTCTACCGGCGAATAAACCCATAAAATCCATACACAAAAACGATATAATCTCAATGCCTTGCAAATTTACCTTATCTTTGACCATTCCAGCACATTGGGCAATAAACTCCATTATCCCCCTTCCCAATGCAATCATCCCCATCATTTTTCATCCATCCACCCTCTGAAGGTCACTGTACCACCAAGAGGGGGGAACACAGGGGGGTACAGTCGAGGTACACCCACCCCCAAAAGGACGGAACCTCACCTGTTGCTGCAAACGTCACTTCCGGAGGACGAAACCGGATATTCTGGGACTCAAGTCTGAAGCGGAGTGATTATTGCGATGGCGACAATTATAAGTATATACATATGACAACGGTTTTACACCTATTCAATAGGAACAATCTTTTTTTGTGCAGGTACAAAGAAATACCGGTTGGGGTACAGTTTTTTTTTTCTTGAGATCTAAAAATATCTCGAAATGTCAAAAAACGGTGATGACTTAATCGGGGAGACTTGAAAAAACGAATGTGTGGGAATATTAGGTCAAAGTTCTTGTGGTTCTGTGTCGAGTTTACAGTGTCACTGTGTAAAGGTTGGGGTAACACTGGAATTTGATTGTGTAATAAGCCTAGAAGTAATTATGTCATTTATGTTATTCTTAGTTGAAGTTTTGCATTAATGAGCTTTCATCATCGTATGAAAAGAAAATTTAATTTCAAAACACTTATCTGACAAGTTATAAATTTAATATTCATTAATTTCACTGCCAACAAAGAATATGGGTGTTTATAAGCCATATTTTTTTTAAATTCTATTGTATGGCAGTAAATCGAGTCTTTACTTTAGGAAAAGGTTTTTTGGTAGGCCAAGACAATTTTCAATATCCCCAAATACTTATCAAATTCATTATATTATTGATGATTTTATTCAAAACGGATTTTAATCCAATTTAGTAATTTATAAACCTCACGGTATATCGAAACGAATTTAAAAATGACCGAAAAACAATCTTCCATATTCCATCTGTGTCTTCACTTCATTTCCACCACCCACTACAAATAGTCAAACACTCATATCTGCCTCTCAAAAAACGCCAGGTGGTATAGTGAGTGGGGCTCCAGGCGAAAGTTTGTTTTCATTTATCGTTTGCGTGGGCTTCACTCTCTCTGTTCCAACCAACAACCGGAAGGGTCGTTATACCATAAAAACATCCGGTCAGAAGGAAGCGAGTGACCTTGAAGACCCCAGGTGACCTTGGCTCGTCCCTTGTGCCCTGCTTCTGTGGTTTAGAACCCTTGTTTTTGAATTTTTGTTCGATTTTCCTCCGCCCGTTGTTTTGGATATTTGGGAAATTATGTGTCTGGGACGCAGCGGGCATGTTTTTGATGTTCTTTTTTCTTTCTCCTGCGATGCGTCTGATTTGTGTTGGATGAAACGAGACAGTGAGCTCGAATGGAGGTATCTATTTCGTAGAAAATGGAAACAATTTCACGACAAAAATACATAAAATGTAAAAATAAGGAATGGGTATGGCAGAATTTAAAATGATGTATAACAGTTTACAAATAAGTTTATTTAAAAGCTTATATGAAATTATTGGATTTCAGACGGTCAAACACATCCTAGTTCTTAAAAAATTAATTATATTATTTGTAAGCATAATTTTTTAAAATGTCAAGTAAAATCTGGAATTTATTCATGACCAATCCAACAAAACGTAGTTTTGCAAAGATATGACATCAAGAATTTTAATCTAGATAAAAAAAATTGGTCAAAGTGGGCGAAGGATTGGACCTCCGGCTATTATTTATCCTCTGCATCATTCAACCTTACAAGAAGTACGATCAAATATTTTGTTTTATCCAATAAGTTTTCTCTTTTGTGGTACATTTACTCCTCAGAAAATCAACTCAAGATGTAGTGATTTGTTTTAAAATTTACTTTTAAACTCTTTTAACGCGCACAAACATACACTAAGTTTTTACCATGAATGCCACTACTCAAGAATTACATAACCAATCTTCATCAGTCAAATAATTTCCTTCTGGTGCATCAAATCGGAATATAAAACCGTCAAATTTCACGTCTTATAAAATGACACATTTCAACTCTACCTCCCTTAAAATAGCATCCCTCCTCCTCATACAAAACACCAGGTGCCCAGAGGTTCAGTGAACTCCTTAAAGAAGGCACAGATGGTCAGGCAAGACCAGCTGACTGGTCACTTCCCAAATGACAACATCCGATCTCTGACCAGCGGTCACTAACATCGAAAGCTCTCTTCTGGATCGGCTGGTTCTTTTACTTTGATGCGCTGGATTATACTGTTGATGCTGTTTGTGTGTTTTGGTTTAAGATTTGATTGAGGAAAGTCGACTTTCGCTGCTGGTTTTTTTTTAAGGTATGTGTTGTAAATTTAAAGTACGTTTTTAGTTTCTCCATCTTGATTTTTTGTTTGGTTTGGAATACACGTCGTTCTAGAGCTACAATAGGGCTATTTCTCAATGTTTTAAAAAGTTGAATGCCAAAGTTTAAAATTTAAATTTTTAAAACTATTTTTTTACTTTTTTTTATTTTTTAAGGTACAAATTTATTTTAATACTCTTACATTTTTTAATTTCCTTTATTTAAAGTGCAACAAGCAAAATAAACCCCGGTGATAAATTTTTTTATTCGAAACAATTTTTTTTATTAGAAAAAGCTTACGCGCGCATAAATTTGTTTATGAACTCGACTAAATCATTATCAAACACTTTTCGTACATCATTAACAAGATACATTTTTAATCAATGTGGTTACAATGTCAAGGTCCAGCGTTCAATTGCTCTTAAGAACCTTGAATGCTTAATCTGCTACTTTTTTTATTAAACATTATATTTAATTTCATGTCTGATAATTTCTTGCTGAATTAGCTTTTCATAATGTTTGGTTAATTTTTTTATGGTTTTTTTCACAGTGTTTTTAAAGTTTAATTTACAAATTATTCGTAAGGTTTAAAACACAATTTTCTGAGTAAAATGCTGATGAACTTTTAAATTTCTTTATCTTTTTTTTAAAAAAAATTAGACCGCTCTTTTATTCCAAGTATTAATCATAATAATGAAAGTTAATCTGTTTAAAAAAACACTGGGTTTATATTTTTTTTGTAAAAGCCAAAAAAGCAAAATGATGAAAAAGTTTCTTTGGATTTGTCTTGAAATAAGAGAAGCATATGTAACTCTAAATACAGACATTAAGCTAATTGCTCATTTAAAATTATTAATTGAGCCTAAAATTTATAGTTAAATGTTTAATTAAGGTTTTTTGAAATTTTAATAATTCTCAGTATTGCTTTTTTTTAAACTAATTTCAGTTGAAGGATACACAAAATAGGATTTGATTAATAATACTGTTTTTATTACAACCTTTTTTTATCCATATTGTGCAGCATTTAGTTTTTTTAATCCCAATTATTTTCCCGTCCCATATTAGTTTTAGAAAAAAAAATTGTCATATCAGGGATTTTTTTTGTCAGAAATATCGTGTAATTAATGAGAAATCCTTATGTCTAATTATCTTGAAAGCTCCTTCTACGATGACATCGAATTGGCATTGCTATTTACAGTATAAAAAACTAACATTTTTAATACTAATCAAATTTATTTCTAAACACAATGAGCATTTAGCGAATAATTGGAGGCTTTTTTACATTAAACAAGAGGGGGGGGGGGGGAGGTGAAGAACTCTATTTAAATTTCTTATAAACACATAATTTGCTGATAATTTTCACTGTTGGCTTGTTTAAAACGCAAATACGTTTAAAAATTGCAAATTCAATTTTTTATATAATGTACCTAATAAATAAAAGAGGTAATGCAGTCAGAAGAGTTCTGATATTTATATGGGATAATATCTTTTCTACATCTACATATAAAAAAACATGTCATTTTGAAAATGCCAATAACTTAAACATTTTTCTAAAGTGGAATTTAAAAAGACTTTATTTTGAAGTAAAGTAATGAACAAAAGCCCTTAAACCTTTCTTGATTGCTAAATCCCACAAAAAAGCGTTTTTTCCCATTTTCTAATTCCCTCCTACAAACATAACCTGACAACCCATTTAGGATGATTTCCAACATACAGGTATTAGCGAAATCTTCCACGTTTTCATTCATTTTCTGTCAATCATTTAGGTTTTTTTCACAAATTACATCCTGCCTTACATATTCAATGAGTGACACCTTAACGTCCAAATGGAGAGAAAAAAAAACTGCGCAGTCAATTTGACCTGCTTCCATTCGGATGGTATATTTATGCAAACGCCTGCCCTCTACATTGAACCATGATGGGTTAACTTTCACCTGCTTTCATCAGTGTGTAATGAGTTAAGATTTGAAAGAAAATAACTGGTTTCTTTTTTTTATAAGTTTTTTAGCTTCAACAAGCCTAATCTTCGATTCATAAAATATGATTATGTTCTGGTGTTTTAAAAGAGAAGTTACACTTCTGCTCAATTGTTCCTTGAAACTTTCCTGAATTTTTATTTTGTGTATAAATCAATAGAAAATTTAAATATACATAGACAACTTTTACCAATCCGTATATTTAATTTATCCTTGTCTTTCTATTTCCGATTCAACGAAAACTTTTAACATGTATGAAGGCTCTGGTTGTAAAACTCGTATTCTCCTAAATATAACTAAGGTATAGGGTCCGGTCCGTTCATTGACGACTTTCAACGATCGTAAATCCAATGAACAGACCCTATATCTTAGTTATACTTAGGAGAATTTGAGTTTTGCAATCAAGACCCTTCGCCTTCGAATAGGAAAGAGTTGCGTGTATCGATAATGATTATTAAAACATGTGTGAAACGTTATTAATCCGGAACATCTAATCTCCAATTATGCAATAAAAATTTGCAGAAAACTAACATTGGCTTTTAAAATCTGCTGAATAAAACACACTATTCATTATATCTCTGTATAACTAATAACTGTACATTTTACAAATGATAAACCTATCAAAAACTTCAATTTCTTTTGGACCCCAGTGAGTTGAATGCAAAACTTTGTCTAAAAAGATAACCCAAACAGTATTTTTAAAGGGTCTACTCTATCGTTAACGATACACGTCAGTAGATTATTTTTTTGTTGCTACAGTGAAGAATAATGATTAAAGAAAATTAAACCATTAGATAGTTTTTATCCTTACAGATAAGTCTTAATTAAAAACAGGTTAAACCATTATAGAAAGGTTTAGAACCAATTACCATTACAAATAGGTTTTGCAACAAATGATATAAAGAAAAATAACTGAAAATTCGACGAATGTTCATCGACAAACTCTTATATTTTCTGGTAATGAGTTAAAGTGCGAAGTGGGTGAAACTGTCATTTTTTGTCTTTTTCCTATTCCGTTAACCTCAATGCTCAACCTATAAATTATTCAAGGCTTATTGGCCGCGTGAAAACACAAATGCGCCGGCAATGATTATTTAGTGCCGCGATTCCTTAGGCTTCTTTCCTGTCGTGTTGCCCAACTATGACAATAAATGTTTTTTAGTATGGAAAGGGTTCAGATTTCGGATATATTTCGATTTGATTGACGACCACGCTAAAGTTGCGAAAATCATTTATTGGGGTTAGCTGTGATCAAGCCACAACAATGTTCGAATTGTGTTTGTGGAGCGTGATATAGTTTTGATGTTATTAATCGCTGTTAAATACATGTATTTTATATAATTTCCTGTTACAAAAAATTAGTTCATTTTTTTAAACAAAGTTGCTGCTTCAGTAATATTTTGAGGATATTTTTCAATATTTTCATAAACCAATATCGTTTTCAAAAAGAAATGTACTGTTTGTGACATTTAGTCAAAGATTTAGTTTGACGATTTTAAAATATTTATGACATGACAATAGCATTACAAAAACCTTGCATAAATAAGAGTATTTTGATAATAATGCACCTTAACCATTATTTTCTAAAATACCACGTTGATAAAATATTATTTTGCCAACTATGAATAAAATATGCAATGACATTACAATAGCAGTACTAAAAATTATGTACCATAATATTTAGAAAGACCTTACATAAAAGTAATTTAATAATGTACCTTAACCATTATTTTTTGCAATGCCATCTTAATTTAATAGTCCTTCGCCAAAATTTCTCCCCAAAGAAAATCTATTTTGTCCTTCCTTCTTTTCTATGTCGTTTTTCATCGAAGATATTCGACAATGTTATCTTTTGTGTCTCCGGCACCAGAAGGCCATACCTGTTTGCGATGCAGAAGTAATGTGTCCCCTGTCTCTGAGTTGGACATCTGCGATAACTCGGGCCAATCATCCACAGAATAAGGAACCAGACAGTGTTCGTTTTCTAAAAGAGTTACGCTCAGTTGAAGTTATTTTATAAGAGAAAGCTGTTTTTACAACAGTTTTTTTTAAAAACCTTTTCGAAATACGAAGTCGGTAATCTAAAATTATGTTTTGAATGGTAAGTTGCGTTTAATTCGTTATAAATTTGTAATAAAACGAAAAACGTAACGTAACCATGTGAAAATAATCTTTAAGAAATTCTAAAAACAATTTCTGTCTAATAAAAATAGTTCCCTAATTACACTGAAGATAAATTGTTCTGGTATATAGCATAGATTTTAGAGAGCGAACTTATGTAAGTAGAAAAATCAGTTATCCTAGGAAATCAGCTTAAGGTTAAATCTTATTTTTTGTTAGCCGATACATAAAACTCTTAATGCAAATAAACATTGCAAATATAGTTTCTTAAATTATATATGTTACTTTCTTAGATGATACTTTTTAGTTAACCAGTTATGACAGAACATGTTCCCGTTTCTCTAACATCTTTTGCAGAGGAGCATCTCTACCAGAAAATAGGAAAGCCAACTTCCTTATTCAGCAATGACACACGCTTTGCACACTTTGTGGAAGTGGATGCACTTTACCATAGCATAAATTTCTTTTTCAAAATGCGTCTTTTTATATATATTCACCAATTACATAATTTCGCTTTCCTCTGTGCCATTGTCAACAGAAGGATGACTTGATGAGGCGACATGACCTCTCTGGAAATCTGAATTATGGATTCTTCATTCAGAATTGTCAGGTGCGTCCTCAGTATGAGGGTTTCGAACTGGGCTTTCTCTCTTTCTATTGTATGTTGAGTGAACAATTTTGAATGTATAAAATGGTTTTACATTGATCTCTGAATCAATGATGAACTGGAATGTAATCTTATTTTCTGCTCTGGATCTATGCTGATATACTCGTTTGGTACAACCAAGTGTCTTAGAAATCTTCAATATATACGGTTGCTTCCAAATGCATATAGTTATGCTGTACTATTTTATATCAGGACAATTAGTAAATGGGATGACCTCTCAGTAGATTTTGTTAGTTCTGCATTTGTAAAAGAATATTAATTTTTACTAGGTTGTCAATCTTGTTCGGCCTTAAGGTTGTTGTCCTTATAAATTTGCAACTTTAATTTCTCTTTCAAGAATAACATTTTAAAGTACGTAAAGATAAAAGGTATACATGAAAAGGCTTTGATGGAAAATGATCCTTTTTCTTTAACGAAATATGATTTACTATGTTTTCCACAAAAAAATATTTGAAGATTACATCCAATGTGAGAGGGATAGGTTAACGTTGTCAACAGAGTCAAATACCTTGCTTCATATGGAACACAATGTCACTAAACCTTGTACAAATAAATTCCTAGGCACAACGAACTATGATTGCTGCATTGTTTTGACACAATCTATTGATTTGATGCTTGTTTTGTTTGTTCAAAGCATAAAGTAATTGAGACCATTTTTTGGCCAACAAATATGATACTACGTTCGTAAAACGTAATTTGGTGAGAACAATAACCTTTCGTTCTCACGGAACCAAATTTTATATAATATCAAATCGATGATTTATTTTTTATGATGTCGAAAACAGACAATGAACAAATAAACTTCATTTCGGTAATTTTGAAGTTTGCTCCAAACTTTCATTTTATGTTCAATTATTTTAAGTAACTTCATAGAAAAGTGTTTTGTGTTGATATTGTTATAGTTTTTTTTATATTTAAGGTTAAACGAGTCCCTTTATGAAAATATATAATAAATCTCTTATTGCAAATACTTTAAAAAATACAACGAACTCGTTTACTTTAAATACCTTTTCTTAAGAAAATCCCCCATGTGTTATGTTTCAATTATGATTCATTTATACATTTAAAATATTTAAATATTTTCTTTCGTTGAATTTTAAAATATTACTTGATATTTCAAACAGAAACAATCTTTATTTTCCCACTATAAATACAAGTCTCTTTTATACTCGAGAAATTAGCAGGAAATTCTAAAGCTGCGTTATTCGTGCGAAAGTTAGTAATTTAAATTATATTATTATATATTATATATATATATATATATATATATATATATATATATATATATTATATATATATATATATATATATATATATATATATATATATATATATATATATATATATATATATATATATATATATATATATATATATATATATATATATATATATATATATATATATATATATATATATATATATATATATATATATTATATTATATATATATATATATAAACTTTCATAACTTGATCAAATACTGCTTTAATTATCTTTTTAAACTATTGATGACTTATTGTTTGTAAATTAATACGCCAACCGATGACTTCAAAATAACAAAATTCGGATAGGAAGGTCAATCAATATTCCCAAATAAATTCTATCCTAAAAGTATATACATAGTATTTGTCTTTAATTTTCTTTATGTTTTAATTTTTTTAACAAAAGGACATTAACCCCACGATATTTAGTTTTAGATATAATTATCCACCGAAGTCTTGAAATGTTTAAATATAGCGTGCAAACTATATCATTATCATCATAGCTATTCTACTTACATGAATACAAAAAGTAGTAAAAGTGTATCGTAGTATGTAATCAAGAGTATCCTTGTATCGGTTACTGTAAGCTAAACCGATACAATAACCAATTGTTGATACTTATCTCCGACCGTTCAACCTGATCGTCATCTAGTAAAAGGAAAATATCTCACTAACTATCTGAAACGGTTTCGCTGACTACTGAACCGTAGAAGATACGTTAAAGGAGGCAACATACCGCAGTTTTAACGGAAAAGTGGGCTTCTACTATGCTAAATCGGTGGAATATATTAGGTTTCTATTTACAAAACTCAAATTCTTCAAAGTATAACTAATATATAGGGTCCGGTCCGTTCTTTGGCGACTTCGTCCAATTGAATTTACGATGGTCAAAAGCCGCCAATGAACCTACCGGGCCCTATATCTTAGTTATATTTTGGAGAATATGAATTTTGAAACTGTGTGTGTGTAATAAAATTATTTACATCATTAAAACAAAAAAAATTAAATTTACAAGACACCTTTAAATCTTTTACGTTTTACTTCTTTTGAGGAAATAAATTGTGTGTCTTTATTTGATCGTTTAAATAACTTTTAAGGGCACTAAGAAAATTCGTTATTAAGACGCATAAATGGTTTAAAGTGCACAAACTCGTGACTGTGTCATTTAGTCGATGACATCTTTTATGACGTCAAAAATACTTAGTTTGACATGGTAGTTTTTCAGAACTTCCTATTGACGTTAACTTTACGTCTATTTGACAATATATATTTTAGACAAATACGTCTTTAGACTAATCTGTACTGATTGGGACCGCGTAACTATCAAAACTCTTGAATATGACGTCCAAAAGAAAAAGTTCGAAGACTTCACTAACTATCTGAAACGTTTGACTCAATGAGAAATTGACTGTTCTCCAAAGCTCAACTTCGTTGAGACACAGTTCCTTGCGAAGATACACTACCGGGCGTTTACACCAGTGGTTTTCTTCTTTTTTTAAAGAATCTTCGACACATATAGAAATAAATAATGGTAGCGAATCATCCCTTTTGTTTTATCCTAGCTATTCGTGGAAAACAGTTATGGTCTGGATGAGTGAGAAAATGGTGCATCGGGGTTCTTGACCGCCGAGTCGAGCAATTACCCCGACAAGAAGAAAACTCACTTTTTACCTGTTTAGATCGCCGTGAAAAAAAAATCCTTTATATTCAGTTTTTATAGAACTTAATAGAAGGCATAATCTTAAAGCATTTCCCAGGGTATGCTGGAGGATTCGATCGTCAGTGCGTTGAACCCGCCATTGTAGATCTTCTGCCACGCGCTTTCTTTGCTACTTTATTTCAGGTTGATATCCACAACGAATTCTAACCAAACTTAACGGAATAGTTTATAATAGTAGTTACCCGGAAGACTCAACTAAAAAAAACCCACTTTCAATCTTTCCCTCTTTGTCTAAGATTGGAATTGTCATGGTTGACAATTCTCTCATCTGCATATTACCGAAAATTGTTCCCCGGACCATCCTTTTCCGCATAGTTTTGGAATTATCTTTCGCGACTTTCACTTGAGAAAGCTGCCTAAAAAAAGTGGTTTATTGTGAGTGAAAGTGTGAATGAACTTTCAATGTTGTTCTTCGAGTGATGTTTGTTTTGGTTTGTTAGTTTCACTTGAATAGTTCAAAATCCTCGGAATCAAATCAAGTTTCATTTCTTTAATATGAACAGTATAAAACCCGGAATGTTTTTCCAGAAGAGGTTTTTTTTTGCATACTAGGGATATTTTACTGATATACAAATAAACAAGTCCGCATTTTCATTGTGTAGGAAAAATCTGGTTCAACAAACTCCACAATATTTTTTCAGATGAAGCAATTTAGTACTTGGCTTTTTTTTAATCTTTTCAACAGTTCAGATTATCCTAAAATTTAAAATTTACTTTAGATTTTTTTCACTGCCAATTTAAAAAGGTATTACGGAACATTTTATTTAAATCAACCACATTCATTGTGTGATACTCTTAAAATTCTTTCTTCGTTCTATTAACTTTCGTATAATAAAATTTTTTATAAATAGTTTTTCATGGTTAGAAGGGGTTTTTTTCAAAGACTCTTTATTTACTATTTGATAGCCCAACAATATAAATAAGAGGTTTAAATATTGAACAACAAATGGTAAAATACTGTAACATATAGAGTGTAACGAAGTAGTTGATATATCGAGACAATAACTAAAAAATATAAATACTTTTGCAGTTTTTTTATAACTTAAAACACAGTATATCATTATATAATTTTAAAATCAGAGGGAGCTCTATCTGTTATGACAGCAATGTTATGACATAAGTCAATTTTCTTCTCAGAAACTGGTAGAAATAACCTTTCTAGTGTTCACTAATTAACTACTTATTTCAAAAACTCGCCAAAACGCATTACTTTATCAAAGCACGTAACTAGTTTCTGAAAGAAATCATTCAATTAAGATAACAGCCTGTAAAAGTGGCCGCAGAAATCTGTGTACGCTCCTAGCCCCCTACACAAAGGAAAACAAGTCAATAACTCCTTTTTTTATCAGTGGCGTTATAAATAACGCCACTTGAAGGCGGGCGAAGTTTCAGAAAAAAAAGCCTGAAAAGAATCTTCTCATAAGCCGACGAATATTTTCATTTGCTTGTTAAAGAGTTTGTTTTACTGTGAGCTTCAAAAGGGATACAAATTCCCTTCTTTAGTAGAAAATCAGCTGATGTGTTATGTAAAGATGTAGGACATTTGACATTTTTAAAGTTGGTTACATAAATACCACTGAAAACCTTTTTCTTTTTTAACGAAGTGATTTCACTGATTGTTGGTATTTACTGAAGATAAATATTAGTTTTCGTAAGTCATTTATTTAAGTAAAGACTTGTGTGTAGTCACTATTGACTATCTGATTTGTTATTTTGATAGCATTTTAGCTTTATTTGTAAATGCAGCGATTTGTAAAGTTTTAGTACCTTTGAATAAAAATGAAGCTATTTATAGCTTAAACATTTCCCTGAAAAAAATCCGAATAAAATTTACTCTAAATTTATTCGAATTGTCCGCTGTTTTAGATTCATTATTTTTTATTTCAAGGGTTTCTCTTATTTCAATTTTAAACCTGTCTTTTTATAATGTTCAAAATTCATGTTCAGTTTTTTTACATCCTTAAAATTCGATCCTCCATCCTTAAAATTTCTATCGCAAGAAAGATGCCTTCCTAGAAGAGTTAGATTTTCGATAAGTTTTTCTTGTAACTCATTGATTTCAGTACACTTACCCATTATCTAAAAAAATATTTTAATCATCAGTGATAAGAAGCTTTGATACTATATGTGATACAAACAGCTCAATAATAACAACTTCAATTAAATCCTAAGTTATCAGATTAATTCGGACAAGATTTAAATATTTTATATATTGCTATTGGTTTAACTAACAACTCTCAGAAAGGTTTTTTTTTACAAAATATTTAACATTTCTCAAATTAAATTATCATTTAACTACTATACAAATCTAATAGCACTTAATTTAAATACGTATAACTAAAATATTTTTACAAAAATATCGTTTCTTTTTAAATAAAAATAATAATATCGATGTACCCTAATTGGATGGTTTTATAATATCTTATTTAAAGTCATGAACAGCTTTTTAATGTCAATATATTTTTTAACAATACAGACATTTTTTAATTAACTTATCGAAAAAAAAGACAGCTTATTTTTATATAATTCTCTTCATTTTTATAATTATCTTTTTTTTTAATTCATAGAAAAAGATCTTTAAACAAAAACTAAACTAATTATCTGTCTGGGGCTCCATAGAATTATTTCAAAAAGCGATGATTTTATAAGAAGCTTAATTTTCTTTCGAAGACTGACATTTTAAACATTAAAAAAAAATTGAATGCTCCTTCCCACCTTCAACAGTTTGTTTTCCCATTTTTTAAAGCTAAATTGAACAAGAAATTTAACGGCATTTTGACAAAACCCCTGTGACTTTCGAAGGTTATTTGCAGATATTTAGTTGAAGTGACCTTGGTAAAACCAATTGATTTATTCTTTCACAATGGGGTTTAATTATTTTTATTTTGTTATGAAAATAAAATAATAAATAACTTGTCATATTTTAATGGTCTTTTTTATGCATTGAAATTATGAAAAAATTGCTAATAATTTCTAATTTTTATTATTAAAGTGTATCACGGTTTAATATCTTCTACCATGGCTTACAGTAACATTAAAATTGTACTGAAATTAAACTTTTTTGTTAAGCCTGCGATAAACAAAAACTTCTCTATTCATTTTTCATTAAATTTTAATTTGGATTAACAATAATCAATCTGGATATTTTTAATACTTTGATTTTCTTCATTAAATTGCAATTTTAACAAGTTTTACAGGCAAAAATTTTTTGCAAACTCTTAACTTAAAATACATATTTCAAAACATTCACTATTAAATCTTTTCAATTTGGCAAGAACGCGCGCTGGGTATTTTATACCCCAAAAATTTTCTTAGAACTAATATCCAAATCTATTTGATTTTTTTCAAAGTGTGCCAAACCTTTTGATTTGACTAGAAGGTCACTCGATCAACTTAAGTCCTAAATTTGTCAAAATAATCAAATTGAAATATGTCGTCGCATGCTCCCGGATTAGAGGAAAATAATTTTAATTAGATTAAAAAATATATATATTTATTTATTTAGGATAAAAGAAATCCTCACCTTCCATCCTATGTCCCAAGAAAATTACCATAAAACCTGCCGTTTCGTGAGTAGGGCCCTGCAACCTTCAGCTAATTCCTAATCAATAATTCATCAGGTACCCGAAACTTCCAGAGATAATACATTTTATAGTTGTACACACACATCTCCCCTATTACAAGTCGATGACGGTCACATAATAACGTGACAGGACACGCGCCGATCTCGCATGTTTGTTATCAAAACGGCGCAGGATATTTAAGGGATGGGACTGAAGATGTGACTGTTAAAGAGCGGTTCTTGTGTTTGTGTTAATTATTTGAAAGGATTTAATTTGTTTATGTTAAATGTTTTTTTTTACATTTGTTGAATGTAGTAATCATTGTATTATTGTAGTAATTATTGATGATTCTTGTATTAATTATTGGCATTAATTGTAGCCATTGTTAGCAATTATTGCAGTAATTGTTAGCAATTATTTTAGTAATTGTTAGCAATTATTGTAGTAATTGTTAGCAATTATTGTAGTAATTGTTAGCAATTATTGTAGTAATTGTTAGCAATTATTGAACAATAATTATCAATTATTTTAGTAATTAATTGCATTTGTTTTTTAATGTTTCTTTATATATTTGTTTAATCTAGTAACATGGTGTTTTGAATTCTTTTTCGCTTTTGATTTGGGTTGGTTATTAGTAGACACGTCTTTTTCGCGTTACAATTTTTTAATTGAATCTAATACATAGCAAATTTTTTATTTTTAATTTATGGAGTACCTGATGGGGTTTTAAATTGTTGTGTGAAAGTTTAAAAAATCTGTGCTCTTGAGTTGTTAATAACGCAATTTTTTACTATTGCATTGATGAATATAAAACAACATTTATCGTTTTCTGATATTTCGCAATGTCTAAAACATGAACAATCGAATAAAGTTCTTAAAAAATATATTATCAAACAAAATTCGCTGAGTAGTCACGTCAAAAAAACCAAAACAGGATAAGTTTCTCCATTACATAAGAGCTCTACAATATACATCATTTATTTAAAAAAAACACCAACATCACAAAAACACGTCATTCTCTTATTTGTCATCTCTCCAGCGTTTTTCTAAGAAAAACCAAATGATAACGATCAAAAGAAAGACAAAACATTATTTAAAAAAAACGCCACTAATGGATTAAAACGCCACTAGTTACGGTTCGGTTCCCAGTGTGTTTTGAGCAGCATCTGCTGGCAGAGAAAGCAACAGCACACGCTGCTTCAGTTAACCTTGGCCCTGCAACAAGAACCTATTTAGAAACGAGGTCAAGTTCAGCACATAGACACTCCAGCCAAATCGATACGTCGCCAAGCGGTTTGCGCGCCAAGCGATACTACTGCAGGGAAAATTCGTAGGGGAAAATAGGGATTTTTTTTTTTTTTTTTAAGTTGTGTTGTGAACATCGGACTGTGTTGGGATTTTAAAGTTTCAATGTTAATTCGTGCAAAATCATTGTTTTTAAAACTTTTTTTTTTAAACTTTAACTGTTTGGAACTTATATAGTACTTCCAATAACTTTTGTGTTGTCCCGATTTACTTCGGCTGCTACTTGTGGTGCGCGGTTTCGTGTTTTTATAACATAGCAAGTTAAGTTGTTGTCTTTTTTTATCATTTGTTTTCATTGGTATTTATGCTTTAATTTCAGTGTGTTCTTACCTTTTCTAAAACCATTAAGTCCTATTTTTAAGCATTTGATTACTATTTCCATGAATTATATTTATTTTGTATAATAATTTTTCTTTGGTGTACTTAATTAACCGCCAAAATGTATACTATTGTCAACAAAATTCTGGCATTAAATTTAATTTCGCAACCCAATTTTTTCAGTAAAAAACATATTTAAATTTTAACAATTGAACTTATTAAAAACTTTACATTTAAACATTTTATTATTAATTTAATTTTAATAACTGAAAAATATTATAAATCTATCTCGATATCGTATAATATTTACCACCAATATT
This sequence comes from Oedothorax gibbosus, assembly GCA_019343175.1. Lineage (NCBI taxonomy): Eukaryota > Metazoa > Arthropoda > Arachnida > Araneae > Linyphiidae > Oedothorax > Oedothorax gibbosus. The sequence goes on from CM033277.1 coordinate 31,134,447, forward strand.
ATACCTACAATCTGAACAAACTCCTAAAACTAGTAAAAACAAGTTTAACTATTAAAACTAAATAATTCGTTTTATAATTTAAGGTCTCTATACCCCCCCCCCCCCCTTTTCCAAAAATTTCAATAATTTACCAACCGTAATTAAAACCTCAAACGCGTTGGCGCTTGGTCAATTTCCCATCTGCAGTATCTCCAACTATTCATTTGATTCACGTATTTGAACTGAGTTTCCCAACTTATCTATGATAATTGAGTTTGATCGTATGAAGCTTGGTTTGAATTACTAATGGATTTTAATCAGTGATTGGAGCTTGTACAGACATACACGATACTGATTGCAGACAGTTTTGTCTGCAATAGGCTGTCCACGATTTCATCAATAGAGTTTCAAGAGTCAATAGAGTTTCAAAGTTTTTCAATTAATTTCCTAACTTTAGAGTATACAATCAAATGCAAAGTTTTATAAGGTAAGTTATAATTACTTATTATTTTTTGAGAAATATGTCTTATTTTCTCAAACATGATTTTTCGACTTATTAATAATAATTAAACATTTGTTAATAATAACTAATAAAATATAGTTTTGTTATTTGATTTTTTTTATGAAAATTAAGTGCCCTGGCAACTTACAATGTCGATTACTCCATGATATTTAAGATATTTTGAAATGATATTACAAGATATAGTGTGCTAATGGGATATAAAAATAATAGAATTTATATTAATAAGAATATATATTAATTATTGACTTTCTATAACTTATTGATTTTAAATGTACATAATTAAAAAATTATGATATAGATATCACTCTACATTTAATTTTTTTGTGGTTCTATATCAATGGACAATTACAGCGTTTTCCACAAACATATTTATTCGATTAAGCATATTAAAAAACCTCTAAAACTCAAGTATTTCTGGTTTTAAAGATGTATTTATTTTTAAATTCATTTTTAAAGTTAATGATACGTCACTCCTGTTAAACCTCTCTTAGCATAACAGATGACGTCACGGTTGGCTTTTTTTTTGTTCTTGGCGTGTTATTTCGTATCACGTTTCACTGTATCGCTTTTGAAACTGTGAAACGTGCTTTCATCCTTATCAAACTCTTAAAAAAGTTATGCTATTTTAACGAAACATGTCATGTTCATTCCAGTTAATTTCTTCAAACGTTGAACGATTTCACTCGACTATTCCGATCAGATCCAACAGTCAATAGTTCTGCAATAGCTCATACGCGCTCTAGTGTGTGTATTTTAACTAACAACCAAACTTGGAACAAGCTGTTTAACTTCCTTGATATGAACTGGTTACAAATAATATTGTCTTTTAATGAGGTTTCGCAGAAATTGTAAGGTTTACTATTTTATAAAGTGTATTACAGCATAGATCGAAACATCGCCAAAAACATAACAGTTGACGTCAGAGCTGTTTTCAGTGACGTACATTTTCGGCAAATTTCAAATGCATTTTTTGTTGAAATTAAACATATTTGTGAATATTTAACCTTACATTCGGAATCTGCAGCTTCTAATGTACCAGAAAAACACATATTATGAATTTCGCGTTTCATGCAACTTATCCATTGCACAAAAAAAAAACTTATTGACTTAAGTTTAAAAAAACTAAACTTGTCCTCTCCTACTAAATCACATGAACACATACGGCTCATGTGATCTGATAAATATTAGTTATAATTTGTGTGTTCGATTATACTTAGATGCTGTGATATCAAAGCGCTTTACTAGTCTGGATCCTAACAAACTTTTACTAGTATTATTATAACTAAGTTACACCGATTCTGGTTCTGGTAATTTGGTAAGTTCACAGACGAAAATTCTTTACAAAATAATTTTAAAGCACCAACTCATACCGCAACGATCACTTCTTCCTCTCAACTACGGTTCGTTACCTAAACCTAGAAAAGCAATTAACGCAAATACCAATCGTCTCGTAAACAAGTTACAGTCTATTAACGGACAACCTCACAAACAACCTTTGCTTGTCAACAATAAAAACACAACAACATTTTAATTCTTTCTCGGAAATTATTCTTATCAATCATAGAACTCATCCAGGCGTAGAAAGTTTGTTTTTCTAATTCTCCCAATGAAGTCCTATTGTCACCCCCTATTAACATTGAGACGTCTTTTTTTTGTGCACCGTTAAAGAACCAACTAGTTAAAATACGACAGACCCAGTTTCTCCTTGGACCGTCTAGACATAGAATCAGACCTATCCATGTTAAGTTATCCATATGCAGATGTGATGCATTTATATTAGTTATCAATACTAGTTAAGTCATGTTTCTGTATGTATTTTCAGACAGTTAAACTAGGAATGATCTATTACTGACCATTAAAAGGTTTTAAAAAATACATTTAAACTCATATAGAAGTTGAAATATATATTATTTTTATATTTTTAACGTTATTCAAATGAATGTCTGGGCATAAGCTTTGAATTCAGCCTTGTTTCTCTTGATTTGTCGGGGAAATTTAGATAATGTAAATTGGTTAGATTTGTTTGAAAAATGTTGCACTTTTCAAAATTTCTTGCGTACTTACATGTCCACTGCAAAAATTATTCTGTATGAAACAAATAATATTTAAAAGAAATTTTGGAAAGCATCTTACTCTTTAGCCACATTTTCATAACTATTACTACATTCTTCCTTTCCACAAAAAAAAATTTCCAAAAACAACACTATCTTTCAATTACTATTTAACACTGATCTTTTTCCATTAAATACAGCGGGTACATCAGACCAGATCCTTATTCCATGCAAAATAGTTCCAGACTTGTTCCCAGACATCTCCTACTAGTTATAATAATAATAATAATAGTAAAAGCTTTTAAGGTTCCAGACGAAGTTATCGATTCTGGCTGGAAATGAAAATGGCCATGGCGCCCTATACCTACAACAAAACCTGGGTTCTGTTTTAATTCAGGCGGATTTTGTTGTTGAGGAGCATAAGGGGTGGATGCTCGTCTTCCGGGTTTGGATTTTGCAGACATATTTTTTAGTGTTTTATGTTAGTAGATAAAGGATATGAGTTTTATGGTTTCTTATTATATTCTTTGTCTTTTGTGTTTATGCGGAGTGGATGGGTGCTTTTTGTTGTTGAAGACGGATTGTTGTTCGATAAAGTTTGGTTTAGAATAAATAATACATGTCTGTTGAACCAAAAATATGAGGGTAGTAAAAGATGGATGATCTTTAGAGATTTTAAGTTATTTTTTTAAACTAGAGAAATATTTCTACTTTCGTTCATTCACATTATACATCAGCGGATATTTTATCCAATAAATAATTTGTTAACTTTTTTGAATTATTGCTATTTGAGTGTGACTAAATAGCTGTGAAAAGTAGAATGTTTTTTGATAATTTGAATATTTTTAATTATAACTTTAAAAGGTATTTGGTCTTGGATACTGAGGGTTTCTGTATATTATTAAAAAAATGCACACAGTCTTCTAATGAACATGTAAATCTCTTTTGCAATTTTATTTAAATAAAAATAAATTCAAATTGCAGTTAAATATTTAAATAATCAAATGCATTTAAAATTTGTGTATATTTAAACACAAACGTCTTTCTAAATATGATAGTTTTGAGGAAATATATTAGACGCGTCTGTGCGATGCAGCGAAGCATAAACTGTCTTGTCGTTTCCTAAATACACTCTATTGTACAATTTTACATTTGCTACGATGAAGAGAGACGATGAAAAAAGAACTGGAAACAGCCTTGAAGAAGAAAATACGTGTGTCAGCCATAAATAATCCGACAAAACACACAAAATTTCCGCGTAGCCCGAGAAAGATGATTTGCTTCCATTGTTTTCTTCTATTGCAGATAAAAATTAGGACCGAGTGAAAACTGATGGCGTTAAGCATAATTCATCAAAAGATTAAACACTTTTAATTAATCTCGTAAATTCTTTCTTATGACTATATTTGATACATTTTTGTTTTAAAAAGTAAGGTTCCTAAGTTCCTTTACTTATGAATTGAATCATTTAGTGTTTTTTAGCGATATACATAAACTATCTTTTGCATAATAAGCACGTTTTTTTCTTTAAAAATCATTATTATAATGGCAGCGTCAACAACTCAAAACTGTAAAACAAAACAATCATTTTATGAAAAAGATTCTATTAAAGTTTTTTTAATTGCAAAAGACTGGAAGATAGATAAAATATATAAATTAAAGAATCTTAAATCGTCTTTCTAAATGATTTTTTTTATACAGCCAATACAGAATTTTAACACGCTAATTTTAAAAACAACTCATAAATTTTTCTCTATCTGCTGATAGTATCTTCTATCAATATTGCAATTCGGCTAATCTCAACTGTTTCCTGTGATCATCATATCTTTCCATTGATTCCACATACATTTCGCCACATCGGCTCCAAACCAATATAGGGGAAAATCAAATCAGTGGCGTGTTTTTTCTGGGCGAAGATGGAACACGTGGCGGAATATTTTTCTTGGTAGCTGCACATCTTTCGCGCCCCCTCTTTTAGCCGCCGGAATTCCGTATCTTATCTATACCCTTAAATTATACTTGATAGGTGTTTTTTGAAAAGAACAGTTTCATTTACAATGTAGCCTACACATGACAGGATTCATGAAGTAAGCAACGTAGATTAAGAATAGACGTAGAAAGACGTAGACACAACTCAAACCGTATGTGTTGTGTGTCTTTCTGATGAAGGCGAGCGTTTTGAGTCTTGCCGAAACATGTAAATTTGTACCAACAAAGAAACTATTTGCGTCAATAATTTACGTTGCTTCATGAATCCTCTCATGTAAATGTGCAAAGTTGAAGATATTTTCTAAATATGTAGTCTACACAGTTAAAAACTTTGGAGATTTCAAGGTTGCACCGGAATCCTGGAACTTCTAGCTGCTACCACTATTTGGAGCGTGGATATACCAGTTTTGCGGTGTATTAAAGTTGTGGTTTTACCACAAAATTGGTAAATTCACGCACCAAATAGTGGTGGAAGCTAGAAAGTTCCCGGATTTCGGTGTTGTCTTGCGCCAAGTTTTTTAACAGTGTCAGTCAAACAAGAGGTTAATATTGTGATTTTCTAATTTTTATTCTCACAGAAATACAGAGTTTAAAGCATTTATTAGTTTGAGGAAATCTTGAAGCACACAATGACATAATGTATTTCCACTAATGCTCTGCTTCAAAAGCAAGCGATTTAAAAGCAATTTTTCAGACTGTAAGCATTTTACGTAAAATATTTTTTATTCAATTCAATATTTTTCATATCAATAAAATAATTATTAATTGCTACTAAACAGCATTTTAAACCTAGCTTTTTGACAAAAATAAAATGTGATCTTTCATTTAAAAAAAAAAATCTTTTTTTATTGATACCACTCTTCCTTATTTACTTTGAGCATATTTAAAAAATAAATAAGAAGAAAACTATAACAGGAATTTAAAGTATAAAAGTCGGGAGGAAGTTCCATATTTCAATAACTACTCGATCGCGTTTAATTAGAATAACAAGTATAAAGCAACGGGTCTTCATTCCTATTGCTTCCAAGTACAAAACCAGCAAAACGTTTTCCCGAAACACTTTTGTGTGTTGGTGGGAAACTGTCGCAAAAAACTTGGCGATATTGTGGCCGGATGTATTTGTTTATTCTACTAAACATTTTCGATGACGCAGAAGGATACAAAAAGGTTATTTTTCCCTTTTTAATTAAGACATAATGTGTCAAGGGCTGGGGGTTTGTATGCCAACATTGTTTTTGTTCTTGAAGTTCTTTTGTATTTTTTTTTCTGTTTCTTCATTCGGCTTAAAACTCTAATAATGGAATAGAAGGTAAATGCGTACTTTTTTTTCATTATGAATTCTTCTTCTTTATTATATCCACTTCAATTACTTGATATTCTTAGTAAGATGTTTTACATTTACTCGATAACTAGGTATTTAAATTCAGAAAGTTAGTTTTTAAATGTTGGAAATTCAAAAAGTTTCAAGAATCATTACAAAAGCGATTCAAGTTTAAAATGATATGTTTTATAAATTATGACAACTTCTTTGTTAATTTTTTTAGTATTCAATCCTCATTAGTACACCCCAAGTTTTTATATTCAATCCCCACTGATGAAATGCGCATAATTATATTATGAATTATGCGCATGAATTCATAAGTCTCGACTGACGCAAGGCGCGGTTTACTTCAATTATTAACTTCTTTAAAAAGTAAATTTATTTTCCTCTTATAAAAAAAATTCACTTTCAATTCAATAATAATATATGTCTGGTTGAATATCTTTCTAAAGTCTCATCCCCTATAATCAGACTCAAACCAACCATCAAAATAAAATACAAAAATACTAATCCATTTAACCTTGCTTCCAAACTAGTAATTTTTTTAAAGAAGTACCACTAACAAGAATTACTAGTTTACGTTAGTTTACCTTGAATTGTAGTTGTGTTAGGCAACAACAGACTCAATGTATTTTTTTAAAAAAATATTTTTCTTTCGTTGCCATAAATCTTCAAAATTCTTACTTGCTTTTAAAATTGTATGCTTAATTGCATGTAACTTTTTTTCTTTCGTGTCAACATCTTCAAGGTTTTAAACATTTAGGTTCGTTTCAAATAAAAGTATTTTTTATTTTAGCTAAAAAAAAGTAGAGAATCTAGGCTAATAAGGAACTTTTATGTTATCATTGGCCGTATTATAAATCAAAAACATGGATAAAGGACTGGCATTGAGTTGGAAGAGAGAGAAGCCTAGTTATTTAAAAATTATTATTGATTTTTCGGTTGAATCTACTTAAAAAGTTTTAATTTAAAAATGATTTTGATAATATATTAAATTTAATGTTTTGAATGAATTATTAAACTTTTTGTTTATTTAAATAAAATAAGTAACGATTTTTAGTTTGTGCATCACATATTCATATCGTTGGTCAAATGGAGAAACTTTGGTCCCAAGGGTTTCTGTGCCAAAGTTATCTTTTAAGACCAATGAAATTTCGGTATATAATCTACGATATTAAATTTATTTTATATAACACAATTTTTAAAAATTCTATGTAGAATAAATGATTTAATCTAATAGATCTTCTAAAACACTTTGCTCACTAATTTAACTTTTCACTTTTCTTAAAAAATTACTTAGTATTTATAATAATTTTCTTTACCTTGAATACATTGTTACAATTGCATTAAATTAAAATCAAAATATTTCAATAAATCCCCCCCCCCCCCAACTAAATAAAAACAGCGTAGTCTACTAAAACCTTCTTTCCAACAAATCAACACAGCATTATTACAACTAAAATAACAAGTGAAACAATAACTCCAACTAAATCCACCATCATAAACGTCACATTCAATTATTACTACCTCAGCGTCTTAAAACTATGACCGCAGGTGTACTTACAGTGAACTAGCAACAGGAAGGACTTTATAGGAGTTATAAAAAAAAGTCCTTACATAAAAACTTAACTAGGCGTTGCCGGAACAAGTTGGGATATACCGGATCCTTCTATTATGGCCCGCTTCGACTATGGTGAGGGGATCTATGGATATTGGAGGGGGTTTTCTTAGTTGTCCTACATAGTCCGGCATATTGGGAGCGGAAAACTATTGGGGGTTGACACGTTGTAGACTTAATTGGTACACTTGATTTATTGATATCCACGCTCATAAAAAAATTGACGGCTATTCATTGAAATGTTATTGTTATTGGATTGTGGTTTTTTTTGCATGAAGGTATTGGGGAGTAATGAAATGAGGTAGATCTGTGCATAAAAGGTGTCCTATATATTTTGAGTTATTGTCAAATTAATTAGTAACGGTGGATATTGAAAATCCTAATTAAATGGGAATTACGGTTGTTGTTGAATCGAAGAAGAATCTACAAATTTTTTTTGTCATATAATTAGTTATTCAGTGGGGAAGTAAAGCTGAATTATCGTAATTAAAGGATCACAATAACGTCTCTATAATCCCACTTTTTGAAATAGGTTCTATTTTTTTTTTTTTTAATTTTCAAAAATTATTTTACGCAAAATATTCAAACCAATTTCAAAAAGTGGGATTATAGAGACATGTATCGTGATGCGTTAATGGATTTTGTCAATTAACGGTCACTCCTTTTTTTCATATCTTTGAATTGGATTACCATAGAGGCATTTTGGTTTGGAGACCCGCTGTCGGTCGGGCTCTTTTGTCCTTAAATGTGCTCAGTTCAGATAAAACCCTTTCGCGGGCCGCGTAGAGTCTGCTCCAATATTCTGTGCAAGCAACCCTAACTTTCCATCCCACAAACCATACCTTTACGAATAGATACATTGTAGTGATGCTTGCTTTTCCTTCTTTTTACGCCTGGGCACATTTGTTGTATCAAGGAAATAATGACTTAAGGAACATTCCTCTGGCAGGCGACATTGAAAAATCGAGTGTAGATGTAGAAGTATCGCTTTATGTAATATTCCCTGTTTTGCGCTCCACTCACCCTGAGTAATGTGGGAAGCGTTTTTAGGCTTGGCTGAAGAAGTCACTCCAAACGAGAAGTCTTATGGATCGAGAAAAAACAAACCTCTGGAAATTATTTGGCGACCCATAAACTAAATTCAATACTCTTTTACTTAAATTCAGTCTCTAGCAAAGTATCGTTTTCGGAATGCAGTCGAACCGCGTTAATTCTAAAACGGTTAACGAATTGTTGTGGATTCGAACTACAATTGCAATCCCCGTCCTACAATTGTGCTGGAAGATTTCCTATTTTTAAGTGTCGATTCAAGCTGCAATTAATTTTCAACTAATTGATCCTTTACTAAACATAACATAAATTAAAAGAATTATCTAAAAATATTTTTAAGAAGCACTTGTTTTTATCCTACTTTCCTTTAAAAAAAGAAAAAAGAAAAGTAGGTATTGACATGCTTGAGATCCGTACTACCCTTTTAAATTCAATTCTATCCGTCAGACCTTAAAAATTCTTTGTTTGTTAGAAAGGTATGAAATCAGATACCATCTTTTTATAATTTGGAAGTAGTTCTACGGGACAGTTAATGTCACAAAATACATTTTTTCCCGAACAAGATCGATACAAGTTTTCGTTTTTAAGTATCAGCAAAGTAGGCTATTTTAGTTTTTCTAGAACTTCTGGTTGATGGTATTATTTTTTTATTTTTTCACAACTTTTATTTAAAAGTATTGAAACCCTAAATCCCTTTGTATTTTGATTACATACAATTTTAAGATTTGATTAATATATAAAACAAGCTAATGCTCAAAAAAAAACTTTGTGTCATTTCCCACTTTCAAAACACATTCTACTTTTTCTTTACATCATCGTGTTATCCTATGTTAAGTCATGTCACAGCATATTCACTTTACATTCTTTACATTAGTAGAAAAAGAAACTTTATTAAAGGTTAAAAACGTAGGACATCAGCCCATCTCTATCGAAGTAAAGAACTTGAATCACGACTGACAGAAATCCTTTTGCTCAGGGCTTTCTTCCCACGTGAGTCTCATTTGATTGAACAATGGACAACAGATGACCTCTTTTACCAACTTTGTATTCATTCAAGAAGAATATGAACAATTACTGTTTATATCTAAACATGGAAGATGGCTATTGACAATATCTGTAATTAACCCTCGCCGAGGTACTTTTAGTTAGATTAAATCTTTTTAATTGGATGGCTTCGCTATTGATTACTTTTCAATGGTTAACTAGAATTTATATTAAGCGTATAAGTTTTGTGGCAATAATTTCAGTATGCGTCCACTCAATTAGATTTTTTTATAAAGATGGTGTTCATATTAGTTCATTTATGTCGTTTAGTTTCAATCAAATATATACTTTTTAAAAAATGCATACTGCATTATTATAAAGACATATATGTAAAAGTCTGATGAAATAAGTATTAATTTGCACTACTTAATAACTTTTCTGGATTCCACCATAAACTATTATTTAAAAAAATGACCAACTTATTGGTATAAGTAAGTGCTATGTAGCATAGGTTCAACGTTTGACTTCCATCTAACTCGTATACAGTCTTATAAACATGTTGAATACCTTTTTGTTGTCGGAGAGTGCTTTCGTATTCATGAGGCCTTTAAAAGGATTCTAGTATCTTCATAGAAAAATGTAAAGTTAGTTATTTAAGCATGAAATTATAAATATCTCATTTTTTTAAATGAGATATTTATAATTTGCATTTCAATTATGAGTCAAAATATTTTGCAACGGCTAATTCAACACAAAAGCTCAATTTGTCAACTTCCAATATTCAACAGAGGACATATTAGATTCCAACTTAATGATATTCTACGAACACACTTCAAACAATTTTAGCATAACCACATCCGACAGCAAGTATTTTTAAAACAATAAAAGAAATAACATTTTTTTATGAAAGGGACCTGCTAACCCTGGCCCCAGTCATCTGCTGACCCAGGCATATTGACTGACTGACTTGATCGGCTTATTGGGTCAGGTTTGATCTAATTGTGCTTTTGCCATTGTCTTGCCACAGTGACACACTTTCTCGGTGCCCACGTCGCTCGCTTTTCTTGTTGTGCCCATGCAAAAACAGATTATGCTCTCTTCTGGAGAAGACGATGGGCAGAGAACGAGTTTCGTGTATCTGGCACTAACCTATTTACGTAAGGGGGACCTTGGTTGATATTCGCATGCAGATAAGGTGTTGTTAAGGTTGCTTTTATTCAAAAAAGACAAATAACAGCGTATTTCGAGGGATATACTTTATAGAGCCTTTTGTTTGAAAATACGATAGGAAAATAATAACAGAGTGAAGAAGCAGGCTTTGATGTTGGCGAATTGCCTTTTAATGACCTCCGGGTTTGTGAGGGTGGAGAGAGGAGATGCTTTTCCCCGTTTCATTGAATTTCATTTTCTTATGCTGTTCTTACACCTTTTTCAGTGATTGTATGAATCTCAATTTCCGGCAATATATATTGATAAGGATAGTTTCTTGAAACAAACGTAATTATTTTTAAACTTTAGTTTTTGTCAAAACGCCTTCTATTGGAAAATGCTAGTTATCTTATCCAAAGTCATACAAACAATCTTCCCTTGTTTATTTTGCTTTTGCAACACCAATAACGCTTTTGTTTTTCCCACTAGTTTTAGTTGCATGTTGGTTTTACACTGCCAAAAAAAGGATTAAATTTAACTCAGTAAAAATATCTATTTTTAAGGTTTACTTCTAATTGTTTTTAATAAAAATAACACCAATTTTGTTGCTTAAATGTATAACAAGATGCAGTTAACGCTCATCCAAATTCGTAAAAATATGCATACGTTTTAAATACAAAAAGTATTAGTATACAATATAAAGATTCCTAGTTTTTCCCAGACAATGTTTAGTAATTTTATATTTCTCTATTAAAATTATGCGTAATTCCTGTATTTAAACATCTTCACTTTTTAATTTTTAGTCATGTGCATAAACTAGGAGTAGACCTAACTGGTTTTTCTTTATTTAGATTTTAATTAATTGCTCTCTTTTCTTTTTAGCACCCTTGCCATCCCTGAGCTGCCCCAATGGATCGCTGGAAGCATCCTCAGGGTCCCACCTGTAACTCGTGCCTGAGCACCCTGGACGAGAAATTCGCGACACCGTGCTGCAACATGATCACCCCCAACGGCACCCCCCTCAAGAACCCCCAGAACCTCAGCACGGGGGGCAACCTCATACTCAAGAACGGCAACACCAAGGCCCACATCATCAAGTCACACCTCAACAACGCCAAGAACGGCCACCAGCAGCACAAGAACAACAACGGCCAGAGGCATCTGGACTTGGTGAAGGAAAGCCTGTGCTGCTTCAGGCAGTCCGACCACAAGAAACAAAACATGGTGCCCAAAGACAGTTCTGCTGAAGATAAAGACTACTCGTGCGGACTATGGTCCTTCAAGCCGCAATGGCTTCAGGGCCTCGCCAACAAGAAAGTGTTCCTGGCCGTGTTCTGTCTGACCAGTGTGCTCCAAGGGATGTACTACACGTATTTTGTGAGCGTCCTGACGACCATAGAGAAGCTCTATCAGATACAGAGCAAGACGACGGGCTTAATCATGTCTGCTACAGAAATCGGCCAAATAGGCGGTGCCCTGCTGCTGACTTACTACGGTGGACAGGGACATAGACCTAAATGGATAGCATGCGGCATGCTCGTGTTTGCCGCAGCTTCCATATTTTGTGCCACTCCCCATTTCTTGTACAGTGATCTTACAAGTCCTACTCTATCCTCTTCAGACACTGAGAATTCCTCTACGTTGGCTGTGCGAGAACTCAGGGCGAAACTTTGCCATATCAAACCTACTTCTTTAAGGATAACGTTACCCTTAATTGCATCCAACGCTTCTATTGATGGTGTTTTATTAGTATCATCGGGGAATTTCACCAACGACACAGCTGTAGACAATGCTCTCCAAGCTTCCATGTACAACAGATCACACCGTTCAGCTCATGCAGGTGATTAATTTTTATCTTTAATACTATATTTATAAAGATTATATTTTAAATAGCTATTCCTGATGGTAAAAATTTTTAGTGTTTTCTTACTTTTTTTATTGGTAATATAGAAATAATTGTAAAAATTTATGATAAAAATCAAATGCCTCGAAAATACAGTAATTGCCGTTAAACCATATGATGTAGAAAAGTTACGCTTCTGACATTTTAAGTCAATAGAAGAAGGGACACTTTTCAGCGTACTCGTACATAGTTAGCTCTTTACCTAGGAGCCGTAATGTATACAGATAGTTTGTAAAAGAGCTTTGATTATTTTTATCGATAACACATGTTTAGATTGCGCATTTTACAGTCATATATTTATTTAAAACCTTGAATAAATTTTATGTACCTTTAAAATTTCACGAATGCGGCTTCTACGAAATTCACCTTTTTATTGAATTTCCGTTTTCTTCATTCATGTCTTTTATGTGTATATTTAGATGCACATATTGTTTGATCAGGAATTCCACCCAACGGCCGCTTAGTTTTCTGCCCGTGCAAGTGTTTTAACAGCTTCAGGAAATCATTTGAATGTCTTGGTCTTAATGTTGCATTGTTTGAGGATTTGTTAAGTGAAGGTCGCCACAATGGAATCTTTAATGTGATTACGCTATCAGAAAGGATCATAAAAGAAGCTATTTATTCTATTTTAAGGTGTTTTGCGGTACTTCTGTTCAAATGATGTCAGTTTATCTCTGAAACGAATGTTGAATTAAGATAATAACAATTAAAGCTTATCTGGAACTTGACATTCAAACTGTTACATATCTATTATATTAACTACACGTCAGATTAAAAAATTTACTTTATTGAAGTGCTTATTTGAATGAGCACTCAAATGTTAACAAAAACTTCTGTAAAAAATAACTTTCAAACAAATAACTTTCTAAAAATATAAAAAAAAGGAGTTGAAGTAAAAATTTGCAAGAAATTTCTTTTGATAATAATTATACGTTTTTTTTTTAAACATTTTTAATGGTAATAAATAATGGTGTATGAATAACAACTAAACTAACTTATCTTTTATGCTGATATAAATAATTTACTTAATTAAGAAAACGTTATGATGAAAAATGAAATGGAGTTTACATTTTTTCAAATAGTATTGCTTTCGGAAAGTAACAACATTGATATTTACATGTCTAAAGATATTAATAAATGAAATAGAGTTTACATTTTGCATATAATATTGCTTTCGGAAAGTAACGACATTTATATTTACGTTTCTAAAGATTTATAAATGAAATAGAGCTTACACTTTTCTAATAGTATTGTTTTCGTAAATTAACGGCATTTCTATTTACATGCCTAAAGATAAATAATTGAACTAGCGTTTACATTTTTCTAATAGCTTTCGGAAAGTAACGAGATTTATACATCATATTTATACATCGATATTTATACAAGAACGTCGTCACTTGATATTTGGAAAAGAATTGCTACTTTACCTCAATCTTACTTCGGTGTATTAACTAAGACCAGACTATTTTCTTAAGGTTATATATAAGGTTTTCTCCTCACTTCGACTAGCATCACAGACAAGTGAATCAGTGTTGGCATTGCATCACTCCACTGAAAGCTGTCAGGACTAGCTAACGGGGCCTGGTGAAATGTTGAACTAATGGCGACCTTCACTTGACTCCTTGTTTTCTAAAAAAGAATGTTTTTCGGTCTCATGGCCGCTACCGAGAGTGACGACGTACTTTGGATTTAACCTAGACCGATATCCCCATCTGGTGGTGATAATCTGGTGTACTTGAAGGCTTAGTAAGAGCCTGATAATCTCGTCAAAGTGACAAATTTTATATCGCACTTTTAGGCGGAAAAGTGGCGTATCGAAGAAAGGAATATTTTATAGGAGAATCGTTTGGAAGTTTCGAATTCAAAAATAAGCTTTCTTATAAATTTAATAAAAAATACATTTGGCTTATGATTCAAGATCTGCTGTTATTATATCTTCTTTGCTAAAAATACTGCAACATGTTACTCAATTTAATATTAATAGTAAATTTAACTTCAAACTGACTGTAACTGTATCGTGCTTTTAAAGATTCTATAGATTTTTTTTGGTAATCAAATCCTCGTACTTTGAGCTTACTCTACAAAAACATGATCTTAAAAATATGTGTTTCATTATGTTTGGCGTTGCAGAAAAGTTGTCTTACAGTACACCAGTTTTGAAAAGTGTGCCGCGGAACTCTGGGAACCTAGTTTATTCACAAAGGATCTGCAAGATAAAAAAAAATATTGCTTACATTTTTCATAAAAAAACGTACATTTATACGTAACTTTTTTACGTTTTTACGCAATTTTTTACATGGCATATTTTTACGCTTTTTTTACATGAAATAAAATTTTTAGAAATCTACATTTAAAGATAATATTAAAATAGGAACTTCCCTTTCTTTGACCAATCTTATCTTTCGGCAAACAATAGACTTGTTGAATACTATAAATGTGAATTAACGTGTTGAATACGATGCTTCAGCTCATCCCAGTAAATGCCTCAGAAGGTTTTACTTTTAAAACATTCTTGATAAACGCTGCGTGACGAAAAGAAGCATGTTAGACCATCATTAACGATTGAAAGTTTTCTTCGGTTAGTTACTCTCCCGCCATAGCGTGTTTTGTTGTTACATAAGCCGATTATTCTTACGCTTTAATAGAAAAACGGACTACTTCCAATGTTTTTATGGAGAATATAGGCCTTTTTTCTGTAGGTTGATCAACAAAGAAACACGCGCAGGCTATGAATGGGTATACGCTTGGCATTGGTTCAATCCGTTTAATCCATCTTTGTTTCTTTTCCATTTTTAGATATTGACTTTCATTGGAAGTAGTTTTTTCTAAAAGATGTTCAATATTAAAATAATTTAGTTGCTAGTGTATGCTATTTAAAGCCACTTTAAGTTCGATTGGTATTGTCACGAAATGGATCAAGAAAGATGACAAGTATAGCGAAATATGACTGTTAGTAAGTTTATTGTGATGGTAAAACGTGATTTAAAATTAATGTGAGAATAATTAAGGCTAGTTTCTTTGTAACTACCTTTGCAAGGGTTTAAATATTTCTTTTAAGAACTATGGGGCTTTTTATATACATAGTGTAGAGTACAATTGTAATATGCAAAAAGGTTATCAACTGCGTAATTAACAAATTTTTACCACTCTAGTTTATAAATGAATTATTCAATTGCATTTTCCTAACAAAAAAAATTCAAAAACTCTAACTGATCATGTTAGTAGTGTCTTTAAAGAGAAAGTAAAACGTTTTTCTTTTTTTAAAATTTTCATATAACTATTTGAAGACATCGAGGATGAGCCATTTATAAATATTTTGCTGTCTTAAATGATTATCTGGGTATTTATAATTTATCTTCTACAGATAATTAAGTTTTTGAAAACTATAAAAGTCCATACTTTTAAAAATTAAGTAAACACTGATAGTTACACAAAAGATCGTAAAACCTTTGAATCTTTTGTTGACTGCACATCTTTTACAGAGAATATGATACGGATATAACTATTTTATCTTTTTATGTCAAGATCAAAGAAAACTATAATTAGCTATGGCGCCAAGCTTTTTATTTATTTAGCTTTCAACAAGATAACGTAAATAAACACATATAACAGGCTTGAAACTAAGGATAGTTACCTTGCATTATGATGAACGACGACTAGTTTTAATATGTGGGTTTGTTATTCAATAGATATTTAGATTCTGCAACAAACCTACTTGTTTATTTTTAAATGATATACTAAACGTTGATTGCATAACTGATTTTTGAAAAACGTAGCCTCAAGGCAAAGATTCTTTGCAAACTTTTTTTTATTGACGGTGTAGTGGTCTACCGCACACTCAATCTTAAATGACATCCAATACTAGGTGGCGCTGATTTACTACTGCGTGACTTCTATTAATCTAGATTATAACAAATACCATAGTATCAAAGCTACGGTTTGTGTTTTTTTTTATGTTCGACAACTCTACAACTATAGTATTATAATTATTCTTGTTTCTAGATTTTCTATTATTGCGAGTATAAGCAGTAAAAATACTTACGTCAATGAATATAATATACTTAACTCGTTAGAAATTACTAAATAAACTACATAGGCTAATTTGTACATTGGTGAGCAGTTTAACAGGAAAAAAAATTAAGATTTATTTGCTTTAATTTAAAAATTCATTTTAAATTGATTGCCTTGGTATGTACCAGAAATTATATTCTGTAGATTAAATTACAGTTACAGAATTTCTTCACTTCAATAAACCGTTTAACATTACATTTATTCATACTACAAATTTCCTTTAAATAATTTTATCTCTTTAATAAACAAAGCTGATTTCACCAACCTTTCAATCTCTTACATCCCACAACACAATCATCAGAAGTTAAAAATTCTGCTCTCTTCTAGGCTCTACCCAAGGGGGTTCCGACCCCAATCCTTTCGCCGCCCGAGATCTGTTGCCATCCAGGAAAGAGGAGGCGTGTCAGGAGCGACAGAAAACAGGAGCCCATTCCAGAACTACTCACACAGTCCTGATCATCTTTTTTGTTAGTCTGCTTCTCATTGGGATAGGGGCGACGGCCGTCTATACGTTGGGCATACCGTATATCGATGATAATGTGGCTACGAGAGAGTCGCCGCTTTATTTTGGTACGTTTGGATTTTTATTTATCTTGAGATTATTTTCAAATGTTAACAAGATTGCATGATAGATGACCATTTTTGTTTTATGATCAAAATTATAATGAAAAATAATATTTAATCTAATATTTCTAAAAATTGTTCATAACTCTTGTTCAAATGTTTTTATTACTATGTTGCTAGTTTTTTATATTTTTCTTTAATTTTAATTCGCAATTATTTTGATTAAATTTCTCAAACTAATTTTTTTAACTGTTGCACAAAAAACCTTAAAAAATACGTACCATTTTCTGCAATTGAAGAAATATTCATTTTTCTTAACCATTTACGACCCAAACAACTTTATTTCTTACTATGTTAACACTTTTTTTCCGTTAAGAAACACGTTAACTTTACTAAAGAAAGTTTTTAAATTCTTTCGTGTAACTTAATAAGTCCCCCATAAATTCTTCAGGACTATGGTCTTCATTTGTCCTATATTTCTTTTATTTAGATAAAGTTAAACAGAAGTACTATTTTAGTAGAGAATTTTTTTCCGACCGTCATAAATTAGGAAATATGTTTCAATATCTTACAAATAAAAATTTTAGTTTAGCGTTTTTCAAACTTTTAAACCATCCTAAACTAATATTCATTCAGAAAATAACTAGAATCAAACCATTCATAGTATATATGCATATTTTTTTTACCAATAATAACCTTTTTTTATGGCTTTCATGACATAACAGGAATTACTATCGGAGTTCGTATATTTGGACCTGTCTTCGGATTTCTTTTGGGATCGTTCTGCACAAGCATTTATGTGAATTTTCCATTCGGTAAGTATTTAATAAACTAAATTATAACAAAATCCTAATCTTTTAAATATGTTTAGATGCAACAAAAATAGTTAAAATAATTTTTAAAAGTTACTTCATACAACATAAGGCGTTGAACGTTTTGTTCGGTAAACGCATGGTAAACGAGTTCTGTAAAACCATTTTCTCTGCGTTAAGATTGTAAGAAAGGAAAAGTTAACTACTAGGCTGTATGAAGCGCTCGCGTTGCAAAGAATACAACTTAACGTAACTTGGGGTTTTAAATTATTATTTAACTGATGCGGACTTATATGTATCATATCATTACGCCTCTTCAAAACATCGTAGCAGAAGTTTCCTGTTATTTGTGATACACCCTGCCCTTAAATATATGTCAAATCGTGTTCTAATATTTTCATGCCAAGTTATTAGTTCTTTAGTAAATATAAATGAAAATTATTCTAAAAAATATCATAAAAATAACTCGTTGGTTGTTAAAAACAAAAACAATATATTTTCATATAATTTTCTCGATATTTGTTCATGATTAAAAAACAAACACAAAAGTTGCTGTTGATTACAAAACTTTTCCTTTCAAATAAATTATCTCCGGTTGTCATCATGATATTTTACTTACTTTTTATCAAAACAATATCATTCAAATGTGAGTGATATCTCTATTTTTTCATGAAAATTATTGTTTATTGCAATTCTGTTAGATGACTCTTTATAAAAGGTAGTCATTCAGCAATTTCTTTTCTAAAACTAAGGATAAAATGACTTTTAAATATTTGTCTTAAATTAGAACTACAGGTTTATTAATACTCTTAATTTTTCCCCGTTTGGATCTTTTTTTATATTATAACGATGAAATATAATAATTCTTAGCTTTGTAAAGAGGATATGCCTTGCGTTTATGTCACTTGTTTATTGTGTACTTACTTTTATTCGGATTAAATTAATAGATAAAGGTTATTGATGGTAGTTTAAAAGCCGTATAAAAATCTATAGTCCAAAGTTTTCAAAGCCTACTGATGTTCTGCTCAGCGTTTGTCTATGTCAATGGTGAGATAAGGATTCTATAAACAAACTGAAGCTAGGCATGCACGGAGGGAAATGACCAGGGATATGACATGTGGACCTTCGCCAAACATCGCCGCTCCTCCTGCGAGACGTTACCGAAAGCATTTTCACTGGTCAGTAATTGCTTTGACTTGTAACGTGGGCGCATAAAAACCGATCACTGACGAGTGAACATTCTTCCAGATGTTACTGATTCACATATCCAATGTCCCTCCGTGTATGGACAGCTTAATATACAACACCATGGACTTCAAACGAAAAGCCCCCAAACTTCAATTCATATTTTGCAACTATAACTCTTTCAGAATCTCCAGATATCTCCACGGGCAACCCCCAATGGCTCGGCGCCTGGTGGCTAGGTGTCCTCTTCGTAGGTGGAGCTCTTATTCTAACCGCATTTCCAATGATGGCCTTCCCCAAAAACCTCCCCAAACCTTGCCTACACAGCAACCAGCCAAAGATCCTCAACCACAACGGCAACGAGTTGACCAAGGCCAACGCCAACCACATCAATGGGGCCCACAACGACAGTGGGCCCTGCCACGTGTGCCAGGGGCCCTCTGCTGCCACGGGCCCCGTCTATAACGTCAGCGAGGAGCTCACCAAGCCAAGTCTCAAAGGTGAGGGGGTGCGGTGGGGCGTTTGGTTAGATGGTAATGGACCAGTATCGCCTGGGTTATATAAGACCTGGAATTGGATTGCATTACGTCACATTTAGCGGAGATTTGATGAATGAATATTTACCTGTCAATATATTTGTTGTCTTAAGCTAACTGAGCTTAGATGGATCTGGAATAGAACAGATCTGGTATAGCACGTTTAACTTGACAGTAAAAAGAATTCAAAAATTGGTTTCTAATGAGACATCACACTGTCCAGTACTCAAATGTCTTGATGATCCAGGTGTTAAAAAGCATATGGTATTTATCACTAAGAGAGTACTTCTATTAATTTGCAACTCTTTAACTCACCCAAGCGTATTGTCATATGACACTATCTCATTAGAATACCAACAATGTAAAATCGGTTATGACCAATAATAACTTAATACTACAAATCGCAAAAGAATGAGAAATCAAGTATCAAGGTCACAACCTTAAAAATCTTCTCAATAGTGTCTTATGGCTTGTAAGTATCCATGTTAACAATAGCAATGGTATCAATTATGTCCTTCTGTCCTAAGTTTTTAAAAAATACACTGTACATTAGTTTGAAGATTACGTTTATTTCTTTGGAAATTAAACACTTTAAAAATAGAAATAATAATTCCACATTACCTACTTTTACATAAAATGGAAGAATAAAAGTTATTTCATCACTTCAAAAAGAGGTTAATCAGCTTCTATAAAAAAAATTTGAATTGTTTCAGTAATCTTTTAATCTTTCCAATGTCACTTTCTTACATATCCAAAAAGGTTTAATTGTATAGAATCCAATTAAAATATTAGAACCTTTTTAATATTTAATGGATAGTATTCTTCTGCGTTTTCACTATATTATACAACTTCGTCTTAATTGCTGATAACTACTATCCTCTGTCATTACTACTGCAATTTTTATAATAAAAAATTTTCATTGATTATTATTGGGCAAATTGGGTCAGGATAAAAGCATCTTTTTTCCATTGTTTCAAACAAATTAATTTGGAATACGTGAGAACTGTCCTATTTTCTTTATAATTAACATGCTGGTCGTGACCCACTTATTTATTTTAATAAAAATGTGTTAACTCCAAATCTCTTTGCCGCTTTCTAACTTTTGAATTATATCTATTTTTTTTTATTATTGATTTTGGATTGTCCTGATGAAACATCTTTTTAAAAAAACTTTTAAAGAAATAAAAATTCTTAATAACTAATTTTCTAGACTTTGAACTTCTTTTCTATATTAATTGTGTGATGGATTCCATTTAAACATTATTTGGCTTAAACAAACGTTAAAAATATAATTTATTTTTAATTAAAAGTGTTTATTTGGTCCATTACCAAACTGAACGCCCCATCTCTTAAGTTATTTAAGTTTAAAAAAATCATTTATAAAAATGAAATTTTATGGGATATGATATGAGCTTGTCAACTAATGAGTTATGTTAAATCGATATTTTAATAATTTTAGTTTTTGTAAGTAGTTTAGTGTATTAAAATATAAATTTCAAAAAAGATCTGATGCAGTTTAGAATAAAGATTTTTTGAATTTTTTTCAGTTATCAAATGCTACAATGCAATGATTATTTTTGTGGTATTTTTTTTATTTTCCGGGCGCAAACTTCGCAAAACATAATCTTTGGAGACAAACGGAGTTTTCTGGCGCCAAAATACAGTAAAACAGTTAACTGGGACCACAGGCTAATTCCATGCAAAATTATCCTTTCTGTAGTGTAAGTCACGTGTGTAAAAAGTGATTATCACTACAACTTTTAACATTAAAAGAAACAAATTAGCTGAATAGATGATCTACACTTATTAAAACTAAATAATATAACGTGCTTAATTTAATTTGATTTATTTTTCAAATTTAAAAAGCTAAAGGATATCATTGGAAATATTCCATTTATCGGCCATTGTACATTTTTGGCGACTTTATCGCTTGTGAAATTGAAAAGTACGATTTTTAATTACTTAATACTAATGCAGAATTACATTCTACTATAAATTATTTTGTGTGTATATTTTAATAATATACCATTTAAAATATGAATATTTTAATCCTGTTTAAATAATTTTATTTTTATTTCCGAACTCAGATTTCCCATCAGCAATGAAACGGCTACTCCGAAACGAAATTCTTCTGTACAGAACAGCCAGCAGTGTTCTGCACATCCTTCCTATTGCTGGTCTCTATACTTTCTTGCCAAAATACTTAGAAAGTCAGTTTCAGCTCACAGCGGCGATAGCTAATATGGTTTCAGGTAAGTATTAAGTTATTTGTAGGATAAACTGATTAGATTACAGTTTATCTAATTATACTAATGGCATTTTATTAGTAAGATAATTAGTATTCACGTCATTGGTCAATTAGTTTCCCCGAATACATTATTAGAGTAATAAACTTTAATTTGTTCATTATATTAATTCTGTAATGGATTTATTATATTAGTTCTGTAATGAATATCACACATGGATAATATTTTAGGGAAATTTGTATATTTTAGGATTTTTTAACAGTAGTAAATAGCGAAGAGATGCGCCTTTTCATCTTTTTTTTTCAACACATGTGTAAAGTCTCATTTACTTTATCGTTTAATGTGGCAATAATTAATAAGGTAACCTAATGCAAATTAAATATTTTATTATTTAATTCAAAATGTATGATCGGTTCAGTCGCCTTGGCACTGAGGATTTCTTTCGTTGTCCCGTTCTAGCCTTAGCCATCCCATAAACTGATCAGGTTGTGCAAAAAAAAGTCCACCAATATATAAAACTGTTTATATGGGTTAAATCAGTAGTGGTCTACAGTCCTGACTCTTTGGGTTCCAGCTCAGTTGTCGGCCTCATCACTTGATCGTGGAACTAAAATACGAGACTGTCGCTAATAGCCCTCATGTAGATTTAGTACGACGTTAATTCAACAACTAGCAAAAAAATGCGTTATTTTTTTTGTTAGTAAATAATTTTATTTGTGTTTTTAAAAAATAAATTTGTTTCCCCCTGTACTTTACCATTCCTATACAATTGTTGTGATTATTCCCATCGTATTCACATTCAAACACTTTCAACAGAACTATAATCCAATGACGTGAGAAAAAAACTCCAATGTAAAACTCCTTCGTAATCCAATTCATTCATAATAATAAAATCTACGAATTACTATGATGTACATTTCTCTAACTCTTTTTAAATTTCACAAAGCAGTACGTTAACTTCCGAATAAATTCAGCACTAACTGGAATTTTATCTTTCAGGTTTGGCAGGAATTCTAGTGATGGGCATCGGAATTTTCGCCAGTGGTTGGTACATGCGGATGTACCGACCCAATGCTAGGTTCGTAGCCCGCTGGATCGCCGTTTCGGCCGCCCTTTACGCCATCGGAATGCTGATTCTCATGATATTTGGATGCCCGCTCAACAGCTATGTTGGACTGAATTCTGGAAGGTGAGGATATCTTTATTTTTTTGTTCAAATCATCGTTTGGGGAGGTCGGTCGGTAAGGTGCTTGGCCTTGCATGTGGAAGGCCCTAGGTTCGAGCCAGATGCAAAAGAAAGTTTATTGTTTCCCACTTCGAAAATCCAGCAACTGGTTCATATGACACGGAAATTCGGAAAGTAGTTAAAAATCCGGTATTACAGGGTAAATTCCGGAGCGTTGGCGGTTCTGCAATATTGCCGCTGTATGCAAAAATACCGTATCTGCAAAAACTGAGTTTTGAGAAAATGAAAACTCATTTCATTTTACATCAAGTATAACGTAGATTCATAAGTGTGATTGAATAAGCGGATTTCTGTAGCTCTAGTGCGACGATAATTCAAACTAAACTAAACGAATATGTGGATTTAAGTATAAAATTGTACGAAGTATTTTGGGTTACAGAGAGAATAAGATAGATTATCCTTTTTTTTATGTGGTAGCGATGTAAAAATTCAAAAACCCTAAAATTGTAGATACGATCTTTCTTGCAGCGGCAGAATAGCCCAAATAAAATTTCAATTTGTAAATATGATTTTGTTGTTTGCAGTGAGTACGAGGACACTACCCAAAGAAGTTGCCTAGATACTTGTGCGTGCAAGGCGGGAGAATTCGCTCCTATTTGCACGAGCGAAGGTGTCACCTATCTGTCTCCCTGTTTGGCCGGATGCACCCAAGTCTATGGATCTTCTTATGATCAGGTAAGAAATACTCTAGAGTTGAAATGGTAATAAATAACCGCTTTAAGCTAGAAATACAATGGATGGGTTTTCCTCTTCCTGGATTGGGAAGTCTGGGGAGGCCAGTCGGTAAGGCTCTTGCCTGGCATGCGAAAGGTCCCAGGTTCGGACACGGGCATTGCCAAAATAACTGCAGACCCATAAACGGCCTGTGCAGCCGAAAAGTCCTACGAATAATAACGTGCAGCTTCAGTCTCTCCACTCCGTGTTGAGGAACTGCACGTTAAATGTGCTCTGAAGTTCGTACGATGTCGCCTTTAAAAGTGACGTTGAGTGCCTTCTCGGGTGTCGGCTTGTCATTTGACTGTGGTTCTAAATTTCGAGTGGCCAATAGCCCTCGTGTACCTCTAGTTCGACGATAATTCAACCAAACCTTCTGAATTGGTGCCCTAAGTGATAAAAAATGTGCCTTGTTTATTGTTTAAGGAAAAAAATCATTTCATGCAAAAATTCAACAATTTTCATATGAAATTTTAAAAATTCTTACGAAATGTTCTTCTACATAAAATTATATTTAAATTTTGCATTTTTTTTATTCGTACTAGTAGCATTTAACCTTAATCGTGAACATTTTGTTCAATTGTACATGAAATACAATTACAAATGTCGCAATGTTTTTCTTCTAGTTCACATACAAAGATTGCTTGTGCCTGGGTGCCAACGTGACAGCTACAAATGGGTTTTGCCCATTGGAGTGCAACAATTTGATTCCCTACATTTGTGTTTTTGCTATTTTTGTCCTCGTCCATTCTACATCCGAGGTGGGATCTATGCTGCTTACTCTTAGGTACGTTTTTATATAATTATAATAAATGTTAAACCTAATAAAAAGTTTATATTTAAAAAGTGTATTATGTGTATGAGTTACTTGAAGTTAAAGTGAATGATGGTAGAGAATTTTAATAATGAGATGTTTACTTTTAATTTAAATATTGTAAATGTCTTTTTTAGGTGTGTTGAACCAAAGGATAAAGCTATGGCATTGGGTCTTATAGCATTTGCCATAGGATTATTTGGTAAGTTTATAAAAATTTTATAGATTTATATACCAACTATAACTATCGTAGCATATAGCTATTATATAATTGAATTTATTAAGTCTAAAGAATTTAAAACATATCTTAATTAGAAATATGTACTTTTTAATTTATGTATTAGTTTTCGGTATTATTAAAATACTGTAACTTGCATTTGCACTTAATTCATAAGGCTAAAGTCCTCTGCACAGAAAATTGTACCTGCATTGTTTATGTAAAGGTCGCTATTATGTATAACTAAGTGACTATTTGGATTAATTTCTACTTAATGGGAATATTTAAGTTGTATGTGGGTGGGCGACAATGAGTTGAATACTTCTAACATTTTGAGTTCAATGGTTTCAAGTTCAATAAAAATAAGTATTTTATCTCAATACCGCGTTTTCAGCTCGGTTACTAATGCAATTCTTATGCACAGTATGTGTTGTCGTAATATTGAAGATTTTGACAGATAATTTATGTATTTTTATTGATGAAATCGAAGTATATAAACGTTTTTTTTTCATTCATTGAACAGCATCTTTAGCAGGTATTCGTTACTTGACATGATGCGCCACACTCGATAAGTCACGTTCGGTGCCCGCTCAAGAGTCGACTCGTCACTTAACCGCGGTTCAAAATTACGAGGTCTGTCGCCAATATCAGGCCTGCCAACTGTGGCTCTAGTGCGACATTAATTCAACCAGCCAATCCTCTTCAGACTTTACACGGTAATAACCACTATTTTTGGCGCCAAGACAAAACTTATGCTTCCCGTTTCGAATATCCGGCAATTGATTATCATGTCACGGAAATTCAATGCTTAACACTTTGACTACGTAAGCACTTTGGTGCCCGCGTTACTTGTTATAGTAATAGCATTATCGAATCCTTACTAGTACGGCCGTCTAGGCCTTTTTAGAAGTTAAAGGGTTAAAGTCTCTTGTAATCCACTAATATTAAATTGGAATTAAAAATAAATTTTTCTTTCAGGCAATGTCCCGTGCCCGATCATCTACGGCGCGGTTGTAGACTCAGCCTGTCTCTTCTGGGAGGATAATTGCGGAGAACCGGGAGCCTGTCGCCTCTACGATCCGTCCAAGTTCCGAGGGGTGTTTCACGGCGTCACGGCAGTCATCATGACAATGGCCTTCTTCGTGGACCTGATCGTCTGCAAGAAGGCAGAGTCCATCCAGTTCCAGGAAGAGGAGGAAGAGCCTGGAGACGTCGAAGAACGAGTTCCCTTTAACGAGACGCAGACGACACTGAACGCCGACGAGAGTGCGCTGTGATTCTTTGTTCTTTATTTCGTGCCAAAGCTCCAGCTTTGATTTCGAGTGCCGAAACTAAGTGATAATTCGATGGTTGAAAATGGATACTTGATGAGTGTGAGTTCTTTTTTGTCGGCTTGAATGGAACGGAAATTGGGCCGACGTACTCCTAAATCCAAACGCACAGTTCGCGATCAAATCGAACAAATGAAAATATTATTTAGCAACAAAAGACATCAAAACCCTTTTGAGAGTCGAAAGAAACGGACATACCAAAAGTGCAGACGATAGAACGACCTTGTTCTGAGAGGCAGCTGAATGCATCCGAAAATTCCATTTTATAGGGTGTTGTATACATTCGATTATGTATATCGTTTTGACTGTCTGTGTGGCTTTTTAGGTCAAAAACGGACAGCATTGTAAATATATCATCGTGCTTTCTCGTTTATTTCAGTAAGGATATGTGATTTACCATATGGAACAGTTTTGCATAAAAAAAAAACTTTGTTCCACAACTAAGAATTACTAAAATCTCGTTACATTGTGTGTTTTATAGATTTTATTTGGACAGTCACAACTGAAAAAAATGAATTTTTTTGCTAAAATAAATCTTATTTTATTACTACAATTCTCCAATGACATATCTACCCAACTAAGCACATGCTAGTTTCCTATGATTACGTGGTTGTTAAGCTGAAGAACTTTTTCAATCTCCAAGCAAGAAATACAATCCTGAACTATAATTTTTAATCTTTCGCAAAGAACCTGTATATAGTCTTTCATAACTACTATAAATATATGTGTAAATTAACAGTTGTAATTATGTGATTTTATTGATAATTTTGTATGAATATTATGGTTGTAATTTATCAGCCTGGGACCAGGATGTTTGAAGTTTTCTTAACTTATTTGTTAAGATTTGTACTTAATACTGTGTTCATTAGTCTCCGTTCACTATGTATATATTTTACCAAATTCAAGTCATTTTTCGTGGTTGGTAGGGTGAAGAAACTTTAAAAGGATGTGTTGAAAGTTGAGTAAGAAAAAAATTAATAAAGGAACAGTATACTAATTCAAAGTAAATTTTATCTTTTTTTATAAATTTTGAAACATTTTTCTATTTTTTTTTCCAACTGCACATTTTTATCCACTTTTATTTATCTATCTTCTTATTTATTGGCACAAATTCAGCACACAAATATTTATTTTTTTATAAAGCAATCATTGCAAAATACAGTAAAAAACATTAAGAATATTTTTAGAATCATAATTAAAAATTCGAAAAAAATTAACACATTAAAAAAAATATGTATCGCATGTCATTCGCCATTAAAATCGTTAGCATCATCTGAGTATTGAAGAGCTTAAATTTATGTTCAATCGTTCAAAAATTTCTAAACATAATTTGAAATCGTTTATTTCTTATTCCTTGTTTAAAAGAGTACATATTAGTATTCTGTAATTTATAGGACAAATGAGCTGATGTGATTAGTCTCTTTTTTTTTAAATACCAAGGTACACATTTACTGTTTGACTCATGAAACTATTCACTAATTTTTTTTAAAATCGTGTTCTGTCATAAATGACATGACAAAACGTTCAACTAAAATAAGAATCTAATAAACTTATAAATTATTTTTATATAAACATCCTGGCTCTACTGATAAATGATTTTTAAAGTCATTACTTTAAAAGCTTTTTTATATTTCATGGTTCCTACTAAGCACTGATTATAATGTTTTCGTCGTACCTATCTACTCAGGTGTTAAAAAAAAATTTAAAATTTTTTTTACATCACATCGGTGTCAATCTCATGAAATTTCACAAATTTTTATGACGTTAAATATATATAATCTATCTGTTTTTGAAAATATAAAAAAAATCTAACTAACCAAAACTAAAAATATGTACATAATAAATGTAGATAAAGTGGAAACCATAAATTTTCAATTATATTTTACTGAGACCTTATAGACATTGAAAAGTTATTTTAAATGCGAATTCGCAGAATTTATTTAATCAAATTTATTCTTTGATTGAAGTGTTTTTAGTTATTTTAATTTATTTACTTAAGCACGATATTATAATTAAATACTCTAATTTTTAATGAAAGGTTACAATTGTGATAGCATTTCTGAAATTCTAATTATTATTTTTTTTAATTTTATTTCTGTATGAACACAAATTTGCACAAAAATTATAGCTTTATTTGGAAAGGAATATTTTATTACATTTTCAAAGAAGAAAAATCAAGGCACCATTGCTTATTACAGTTGTTATTTTGTATAAAAATGTGACACATGATATGATATAGACTAATATTTGTTATATCATTTGTATTTGTTATATGTAGAATTTCTAGATATATATTACTTCAATGAAACTTTTTCTCGTGTTTAAACGCTTAATGTGTTTCTCTCCTTTTATAAAAGAGCATGTAAGCCATTTATTGTTGTTTCAAATTCACAACAAAATTTTAAAGAGCCATTTTTAAAGATAAATACTTAATAATATAAATGAATCAATTTGAATCTAATATAGTCCTCTCACCACTTCTTGGCATCTATGACGTGAGTTTTAGACGAGTCCAAACTATCACTCGTAAAACGAAAAGGGGTAAGGAAGATTTTGGTTTCAGCCAGAGTACTATATTTGGCGATTCATTTCTTCTGCAGGCGCATATTTCTTTAAGGTTTATAAATATTTTCTCAACTGAAGGACAGTTTGAACTTGCATCGGGTTCCCTATTATTGCATAGCCATATTTTAACTTAGTTTCCCGAGGTGATACTGAATATGGTAAATACATACTACATATGCAAATCTCTTGACGATCAATTCAAGATAGAAAAGAAATGCACGTGCAATTGATAACAACCTTCAGCAATTAACTATGATTCTCATTTCACTAATAACCTATGTGTAGTTTTAGTGTGCCACATTATTTCCAACCAAACTAACCCAACAATCCGCAGGCTCACCAAACACCATGGGATTGGCAACCCTGCCTCCTTCAGGTTCTCTACCTTTTTACAAAGTGGACGCTTCCACAATCAAAATATTTGGGATGTCAAGTTGTGGCAGGGGGCTATATTGTTCTTAATACTTAAGAAAATAAAAAATTTTATTTTGAAAAATGTGTTTTGGAATGCAACAATATAGCAAAATTTCAAGTTAATTTGAAAGAAAATTTTTGAAAAAATGAGATTTTAAACTGATCAATTACACTTTTATTTATATTCATGTGGAATATTTTATGCTTCTCGAACAGTTAAAAGTAATAAAATCAGTTTTATTTAATTAGCATAATTTGATATAAAAAAATAATCACATATAAACCAAAACATTGCTCATTTCCCATTTTTAATGTAAAAAATCTTTCATTTATTTAAAATCTTGTGAGGATTTTCATTAACAATTCTTTAAATCATTAGTAAGATAATTTATTTTAGCATATATTAAGTAGGAAATGAATCTTAACGAATGGCTCTTTATAAATATTTTAACTCGTCATGTGTTCATTCGCTTCACAGGTGTTGTCAAACGTCTATTTTTACAGATTGTAGAGCAATCTTAGAATGTTATTTTGCTATGTTGGTATATTAATGTTACATATATTTGAAAGCTTAATTATTCTGTTCTTTATGCTTCCACAATGAATGCATTTAAAGGAGCCCAATAAAAGGCAAAAATAACAAGTTTTGTTTCATTTTTAGTGTAAGGTCGTAAAAGGATCTATGTCCAAAAAGCCGCTTATGTCTCCGTGTAGCTCTAGTGCGACGTTAATTCAACCAACCAAAAACTCGACAGTTGTAATTACGAGACCAACCTCCAGTTCTATTAAAATTAAGATTTCCTTTATCACTTTCCTATATATGCATAATTTTTCTTCTTGTAACTAAAATGTGTCAAGGGAAACTGAGAGCCTTCAGGGAATACAAGCCCCTTTTTTTTACTAAGGACTATGCACATACATTTATAAAACAGGAAAATTTCCAAATAATATGAAATTTAATATCAATAATTTTTTAAAAAAATACTTAAGCAATATTTCACGATTTAAGTAAGAATGGGCACATGAAAATTACTTTGATAATTCTTAATAAATTTAAGAATAACTTATTTTATTCTTAATTTACCTTATATATATATATATAAATTGAGATATTGTAAAATAAAAATATCACCAAACAATTCCAAAAATCACCAAACCTTAATAAACCTTTTAACGAATCAGACACAGATTTAAAATGTTTAAAAGAAAGAGAAAATTGAATCAGAATTGATGTGCTTAGAAAAAATACATTAGTTATTCAAAAAACTATTTTAACAATACTGCAGTAAGGTAAAGAGTTTTATTAAAGTACTAATGTTTTTAAAAGTGAATACTGTTATAATTTTATAAATTGTTCGACTTTATTTATAAAATGGTATTTTATAATAAATTTTAGTAAGAAGATTAAAATATTCATTAAAAAATATTCTTAATGAAACTATAATTGTATAGTTTTCAAAAATAAAAACAGCAACGTTCAGCTAAAATTAAACCTTATTAAAAATGCAACAATTGTAAATGACAATCTGAAATAAGATAGAAAAATTTAAATTTGTTTCTTATTAAAATAAGGGCACTATCATTCAATAGTATGTATCCAAATTATGTAACAAGTAAATATGATAATATAATTACTTATTTATACAATGCAGAGAGAAACCTATGAATCTAATTATAACTTAAACAATGATTTAATTGGAGAAAGTAAATATAATTCTTATTTAAAATCCCAAAACTTAAAAATACAAAATCTTGTTTTATAGAATTGGCTAGGTATCACGCTCAGAATTAAATCAAAGCAACAATATAATGACACGGTTAAAATATTATGTGAGATTCAATACAATTCTTTAATATGATTATTTGTACGAGTGACTGACTAATTTTTCAGTTTCTTATACAAAACACAAATGAAATTTCATAAATTAATGCAACAAAAAAGTTAAAATTTAACTAAAAAAGATCTAATGTATAAAAGTTCAATTAGAAAAAATATGGACATTTAATTTGAATTTCAAAAGAACAATATGTCATATTTCAAACTAAAAACATCATAAAAACAATAATCTAAACACAAACAACCAATTTGTATTCAAATTTTATACACATACAATTTTAATTTCTTTAAACAGCACAGCTGTTAAAATCATAATACTTTGAGTGTTCACATTTTAAAAAAAATACTTTGATTAGCATAACTAGAAAAACAGAAAAAATAAAAAAACAGACAATGTATTTATAGATAATACTACATAGCTAGATACATTATAAAATAATGTTTTCAGGAATATTAAAGAGCTATAGGAGAATAAAAAAAATTCCTCTTACATTTATTGAGATTCATAAGTAACTTCTATAAATCTGATATTTGAGGGTAAAAAAAGCAGTATTTTTAAGATTAATATCAACATGTGAATAAAAAAATATATCAAACAATTATTTGGATGTATTATAAGATTTACATTATATAAAACATACAAAACCATATAACCATAATTTAGATAAAATCTTTCTTTTAAAAAGTTTACTTTGAACATGTATGCTGTACGTCTTTGAAATAATAATAAAAAATACAAGGTAATATGAGGTTATAAAAATGCAAGACAACGGGAGATCTTAATAGTTGATAAAATGTGATTATTATAAGTAAGTACTATTAATTGCTGCATAACTTGTTTAATATAATAACTAAATGCAAAACCAAAATATGTAGAAACTACAATATAGTGAAAATATATACAGCATAAACCGGTTACAGCTATATTCAAGAGACTGTGATGTTTATGAGGTTATAAATAAGGTTGAATATTAAGTGTAGTAAATCATGTAAAAGACCCATTACATACTCATATTATTAATTAAAGTTATAAAATCATATCTATTGAACCAATTTTAATTCTATTTGCTATTAGTAGTATTTTAATTTCTTCTTTGCCGGTAAATAATTTTTTAGGCAGGAAATATATTTCAAATTGGCAACTTTTCGCATCATTTGGCGAATAAAATAAAATTTAACCAGTTTAAACAGAATTTTTGCTTTCTTTAAGGCATTTGGGATATCATACAGCCCGATATTTTTAGCGTTATAACCGAGGAGTTAATTACAAACAAGTAGGTTTGTTACAGAATCTATCACTTAAACCGCTTCCACACAATATTTATGCTCAACAGGAAACACACTATTTATACACCTCAGAAAGAAATTCGCCTATCAGGGACTTCTAATTCAAACTTTTAAATGCTAAAATTAACTATTTTCATTAATCTTCTTTCGCAAATTATTAATTTCTCATTATCGCTTGCTAAATTTGTTTGAAATTCGTTGAATAATGATGCCATTTTTTTAATAAATATCTTTTGGTGCCAAATTTAATTTACAGTTCGAAAAATATATAATTAGTAAAATTGATGCTTTAAAAATAAAAGCGAAACTTCGCATATTTTTTATGCAGTTAGAATTATCTATGCATCTTTCTTCATACATAATATATAATGAACCATAAAAAAAAACTATTGTGTTATTACAACAATCCAAACTGAATTATATATATCACATAAATAAATATTCTTTGAAAAGTTTTATTTTTATTTTAAATAAAGTTTCTCGTACATTTAACAAAATGGCAACAGTGAAAATATTGAATAAAAATGGAATTTGCATATTATTTCAATGTGTAGTTAAAATTTTTAGTTATTTAAATTTTAAATAAACTTCTAATTTAAATTTTTTAATGAAATTTGGGATGTAGTCTAAACTGATTTTTTGCTTCAAAATGACGTATTCCACTTGTTTGTGAGACTTACGGTTCGTTCTGTGAAAGTGGGTGACAGACGGACAGACTGAACGATTATAATACCTTCCACTTTTTACATTATAAACATAGTGTGGAAGCTAAAAATTTTTTGTAAGCAAAATATTATAACATTCATGTATATAGGCAATTCAAAAATATTCCTGGCATTCTATATGAGTTGTCGTTGTAAACAAGGTCGTTATAACCAAGTTTTACTGTAGTCGATTCATATTCATCATAAAAGTTATAAAGTACCCAAAACACCACTTTGCAGAGGGAGAAAGATCGCTTATATAAAATAATACCTCTAAAATATTAATTACAATAACAAAATTAACTGTCTGTTGCAGTTAATTCAATATTCGCAGCTGGTTTCTTATTCTCACCATACAAATCCCTCATTCTAGGGCTCATCACAAAAACCACACTATCACAACAAATAGCAAGAAACATAAAACCTACTGCCACACTATGGAGGTAATTCCGGAAGAGAGTATTGTCGTAAAGCCAGCAGTTACCTTGGTATTCACAGGATTTGTCCCACAATATACATGCTTTGTTGATTATATAGCCATAAAATAGCGGAAATGGTATTGTAGCTGTAATGAAAAAAAAAATTACTTTAGTAATTCTGCCAAAACGAAACTTCCGTCAAACTATACATAACAAAAATGTTTTTCAGAATTTTTTTTACCACACAAATCCTTACATA
The DNA here is from genome assembly GCA_019343175.1 of Oedothorax gibbosus. Lineage (NCBI taxonomy): Eukaryota > Metazoa > Arthropoda > Arachnida > Araneae > Linyphiidae > Oedothorax > Oedothorax gibbosus. The sequence goes on from CM033277.1 coordinate 31,168,235, forward strand.
CCGAAGTATTTCAAAAGTAGATTTGATTAGAAGGTTTCTCGATTAACTTATGTCTTAAATTTGTGTACGACATTGATACCCTAAAAAAAAATTTATTTCAAATGTGTTGTCAAATAAATAAATTAAAATATGTCTTGATCTCAAGTTAAAATAACAAATTAAAACTAATATAACAAGGAAAACATTGCTTTTGTTTATCGACTAAATATTATGAGCATTTAAAAAATTAATTTTAAAAAATTGTATTTTAATACACTTACCAAATACTGATATTACAACTTCAACAGCTCCTAGCGCTAAGGTTTTATCTTGTTCATCAACACATCTAGGAAAAATATTACTTATCATTTTAAAAATCTGTTTATATTTTAAATATATAAAAACTAACTTTTTAAATAAACATTTGATGAAATAAAGGTTTGTAGAAATGTAATTCATTATGCTACATTATGTTCTACATTTTGTAGTAAAAATTTTTTCCCTCGTTTGTACTAATCACATTAAAAATAATAAACCAATTTAAAATAATAAGCTAAAGAACGGAATATTAAATATATTTAAAGGCTTTTAATAACTAATTATTTAACAGTGAAATAATAAAATAACTTATAGACTACAATTGTTTACATTGAGAATGGTAAATACATAAGATTTAAGACACATAAAATATATTTTGAATCTTAATTTGTGGCTTTAAATCAAGGATAACTCTACAAGAGGAAGTGTAATTTCTTTAATGCAAAGTAACCCCAAAGAAAAAATATATTACTTAATCACATTAAATGAAGCAAATTTCTTCACTTAGTTGTAATAGTAAACGTAGTACAACTAGTAAAGTGATATTGTTCATTTGATATTAAAGGGTGTAGTAGTAAGACACACTACATAAATAATATCTTCTCACTAAAAAAATCTCTTAACTATTTTAAATAAAAAAATTATTTTAACGTAACTTGCCAATATTTGCCTGCATATCGTCGGTCAAATGACAAAACCACGAATGTGCAAAACAAGAATGTGCAAACAAACTAACTGCTTAAAAAAAACGCCAATCCCTACGTTTTGCACATTCCTGGTTTTGTCATTTGATCGACGATATAATTCCAATGTCAATATCCAATTGATTGTACAATTAATTAAAAATAAAAACACTTATGCTATAAAGGCTTTTGAACTATACATGTCGATTCAAAGAAGTATGATAGTGTATTGGTAAGTTTATATTAACAAGAAGAGAAATAGGAAAAGAGGAAAGTAGATGAGAAATAAAAAAAAATGCTAAGAAAACACATCTTACCGGAGATTAATTAACACATTTCCAACACGAACAGTTGCCGATAACATTTTAGCCACAGTAATAATGGCTATGTATGCAACGAACATTGAGCATTCTTGAGGACAAAATCCCTTAAGCGCAGAATATTTCAAATCTTCATCACTGGGTAATATGCAGGAACAGTTATGAAAAATCTATAAGAACAAATAAAAAACACTAAACTTTGTTGATATATATAACAATTCAAATTATATTGTCATCTAAGATACACTTTTAAACAATGTGATCAAGTGTCTTTATTTAAGCTTTTTAATCTTAATTATTTAACAGTTTATTTTAATACATATTTTTAAATAATGACAGGCAAAACACAAAATTCCGAATCCTCAAAAATTCAATTAGTAACACTTTTTAAGGTTTGTATTTTTTTCTCCTGCATTTATTTTTTGGGCAAAAGTTTTATTTTAAACCTATTATCAAGTATTGGCAAGAAAAATTGCCACAGGAAAATTATCATTCTGTTAAGGTTTATTTAATTAAACAAAACATAAGACAAATGAACACCATCATCCTGAACAATTTATGTAGGACAAATTAGGTTACAGAAAAAACAAATTTAAAAATGAAGGTGATAATGGTATTCGCAAAGTCGTGGTAATGGGTTAAAAGAAGTTTTTATAACCAAAATCTAATTCTATAAATGTGTTACATCGAATATGTAACAACTTGTGCATTTGGTAATAAAACTACACTAACCATCTTCCCATTTCCCGATTTGGAAGAGCTGTAACAACCAGCTGAGCATGGAGAAAAATGCATCTGGTTATTTACATCACATATAGGACTAAATATATGACTATCACAGGTACAATTACTGTTGCATGCCTTGGGTTCAACAGACAGTCTGCAAATGAACAGGACAAATTAGTATTTTTTCTTTAGTTTTAATCTCTCAAACAATATGAAATCAATCTGTCAAAAAAAATTTTAAAAAGGACAACTATGAAATAAGGTTTTAGAAATATGATTATACTGTATTAAGTAATAGTAATTTTTTTTAATTAATAATTCTATTGCTTTAAAAATTCCTGATTAAAGTGATATTTAAAGCTGCATTGTTTTTGCAAGGGGTTAGGATGAATTATCTACTTAGCCCTAGCTAAACGAGGGCTATTGGATACGGGTGTTGTAATAAGAACCACAGTCAGTGACAAACCAAACACCCGAGCAGGCATCCAACACAACTTTTGAGGGTGACATCATATGCAGCGCTGGTACTTTGGAGCTTTACACATGATAATATTTGTGTGGCTTTTTGAGTTGCACATACTGTTTAAAGGTCAGTAGTTATGTTGGCAACTCCCGGATCCAAACCCTGAACCTTTTGCATTCAAGGCGCCTTACCGACTGGGCTTCCCGACAGCTAATTTTGGCAAGCATTTTCAGAAAGAGTCTAAAAACTATACTACGATCATTTTTTAAAAAACTTAAATATACATGATTATGCAAAATTGGAATTTCTAGTTAAAAGTGAGACTCACAAAGAAGCTGTGTGTTCTTGTAGACTAGGAGATTCACATCCCGTGAAGAATGCTGACAAGAGAGCAACAGCGGCACAGAGTTCAACAAACAACATATAGCCAACCAAGGATCGGGCTTTAGGTTTCAATTTGTGGATGCAAAAGCCACTGAGAAACACACCAATCACCATAGCAGCAAGTGTCACGTTCCCTAATAAATTTAGAGAAAAAACTGCTTTAATATACATATTTGACAAAGACAACATAATTTAGGTAAAATCTTTCTTTTAAAAAATTATTAAAAATATTTTGAACTTGTATGATTACGTCTTTGAAATAATAAAGAATACAAGGTAATATGAGGCAATAATGCAAGATAATAGGAGATCTTAATAGGTGATAAAAACTAAAATGTGATTATTATATATAGTTTAGTTTTAATCATCGTTGCACTAGAGCTACACGAGGGCGACGGGCGACGTAATTTAGAACCACGATTATTATATATAAGTACTATTAATTGCTACAAAACTTGTTTATTATATAAAGAAAACTTAAAATTGTTGCATACACAATACAGCATTTATAATCAAAATTCAAACTGAAACTATAATCAAACAAGATTCATGTAATATGCTGACATTGTTAATAAAATAACTTCAGTATTCCTTGTTTGTAAATTAATTGCCCATGGAGGTAATTAAAAGTTAATAATAGTTTAAAATGGTAGAACACAAAAAACTGTTAGGTGAAATCCTCAATAAAGGTGACACGAAATACCTGAAAAAAAGCTGGCAGAAGAAGCTGTTTTCCGATACTGGCTTTCTATGTATTTCGGCATAAAAACCAGGTATCCAAATAATCCATTTATTTGAAAAGTAATACTCATGGTATGAAACATTAATATTGGATTCTTCATCAGCTTCTTCAAGGCAGGCAATAACTCTAACAAGAATTTAACAAATATTTAAAAATGTATTGGTATAATCAAATTAAATGTTAATGAAGGGATTTCAGTTATGAGGTTTGAAGAGGTCTTAAATGAAAAAAATTTCTTAACATGTATAAATTGTAATATAACAAAACAATATTTATCCAATCAACTAACCTTTACCATTAACTAACTTTATCAACATATTTCATTTATTATTAAACATAGATTAAATTTTAAAATGAACAATCCATCAAGATTGTTTTGTTTGAAAATATAAAAAGTTTATTACCATAAAAGGAGTTTTTGGATATATTAATTTCTTCTTCTGTAGTCATTTCATCATGAACTGCCAGATGTTTTGGGAACAAAGCAAGTGGAAATGACACTAGAAAAATAGCCAACCCAAGTACTAAAAATCCTATCCACCAGGCTCCAACCCATTTCGGATCACTATTATCAAACCCAGGATTCACTAAAAAAGGCAATTTACTTTAAGGATTACACTTCTATTAAAATTTAATGCATACCATTCTTTCAACTTTTGATTCGTTGAACTTTATTACAGTTAAACAATTTCTTACAGTTTACATTATAACAATAGATCTTTGAGAATATAGTAAAATATCCATGTAAATTATAAGCCAAGTTTAACATAGTTCCTTTTGAGGTTTCCTCTAACTAAAAGTACAAAAAAATTATTTAAATTGATTTTTACTTAATCATGTGTTCAGATTTCATAAATACCTCACTGTTTAAAATTGCATTTTTGTGTGAAAAATATGCTAGGTAATTTATGTCAAAAAATTTTGATTGGGAAAGTTGGGCCATGAAAATTTAGAGGCATCCATACAAATACAACTATATAAAGATTAAATTATGATAAGACCATCTGATTTTTGTTTGTGTGAAATTGATGAGGCCGACATCTTAATTGAAAACAAAGGAAACCTGCACACTCATTAAAATTTGCATACCAAACAAATTTAATATGTACCAGAACTATGTCAATGATTATTTTTCTTAAGAGAACTATGCATTAATTATAAAAGTTCCTATTATTATGAAAATATGTCATAAGAAAATAACTTATTCTTAAAGAAGGGAAGTGCTAGCACGCAAATAGAAACATAATTTAGTTTTATAATACCTAACCTTACAAAACAGCTCTTACTCATAGGATCTTCATAGTATTTCAAACAAAAAGAAGATAGCAGGAATCCCAATGTTGGTCCAATTATTCTTAGTGAAAAAGTTATACCTATATGTAAAAAAGTTTAATAAGTTCACAATAATTTCATCATTATTCGTTAACAAAACAAAAGAGCATTGGGAAGCATTTCATAATAAACACAATCGTTTTAGAAAATTTCATGCAATAACCATTCTAAAGGGATAAAAATGCTGATTTTTGAAATTATTTTCATAAATGTTGAGTTGCATCATAATAAAGAGCATACTTTTGACACAGTAGGAACATTAACTGAAATTTGTATTAAAAGTCAGAAGTTATTGACCAAAATATTTACATAGACGCATTGCAAACTTTCACAGACATTAGGGCTTGATGGTTGCACTTTTTGGTGATGATGATTTTTTATCGATTATTAAAAAATTAAAGCGGCCAGCGGTCCGATTATTTTTCCATCCATATCATGCATCATCGTCTATGCCATCTATGCCATATATTTCCATCATCATCTATGGAAACCCAAAAATATTATTTAACCACAACCCCTTAGATTTTTCTTATTATTGATTAAGGATTTGTGTGTTGTATTTCATTTAGTAGGATTAGGGAGTTCGGCAGACATACAATATTTCTTAAACAATCAGAGCTAATGGCTGGAGATGCAATTGTTAAACGTGAAAAAAACCTTTATCGTCAATTTTATCATAAGTATTACATTTTTATTATCTGTTTATGAACAGTTTAGACTATACAGATTGTAGTTTAACTGATATACCCTAGTTGGAATATATAAAATGATGTAAAGTTTAACAGCACAATACAATGAATAAAATTAATAACCTAGGTAGAATGGAGAGTTTTTTCCTTTTACATTGTCGTCCATGTAAGGTGTACCAACTGTATAATAAGCCATTGAACCAAAACCATTTAAAAAGTTAGCCAAAAAGAGTATAACAATAGCTATGATATTATGAACTAAATGTGAACACTTGTCTTCTTTTGTATGTTCATTGCACAGATAATTAATTTTAGTTGAACGATGGGACTTTATGCTTGAACCAAATAAAAAATATGGCAAAGAACTAAGAAAACAACCCAAGACTGTTATCATCATTCCAAATGTAACAAGTCGAGGTTTATGCAGTGTTTTGCCAAAATAACCAACAAAAATACCAAAAAAAGCTGGACTTAAATTATCAGCAATGAGAAGTATTCCAGTGATCCAACTGTCAAATGAATAACGTTTTTCTAATGTGGACAAAATGCCGATGAAGTAAGTAAAATAAGCTCCTTGTAAAATGCTTATCAAGGAAAAAAATATCAAGAAAAATCGTGGGTGAGCGAATCTTTGGAGACATTTTGGATACCAATTGCCGATTCCACATGAAGTGTGTCTACCAACCAGTGAAGTATCTGCTCTATTTTCTGAAGCATTCCTGTCACCAGAAATAAATGCAGTATTTTCGAACTCCATCGTTTAACTTAAAACAGATATTGAGCACAAAAGAAATGCACAGCATTAAATCACACTACATAATTCTAAAGATAGCTATTTATTATGGAGTAGACATTAAATACAAGAAATATTTTGTAAACATTGCACGTTTGAACACCTTTAAAAACATTTCCATTTTGGTATTTTGTGTTTGCTTACGGTGTCTTTTAAACTAAGAGTTTTAACACAGTCAAAATGAATGATACAAAAAAAACAAGAAAACCCGAAAAATATTTGGAAAACGAAAAAAAAGTTTATGACAGCACAAGATTTTGTTGCATTTTTTATTAAAAGCATTTTTGTATTTATAATTTTATGCGAAAAGGGAATTTAGTTATTCGATAGAGTTTAAGCTCAAAACCAAACCTCATTTTCTTTTTTTGTTACGAACCAGTGAGTAGTAGTAAGAAATCAAGGATAGTAAACAAAAATGAACTTTTCGATGTTTCGAATTCACAAAACTTAATTCTGTTTAACAAATTATATATAGCTACGGGTTTTGTGAAACTCAATAAGAAAAATATCGTACTTATTTAAACTATTGACTTGAAAGAGGAATTTTCTTCTGGTGTGTTATGTTAACTCAACTTTATTTCGCTTCAGTTGTGAATCTTTTTATAGTTTCAGAAAAGTTAACATAAAAGTTGCTTTTGATTAAGAGTCATGGGTGATATTAAAAAGCACTTTTTCTTAAGGTGTGTCATTGTTTGGGGGGGGAGGGGGGTACTGTAATTAAAAGCAAGGTATTTTTGGTAGCGTATTATAATTGTCACCCTGTAAAAGGAAAAATAGACTACATTAACTGTCCCTTAAAAGATCTGTATGCGTGTCATACTGAGTTAAGGCACAATAACACACATTTCGCTGACCCGGCGGCGCAACGGTTAGGGCGCTAGCCTTTGGAGGTTCGGGCTCGAATCCCGGTAAGGCAAGGATGTTTGTGTTTGTCGAGTATATGCGGAATACGTGCTCGTTAAATCTGTTGGGTCCGAAAGTCCTCCAAGTTCCCATACCAAATCAATACCTCTGGGGGTGACAAGCCAATTCTGGGGATCCTCAAGTTGGCCTCTGTCTCTAGAAAATTAGATGGATCCACTTATGTGTGTGTGTTGTCTGTTGTGTCTGTCTTACTTGACGAAGGTTTATAAGCGAGTCTCTGACCAAGCACACAAACCTGAATATATATGTCTACCAACCAACCAACACACACGAGGATACTGTGTCTGGGTATATATTACTTACATCTATATTACATCTTTGTCCTTAGGTACTTTAGACCTAGATGAGGATAACATGCAACACAGGGTTATGTTCAAATCCCTTTCATTAATAGCAATTTCTTTTGTTAAAATCCCATAACACACAATTTTTTCACTGGTTCTATCCTTGTCATACCCTCCTCTGAATCGACCACATATATGGGACTGGTGCATGTCAAATCATAGTAAATGTCTTGCTAACATGTATGTTGTTGCTTTGGATGCCAGTCTAGGTGTTGGCATTGTCACTTAGCCACAGTTAAAAATTACGCTGCCAATTGCCAAATTCCCCACCAAACCTTAAGGAAAATATCTGGTTTTAGTATAAAATTTTGGAAACTTAATTCGTTTTACAAAATGCTAAAAATGAGGAATCTGTTATCGTGGTAATACTTTCAAAATTACCTACCATGTAATTCTCAGATTGAAGCAGTGGTGTGTGTGATATTTACAATGACATTAAAAAGCTATAGAAATTAAATAAAAGTATTTTAATTCAAATTCAATCCCTAAACCTTTATCTCAATATATAAGAATTTCTATTTTGTTATAGATCATAAGGATAGTTGAAAAGTAACTTTTTCATTTGTAAATTTAAAAATGTCAGGTATAATTTTTACCTAATCATTAACTTTAATATCTTTTTTAGGCGGCTTGCAGTACAGTTAATAGTTAGCTTAAACAAGCTATACTTAAGAGATACACTGTTTAAAGAATTTGTATCAACTAAAACTTAAATTAATAAATGTGTAATTTATTTTAGGAAACAGACTTTAAAAGATGACTTTGGATTATGAAAAGTTCAAAGCCCAAGCTCAAGAATTCATTTCTATATCCGAAAAACTAAACGACGCATGGTTGATCCGAACTCTGAAGAATAAGGAACAAGAGATTTATTTAGAGAAAAGAATAGTGAAAGCTAATCTTGAAACAAACGAAAACAATACATCTCCTGACCAAGATGAACACATCGATCCTAATCTCACAACATTTGTTTATCATATAGTATATAGTCAAAGTTACTCGGTTCCTGTACTTTATTTTAACGCACATTTTCAGAATGGCAAATCTTTGAAGCTGGAAGAAGTATGGGCATTGGTGCCGAATTGCTATACAACTAATTCAACTACTAAGTGGGAAATGATTACGCAACAAGAGCATCCGAAATTAGGCATTCCATGCTTCGGGATACATCCTTGTCATACTAAAGATTTAGTCTTACCCTGCTCGACTTCGAACTATTTAATTACTTGGCTAAGTGTTGTAGGTCCAGTAGTTGGATTAAGTCTGCCTTTGGAGTATGCCAAATATACTTAAATATTTTGTCCATAGATTGTCTAAGTTACACAGGAAAATAGAAAATGGGTGCAGCAGCATATGAGTTTATATAAAAGAAATTTAAATGGTTAATGATTCAATTTGTAACTTTAAAAAGTTTTGGTAACTATGTATATATGAATTAGGTTTTGTTACTAAGTATCAAATATTTATTTTAATAAAGTTATTATTTCCCCTGTTAAACTTGAATCAAGATTGGCTAATTTTCTTACATATATTTAATAGCTGAATCAGGAAAATTTAGACTCTTTAAGTATTACTTGTACTTGCAAGAAGAGGAATTTTAAAAAAAAACCGTCTCAAATTAAGCACCACAATAGTAATTTATCATTATTTAATGTTTTATTATATAACAAATTGCTGATTAATATATAAATTAAAATAATAGCTTTACAAATACAATTTGTTAACAATGAGTCGGAACAGTTTTAGTTGTAGAAATTGTGAGGCTCCATCTTTCAGAATTAAATCATTAGCAATTTACCAAAAGCTTCCATAGTTTAAAGAGCTAAAATCTTTATATTGATAATATGAAGAGAGATATTTATTAATAATATTCAAATATTTTGTAATAGTAACAATCTAGAACACCAGTCTCTTTTTCTGCAAACAGTTATAATACACTGCTCAAAACAATTAGGGGAGAACTTTGCGTACTTTTGTTAACCCTTTCAGTATTAACTTTTTATTTATTATTCTAAAAATCTAAAATTTGTGAAATAGATTCATTATGCATTCAGAATGAAATGGTAAAAAAACGGAAAAAATCTTTAATTTTTTATTTAAAATTTAAGGGGGAAAAATTGGAATCATAACTTTTGAATAAATTAGACAATAATTTTTTCAAAACTTAATTTGTTAAAAATAGTTACAATCAATTTTTAAACATCTAAAAATGCAAGCATGAAGAATTTAGTATCGATTTATTTCATAAAATTGTTTCAGAGTGAATTTTATTTTACCATGTTTTTCATATTTTCATTTAATTAAAACAAACATTATTTAATTCTTCAAAAGACATGATTTTTCCATCTAACAATAAATAAGTGCAAGCTCAACTTAGTGAGAAAAAAAATCGCAAGCTGATGATTTCAAATGGAATCATTGGGGGTGAAAGGGTTTAAACCATGTGCTGCCCTAATTATTTTGAGCAGTGTATATCCTTGTATTTAAGTTTTAAACTTTTTAACAATGAATTACTTTATTTATCTCTAAAAAGCAATTACGATGGCCGTCGCCAATAGCAGCTCTAGTTCGCCTCGTGCAGCTCTAGTTCAACGATAATTCAAACTAACTATAACTTTATCTCTATAAAGAAAAAAACTCAGTTGCAAGAAATCAAATAATTGCAGAGTTGAAGTAGAGAAAACTTAAGTGAATCGAGTATTCTCTTTTTTTTAAAAAAATGCATAATGCTTTGTTGTTCTATAAAATAAGACAGACACAAATAAGTTTAACTTAATTTTAATAAAACATTACACTATTTACATAAAAAATACCAAGTAGTTAATCCTTCCTCCACACACAAAGAGTACAAGGATTAGGAATGGTGTAACAGCCATGAATTTACATTTCCAAATGTTGCATGCTAACTTAATCAGATAATTTTAATTTCTAAGAAACTAGATTTTTTTTTGCTATTTTCCATATATAACAACAGTAGTAAACTATTCACAATTTTGTTCACTGATTAGGTATTTTTTTTTATGTTTGGCATTCGGAATATAGGTCGATCAACATTTTATAAACTTTTGATTTTTCAATAGATTGAGTTTTGCACCAAATTACAATTTGCATTAGCACCCATTTACAAAAAACAATCCTTAAAATTTCTCCTAGAAGATTGATTATTTTAAAAACAAATTAATTATTCACAGTTCTTGAACATATAAATAGCATAATTGCATGCAAATAAAATAAAAGTGTAATTTCAACATGGTGTACTCAAATGAAATAATATGTACATAATTATTAAAATTTTAGAATATATTACCCTTATCACACACAAAGTTTAACCAACCTGGTAAAATTGACATTTTCACACTTACCAAATTCATATAAAAGTGTATCACAATTCGTTTTTCTCGAGACCAAATTGATAAAGTAAGGCAAAAAATATATAAAAAATCAATAAAATAAACTTTTTAAACATTTCATAACTTATTAGAAAACAACCTTTCAGTGCTTGCATTTAAAATTACTATTTTGATTATTTTATGCTTACCTAGCAATTGCAGTGATATAATTTCAAACCTGCTTTCTTTTGCGGAAACACTAACACTAGTCAGATCATTCTTGGACATTTTAAGCAGAGAGCCACACAACAGTAAAACACTAAACTAAATTTTGCATATAATGCACCAAAAATTTAAAATATTTACAAAAGAATAAAACTTCAGTTATATTGACTAGCACAGGAATATGTGACCATAGCAACAGCACAAAATTATATTACCTGTTAAAAGCACAAATAGCAGTAAAAGTGCAAAAATGTGGAAGAGATTGAACCTCCTATTCAACAGTGTCACAAAACTTTAACCATTCAAAGTATTGCATATATCATAGCATTAGTTGTAATAGGTTTTTCACAATATATTGGACACAATGCAAAAGCACAAAGTATTTATTAAAAGTTTGTGAGGTCGGTAATTGAAAAATGAAATTTTTTTGGGTAGCCCAACTGATTTTCCAAGCTTATTTTGTATTCTAATATGTCTTAATTAGACCAATCTATAAGTTTATAAAATCAATGGTATTACATCAATGAAAAAAGGCAGGTGACAACAGGCAAATTAGGGTTTATTACAATTGGGGTATGAAAAATGTCAACACAACACATACATTTGCACAGAGATATTGCATTGTATATCAAAACCTATATTGTAACTCTGTTACATAAAACAATTTAATTGCACTGCCGACCGTAAAGGAATACAAGGTCTACTAAGAAACATCAAAACACCCATGCTATTGCAACAGTTGATTAAAACATACAGAACAAAAACATTTTAAATATCCATAAGGACGGCTAGCTCAGAAAACTTGATTGTGCACCTTCGTAAAATTCCAATTCAGATTTCTTAGACTGACAGGGTTGCCATTCTAGTTCCAGACTTTCTTTTATACTTTATCTTCTGTACTTAAAATATGTGATTAGTTAAACAGAGTAAATTATCTAAAACCTATTTTTTTAGTCTCACTTTCAGTGAAGTCTTTTTGAATGAAATAACAGATTTAAGCAGTTTTAAATTTCAAATAACAAAAAAAAAAAGAATGTTTGCAATTTTTAAAGCTATAAATCAATTTCTTTTTATGTATCTTCAAACTATAAAATGAGTTAAAGATCATCTAAAATAGCAACAGTGAAAAAAATATTTAAAAAAAATTTCATACGTTTTCATCAATTAGTTTACCAGTATTCTTAATATTGAATCCATAAAAGGCAACCCCAATCACGTAAAAACCAACCACAAAAAGCGTTTAATCAATAAACCACTACAAAAACCATGCAAACTATTAAAATGATATATTTACTCATCGATGAACCAACAGATATTCAAAATCAACAGTCTACAAACTCTCAATGGACACAAACTTAGTTAAGAGGTTGGCTGGCATATGACGACCTTCCAATGACATTGTCTCTGCACAAACAAAAAGCTGAAAGATGGTCACTGGACTAAGTTAGAGCTTGCCTGGCATGCGTTAACCTCTGAATGACACTGCACAAACCAAGCAAAAAATTTCTTTGCAATCGATCGATGGTCACTGGACATAAACTAAATTAGAGGTTGCCTGGCATATGACAACCTCTACACGACATTGTCACTGCACAAAACGAAAATTTCTTGGACACGGTCTATTATTGGACATTGACCTCATTCTTGATGAGCTCGATTTTACTCGGAGGATGGATGTCCCTTGGAGAGAGACGCAGCTTGTACACCTGCTCAAAGTTGCCATCTTCAGTGGACAAGTTGTTACGACTCTGCTTCAGGGTTTCCAGAAAGTGGCTGATGTGCTTGTAGCTTTTGTCTGTGTTGTGGTTGGCGTCCGCATCACCGTTTTCGGTGGCGGAGGTCAGCTTCTTGTTGAGTTCTCGCTCTTCGGCAAGCTGAAGGGACAGGAGATGGTTGTTAGGTGATAATTTTTTTTTATTATGCAGTGTATCAAAGTAGTAGAGCTAAGTAATTTGTATAATTTAAACAAGTAAGATAATTCATGAACTAGCACGATGCTTCAATGCTATTTCCAGTATGGCGTGGAAAAATTATGATAATCAATATGATTAATTGATATGATCTTAGACGATTACAATAACTAGATACAAAGTAGAACTAGAACAAAACTAGATAAAAAGTATTTTTCTCAAGCAGTTTTGTAATGCACTCAATGTGTAAGGTAAAAAGTTAGTAATTTATATGTTTATGAATATTTAAAAGTAGTAGCACTTCTATGAACTTCTAATACTTTTTAAAAAAAAAAAGTTTTTAAAAATATTTTACTAGGCTTGAGAGGATATTAATATTTTTACTAATGGGGTTAACTATAAATAGCATAAAAGCTGAAAAGGGAAAAAGTAGTTAGTAGCTAAGAAAATTAAATTCGTTTTAGAGATCTTCATAATAAATGGATAGAAAATAGTATATATGAAATCGTAAACATAATTTAAATATTTTAAAATAAGATAAGGTAATAAGAATACAAGACAGGAAAAAGTTTTAGAAGATTATAGAGAAAAACATAAACAAGACATACTAGCATCACAATGAGTTAACCACATTCAAGCATACAAAATATTGATAGGACGGGGAAGGGGAGTAAAGTTTTAATTTAAGTAATTGAAGGGTTTTGAAAGGGTTAATAAAATAGCTTATTTTGATACCCAGTATTTTATATAATTATAAAATATTAATTTGAAAATGCATGCACCCATGCATTGACTATATAAAGTTAATCTTACTTTGACTTGTAGTTCTGTTACTCTTTTACACAATATTTTAACATCCTCATTTTCAGCTGCTAACTGTGCTTGGTTAGTGTCAGCCAACTCTTTAACCTATTGAAATAGGTTTTATGGGTGTTGAACACGATCCGAATGTACTTTATAAGTTAATTATCAGTTGTTATTTATAGTTTTATTAGCAGAGTTAAAGATAAAATGTTAAGATTTCTAGTCTAAATTTCATATGTCCTTTTTAAATGGATTGTCGGAAGAAAAACGAGTTGCTTTTCGCTATATAAGAAGCAGTAGCACTTTTTTAAACAAAAACTTGGAGAGAGTGACTGATTACTTCACAGAAAAATAAAGTGTTAACCGTCAAAAAATATTTCCATTGCTCAAAAACTTTAAAACAAAATCATATTAACTGTGTTAGAACTATTTGACCACATGAAACTAACATATAATTACACTGCCTATGTTATAAGGTGTATGTTCACTTAATAACAGCAGTTAAAGAATAACTAGTTATTTAGAAGGATTTTCCTTGATATTAAACATACTTTTTAAACAAAAAGTTAATATTTTCCCAGTTTTTAAAGGTTAATTTCAGGTTTTCATGCCATTGCTTGAATACTGTTTGTTTAATAATTTTGGATTTGGTTAAATTTTTATTGGATGATGTTTTCATGTAATTTTAAATAAAATTTTGTTTTAAGGCAAGGGGTATCATGGTAAAGAGGTTGAATGCACAAAAACAGATTGCATTAATAAGCTCATAGAACAGTTTAATGTTTATTATATAAAGTAACAGTTAGTATTAAAGTTAGAAATATTACAGAAGAAAAAGGTAGAAACATAGATAAACAATGCACAATCATCAATCTAAACATGTAATTATTTTTCAGAAGTCAACTATATAAATAATTTTGAAATTCAAATAATTAACTTGGGCAATTTTTAGATGCATAAATTAAATTTTTAAAATTTTATAAATTACTATGTAATGAACAAAATAAGCCTTATCTAGTTTTAATATAATTTTATCACCAGCAATTAATTAAATTAAATTTGTCCAATAATTTATTTACTAAACAAACATTTCTTAAAAATTGCCAATTATATAGTAATTATCCTTAAATATATCAAGTTTAAGCTGGAGAAAGAAAGGATAATAAACTAACTTTAAACTCTTATTTGCTGTATGTTTAAATTAAAAAAAAAAAAGATAGAGATAACTTACTTGAGTTTCCAGAAGAGTGACCTTTTTCTTAAAATCAGATACCACATTTTTGTGTTCAAGCTCCATTTTCATATTCTTTAGCTCACTTTCATTCAGCTAAAAAAATATCCCATTTAAAATTTGGCAAAACAAAATACTCGATGATATCAAATTTATTTGTGTCATAGAAAATTAATATATTTTTTAACTATCAAGTAATATATATTTTTTGAGCAATATGAACAATTTAAGAACATTATATACCTCAAAGTTTTTTTGTTGTAGTAAATATTCTGATAAAAATGATCTGAAAATAATTTTTTTCCCATGTATATTACCTTCTTTTCTAAATAAGCAACTCTCTGCTGAAGTTCTGTTACATTTCCTTTCTTTTCGGCATTCTTTATTTCTTCATTGATATGATTAGCAGCAGAATCCCCCACATATTTCTAAAAGAAAAACGGTAAATCTTTAAAATAGTTAAGCAAATTTTAAAATCGCAAAAAAAAATCCGGATAATAACTAAGTTATTGATTGTAATAGGTCTTGACCAGCAATCGTTTTTCCTGTGGTTTACTAAAAATCCCACACAAATGTTTATCTTCTTTAATGTATCAACTTATATTTTCCCTTCTCTCCTCTTGGGAATTTAACACATATTTTTAAAAATAGAAATAGTGAACAAATACTTTTATCAATTTCATCAGTCACAATGTTTACAATTAAATATATATATATTGGATTGTTGAAGGAAAATATCAACTTACTACAAGTTGTGATTGCAGTTCACTAATTTTCTTTAAGAGTTCTTTGATATGCAGTTGAGCTTCAGACTCCCTGAGCTTAACAGCAATAAGTTCCTCTTGTATAAGAATTATTGTGTTTTCGGGATATGCTTCTTTTAAACACCGGTTCATCTAAAATAATAAAAAAATATATGTATAATAATGTGTGATGTCCCACTAAGTGTTCACATCTTAATAGACTGTCCGGCTTTTACACTGAGCAGACCTAAATATTTTAAAATTTTAAACCCATCTATCCATCAGATTTCAACTCACCCCCCATATCATGCCTTGTTTTCCCTTTTTAGTTGATATTGGCGTTTATTCTTTGATTTAGATGTCTGTTAAATGTTATGTGTAAATTTTATGAATAACTTTTGTCTTTATATAGAAAACCTGGTGTTTGATTTAGATTCCTAATTTTTTTTAATGTTTTGTGTCGTGTTTATGAACCGTGTTAACCTTTTAGAACAACCTAGTGTTTGGCGCAGTATGGCCTTAGATGCCTTTGCGCCATAAAATCCGAACATCCGTCCATCCCCATGTATAAAAATGTAACATATTTTTACTTTCAATTACCCAATACGAAAGATAAGCAAATGAAAGTATTGACATGGGGTTGAAAATCTGAAATAGAGGTTTTGTGTTTTTCACATGTTTTGGAGGGTGCAGATTCTCCAAAACTGGTTTTTGAACAGTGTTCGGCCTGTCTGAATCCAATCTACAGTTCAATCTAAAAAGAGCTTTGAACTTCATATTTGGTACGCCTCGTACCTGTCAACCGACATAAGATTTTTGACCAAATTTTGCATACACAAGGGGTAACTGCCATAGAACCTTTTAGGTTTAAAATTTATTGAAATTGCCCAAGTATATAATTATACCTTTATATGTATTTATTGATTTATTGAGCTATAATTTGTGTAGTGCTACACAGCCCTAGATTTATACATACTTTCAGAATAATGTTTCCGAATATGTCCAATAAATATAATAATATATGCAATTTTAACCTAAAAAAAGATATATGTAGCTAAAAACTTACAGCTTCTAATTCTTTGATCCTATGTAAAAGGTCCTGCATTGTATCTTCTTTTGTGGCTTCTCTTAACTTGACAGATATTAGTTCTTGATGCATGGATTGTATGAGATCTTCCGCTTGATTATCAAGGGAGGAATGTTGGGAGTTAGCCTATAGATTAAAAAAAAACCTTTATAAATGAAATGTTGATTACAAGTAGATAATACGCTAAATTCTTGTGTAATACAGATCAAGTTTTTATTAATTTTTATTCGACTAATTGTTCAATTATTTTTTTTTACGATTAGAAATGTGTTGTTCTATCTAAAGTCAATTCAGAATATTAAATGATGTTTCATAACTAATGCATTTTTTATGAAGTAGAAATAATTTGTTCAACCTCTGTATCCATAAAGATTAAACTAAAAATATTTGACGACAGAATAATTTTCTTAAAAAGTTTTTAGTACAATTTTATAGCTTACACGTTATAAGGAGTGTGAAAATTTATGAATGGTAATAACTACCTGGAAATTGATTTGTAAAACAGATTTTTTGGGGGTTTTATATTGTATATTTTTTTATGAGGTTTTGTTTTGTTATTTTGTTATTATTTGTATGAGGGCTGCCCAGCTCATTTGGATCGGACAAGATATCCAGTCATAGTTTACTAATATTAATACAAAACAATTAGATGCGACTAAATAGAAAGGAAGAAGAAACATGCAAGAGCAAAGCCCACACGACTGATGTTGGCAATTCTTTAACTCTCTGACAGAAACAGACGTATAAACCCCTCCCATGATTGTCAGGTTTTTTAGCAACACACGTAATTTTAAAAAATTTAAAATTACAGTGTGGGGTAATAGTTTATAATCATATGCTACACAAATATAACTATGGTACAAATGTGAAGTGCAAATGTGTAACTATGAGGTACAAATGTGAACTTGTACCTCATCCAGTTCCTTGATCTTCCGCTTGGACCTCTCCAGCTCCTGCTCCATGAGTAGCTGCTGCTGCTTCAAGGAGGCCAGCTCCCTCCTCAGAGCATAGCTGTCCTCGGCTTCCTGGGCGCGCGTCACTTGGCCTTGGACGAGACGGTCGGCCAGCGACGCACTCTCCTGTTCACGGAAATATTATTTAACTTCATCTTAGATTTAAGAGCAGAATAGTTTTAAAAGATTATGGAAAGTAATGATTTCCTGGTCGAAAAATGCTGAAAATTTTACTAAAAGCCGTTTTCTTAACACATAAAACTGCTGAAGCACTCAGTGACCATACAAAGACTTCAAGCTCAACTCAGATAAGTTTTTTTAACTCCTTTGATGTACACATTAACTAAGTTTCTTTGTCAAATTATAGTTAAATATGTAAATAATGAGGACCAACTACAAGCTAAAAGTGTTTCCCAGAGAATTAAAAATATACCCAGGTAATAATATACCCACTTTCTTTTGTCCTAATCCAATATGGATAATCTAATTCTTTGATACTCTAATGTGGTTCGAATTAATGCATCTTAAGAATTATTTGTGGGGGTTGAATAATGCAATGAATATAAAACTACCTTTTTTTAATAGCTCTAATTAAAACATTCTTTTTAGCTATTTAATATCTTTCATATGAGAAAGAGCAATCAAACCTGAATATTTAAAATATGGATACAACATCAAATTCCTGTTAAAAAAGAATTAGTTTCTTTTAAATTTATGAACAATATATTTCTTTACACTTGTTGTTAGATACATTGCAGCCTTAGGTATTGTGTTTATAAGATCATTTTACAATTTTTAGTTAAATATGACAGCGGTTAAATAAAAAAAAAACACATCACGGTTTATTTCAAGTGGAACAAAAATAATGTAATAAGTAAAGTTACCAGTTCTAAATTTTCTATTCTTTGTCTAAGAAGCTTGTTTTCAGTTCTTAACCTCTAAAAGAAATTAAATACTGTTTAAAAAAATTAATGTTAAACATACAAAATCAAGTCTAAGAAACACACATAAAATTTTGATAATATCATGTTACTATAAAACTTAATTCAATAATATTTAAATCCATAGCTTCCATAATGTAATGCCATTTTTATCGCAATTCATTTTAGGATATAATTATACTGCATTGAATTTTATGTGTGATGTATTGATAAGGATTTGATGCACTTAACTTACCCTAAGCTCAACCATTTCTTCTTGTTCCTTTGCTTTATATGAAGTGTAATCTTTTTCTAATCTGTAAATATATTTAAATTAAAGTACTAATGCATAAGTTTATTTAACCATTTATAAATAATGGAGTAATTTAATTTAAGGCCCAATAACCAAAAGGCTGAAAAACAATTTAAAAACAAAGGTTCTGACAGAAAGATACATGCACAAGTAAATTGTACTTACTTTTTCATTTTCTTTGGACTGTATTTCACTTGCATGGCTAAATTAATAAGGTAATCTGGATCGGCTTCACATTTGGCAGGCATTTCTTTTTGGAAGTACTGCAATTTTAAACAAAAAACTTTCATAATCCACTAAACATAAGTAGTTTAATGTATATATTTTGTTATTAATACTGCATCAAATAAATATTTTTTTATAATTGCGTGAAAAAAATCCGATTTTACACTATAATTATAATATCAGACGCGTGCGAAAAGTTATACTTTTTAGAAACAGTGATACAAAATAACTTTTTTTCACCCAAAAGCAGTGAAAAAAAGTACTTTTTTTCACTCTTTTCATAAGATGCCAACATTTCAAGTAAAATTTCTATTTCATAATATTCATAAAATCCTGAAATTTATTGATCTGCTTTATTTATAAGTATTATGCGCGTGAATTTTATTATTTTATTTTTGAATCAGTATCCATGTTCAAATGTTTGACTTTAAACTAAAAAATAAGTTTGTATTTTGTAGTTCCAGAGATTTATCGATGCCGATCTTCTTTACGTAAAAAAATTAGCACGTGAATTATTTTTGATCCAATGAGATTTGATTTTTTTCACGTAATTATAAAAAATAGTGTATCAAACACGTGTGAAAAGTAAACTTTTTATAAAACACATGTCATTATTTCACTCGCTCGTACCTCGCTCGTGAAATAAAATCCACTAGTTTTAAAAAGTGTTACTTTTCACACTTGTTGCATAAATAACTATTTTTTTGCAAACTAATAAAATAATAAATAGCACATAATCGCTGATCTAACTTAATATTTACATTTCTCCATATCCTTGAGCTGCTTATGCTGATGTAATGCTACTAAACTATGTTTTATTAGCTAAGACCCTGAAGACATGATACTATCAATAAATGATTGTCAACAATGATAACATGAAGGTTAATTACCCTCAACATTCCTTCCATGTCATGTTGAAGTAAATCCTCTTTACAATATTGTAGAATAGCTATTCCTATGCGAAAAATCATCTCCATTCCCTGAAAATATAAGTGGAGATTGTCATAATTTGATTGTATTGCTTAACACTCAGAGACCACATGAAAATAAAAAAATACTATATTAAGGTGTGAAGTTTTCAATATAATAAACTCAATAAAATTTACTGAAATGCATATTTAACCGTCTGAGGGATACAAACGCATAAACCAGTCAACTAGCTGTCAGGTTTTCCCAGTAACACACATATTTTTTTTAAATATAATTTATAAATTTAATAATTTTATTAAATTTTAAAATTTAAAGCATGGAGGAGCCATTTATAACTATCTTCTACAGAAATAAAAAAAAAATTTAAGAACTTAAATTTTCAGTTTACACAAATTTTAACAAATCGGAACACAGATTTTAATTTAAATTTCATGCAGTCAAAACAAGTTTACACTTCATCCAATTTGCTTATACCACAGAGGGTTAAAGAATTATTATAGTTTAAATGAACAATATAATTTTCAAAATATATATATATATAATTTAAAAGGTATTCACTCAAACAAATCAAGTGACTTTTTAAAGTTATTTTTCAAGAATTTTTTTCTAAGCAAATTATTCCCCATACCTCGGACAAAAAGAGATCCATGACTCTGCAGGCAAGTTGTAGGGACAGGGACGAAGTAAATAGGGTCAAAAACCAGGACGAAGCATACATGGACGTGTGGAAACTCTGGGCTTGGAAATGCATGTGGAGTTCTTGGATTTGTTCCTGGAGAAATTTAATCAGAAATTTCATTTGAGAAACCAAATTACATTTTGAGATTTAATCATTAAGTTGAAAAAATTATAATAATTTTTAATACATTTCAATAAGAGTTTTGAGTTTTAAAAAATATAAAAGGGTTGAATATAAACGTTTTAGTAGTACTACTACATTGTTTTATTAGTTATAGTTAAAATTACACAGATAATTATGAAAGGTTAAATCTTAAATAGTTATTACTCTCTTATACATCAATTGTAAATGTATTGTTATGAGTATTGAATGTATGTATTGTTATAAATCCTATTATAACGCATGAGTACTCAATGCTAATTTTTGTTAAAAAATTAGCTGTGTATTGCACGAACATACTTGAATTAACAATTGTTTTCAAATGTTTTGTAAGCACAAGTATTTGACAAAAGCATGATGTATGTTATAACAGATACAAAAACATAACACAAATCCTATTATAGATGTTAGTGACAAAATTGTCAATCAATTTTGTCTATTCTTTTCAGAATCTAATTCAAACAAGGAATTCCCAACCATATTGAAAACATTATCAGGTAACTTTTATGCAATGCCCATAACCAGATGTGTTCTATTTTTATAGTTTTAAGCACAAGAATTAAGATAATTAGAATCAATTCATATTTTTGTGTAATACGGACATGAATTGTAGGTTACTTAAATACATGTATTGCTAAACACCTAAATTATTTCTGCATATTCTAATTGTCCTCCAGAAGAACCATGTTTTATATTATTGAAATAGTGTCCCCCCCCCCCCCACACACACATGACAAAAATTGTCTCTTACCTGCACTATGCATTCCAATTGATACATACACAGCCCTAGTTCAGCCATACTAGGTTTATACATTTCTCGAAGTCTATAATCCTCCATTAATCTCACCATTACTACAAAAGCATCCTCTTCTGGCATCTAATATCAGTAAATAAAAATGAGTACAAATGTATAATACGGACATATTTGAATTGTAGATTACTTTAATATTCGTATTGCTAAACATTTAATTATAACAGCATGATTCGACTTATTTTCCCTCACAGCAAATATGCTCTATTATTTAACTATTATTAGTGAAACATTCAAAGTGAATGATAGTTTAAAAAAAAGGAGAAGGAAATAGTAGCATGTTTACAACACTGCCAAAAAACAAGTTAAAAGCATTTGAAAAGGTGTCTCAAACTAATAGTTAAAATTCTGAAAAATACATTTGAATATGAACCGTTACGAAATAATTTTTAAAAGACACAAAACAGAATTTTTTAAACTTTAAATTACTTATAGTAATTATATACTAAACACATTATCTGATAACAAATTATTTGTAGAGTACCGTTCAATGGGGTAACTTTGGCCCAAGCACAAAACCCTAACACTGACTTTTTCTTGAATATTTTTGTACTCATAGGTCAAGGCAAAATTGCCACTAATTGAAGTATCACATTTTTAGTGTATTTAATGAGAATTGATTAGCTTGTAAAGCTTGGGACAAAATTACAACATTAGGCAGTACAATAGCAAAGTTGCATAATACACGAAATTTTTTTTTTAATTTTTTTGTTTGTAACCTTACAATTTTACAACACTACAAGAACATAGTACAAAATAAACCTTACCTGTAACAGCAGCAATCCAACAATGAAAGCACTGCCTTGGCAATACCCCACTTCCCTATCATGCAGAGAGTAGGCCTTCATCACATTAAATAAACTCTCCTGTCCAGGTCCATCTTTCTCGCGAAAAAACTCATGTTCTGGGTAGGTCCGGGCAATGTCCCGAATGATAACTTTCTCGCAAGGTGATGCACTCTTAAGGTAGTCTGTGTAGAGTTCTCGGGACGGGCAGTGTTGGGCATTACATAAAAGTTGCCAGACAATGTTTCGGATGTGGTTGGGGATCCCCCTTCGAACGAGATCCTGAAAGAAAGTATATAAATTATTATTTCATCAATGGAGAGTTAAATCTATGAAGTATATGTGAATATTAAATACATGGAGGGTTCACAATACAAGTGAACTAAGTCCACTTTGTCATTTTCGAGTTAACAGAGCAATTGCATGCACTCACTATGTAGAATTTCAGTGAAATTATTATTTGAAATTTTCAGGTAAATAAAATATTATTTCATTTTATGGATAATTAAATCAAAGACGTATGAGAATACTATATATGATTTTTACTACAATCTAATTTACTTTAAAGAATATTCCAATAAATAAAGAAATAATAGATAGGTATTTGTATAAGATACAAAACATGTATATTGATGGAACAATTGTCATGAAATGCTATATTACTTTCAATTGCCAAAAATATGAAATACAAGGTAATGAAAGTATGTTGTGATGGGGGTCGAAAATTCGAATTTGAGATTTTGTATTTTCAATAGTTTTGGAGCGGAACTGATATGGATATTCATAGAACCTTTTATAGGTTTTAAAAATATTGCTGGAAAACGAAAAAAGCTACGGACTTCAAAATTTGTTGCATGAATATCATTAGAAAAACTATGTATATATAACTTTATATTTTACTTATACATTTAATTTAAATATTAAAACAAAATTTAATACATTTAATTCAAAATGAGGTAAGCCAGTTTTCACCTTTTCTTTTTAAGTCTCCGAAATATTTATTTTTGAGTATTATAAGATTGCAGAATCAGATAAGCAGGAAACAGTCAATGCATGACTATTTATTCTTTAGAAACCTTCAAAATTCTATTTGTTGATAGTGAAGGTAAAATAAACATTTAAAATAATCTTTCAAAAAACATTTTGCAACTTGCTGTGATACAATGACATAACGTTTTTTTAAAGGCTACATCATATAATAGATGAATTACTGATTACTGGTGGTAATAGGACTATCTTCGGTATTACGAACTGTTAATCCAAAATCCACAATATTTTAAAAATGAATAAAAAACCTTCTGAAGTTGATATTTAGTATTATCAAGTATATTTGTAACAGGAACTGTCACTTATATAGTACTTCTTCCAAAACAAAAAATCATGCGTCTTACTGCATTTAGTTCTATATTAAACTTTTAAACGCGTCAAAATTAAACAAACTATTTTTCAACGAAAATTCAATAGTTATTACTTACCATTTATGCCAAAATTATTTGAATTTCGAATTATAAAGATGTATTGCTCAAAGATGAGTGAGAAGATAGAAGATAATATTGCTCAATTAGATGATTTGTCAGTTGTAAAAAAAAACTAGTACTAAACATGACAAGCATTGTTTACCTTCTGTGCGTTAGACCGTATTTTTCAAATACAGTAGAAAATTGTCGACCAACAAAAGGCTAAAGGCCCAGCAAGTGGGTCTAAAAAATGTCAAATTCTTTACAGTCTCCAATAACTATTGAGATTCTTCTTCAATTTTTCTACTCTATTCGAAAAAACAACACAAGCTGGTAAAGCATTCCTCTCATTGACAACTATTGTAAAAATGTTTTCTTACCTCCTTTTTTGAAGAAGTATTTTTTTAGCCTATTCAGTAATTTTCGTAAGATCATTATGAAATTCTCGATTTATTTGACAGAGTTAACTGTTCAATGTACGACAGTTACAAAGTTTTATAAATAAGGTCAGATAAATAAGATTTCAAAGCCCAAAATTTAAATCCCTGAAACTAATCAAGTCTGGCTATTTAAATCTGATGATCTCGATTTCCTTAATATTGAGACCCACGACTTACCTTGACGAAGGCGGTCTTCTTCTTGTAGAGCGTGTCCCACTCGTTGACGACGGAGCCCCACACCTGCCACACGTCCTCCTCCTCCTTGTCCCCCACAGATACCAGGCTGGTGCTGGACGACTTCCTTGAGTGACCCCCGCCGGACGCGAGGGAGTTCAGGGACTTCGCATCCGACTCCAGGAGCCTATAACACAGAAGAACAACAGATCAGCATTACAAATACCGAATAAGACAAGGCTTATCATATCACTCTACAAGGGGCATCACATCTGGTTTAAGAAACTTTTTTTAGGTATCTCATAACACTAATTAAATAAAGGTTAGTTAGATTAGTTTGAATATCGTCGCACTAGAGCTACACAAGGGCTGTTAGCGACGGGCGTCATAATTTAGAACCCTATTCAAGAGACGAGACGAGCCGACACCTGAGTAGGCATCGTACGGAGCGTTGGTACTTAGGAGCATATTTAACGTGCACTTCTCCTACACGGGATATAATTCGTCGGTCCCAAGTTCCAGGTCCATGCCTAGGACCTTCTACATGCAAAGCGAACGTCTTATGCGACTGGGCTCCCCAAGCCCTAGAGAACAACGGTAGTAAGCATTACAAATACAAATACCAGTGATGAATAGGCCCAGGCTTATCCTATTTTACAAGAATCCCCAAATATATGCTTCAAGCAATTTATTTTTCAGATATCTTAACACTAATTAGATAAACATGAGGTGTTTGGTTTCATTTTAGCTACCACACTACGTTTATAACGTAAAAAGTGGAAGGTTTTATAATCGTTCAGTCCGTCTGTCTGTCCGTCCGTCCGTCACCCACTTTCACAGAAAGAATCACAAGTCCCACAGACAAGTGGGATACGTCATTTTGAAGCAAAAAATCAGATTAGGCTACATTCCAAATTTCATTAAAAAATTTAAATTGGAAGTTTAAATTTTAAGTTATTTAAATTTTAAATAATCTAAATTAAAATAACATGCAAATTCCATTTTTATTCAATATTTTCACTGTTGCCATCCACAAGTCCCACAGACAAGTGGGATACGTCATTTTGAAGCAAAAAATCAGATTAGGCTACATTCCAAATTTCATCAAAAAATTAAATTGGAAGTTTAATTAAAGTTATTAATTTAAAATCTAATTAAATAACATGCAATTCCATTTATCAATATTTTACTGTTGCCACCCACAGTCCACAGACAAGTGGATACGATTTGAAGCAAAATCAGGTAGGCTACATTCTAAATTTCATTAAAATTATTAGAATTTTAAATTAAATAACTTAAATTTAATCTACATTGAATAACATGGAATTCATTTTTATTCAATATTTTCACTGTTGCCATTTCGTTAAACGTACGAGAAACTTTATTAAAAAAAATACAAACTTTTAAAAGAATATTTATTTATGTGTTATAATTCAGTTTGGATTGTTGTAATATCACAATAGAGTTCTTTTGATGGTTCATTATATATGTATGAAGAAAGACGCAAAGAGAATTTTAACTTATCATAAAAAATGTGCAAAGTTTCGCTTTTATTTTTAAAGCATCATTTGTACTAATTATATATTTTTCGAACTGTAATTTAATTTAATCTAATTATTAAATCTGAGAAAGCAGATTAATGAAAATAGTTAATTTTGGCGTTTAAAAGTTTGAATTACAAATAGCTAAAAGCCCTGTTTGTTATCAGAATTAAATCACCATTGCCATTCGCAACAATCACCCGATAAACTTAATTCTTTTAGACAATAAATTAATATAAATTTATTTTGCGACATCGATCAGTTTGAAATGACGTCAAATATATTTCACTACGAGATTCTTTGTATGTTGATATGAAATATTTTCATTCTATTTAAAAGCGAGGAATATTAAATATTTATTCTTTGAAATACAAATTAATTTTTGCAAACGATAAGTAATAATTATTGAATTTTCGAAATAAAATAAATAAACTAGCCAAATTTAGCATGTAAATGTTTAATATAGAATTAATGCTGCGTTTGGCGCCTTTTTACCTGTTTAACACAACTTTTGTGTGGAAGCGGGTTAAATGACAGATTCTGTTACAAACCTACTTGTTTTTATTAGAAATTGAATCAATGAAAAATTCATATTCAACAAATACTTGTTCACCACAAGCCATGGAAATGTAGCGATAATATAGAAATTAAGATATATTTTAGAGGGCGATATTGCAAGGGGGTTCGACATAAACGGCGTCTTTGGTACAGGCCCTGATAAATACTTAAATACAGGACCAATGACAGGCACGAAGCGCAATAAGATTGGTCCTGTTTACAGTCCTCCGACAATATCCCAAAATCTCCCCTACTTATTTTTAAAATTATTTACATTATCGGCATCTATAACAGTACAAGATCTTCTGGCAGAGGCAGACCATTTCGTTTATCTACCAACTTTAACATAAAAATAATATTCCTTTAAATCCTTATTAAAATGTATTTTTCTTAATTTAAAACTATGACTTCTGTCCGATTATCATAATAAAAAACAATATCAACACACGTCTTAGAAATAATAGTGCGGAATTTAGTCTTAAATTGATTGACGATTAAATTGTGTATTAGGGTTTTTCTTTTGTTAAAATGGTTTGTTTTAAGTGTAGTAAATAATATCTTAACAACGTCTGAATGACGGATTGAAACTGTTCGTGGAAAAAAAATCCTTTGCTTTGAAAACCTTATTTAAAGAGAAAAAATATTTCAATTAAAACAAGAAAGGCAATAGATGTGTACTTACAATGCTTCATTGTTTATAATTACACAAGTTTTTTTAAAAAAAAATGCTTGTTTTAATGGTTTATTTATAATCAATAAATAAATCATACTTTATCCTAATTCTTACATCCGTTTTTTTAACATTAAAAAACATGTATGGTAACTACTTTTTCACAAACAAAATGTTATGCTCTATTAATTTAATAAATCGTTTACAAGTTGAGAAACGGGAACATAAAAGCAAAGAGCATGGGAAAAAAATAAACATTAATAAAATGGAAGGAATGCGTGATTACAATCACTTAGAAATAGTTTTTTTTTTAACACACAGAATACTGTATCAAATATCTAAGTAATAATTTAGCAAAAATATATACAACTATAACAGTATTTTTTTTTGCTATCGAAGCAGATAAGGAGTACGAAGACCGAGGAAATGAATTTCGAATGTTTTCCGTCGCACATTGTGTCATATATAATTTATAAAAATATATAATTTAAGAAAATACATTAAAAAAATTATAAGGAACATTCAGAGCGGAACAATATAGCGCACACTCAAATAGTAATATGTACTTAAAATTAACTAACTATAGAAATTTAGTTAAAGTTATGGAAATATAGTAAAATTGATATAAAAAAATTATAATGCAACGTATTATACAACGTTATAAGCTCAAAATCTTATTTTAATGCACGATGGCTTTACATGCAAGGCAACTTAATAAACGGAATATCGAAGTTTTTCTGTTTTGGTTTTCATAGTGACTATAATTTAAATAGAATACTTAAATTAAGTTTCCATTAAAAAAGGTTAATGCAGTACAAGAATTGAGAAACAACTGTTAAAAAAAATATACATATGTAACGATTGAAAAATAATCGATGAAAGTATACGGTATATACAACAAAAAAAATATTGTGTTGAAATTGGTGTAACTTCTTACCTTCTTCCCCATTCCCATATTATACTCGAAATTGAGGAATTTCGAGATGTTGGGGAACTCGAAACTGAGGAACTTCGAGATCGCTGAACATGTTCATCGGTAAATAAAAGGCTGTCAACATATTGCACAGACACAGACCTAACTCGGACGAAATTTTCATCGAAATTGTCCGACTTTTCATCGAAACTGGCCGGCTCTTCAAAGTCAAGAGCCATCACAAAACCACAGCATAGTCGATCATATATTCAAATTAAATAAGTAATTGTCTTGATGTTTTAGAACACACAATATAGTCGATGTTCCATTATCAAATAGGGAGTCTGTACTGAGTGCACTTTTCTTAGTTCATTATAGTTACGTTTGAAAAATGCCTTGTCATGAAACTGCGCAGAAGATAGTGCAAAAAGAGTGAAGGTGAAGTAAATCTGCTCAATCCATCACCAGTGGAGCATACATGTGCCGCGCAATAAAGAAATATTAGCCATTTTATCGATTAGTATGAACCACTCTAGCAAAAACGACTCGTCAATATTAAATAGGGTCAGTGAGCGTAACTGTTTTTCTGATGCATGTCACTTTAACGTAGGAGATATTGATAGTTTTCTCAGGGCATACCCCCTGGTAATAACACTGGTTCTTTTCGTAAAATTTAAACTAAAAGATCTTTTTATAGAACATTTGAATATCGTATGCAAGTTCTATAAACACACGCGACACAAGACCTCATTAAAAAAATGATAAGTCGGTGAATGTCAATAATAAATTTAGTTCATGTTGACGAAAAGTTTCTTTATTGTGATGGTTGGTATGGTGATAGGGAATTAATGTTATTGTTTTCTTAACATATGATAGGGATTTAGAATCCATAAACGAAATTAGAGCAAGGCTTTTTAAATGCCACATAAAAATATATATTAACAATACACTACCATGCTTAGGAAAATAAGGCGAAGGATGTAAAAAAAATCTTTTAGTTTCAAAATCCACAATAAAGTTGCTCTTTCTTTCAGAAAAGATTATTTAAGGCTATCAGTTATCCTGTTAGTCTTCTAATCAGTAGTAGGCGGTATTTCTTACACTATTTGAAATGTCTCAATATAAAAACGGAATTTTCCAGTGTCTTCAAAATTGTATCAATTAATGTAATTAAAAAAAATAAATACCTTTTAGCTTATTAATGACAACACATAAATTACTTTCGCATCTTCAAGAAGAGAGACCTTTCACCGTATCTTATAGTGACTTATGGCCATTATTCGGTTAATCCTTTGCATAGTTTCTGGAGACAGCAACACAAGCATAATGTATGTTGAACTATATAAATTTAACACAGCAAGCAGGCGAAAATGGGAAAAAGTGAATGAGAACGACCAACTTGATACACTTCCAAGAGACCTACTTGTTAAAAAGTGAGCCCTCGTTAGCGTTTTGCACTTTCGAACTTTTTCCAAGACACAAGTGTGGCACTCGAAACCCCATTGAAGCAAAAGGTCGAGAGCGGCAAACTCCAAAAAAGAAAACTTCACAAAAAGAGCAACGCCTAATAGTGGGTCACGGCTGCCCCTTCAGGGTCGGTCAGCCTCAGAAATCTGAATGATTACATTTCAAGCGATGATGAAGACTGTCTGCTTCTGCATCTATCTAATCAGAAGCGGTTGCCCAGGGATGCATCCTCGTGTTCCCATCGACTGGAATATTGGAGGGGTTGTCATGGCGACAATTACAACAACGGCCTCTTTTGTGATATGTGAATTCAGCCCTTTTGCGAAATGAATTGGATTGGTGGATGGGAATGGTATAAAAAGGGGCCTTGTTCAAAATAGGAAGGCGGCGAGCGACGCGACGTATGAACTTATAAAAGAATAATTCCGGTGATGAATTGTTTAGGGCCGGATGGGAGTGATGAGCCTCTGACCTGTTTTGTGAGTCATTTAATTGTGGAAATAGGAGGAAAGGGGAAAATTCTATGTAGTATCAAACAAGAACCAGTAGTAACACCTACACAGTGTTTTGCAATATATGCAGAGATTTGGTTGCATTGCACGATTAAGAAAATAAGTATTGCCTGATTTAAAACGTTAAAGCTTGGTCGGTTTAATAAAAAACAATACCCACAGTCTTATTTTTTAAATTGTACTAGAGCTTGAACATGTACTCTTTACAACATTAAAATTAGTTATTAATACTAAAACATTGAAATTAGTTATTAATACTAATGCCTATTTGGGCTAAATTTAAGCGACTTCCAAAGTATTTATTTGGACACAATGGAAAATCTGGTACATATGAAATTTGGAATAAACAGAATTACAATGTATCCTTTGTATTTTTATCGATCTCTCGCCTTAAGTGAAAGATTATTTTAAGTACAAAAAAATAATACATTTCTAGATAAGGTACAATGCAGCTTCACAAAATAGGAGCTCACCACTCGACAATATGACGTAACCCGATGCTGTCGTGTGACCGAACTCACGTTCTGCTACGGTAAGGAATTTCGATAAAAAGATAATGGATGCTAAGAAGTGCCGGAACTTGCAGAGAGAAACTAGATAAGACTGGGATTACATTGAAGGTTTTACAACAGCGTTGAGTCAATCAGAATTCAGCTGTATTTTAAGGAATATGACATAAAATTCACAGCTTAAAGAAGTTTTTAGTTACATAAAATGCTTTCTGTTAGTTATTATTTTATTAATAATTAAATATGAGATTCTCTAATACAGTTTAAGGTTTAGTAATGGTATTAACAAGTAACCGTGAAGCCACAAGATTTGTAAATAATTTCTTTATTGCAATTTGAATGGCAATAAAGACCACTTTCTAAAAACACATCTAACCTTATTTAAATGAAAAAAATCCAACAAAAACAACTTTCTGTTTTTGAGTTAGCAGAAAAGAACAATCAATGCATTCATTAACCAACAAGATCACTGACTTGCAAGATCCTTGAAAGCGATTTAATATCTACAAGAAGTAAAACAACCGAAAAACAAAAGTATCTAACAGTAGGTCAACTTGGTGCATCAACTGAAAATTGATGTATATCCTCCAGCTAATTGCAGAAAGTGTGATCCACCCATCATTGATGCAGTCATGTTGGCAAGGATAGGCTAACCTCGTATAAGAAGTTATTGATAAGCGACCTTTTTATTTTAATTTCCTTTCTCTCTTATAAACAATCAAAATAGGTACGTGTAAAAGCAAAACATAATTAAGACGTGGGAATAAAAAATAAATTTCTTGAGAAAGTAGTTTGATAGCATTTGCGGAAAGAAATTGTCTGAATGAATGCTCATTGTTTTAAAGTTTGACTCATTAAAATTGATCGAATATTACCTCCTTTTTAATCATAAAAATTAGTTTCATTTAATGATTTAATATTACAGATATAATTTTTTTTTAAGAATTTAACTTTTATAAATTTAACACAAGCGCAATAAATAAAACAAATTAACGAAAACTATTTAGTAGTTTTCGATAATAAAACTACTAAGTTTTTCGATAACGTAAGAGAGAAAAAAATTATTAATAAGATAAACAAGGATTATTTCTGTAGCACATATAAGAAACACATTAAATATTATGAAGTTTAAAAATTTTTAGCAATTCATAAACAGTGTAAGGTAAAATAACCATTGAAAACAACTTAATTTTCCGAATATTTTATAAAAATGTAGGTTAGAAAAGTTAAAAATAGCTTATTTAATAACCAATTTACCCAACCTGGGCCATATATAATTTTTTTTTCATTTAGGAGTCAATAAAAATTCCAACTTATTCACAAATTTGTTATTTGCAAATGTTCAATCTCAAGGAAAATTCTCCACCCAGACCAAGGTTAAAATCTAACAAGTAAAATCATGTGATCTCAAAATAATGTTGAAAATCAATTGATAATTATCTAAAAAATAATGCGCTAAAATGACGATGCTAAAAATGGGTAAAATAAAAAAAAACTTTTAAAAGAACCTTGGAATGTAATTCATTTTCGCAGTGCTATACTATGCAATATTTTCTCTGAAACTGCTCGCAAATCATAGTTAGTTGGAATTATTGTTGCACTAGAGCTACACGAGGGCTATTGGCGACGGGTGTCATAATTTAAAACCACAATCAAGTGAAGAGCAGACACCTGAATAGGCAGCCAACGCAACCGTTAAGGGTGACATCGTACGCAGCGTTGGAACTTTGAAGCATATTTAACGCGCACTCCCTCTACACGGGGCATTATTCGTCGGACATTTTGGGCAGCGAGGGTCATTTATAGGTCGGCAATTATTTTGGCGATGCCCAGACCCGAACATGGGACCATTCGCATGCAAGGCGAAAGCCTTAACCGACTGGGCTCCCCAGCCCCCCCTAAGTTACACGTCCGGCTCAAATCATAGCCTACCAAGACACTCACATGCTTATCAGTATTTCTCATTGGATAGTGGAATGTTTACAACATTTGGACATTTTCGTTGCTATAGGCAACGTAAAGCAAATAATCGCCAAATCGAGACAGACTATAATATCATGGCTGCTCTGGCAATTTTAAAAAGGGGCTATAGGAAAGCCCTCAAACCCCTGGAAGGGCCTGGATACAATCAGACACCCCCTCGTACCAGAATGGGAGGAGATTATAACATCCTGATGGAGTGCTAGCCAAAGGAGGGGGAATGAATTGGTATAAAATAAAAGTTTACAAAAAAAAAACAATCTCTGTTATTGAGAGTACACCCGTGCAACGTCGTGTTACAAAAGCTAGTAATAGATAATTTGAAAAAAAAAATCACTTTAGGCTATTTCCATGCAAAATTATCCTTCCTGAAGTGGAAGTCACGTGTGTAAAATGTGATTATCACTACATGTTTTAACTTTAAATGAGGAAAAAATGAGCGGAATAGCTGATCCACACTTATTGCAACTATAAATAATGTAATGAGATTTAATTAATTTGATTTATCTTTTAAATTTAAAAAGCTTTTTGAAATTGTGACTTACACTACAGTTACATGGAATTAGCCTTTATAACTCACGCCATTACGGTGATCTTTGTGACCATATCTCGTGGTCATTGACCATAATATCTATGTATATTTGCATATTGCAAGGGAATTTTATACGCTTAACAGGAGATTATGTCCACCAACGCAACAGCTGTGAAATGTTCTACTTTCGTTATCATTGAGTCAACATTAATGTAAACATAAAAAGAGCAGAGACGGTCTTTAAATTTTATCTCTGTGTACTTTTAGATGTCTAGTGTTGACAAGGAAAAAATTGTGATCAGTACAACATATATCCTTATCCGAAAATTGAAGGAAAAAAACTTTCAACAAAATTTCTATATGTTTACTTCATATTTCCATTTATTTCAATTTCCCTAAAAGTTTTGGAATGAGGAATAAATTTATGAACTAATCTATATATATAATACTCTTATACGGAACCCAAATTTCCTTATATTTCTATCTCTGGAATGGCAACAATCGAAATGAACTAAAATACTACTAATTTCAAAACGGCCGACTGAAAACAACAAAAAAGTGTTTGAAACAACAAAACTTTAGGATAGAATCAGTAAGTTTAAATTTAAACATGCATAATATTAGGGACGTTTAAAGTTGGAAAATTTAATACTTGCCCTCTAGTAGTTTATATTGCTTTAAATAATACACGCAAAAACATACAAATAAAAACAGAGATTATCGGTAAAATAGATGTATTAGAAACGACATAAAGTTTTTTCGTGATCAATATGATATTTTTCATAATCAAGTGAAAAATATAGGTGTAGCGTAGGATGAAACAATGGCAAAAAAGCTATTTTTCCACACTTGGTGTAAGTAGTAACTTTTGCTCACTGGTTTTTAGAAAGCATGACTTTACGTAAGATTATTCATTTAAATTAAGTGGGATTTTTGCACGGGATTATTAAAATGTATGTTAATTTTGTCTATTTTTTTAGCCTTCTTCCTTAGTTCGAATTGGAAATAAATAATAAAAAAAGTAGGCAGTAGGTATTGACATCTTGGAGTTTTCCGTCTGTCTGTCCGTGCGACCTCTCTATCAAATTCCGTACTAAACCGTCCGATTTTAAAATATATATTTAAGTTAGAAACCGATGATATCAGCGAGATATCAGAGACATTTTTTTACAAATTATTTGCCTTTTCACCTGTTTGTCTTTTCGTACTTAAAGAACCTTATTGAGTATTAAAGTAATGGGAAAGTAGGCTATTCTAGATCTTTCAGTAAGAGAAGAAAATGTCAAGACTAATTATTCACTTTCAAAATGTCTAATGAAGAGAATATCCTCTCGTTAGTCAAGCAAACACACTTAGGTACTACTTTTTAATTAGAAAGTCAGCTTATACCACAGCGAGAAGATAGATGGGTAGTTCTTTCACAAACTTCCCATTGTTATACCTTATCAAACCTTCGAGGAAGGCAAGTTAATTAGGAGATTACTTAAGTAAAAACACACACAACCCGAAGTGCTTCACGTAGTTTTTTTACTGGATAACTTCTTGTGAATTTTTAAAAAGCCTTAATGTAGGAATTGACAATTGCATCATTTTTAAAAGTCATGCAATTGCTACGTTTGTAATGGCGTAAAAATTTGACCGTTGTGATAATTTCAAAAGACGAGGATACTTTAAAACAATAGAATGTGCTATAAATCTCGATTTCAAACAGTAGTCTTATGCAAGTAAAAACGACTTAGAAATTTTTAATGAATTGGTGAAGAAATGTCTAAGATTTAAAATCTTAGCCGATATTACAGGTATGTAGGGTTTTTTGGTTGAAAGAACGTCTCGTTAGAGCTACACGAGAGCTGAAGGCGATGGGCGGCTTCATTGATATAGGACTCACGGTCAAGTGATTAAGGTATGAAGAATAAGGAAAAACGAAGTTTTAGTGTTTGCTTGAACTTACGATTTTTAAAGGGTATTTTATTAACACAAATTATGAAAACAAAAAGCATTTTCTAGATTTAAGGGCAGACAAAAATGCTACACCCTAATAAAGAATGAACAATGTTAACAAAACTAAATAGTATAGTATGAAATAAAGTTGCAACTCAGAAAAATAATAACAGCGTAAGAGCCCCCTCTGGGAGTACCAAAACGCAATAAATAATAAGCTATTGAGCCATTAATGCCACAATTCATCACTTCCATAATGCATATATACTTTTTCAGCGTTTGTAACAATGCGTGTAGGAATATAAGCGTAACCTTACATGGTTGAATCGTGCCTAGTAGATATTAAATAAACCAGTAATGTTACTCCTAAAAGTGGGGAACGGTCATTATTACAAGGAAACATTTTTATAACAATAGTAAATGTAAACACATTGTGTGCTATATATATATATTTATCTAAAAAAAAACTTTAATTTTATAAGCACAACAAATGTGTATATTGTGTAAAAACTATTTGCCATTGCCAAAGGTATTTTAAATATAAAAATCATTTTTAAAATGAAAATACAAAAAACCCTAATAATATATCAAATAAAGTATTATATGAATAAAAAATTATTTCAATGAATATCAGTTTTTGAAACTGTATAGATAAGTTTATAAAAATATCATTAGCATTTAACGTAGGAAGGAAAGATGTGTTAGAGGCCGAAAGAGATACGACCAATGTGAGGTGAGGTAATCAATGACATTATCTTGAAGGTAGTAATTAATAAAGGTCAATAGGAAATTAATATTGCATCAATAGACAAAGGCTAACCGATTAGAAAATGACAACAAAATCTGAAATAAATCTTATGTGTCAACATCACAATAAAAACCCATCCTTTGTCCATAGTTAAACAATATATTAAAAAACATACGCGAAAGTCAACTTATACTGGGTCAATACATTGAAATAAATTTTGCTACAATTCACTTAAAGCAAAGCATCATCCAAACAGCATTTTATTAGTTAAAAATTAGATGGAAAATTACTTATAAAGAATATTACTTACTCTGCCTGTTGAAAAACAAAACCATAATCTAACATGAATCTTTTTGCACATCTAAATGATCTCCTAAAGAAAGACATTTCAAATAAATGCTGAATATCACTTTCAAAGTTAATCAGTCGGCAATGGACGCTCAAACTCAAAAAAGGAACCAGACAACTGATGCCCAGAAGGTGATTCGAAATGGCCACCTTAAAAGTAGTAAATTCACCTGACCAATGAGCTACCAATACAATGAATGGTCCCACAACACCCCCCAAACTACAACCCCCTATATGACTCATACTTCTCCCCCCTCTCCAGACAAAAAGAAACAGGTAGGAGCAAAGGTAAAAGGCCGCACGTAAAAAAAGACAAACCACTAGATGTTCAGGGTAGTGTGACCAGACGTACTGCTTTTCGCACTACATTTTAGGTCCTGCCTATTTCAAAAAGTCCTAAAATTATAAAATGTCCTGTTTTTTGGATTCATATTGTAAAATGTCGTGCATTTTGAGTGATGATTAAAATTTAAAAAAAAAAAATCTTAAGCAAGACATTTTCTTTGCAGATAACTCACTTATTTCAACCCAACCAGAATAAAGCGAAAGAACTATTACATCATAAAATTTCAATTGATTATTATTCCATTTATTAACCATTTTATTTAAAACAAACTAAGTGGTTTGCATCTTATTACAAGACAAGTTATTGATGTTTCAAATACTTCGTCACCCTAGTTCAGGGTTGGCTATATCAAGATATTTAGAAATTTTCATGATTATTCCCAATTTTAAATGTTAACCTCAGATATACCAAATGTAATTAAATTTCTTTTTCAGCAATTTTTATACTGTTCAAATTTTTACAGTTTAAGGATATCACCTTTACAGTTTAGTTTTTCAATATTGTGCTCTGTAAGTAAATTTATTGACCTAATTATGATTTAAATTTATTTAAATCATAATTATGTCAATATCATCAAATTGTCAATAATTAGGTCAAAAGCAGCAATTTGGCTAATTACGCACAAACCACAGATAATTTAACCAAATACAAGTCAATTCCGAGGCCCAACATTTTGAGCTTTTCCATATTTTAACTCATTTATTCTATATATAGAATCTGGTTTCTTTCAAATATTTTCTTAGAACCCATACTAACACTTGCAAAAAGTATAGGGAAAATCATAAGACTTTCATATCAGATATTATTTGCACGGAAGGTTAACTTTGCACTTAGCAGGATATTCGGTAATGTGGTTTTTAGCGGAACATTGAGCGAAAAAATAATCCAGTTAGCACGCAACCTGACATTAGATTTTCATTTCAAGCCATTTTATTTTCATTAACGCGACACATCAGAGCAAATAAAAAAAAAGTTTTATCATAACGCTAGATCCTCTAAGTAGGCAAATATGATCGAATTTACAGTTTTGATTTTGGAAATATAAGGGTTTTTTTCTTCTTATACTCTCCTTGTGGTTGTTTTAAGATGGTTTCAAGTTTTAGATATTATAACATTCTTAACTCATACTTATTTACTACACTATAAAAAAATCTACCTGACTATAAACAAATTTAAAAAAAAACTATCTTGCTCTATAACTACCTCAAAACAATTGTGTACTAAATTTACTTCTTGCAATTGCTGGAAATTCCAATAAAACCTTCGGATCCCAAATCCGTAAAACATATAAAGAAATGGAAATGGATAGGCTGAAAATGATACGTGAAGCCACACAGAGAAAATTAATTTTGTTTTAAATAAGATAAAGTAAATTGCTCGACAAAGTAAAACCTCGCTCTTGTATTGCGTTTTCACTTGAAGAAATATGATAAAAAAAGTTAAATTAATATCCTTTGTGTAGGACATGAACAATAACTGTAGGTATAGGCATTTTTGTGAGAGAGTTTGGGGAAATGTTTTATGTATTACGAAGAATTAATATTTTGGTGATTATATTAAAAGAGCAACTTAGAACAAAATATTCAACATAAATATAGGTTTTAAAAAGACGTTTCAATTACTTTTATACTTATTGGCTTATTTCCATTAGTTCATATTTTTTTAATTTTTCGTTATAGAGAGTATGTTAGAATTTACTGTTATCCATTACATTAGAGGGAGTTATACAGTAACAAAATAAATTAATTAGAACGTTATAAAATAACATTAATAAAATATAATTTATATTCATTATTATTTCCAAAAAATAAACAACTAAATTTTAACTCGTTTTAATACCAATTTAATCGATTTAATTTTATTCCATTGATAAACAAAATCGCATACATTCATGTGCAGTCTCCTAAAATAAATGTGATTATAATTAAAAAAATATGTTAAGTCGTTTAGAAAATGTAAAAATTATATTAAGCAGTTTTTTTGTCTATATACAAATTGGTTATACTAGGTAAACAATAGCATTTTAAATGTTGTAATGTATTTTTTGTCATTATTGTTTTGCTTTTATTTCATTCTTGTAAAATAAAAAAAATCCGAATATAGCAAATCTATCCAAGTGTTATGCTATAATTTTGCAACAATGCATGTATAAATACAAAACAATTTTTTCTCTTTGCTTTGTATTAGAGTTTAACTTCAATCTGCCAGTTGCTAATTTGTTGGTGGTTAAACAGTTAAAATGCATTTCAAAAAGAAATCTCGGGAATTCTTCAGAACTCGGAAACATATTCCTGAACAAAAATACTTGTACTATGCAAAGAATCCAATATCTCGATCGGAAAGATTAACTATTGAGAAAGTTCTTCAGCCAAACCAGAATAAGATCCATCGTTACAACAGTTTAATACGTCAGGACAACAATATTGTTGAAGATCCTGTTTATCCGCGACATTATGCAAAAAGACCTAATTCTGCAAAAATTAGAGAAAAATACGGCTTAAATTTGGAGAACTTCGTTAATCACATAATGCCAAGGGTGCAAAGTCGCTCTGTCGAAAAAGCATCTATGAATGAGTTGAATAATTTTAATCGCCAAACGACTAATTCAACAAAAAATGCAGGTACATTTCCATTGATGCTAATAGCTTTAATAATCCCTTTAGTGCTATGTGTATTGATAGCATCTTCTTACTGTCTGTGGAAAACTTGCTGTAAAGATGGCAAAACTTCTGATAAGGCCATCAAAAAGAGAAAGAAGAAAAAGCCTTACAAGGATATCAAATACCAGCAACTAAAAATGAATGCTTCATCAAAACAAGACAGAATAGAAAGTTTGATTGATTTGAAGAATAGTTTTGGTGATACTACTATCTTAGCTCCCGAAGATTGCATGAAGCATGTGAAAGTGCCTTTTTCTGAAATCCATTTTTGTGAAGCGCACTCTGAACGCAACTCCAGTCAGGGCACCCAATGCTCTTGCTCTGTCTGCCTACAGCCATTAAAATGTGTTGAAAATTTTGTGAAATACAAGGGTCAAGGCGTGGTTAACGATTTCGACTGTTCTTCGTCTACAAATGAAACGACAAACAGCGACAGCCTTCACTTCGGGAATAAAGATTGGATACCGCAAACAGTTCTTCCTAATTCCAACAAAGTCAGCCAATCAGATACTGCTGTTCAAAGTTTGTTGGATATTAAAATTTTCCGCGGTGTTAAGTGCACGAATGAAATTTCCTTCACTGTTGCTAATATAGAACTGCCTACCCAGGAAGGAAGTGTCAGTCCGACAGTGTTTTCGAAGTTACCAGATCAAATTATCGAAACCACTAGAGATGAATCGAAAAAGGATCTCAGAGATGCTTTTTGCCAATTACCAGAAGATATAAAAACGAAATATGGGCGTGCTATAAAAAATGATGCAGATCTCACTGACATAAATGAGTCAAATTTAGATCAAGCTTCAATCTCCAGCTCATCATCCTCTGATGAAAGTCTATATTATGACCAACCCTATAAATACATATATTACAAGCCACCCATTTCTACTTGATGAAGAAATTTTTTGAGGATTTATACCTTTTCAAGAGTTGCTATCTATCCTCTCCTCGAGACAAATGTGAAGGAAAATGTAAATGGTCATTAGAAACTGCAAAAAAATATGTAGTATTCAGAAAATCGATAATTGTACGCAGTGAGGGTCCACCTTAAACCCCAGAAAGTTGTCTCATTGCAACAGTTATAGGATGGACAACAACTTGTCAATATTATCTTCTAAAATAGTGCACTTCAAACAGTTTCCAGATTGGTCGAGGATTTGATCTTTGGAAAAATCAAAAGCGCATGTCATCGCAAGACTTATTTAACAAAGAGAGTAAAGATTCGACTTAAATACAGACCACTTTCCTCGCCATTGCATATCTCTACTATGATAACATTTCTCCAACATTACCTCCCAAATTAGAGAATTTCAATCAGTTTCCTGATCTGCCAAGAATGAATGGCTTTTCAAACCAAGAGTAATGTCATCAAAACTGTCTTTTGGCATTGCTGAGACGAGCTGTACCTTTCAGAAGAAATTATCTGGGCAGAAGGAGAAAATAAGTATCTTCCTTGAAGCAGCAAAGCAGGAATCAGTAAAAAAACCTACACTCAGAGAGATTGTGGCGTGTAACTTACAGCTCGGAAATATACATTGACTTTCAATGAATAAAGGCATTGAAGCTTTTGCTAAAAATGCAATTTGTGGGATGTACCAAGAGCGGAGGTGCACTAAAAAAATCTTCTTATGTGGACTGTAAAGGACTTCTTAAAATGAATTCCGTTGAATCTTATTAAAGAATGTGTTTACCATTTTTAAAAGTGGAAAAGCAACAAAAAAAAAACATTCAAATCATTATATGGTTGTATGCATTAAAACATATATTATCGACTATGATCTTTGATTTTTTTTTACCCTCTTCCGAAAAATTGAACTTTAACAAAATGTATCTGGCTCGTAAAAAGGAGCTTACTATAATGTAAACTTATGGGAAAATATAGTACAACATTTTTATGTAACTTCAGAACAAATCATCCGTCAAATAAATGTTTTTAAATGTTTTTAAATGTTTATAACTAAAAAAATATGTTAGTTTTCTTTCTATTTAAAACCGAAACAGCAGATTTCAAAAATTGCAGGTAATATTTTAGTTTTTAAATAAATATATGTATGCATTGTGCCGGGATTCTCAAAGACTCTTACCCATAAACTTTTTAAACAAACTCCCCATTAACGCAGTATTTAAAGAAATTTTATTAAATTATTTATTATTGAGTTTGGGAAAATCTTAATAGGAATTAAACATGTTTTACTTTTTTACTTCTACTTTTTTTTCAAGATTTTTTAATTGAATGTGGAAGCTGTTATAAGTCACAGTTACTGTAGCATTGGCAGCTATTCACCCGATTGTTTGTAATGGTAAAAATCACAGGGCCACGGAACAACTTGGGCATGTGCTACGTCATCAGCTGTTAATCGTTTTTTTTTTTCGGTCTTTTGAGGTCGCTGTAATTAAGTAAATATTGCGCAGAATGCAGAAATATTTAGGAGTTTAGGATTATGAATTTTAGGATTAATGGTATTTGAAACATAATTAAATATAGATTTTAAAAAATTAATAAAATAGTAAACAAGCCATATAAATACGAATATAACGAATGTTATTTTGTCAGACATTTTCCCAAGTTTTGTAAATCAAACATAAGTATGTTTAAGCCCAAAGTAAAAAGTATTATTTTGAAACAATTATTAGCATTCATTAACCCGCGATATTCGTACAATTTTTTTGTCTGCTGGTTCTTTGTTATATCTTTGTCACTATCTATTCAATAAAGTTTCTGGAAGGAAACATTTATCTACAGTTTCTCTAACGGTTTTCAAAGATCACATCTAACAAAAAGTATATCAGTGCCAGAATCTGGCCTGCTCTGGATTCATGGAATAAGCAACTAATTCTAAAGGCACACGACTTTTAAGCAAAATGACTATTTAATGCTCCAAGGCTGACAAAGGCATTCCTTACACCCACTACCATTTTCATGCTTTGGGTCCTTTATTCCTTTTATTATTGCAATCAAGGACATTTCCGCCTTTTAGTCAAATGACAGACCAAAAGAGCCCAACTCTATTCCTCAGTTAAAGTGGAACGACTCGTGTTACCCATTTTTCTTTTCTTATGTTCCAACTTCACTAAGAACGCGTCATGTCTCAGTAGGCATGGGATGTAGAGCATTTAACGAAAATAAAACGTAAACTAACTCGAAACAATTCCGACATACGGCACATAAAAAAATAAACATCCTGTTTAACATTTTAACTTTAAAACGGTTAGACGTATGCGGATAAACTATTTGTGTTGCAATTTGCAAACTTGTAATTAAAATTAGTAACCGTGCAAAAAATACACATAATTTAAAGTAGATAGTTTAAAGTAGACCGTCAAACATATACGGGCTCTAGTTTATATCATATCATTATAATATTTGAAATTTATGTACAACTCTACATTTCAAGGGAGATCTAGGGGGCAGGGGGGAGGGGGATAACTTTCTATAAATCAGAAGCTTAGGAGTTAGTATTGAGATTGTAAACTTTATTCTAAAAATATTTCAAAAAAGTATCTTATTACACACAACATATATCTTATACGTTGTGTATATTATACATAAAACAGCTTAATCAATATTTCTAAGATACCACTACTATTTGAGAGAAACCAACACAAAATGGAAGAAAAGGCAACTCCCAAGATAGCACTGCATAGAAAATCAAGGTCTCAATTGAAAACAAACCATACATTAATTTCAAATGTGACAAAGAGAAGCCTGCGACTTACACTCGGAAACAATGAAATAGTCGTAACTGATGCAAATAAATTTTACGATGTGGTCAAAAGAGACGAAAAGGTTTATTGTAGTGTATGTAACTGCTACATTTCTTCGAATGCAACTTAGGACTAAAGTTTTCCTTTGGGGTTTCCGATAAACTGAAGATGGTGTGGGATACAAAACTTGAAACCTCTCTGTAAAATGAATTCGCGCGCGCGTTTTGGTCTCTTCCCCGTGCATTCATTTATTAAATTGCGAGGTATGAAATAAATCACATAAATCGAGTTTCTTTGAAAGGGTGTGGGGTGAAAAATGGGGAGTTTGTTTATAATCGAGTAAAATACGATTTATTATCATTGAGAAATTAAAATGCCAAAAGCAATTTAATTTTGCAAATGGGAGTTTAAACTTATGTTATAAGAAACTTATCGTTTCCCTATTGTCAATAACAACAATATTAAAAATTTCTTTGGGATTAGTTTAATCTTTTCTCCCAAACAAGTCAAAATACGAAAATATGTGTTTTTCTAAACTCGTGTTTTAAAATTTTGTTTTAATTTTTTTTATTCGTTACAAAAGAATTGCTTGAACTAAACTGCAAGCCATTTCAAAACAGCATAAATAAACATTTTAAATAAAGCATTTGATATGAATTTACATAAATTGTTTGGAAACTTTTGGTTCTTACTATTTATAGATTGGTGCAATATATATACACATGATTTTTTAATAAAATTGTTAATTTTGAAACTAGTCAAAATAAAAATTCCGTAAATGTTAGCATTACCTAATAATTTGAGATTTTTTCAAAACCATTCATTATAATAAAAACAACTTAAATACCATGAAAATATCAATTTACAAGAAAAAAACTATCTAGGAGCTCAGAAACAAAAAAAAGTATTAAAAAACTAGTAGGTAAGCAAAAACAAAAAAAATTAGGTAAACGTTTTATAGTTTATAAATTTCATTACCGTTACTCATTTTTTTTTAAAAGGAAATTCTTGTATAATTTTTTATTCCATCATAATAAACTTATTTTACATTTTAAAAAAATACTAAAATTGTAATTCCTTAAATTAACACAAACAAACTTATATAGAACCTAAAATAATTTAATATAACATAATTGAAATATAGCAATACATTTTCGATCAAATAAAAGCTGTAAATTCTAGAACTAAAAGTTTTTTTTTTAAAAATAGATTAATAAAAACAGAAAAATAATGAAATAGTATACATTTCTTTTTAAAATTAAATTGCAAACCAATGACAATAAATTATTAATATGAGGGAAAAAACTAAATATAATTAAAACAAGTATAACACCAATAAAGTGCTTTCAAAAATACTAACAAACATAATCCAAAAATTACAATACCTTCTCCTTAAAGCAATCATCGATATATCCAAAGGTATCTCATATCAAATATTAACACATCTCGGTAGCTCACAAACAAAAACCACGCAGCTTATCACTTCTCCAGCCTCAGATCTACAAACATTTTCCACCTGACAAACAACCACACAAACACATAGACAACGATAAAGAAACGTCACCTCTCTAGCTCGCTCTCTGAGCCTTCTCTCTGATGCTGTCTCAGCTGACTCATGAAGAAGCCACAATTCAGAAAGTTTTCTTCTTTCCTTGTTTTTTG
The DNA here is from genome assembly GCA_019343175.1 of Oedothorax gibbosus. Classification (NCBI taxonomy): domain Eukaryota; kingdom Metazoa; phylum Arthropoda; class Arachnida; order Araneae; family Linyphiidae; genus Oedothorax; species Oedothorax gibbosus. The sequence goes on from CM033277.1 coordinate 31,213,196, forward strand.
CCACACTTGACTGATTGAATTAGGGATGGTGATAAGACTGGAGACACGGCATCGGCATTAGTAAAGTACAGACGCAGGACATGTGCTGTTATCGATCGGGTAGAGAGGTGTTTGGATTTAGAGGTGCCTCAAAGTCAGATGCAATGAAAGCGGTACTTACAGAAAGGCATGAAAATTAAATAATTTTCAATATCTTATGCAATGTTTAAGATACCTTGCCAGCTAACTCGCTTTTGCAAGTGAATTAAAAGGATTTCTAAGAAGTTCATTAACGATGACGCATATAATCTTCAAAATAAAGGCGTTGTAAACATTATATTCAGAAATAGTGTCTTAATAAAGAAATTGAGAAGTAAGGAAAGCAATTGCAGACTTTTTTTTTAAAACAGAAATAATGAAGAAATTAATTTGTCCGCCAGTATAAACTGAAAAAAAAACGAATACCGAGAAACATTAGAATAAGATTTTACTTGTAAAACTATTTTTAAAACCCGTTGAATTATCCGAAATCTCTATTCATGCTTGTCTGACTGTGAGACATAAAAATATCCATCAATTTGCCAAGCATAAAGTTTGGGAGTTCGTCCGCAGCAATATGTCTTGCGTCTGGACTCGGAATGATGTTGAAGGATAATAATAAGCGGAAACGAAAAGTCATGGAACTGTGAGTGTCATAGATTTTTTTTCCCTGTGAACCTGACCCGTTCCTAACACCCCTATACGCGGATTTCTTTGTTCTTTTTCTATATTGTGAGTTTTGATTGGCACGCATGGATGACTAGGGCCGAGCATGTGCGGTAGTGGTAGGAGTGGTAGGCGGTATGGCAGACAGGTAGCCGGCAGGTAAAAACAAAACAGGGCAGAATAGGGTAAAAACTGCTAAGGTGAGTGATTATTGCAATTTTTCCCAATTTACAAAAATTAAAAAAGACCTTTAAAATTAAATATTCAGTATTTTAATTTATTATGAAATTGTAATGAAAGTAAAGGTAAGGTAACAATATGAGAATACCCCCCCCCCCCCCTCCCCCAATCCTCGTTTGTGCAAAGGCCTTGTTTGCCAGACATACTACCCATTACTCATTGACTTCTTAAAATGAAGTTAGATAAATTTTATTAATGCGAACAAAGAAATCATATTCAATTGTTATTAACCTGAAAAATCAAAAAATATATATAAATATGAAAACGTAATCTAGCACTAAAAAAATATGGTATCCTTGTACTCACATCAGCTAGATAATAACTAGTTACGAGATCTCAATTTTTTTCCAATTTCAATGTGATTTTATTAATAACATAAATTTTAAATTATTTTTAAATGCTTCTATATATTTAAGTTAGTATACTCAATTTTGAAACGCTTACTAAAGATGTAAATAAATAGACTAAATTAGAAATTTAAAAAAAATAGAAGATAATTTTTTTTTAAAAAATGTATGAAACAAGGAACTGAACTTGTTTAACATAAACATGTATTTTTAAATTACTTATTGATGTTAACAAAACAAATAAATCAAAGTTCTAACATACTACATTGAAACAAGTAGGTTTGTTACAGAATCTGTCACTTAAACCGCTTCCACACAACATTTGTGCTCAACAGGAAACAAACTATTTATACACCACAGAAAGAAATTCGCCAAACAGGGCCTTTAGCTAGTTGTAACTCAACCTTTTCAACGTCAAAATTAACTATTTTCATTAATCTTCGTTCTCAGAATTAAGAATTATACTTTATCGTTTGCAAAATTTGTTTGAATTTCGAAGAAAAAAGATGTAATTTTTTTAATCAATATCTTTGAGTCGCCACAATTTCCCATTTACATTTCTTTTGAAAATTCAGTTATTATTAATCGTTTGTTAAATTAATTTACAGTTCGAAAAATATATAATTAGTAAAATTGACGCAATAAAAATAAAAGCGAAACTGCACATTTTTTATGCAAAGTTGGAATTCTCTATGCATCTTTCTTCATACATATATAATGAACCATCAAAAGAACTATATGGGGCAGTTGGCAATAGCTCTGCGGTTTTGTTTTCATGTCTTTGTTGATTTCTTTCAACAGTGTTGCCACCAGTTTTAGGAGAAAAACACTACGAAAAAATACCATTTAATTGTAAAATTACAAAAACATACCATAAAAATACTAGCAAGCGTTATAAACGTAGTGTGGAAGCTTAAATCCAAAAATGAGTCCACGGGGAAAACTAAATTTCTAAACACGATAAACTCTCGAGGCTTGTAAAATTTTCTGTCATTTTCAGCAATGTGTTTCATATAAGGATGAAAAAGGAATCTCGCGGTTTGAACGAAATCGGGTCAACCACTTTAGACAAAAATGAAGTTCATGTTCAAGGTAAACACAAGAGGATTGAATCTGTAAATGACAACCGGTAACGGAGGCATCAAATGGATGACCCAAACATATTCAGAAATTTTACCGGGCATTCAAAAACAAAAAATATAGCCTCATTTTATGTGTGTTATCAAAAAAAACTAATAAAGCTCATTATATTCAATAACTGGTTTTGACATTTGAAAACTTTTTTGAAATTGAATTGGTTAGTTTCTATATATGGGTATAAAAAATAAAAGATGATTGCACCTTTCATAAACTTTTGTCAGCCATGTAAGCACTTAGCATAACCTAATGGAGTTTTGTATTGTATTTAACTTATAAGTAACTTTGCATAAAGACAAAATAAATTTCAATAAATGGAATTAATGTAAGCCAAAATCAAAGGGTCTGTAGTTTCAAAACAATAAAGTATTTGTATAGTTAAACTCGTAGTTTCCTTGCACATAAGCCACGACCATGGGCGGAGCTATAAAACGCACGGAGCAATCAGATAAAGACAAAATAAAACGAATGAAATTTTCTATTCATCTGATTGCTCCGCGCGTTTTATAGCTCCGCTCATGGTTGTGACCTCTGTGCAAGGAAACTATGAGTTTAACTATAAGATAAAGAGTCCGGTCAGTTTACTGGCGACTTCGTCCATTTGAATTTATGATTGTCAAGAGTGGCCAACGAAAGAATCGACCCTATGTTTTAGGTTACACTTTGGAGAATATGAGTTTTGCAACTAGACCCATCAAATTCGAAATGATTCATGTATACTAGTGTAAACGAATGGTAAACACATAAAATTTGTTTGTAAACACATAAAATTCAGTTTTAATGACACGATAAAAAAAAAATCTTCGTTGGGGAATGATAAATGCCCATTATGCGCGTATAGATCTTAACTCAGTAAAGTATAAGTTAAAATTATAAGTTACAAATAAGAATATGATTATGAGAAAATACTTATGAAAATACTATGAGAGTTCCATAGTAAACTCAATAAAAATGGATGAAGATTTGAGTTTTATTTTACTTTTTCCTAAAGCATTTGTTCCCATTTCTTTCAATCTGCTTGTCCAGCAGAGTATTAAGAGAACAATTTTCGAGAGCAACTAAAACCAACAAATTAGACTATTATGAGGTGACACAAGTGTTAAGCAATGTTTAACATCTACAGGTAAACGATGTTTTTGTTAAAGAAGCTGTGTTTTCAAAAGTAGAATAAGTAGTCAATTTTTGAGAGCAACTAAAACCAACAAATTAGACTATTATGAGATGACACAAGTGTTAAGCAATGTTTAACATCTACAGGTAAACGATGTTTTTGTTAAAGAAGCTGCGTTTTCAAAAGTAGAATAATCTACTTTGATCTTTCAAAGTTTAATGCTCCATTTGTTTCAAAGAGGAAACTAGTAACTAAGGGAAAAAACGAGCACGAAAGTAAACAAACACACGTTACAAAAATACCTCTCAAACTTCGCGTTAAAATACAAAAAAAGTAAATAAATGCATTTTCAGTAAATAGGTATAACTAAACCAAGGATTATCAGGAATGGTTATTATAAAGGAGGATTATCTTGTTAAGGTTATTATAAACTATATATCTTAAATATAAAAAGAAACTGCAGTGGCCATAAAATAAAAAGTTAAAATAGTGAATTCATAGTTTTGAAAAAAAAATAGTGCTTGTTATCAAAATAAGCAATTAACTAAATAAAGTAAATATCACGGTTGCTATTGAGGTACGTATAATGACGCTCGAAGTTCCATTGTAAGCCAGCTCAGGTGTCGACCTCGTTACTTGACCAGGGTTCTAAAGGGCTTTCCAAGGCTGAGTTTAAGCTCTGCATGGCGCCGGAAAACTTACAACCTATCTAACAAACAATGAAAGTCGCTTTATAAAAACGATTTGATTTGGAGACGTGATAAAGCTCAGTATAGAGGCTTAAAATGTACAGCCGCAAACATTCAACTCAAACCCCAAAAACAACAAACACAAAACCATGACTCACCTCCGTAGCCCAGTCGTTAAAACATCGGCCTCTCATACAGAGGGTCCCGTGTTCAAAACCCTGCCACATCCTATCGATGGATTTTTGTCGGCCAAAATAAATACAATCGAATTAATTAGGGGGTTCCCCGAGTGCACTGGCACAGACGTGCTCGTTAAACATGTGGTTCCCAACGTCCCGACGGCGGTGTTAGCGTACGATTCCGCTCGAAGCTTAGGTGCCATCTCAGGTGTCGACCTCGTCATTTGATCGCATATTTAAATTCCGAGGCGTAATTGGCTGTGTTAAAGCTCATAAAAGAGGTCAGAAAAAGACATCCTAAACTAGATTAAATCACCAAACAATTACAACAAACACAAAACCAAAACTCACTTATTCTGGAACTCCAGCCTGGCCAGCAGCTCCAGATCTTCTTTAGAACATGGCAGTCCAGTGGTGGGAGACAAGAGCTGCACCACTTTGGTCTCAGGTGGGTGCAAGTGTCCCTCGTCGGACGAGGACGATGACGTGGAGAGGGTGGTGGGGTGGGGCGGAGGGGTGGTGCACTCCTCTGATGTCATCTCAGGGGCGGGGATGACGGTCAGTGAGGGGCCGTCTTTGGGGGGCGGCCAGGGTTCGGTTGCGTCATCAGCGGTCGGGGGCGGATCCAATGGGCTGGAAGTGTCGCTGTGAAAGAGAGGGATTGTTAATTGATGTATATTTAATTGTAGTTATGTTTTAATGGTTTTTAAAATGCAACATTTTACAAATACAAAAAAATATGGCCAACGACCCAGTGAAGTACAACGTAAACCTATAAATTTGTTTTACAGTTATAATTAATGTACCAAAAGACTTTATGAATTAAATGAAAAGCGTGCGTATACTACTTTAACCCATTAGCGACGACTTTGTAAACACCATTAACGATTTCATTTCCGTATAAAAACATTAAAATTAAAGTTTTTTTAAAATTCGTTTATCGTGCAACTTATTTTGTCATATATTAATTTTTCAAGACAATGGTTTTCATTTGTCTTATATTTGGTTTTCTTAGATAAACTTCAGCAGAATTCTCATTTTCGCGCTGCAATTTTTCTTACTAACCGTTGTTAATGAGTTAACAGCATTTGGGATTTATCTGTTTTCCTGGAGTTTCAAGTTAAAAGAAAAAATAAATAGTTTTAGTTTGGTTTGAACTAACCCTGATAGCAGTTCTCCAATTTTATATCAAACGAGAGCATAACATGGTGTGAAAAAGATGTTCAGAATAGGCTTGAAACAGTAAATATCGGTCCAACTAGCCCTCGAATAGCAAAAAAAAAAACACCTCACAAATAAAAACTATCATTGTTAACCGAATAACCCTTATATTAAAAGAATACGATCATTTTCAGAAGTGAAATTTTTATTTAATGTGAAAGCTTTAGATTTGAATCATTAAACTAATATTAAATGTGTTTCTCGTATTACAAAAAAGACGAGAAAAGTTAAACAGTATTTAAGTCAGAAAAAAACTTTCACAGTAACTTTAAAAAAAGTTTTAAATCTCATATTAAATCGTATTTTTTCTCCGTCGCGTCGATAGCTCTGAAAGCTATTTGAGGAAATCTTTTAGAATCGGAGCAATAAAAAAAGCGGATTTACAGAAAAAGAGCAGAATAAAAATAAACAATAAAACTTTTCCAGTTTTCCTTTTTTTAGAGTAAATATTTGATTGCACAGGATATTGTGCATGGCGTACTTAACACCATCTTTCACAGTAATTATTTCCGGAGTTAAAGTGGAGTTTAATATGTAAAACTCCTTGGACAAAAAAAAACCCTTTTGCACTTTCCTCTTATTTAAATAGCTTTTTGAAAACTAAAAAATATTAAAGATTTAAATCGTATCTTTAAAGAGTAGAAAAGTTTTTATTTTAGATAAATCATCATTTTCAAATTTAAAACACATTTTATCACATAAAGGATACGAAATAAACGTGGCTTTCTGTTATTTTCCATATTCGGACGTCAGAACAAGCCTTTAAGCAATAGAAAGTGTAGATATATAGGGTAGATCTCAAAGAGTTAATTGACCTTCGTCTGAAGTTGCAAAAATGTTGTGGATTTAAATACTGTTATAATGCTTTCGTCGTTATTGAATAGCTGAAAAATTTTATTAGTATTTGACGATTCGACGTATTGAGAACTTACTAAGGCTATTGATCTAACTTTTCTTTAAAACTATTTAATTTACTTCCTCAATATAAAAGGAATATAAAAACAAATATTTTTTCAATCAATTCAAACAATCAAAAATAGCGTTCAAGTCAGTGCAACAACCTAATAAACGTCCCAAATTGCAATACCATCCCAATATCTTACAGCGAGTAAAACTTATTTTCGAAACTGTTCAAGCGAATACAAAAATGAGACTTTAACTACGCTGTCCTTTTCCCGCATGATACGAATTTCCAATCTCGTTCCTGAATTACGGATGCAGAAGGCATAGATACCGTTTGGAATATAGCTGGCCATTCAGGAATGAAGTCATGCTATTTAGAGAGTTTGGTAGAAGATTCAGCGGAATAAGTAGATTTTTGGAATGTCTAGGGGAGGAATAGTAAAGAGCTGAAATATTCCTTAAAAATCGATATTTTTGGCTGTCTGAAAAGCCGCTGTCATCATATTTTAATAAAGCTTTCTGTAGAAAAGAATTTCATTCGAGATGTAGTTTAAAATTTAAAAAAGCGAGAAATTGGAGGATGGACTCTACCACGTAGGACATTAGTGGATATTTTTTAAGAGCGCACAACAAGAAACGAAAAAAAAAAGAGTACAAAGCTAGGCGATAAATAAATGTCTATATAATTAGATACCGAAATGTTTTTGTTGAGGTTGTAACCTTATATTGACTTTGAAACAAAGAACCAATTAGTACTGATACCTAGTTGAATAGGTTTACGATTTAGAATATTTTTTTGCTTCTTTACACTTTTTAAACGCGTTCTTTTAAAGTTTTATTATTTCTACATTTATTGTTTAAACTGAACTTCAAATTAAGACACATTTCATTTTACAATATTATCATTTCGTTATGCAAAATTAAATGCAGCTTGCACTTCTTTTTAAAAATACATATTCCCTTGGTTTTAGAAATAGTGAAGCAAATAACATTTATCTTTAAAATAAATTCTAAAAAGATAGTTTTTATGAAGCAAAATTTAAATTAATAAAAACTTGGAATTTGTAATGATCCGTAAGGAATCAGAGTTATCGGAAAAGCAATTTCGTTGTGAATATTTAATATTTAATGTTAAATGTAATTATCCATAAAATGATTTAGCGCCATTTTTGCATTTTATGTTTATGAAAGGGGAAAAAGTATTTTTAGCAATGTAAAGTAAATGTTATTTTCGAGCTCTTAGTGTTTAGAATCCGATCAAGTTAAGAATTTAATTAAGTTTTCACGTAATATAAAAAAAACAGGTTAAAATGTACTAGGAACATTAAACTAGGACATGCAAACACATTATTTAAATTGAAACAACAATATTTTAAGCGTTTTCCCACTTACAAAATTTATAACATAGTAGAAAGAATAAAAAAAAACTTCTATACGGCTAAGGTGTTTTTACAGACACTTAACTTTTTGACCAAGTTTCTAATCAAAAACGACAATTTTAATCGATTCCGCTGCAAACATTAATAGAAATCGTTTTAATAGCAAGAGCTATTTGAAATTGGAAATGAAACATTATATTTTAAACTTTTAGACAGAGCCAAAAACTATAATAGCAAAAATTTAGAGGGGAAAAAATACGTCTAAAAACCTTTCAAATCAAAACTACAAAACCCTTTTATGGCTGATAGTATTGCCTCTAGCATTTTGTTAAATTATCCATTTAAACCATAACATAAACATTATTAAACACATAAAAACCTTTAGAGAAAGCTACCCGAGTAATAAGTGGTAACAAAATACCCCCCAACAACGTTAAATAGATTTCCACTGAATCAATAGAAGCCGTACAGCTCAAATAAGATATCAAGTTTGCTTAGAGACTACAACACGAAACGTGAAACAGAGCCCCTTTCTTTCTCTTTCAATATGTCTGATCCATTTCGTCTTATAATCCCATTTAACATTTATGTTTATCCTGATTTGTAAGAGCACACTTTAGGGATGAGGTTCGAAAGCAAATACAAAAAAATGAAGATTGAACATTTAACGCCAACAAGGGATTTGTTCTTTTCTAACGAGGTCAAGAATATCTGTTTATTATTTGTATTTGGTTCCAGAAGTTAGGACTAAATTAAATATAATAAGTTCAGATTTTACAAAGCAAGCAACCTGTATTAATTTCAAATAACAACAATTACTAAACATATAACGTTTAACAAAAGACAGTTTTTGTAAAATATTAAATATATAACATTAAATTTGCCTTATCACTCAACGGATACACTTAATAGTATAAAATAAATTTAATAGTATGAAATTTAAAGAAAATTAGAGTTTTAGTATTTATAAATCCTCTCCCATTATGAATTGAAAATAGCAAAACAAATAAATATTCAGTTCAATTTTATACGTTAAATACATTAATGTTGCATAAAATACAATACAATGAAGATTTCAAAATGTAGGGACAGAATATAAATTTATTAATCACTCTTATAAACTGAATAGTTTTTATTTTTTGAATATTTATTTTTATAAAAACTTTCATTTTAAGGAACAACGTAATTTACTAAGTAAACAAAACTGAATGTTTGAATACTAGATCTATTATTTTCAGAAAATTCAAAAAAATGTCATTGCTATTTTTTACAGCAGCACCGAAACTATTATGTGAAGTCTATTTTATTCGCTATAAAGAAACCTTTTTAACCTGATATTTACTTTTTGCAGAGTTAAAGTGTCAATTTCATTATGTACGCGTATCAACACGTTTTGTGCGATCAACTTTCAAATACTCACTCTGTTATCTAAACGGTTTAATGTATCCGGATCATCTATAAAACTTAAGTATTTTAAAACAATTTCTTGGTTTTTTTTTTAAAGATTTACTTTACTTATCCATAAAACAATTACAATATGAATTTTTTTAAAACGAAAATCCAAAAATTAGCATTAAATTGAATACATACTTAAATTTTCATTTTCTGAAAGAAAATACTATTGTATTTTTTTTTAATGTCTGTTGTTCAAATTCATGTTAATTACCTTCAAAAATTAAATTAAAATTTATTAATATTATGCTTACTATGTTATAGAAATAAGGAAACATACTTAGCTAAAATATCGCTAAATAAGAGCATTACAGTAATGCAAAAACCACATCTCGAACTTATATATGTGTACTACGCTTACGTAAAAAAAAATTGTATTGTAAGGTATGAGCAATAATTAATGTCAAAATCAATCCAAAATGACATCTAGTGTGACATTATATTCATCTTAAATACGGAATATTGTGTAAAACAATGCATTAAATAAATTAAGAAATAGAAATTAACAACTTAAAAAAGATACTGACAGTGACAAATGACTTTAATACCCAGACAATTCCCATTTTTGAAAAAAAATCAAAAATATATGGCTTCTTTGTAGAAGCACAAACCATTAATCAAAATAAATGTTGCATAATCAGATTAGATAATTTTTCTGGTCTACTTAATTGGAAAATTCATGTTAATATTAACCAAACATTTCAAAACAGTTTATCGCACTTCCTTTTAACTTTTAACAACCAAGACCAAAATCGCAGTTTCTTTAGAAACAACGGAAACAGTGCGGATTTAGAATATCGATTAATTAACCATACTGCAGATTCACATCTATATTTTATATGAAAATTCATTAAAATTTACAACATCATAATACTTTTATAGTTACAAAAGACAATAGTATTTTTCCTACCTATTACTTGTGTAACTTCTAATGGTACAAATTCAAAGTAATCCTTTTTGATTATTTCACTGAACAAAACACAAATCAATATCAACAACACATAAACCACTAATTGTTTAATTGTTTTATGAATAAAATGCTAAATTCTCTTATATAGTGTCGAATGACATCCAAATGAGTGAAGTTATAGACACCAAAATTACACAATGTGTCAGATGATAAAAAGATAAAAACTCCGAGGCGTCAATGGGAACTGATAAAATTTGACAACTGCGCTGCCACAAATAAACAGCGAATAATGAGAAAAAAAAGGAAAGTTTTTTCTCCCCTGATCAATTATTTTCACTGTAGAGCTTGTTATGCTCTAAAAGAAGTAAAAAATACGTAAAGCTTGGATAAAGCGCTTCGCTGCTTTTCTATAAAAGAAAGCCGTTCGCATTTCAAAAAACATGTTAAAAAAATAATAACAAGCCGTTGTGCATTGAAGTGGTTAAATAAGTAAGACAGTAGATGCGATATTTCATTATTTTATGGTAATCGAACTTTATTATTATTACTTAAACGCTAACGAGAATAAGGTTGTTATGCGATTGTTTAGCGAAATATTTAGATGTTTAAAAAAATCTAGATACAGTCTAATTAGGAAAAGCTTGAAGTGTTTTATAAAAGTAAATGGTTTCTAATTACATAAATCAAAACCTAATGTTATTTTTAAGGGAAATCGGGGGAAATACAAACTTATTAAAGTAACAAGTTAAATCAAAATCAGTTTTTGCAAGTCGGAAATTACATTACAACCGAAACTAATAAAAAAATTAAAAATTTGTATGAAAATGAAATAGTTTCAGTTAATACACTTGTGTACGTCAAATTGCATTTATTTATATTTTACACAATAATCGAAGAGCTTTAACAATGATATTTCTCTAATAAATACAAGTTTTAAGCTGTTTTATGTTACAATAAAAACTATGTAAAACAAAACGTTGATTACACATGCAGTTTTAATTTTTATAAATTATATTACTATATTTATTTATTTTTGAAATAAATGTTTACAAAAATGGTCGGCACGAAATAAAAGATATCAATTAAACTTTTATCTATAGTTTCTTAATTTGCAATCGGCTTTTCAAATCTAAAAAGGAATCAATTGCTGTGTTCCATGAAGTAAAAGAGTGTACAGCATTGAAAGTCAACATGTTTTTATATTGCATGATAAAAAATTAAAACATAATACAATTTTTAATTTAAATATGTTAAAGAATTTTGTTATAATTCATTTTTATAAATAAAATTAAATAATAATTTAATACTAGAATTTTATACATTTTTGACTGAAAAATATAAAAAAAAAATAACGATATATTTCGTTCCACTAAAATTTGCCCTTTTAACCAACAATCTAAAAATAGGAACGTAATAGTAGTAAAAATTCGAATCCGCATCTGATTGCGCTTCCGAAAAAAGTGGCCACCAGCCAACAAAAAAGTTAAATTGATAAAAAGTTCAAAAATTCCGAGAGAAACTTTTTCAACAAAGTTGAATCCGTGTGATCGATCGCTCCAGTTACTAGATTGCAATCGTTATAAAGCCGTAGTTAAACACATCAATTTATCTTCAAGTAGAATTTTATTTTTACCTTAGCAAATAAATTTTAGATTTGCTATGTCTATTGAAAAGGAATTAGTTTCGGGATAAAATTAAAGCAATAATAAACTATTTTAATAAACTTTTAAAACGACAAATGAAATGCTTGAAGCCCAAAAAAACAGCCACAACCACTAAAAATCCATTGCATTTTATTTAGCTAAAACTAATCTTCACAGTGTTTTTCTAACGTTTTCACACATGAAAAACTCAAACATGTGTTTTCTGCATATGGCTCTAATCATACACATTAATAGCTAAAGCAGGATATGCAGTAACTTTTACTTAGAGAAAGTATCATTGTTTCTGTACTTACATAGAAACAGGGCCAATGTTCGATGATATAACACAAATTCGGACCTTTCTTGACAAAATAATAGAACACAATTTTTTAAAGAAAATAATAACAATCGACGAAATATTTTAATGGGGGAAACACACGTATTATTACTTACGCCTATCGTAATCTGCAAGTAAACCGGAAAAAGGTGAAAGATATTCTTTCTAAGAGGAAAAGAAGAATTCAAGCAAATGACCACAGCATAGGATAAACAGGAACTCGGGAAGATTTAGGTTGCATGACAAAGAATGACCGCTTGCACACTTACTTGGTGATGTACAGGTATTTGGGCGGCATGTTCTCTTTACTCCAAAATTCATCTTTTATAAAGTCTTAATAGTGAAAAACGTGGAGTGGGGTGTCAAATTCACTCAGACGTGGGAGAGCACTTTGAACTATTAAGGCGAGGTTGGTATATTTTTGAAAGAAACACTTTTAGTAATTTTATTGCATTGTTGAAAAAAAGGCGGAGTGGTAGAGAAGAGAGGAAAGTAAATATATTAAATATTGTTCTTGATATTAGTAAAGCCAAAAAATCTTTTTTTAAGTTTCAAATATAATATTTGATGTATTGTTATAATATCAAGAATTTCTAACATAAATGAAAAAGACACCCGTATTAATATTCATTTTTTTTTAAATTTCAGCATCAAATATTACAGAAAAATATTTTTTTTAATTATTTAATCAATATAAAACTGAATTTTTTTTATTTAATAATGTTTCATTAAAATATTGTCCCAAAAACCAATTCCCAATAACGACCGACTTTAATAAACAAAATATATTAATTTCATTAATTGAATAAAAGTAAATATCTTACTAATGCAAAAAGTATTTCAATTTATTTTATTTCAATTTATTTTATAATAAAATGTCTTTATTATAAAAACGAATAAAGCATAGCGTCGTGAAAATTATTATGGATTATTATTATATATTTCAACTCGAAAATAGCTATTTTATAATTGCGTGAGAAAACCCCGACTTTTACACTATAATTTTAATATCAGACGCGTGCAAAAAGTTAGACTTTTTGAAATAGTGAAAAAAAGCACTTTTTTAACTCAAAAGCGGTAAAAAATAGTTATTTATGCAACAAGTGTGAAAAGTAACACTTTTTAAAACTAGTGGATTTTATTTCACGAGCGAGGTACGAGCGAGTGAAATAATTACACGTGTTTTAAAAAGTTTACTTTTCACACGTGTTTCATACACTATTTTTTATAATTACGTGAAAAAAATCAAATCTCATTGGTTCAAAAATAATTCACGTGCTAATTTTTTTACGTAAAGAAGATCGGCATCGATAAATCTCTGGAACTACAAAAGGCAAATTTTTTTTAAAGTTTAAAGTCAAACATTTGAACATGGATACTGATTCAAACATAAATAAATAAATTAGCACGTGAATTATATTTGAACCAATGATATTTGATTTTTTTCACGTAATTATAAAAAATAGTATATGAAACACGTGTGAAAAGTAAACTTTTTCAAACATGTGGACATTATTTCCACTAATAAATAAAATAATATTTAATAAATAAAATCCACTTGTTTTAAAAAGTGTTATTTTTCATCCTTGTTGCATAAATAACTATTATGCAACTAGTGTGAAAAGTAAGGCTTTTTTAAACGAATTGAATAAATTATTTCACGAGCGAGTGAAATAAATTCACGAGTTTAAAAAAGGCAATTTTCAACGTGTTGTCATACACTATTTTTTATAATAACGTGCAAAATAAGTATTTATTAAATTGGCATTTATTGATTGGCTTATTAATTATTTTATTATCAAGTTCAAATGATTTGAAGGTGATTATTTATATTAATGATGATTTTAAAATCACGTGCAAAAAGTATTTCTTTGATTGGCATTGGAAATAAGACGCCAAATAACGAATCACGTTCAAATAAAGAATTTTACACCAATCACAAAGTCGCCGAATAAAATATCACGCTCAAATAAATAATTTTACACCAATCAGATGCTCTTATTTACTTTGTCGCACTAGTGCGTAAAAGTAACTTTGAAACACGATTTCGTTAAAAGCATCACTTTTGCCACGATTATTGATTTGAAAAAGTAAGTTTTTTTGCACGATATTATAAAAATAACTATTACAAACCTATAAATAAATTCAATTATTAAGTTACACTCAAAGTTGATCGCCTCGTATTATGTATGAAAATATATATCATAGAAAATACATACAAAGAGACATGTTTTTAATCATCTCTTTGAATTAATTATTAAAATGCAACCCGACATTTACAAAAGGAAATCATTGTCGAGAAAACGTCGGATAAATTTAGGAAATAATTACAAAAACTTATTCATTTATGTCTCTCCCTAATGTCGTTGCCTCGTTTCAAATTATGTTGTGCATAATTAAATTTTCCTTTCATTTTCACTGTTTTAGGGACGTTAATAACTTCATTTCGACTATGCTGTGCTTGACTATGCACGATATTATAAAAATAACTATTACAAACCTATAAATAAATTCAATTATTAAGTTACACTCAAAGTTGATCGCCTCGTATTATGTATGAAAAATATATATCATAGAAAATACATACAAAGAGACATGTTTTTAATCATCTCTTTGAATTAATTATTAAAATGCAACCCGACATTTACAAAAGGAAATCATTGTCGAGAAAACGTCGGATAAATTTAGGAAATAATTACAAAAACTTATTCATTTATGTCTCTCCCTAATGTCGTTGCCTCGTTTCAAATTATGTTGTGCATAATTAAATTTTCCTTTCATTTTCACTGTTTTAGGGACGTTAATAACTTCATTTCGACTAAACTATCAAAACAGTTTATTTTGGGTAATACCAAATAGTCTATTGCTGTAATAATTAAAAACCTACTCATTCTATCGAATCAAATATGACAGTCCAAACATGATGAATTTCCTGCGATGTACATTTGCGTTGATAAAAATAATTGTGAAGCTAATTGTTTTAGCTCTCGCGTTAAAAGGAAATGACTTAATATTCAAAAATGCAGAAACTTTAGAATGACGAATTTTCTATTATCAAACAGTGCTCGTATGCATGTTTCCCATATCTACAATACATTCTATCTCACTGTATAAGAAAAACAAATAAAACACTTTATAATATAGTTTATTGCTAATAATATATCAAAATATTTAAAAGATAAAACATCACATTATATTTTATGTTATTGTATAACAATACTTTTCAAAATTGAACACAAGACAGTTTTAAAAAAGATGTAAACAATTGGCAGACACTGTAACTAAGTGTTGCTTAAATAAATCTTTTATTTTCTGAAATATTAAAATAAGAAGTTCTTATCAAATATAGTTATATAACGCCTCGTTAATTTCAACTAACTATGCTTTGATTATAATGCTTCTAAATATACTTCGAGATTTATTACATAAAAAATTTAACAGCCAGTACATAAGGATAACTGATCACTCATTCTTATAAACTATCACTTTTATTTACGACTTTTAATTTCATACAATAAGTATGCCATCAAAAACATAAGACGATTCACGATCGGTGCAAGAGATCCATAACTGAAGCCAAGATCAAAAGGTGACAAAAACCTACTTTCGCAGCTGGTGGGACCGTCCATAGACATAATGAGATCAATACAATGCACTCGATGAATCGATAAGAAAATCGAAGTGTGTCATCTTCGATAATCGTTTCAGCATCGATAATGCAGAAGAGCGAGAGTCGAGAAGAAGTAAACTTGAATAAAGGTAACGGACTCGGGGTATGCCTGACCCTGAAGAGCAAGATGCTACGAAGCCAGTCCACATGCAGAGGAAATTAAAAGATAAGACAATAATCCGTAGGGAGGCTTTTGCCAACCTTGACCTGATTAAATGGTGATGCAACCTGAAAAGGTTGTTTACTTTTTTACACCTTCTTTCTTAAGTACGAGTGAACTCTAAATCAGGAAATACATTGCAGGCTGAAAAGATATGTAACTATGTAGTTCTTTATATTTTCGAAATTGGATTCGTAATGTATATTAATGTTAGCTGAATAATTGATTTTGCTATACTATTTCTAGTTTTCAGATTTTAGGAGTATTAGCAGCTACGACATTACGTCAGAATATCAACGATGGAGTCAACGTGACATTTACTTGTATTTTGTCTTATTAAAAACAATTCAAAAACCAGGTAGGGAACTTGGTAACAAAAATTTAAATATTCAACTATCTTTGTATTTTGAATTACTCTAAGTCATATCTTAAACGTTTTTCAGTGTAAATACGATTATCTGGTTTTTAATTAACGTGGGTAGCTTGTTTAACAACAATTATTCATAAATGAAAATCATTTAACATAAAATTTCACAACACACATAACATTGCGCATGATTTTTTCCTCGGGCATGAAAGTAATACCAAGGCGACAAGGTAAAACATAGAAAACCTGCATAACGACGTCCCACAAGCGAATTTCTACAAGCATCAAACGTTGAACTGAGGGTGGTCGGACGCGAATCGAACACCTACATGCCATACCCACGTTCGATTTGAAAGGTAAAAGTGGGCGCCACGATAGAAGAAAACGTTCCATCCACTTCATCGCCCTAATAAAACCAGTTGAGAGGAATACCCTTTTTACGGGTTCAATAAAAAGAATTTCCTAATAGAGAAAGTTTTGGGAAATGCTAAAAAAAAGATCGATCGAATCCAGAAAAGTTTCTGCAATTCGAATAAGAAAAGCATAAAAATATTTTGTTCGTTTAAATTAAGGAAATCTCCAAAACAAGTTGCCTAAAGTACTGCTTTATAGCGAAAAGTTAACGTATTATGTAATTGTAAAAAACCTGAGGTGATTGTTTTATTTTAATTAACGTGTTAGAAACATCTGTATTTAGTTTAATATGAATTACTTCTACATGTTTCAGTTGAAAGAATAAAACGCCTACACAATGAAAGTACAATCAAATCTTATTTAAGTTACGATAACAAATTGCGCAAGAAATGTCCTCGCACAATAAGTGGGTGTATCAAAACATAGAATTGTTTCCAATTCGCGATAAAAAAATTATGGATTTTATAAAAATAGTATTTTTAGTGCAAAAGCGTGCTGAATTTAAATTATGTTTACAAATTTCTGAAACCGTTTTCATTTATATATCTCATATATGTCTTCACTCATAATATTGGAAATAATGAGATATATCGGCTCATAATGTTAGTAGAAACTTTAACAATATTAATACCAAATTGTATAATGTTGGTAAAACAGATTCGTACCCTATATGGATACTTTTTTTATGCATATGCACAAATATGCGCAAAAATAAGAACAAATATATTTATGCATTACGATACTAAGAAATAAATGTACCATACATATATATCAGGTCGAAAATATAATACAAACATACAATGTATTTTGAATGAAATAAATTTAGTATTTACTTTATTCTCTTCCAAAAGAAAACAATATAAAATAAACCAAAAGAGAGAGATCCAAGAAATACAATTTAAATACATACCACTGTTATATCCAGATTTCAAAACAATCCCAGACACTTAGCTTGATTTGACAAGACTTTATACTTCGTTACGTGCTTCCTACGTATCTCGTTATAACCGTCTCTCACATCACATTCTACGATTGAAAATGCAACGGTAATTTCAACATCAGTTTGCCATAGGCGCAGGGACACAACATAAAGATCTCCAACCAACACCAACGGAATTTCACGCCCGGCAGGCCAACTAAATTAGTTACTGTATGCAATAGACTCCTCTTCCGATTTGACGGAACTACTTTCCGATTTCTTTTACGTTATGTTGGTGTGATAAGGCTATAATAGACATTTTCGTCACAAGTCAAATTTGTGTGCATACCGTCAACTGACGAAATTTGGCTTTAATCCTCACTTACACGGCATATTTTTTTCGGAGCGATTTTATACGGGTTCAATCAACGTTTAAAAAATGGTTAGACGTCATACTTTTTAATTTTAATTATTATTGTAGGAATTCGTGAATATATAAATAGACATGCATCGATCACTTAAAATAATGCCAAAAGTTAGTTACAATTTCATCAAAGCAACATAGAGATTAGCCATATTACTTTATTTTCAAGTTCCGTTCCGGATGAGGTACTTCAACTACAGGAAAAACAATAGAGATAAAAGCCGAAAAGCCTCCTGAAAGGCGCAAGGCTCGTGGTTCCGAGATTCGCAATGCATCAATCTAACTGTGTGATTTTGCCTGATCGGATAAAGAATTCTGTCAGTCATGTTGGAATTCATGCATGTGAAGATCTACGCTTTTTTTACTTAGGTCGCAGGGTTCACGAATTTTGGAAAAAGTAAATAAATTGTTTCCAAGATAAATTGTCGATTTCAGGATCGATCGCAGGATTTATAAGCATTGCTTAAAAATTAATTAAGTTAACAACATAACAAAGGATTTTTTTTAACAAATTATTAATCTCATTTAAAATAGAAGAACCCAACTATAAATAAGCATAATATAATATATTATATCACACGTGTAATAATAATTTGGAAAAAACATTTTAAAAACTTAATTTTAAGAAAAATATGACATGCACCAAAAAGACTGCTACAATGCCTTTAAACAACATAGTTTTTTGTTTAAAACTATTCTTCAATCATTTAAAAGTAAACATAAAAATATAGAAGCCGCTTTTTTTCCACTACGTAACATATGAGCAGCCTGAAGAAATAAATAACATACGTCAAAACGCTTTCTGATAGTCTAAGTCCGGGAAGTCAGAGTTTTTATTAATGATTTTTTCTTTGAAATGAGAAGGAAAGCCATGGATAAGTTTTTTGTGTCAAACTTTTTTTTGTCACACCAATGAAACAAAAATGTGTTTATGTATGTCCTTTATTTCAGCAAAACTAAAATACTCGTTTAATTAACATTATAGTAGGGCAACGTATGAATCCACAATTTGTAAATAATCTATATAATTTCACATCAGTATTATTTACAATACAATATTTTATTAAGTTACAAGAATCTGAGTACATTTAACAGTTTAATCGACAATACTTAAGAAATTTTCTTTCCAATAGATAGGGTAACGAGTACTGTGATTGGTTCCCCTCACAGTGATTGGCCCCTCATTCATTATTGAAAATAATAAGATGTTAAAGGCGTTAAAGCCCAAAATGTTGTTGCCAACATGACAAACGTTAATGGCGGGAATTTTAAAAACTTTTGTCACACCTATTTTGGGCTTTAACATCTTATTATTTTCAATAATGAATGAGGGGCCAATCACTGTGAGGGGGGGCCAATCACTGTACTCGTTACCCTATGTAAGCTGTTTTATGCAAATAGAATGGCAGAAAACATACGCTACACAGCAACTAATCTCAGTAAATTAATACCAACACGGATGAGTAGTTTGTGGAATAATTTTTGTATAAAATTAACATATAACTCTATATTCAGACAGACATTTTCAAAACTTGTGCCATGCGAACTAACGTATTAATAATGCACCATATCTTTCATAATTTGATAAGTCGTACAAATCTGGCAAAAGCGTACGGCACACCAAACAATTCCATATACGATGCTGGTTTAATTAGATAATGTTTCATGACCCTTACTTTAAAAGGAAAGTTTTACATTTCGTTCGTTAGTTTGGAGATAGTTTAGATAGATAGTTTGAAACATAGTTAGTTTGGAGATAGTTTTGAATTAGATAGTTTGCAATTAAGTACCCACAACATAAAAGTAGAATTAATATCACCTTCTATAACACACAAAATTAACGAATGAAAATTATATGTAATCGATATAGAATTAAAAATTTTGTTTTAAAAACATTGTATCCTGCTTAACTGTTCATGTCAAAGCATATTAGGCTAATAATAAAAGCATTATAACAATACAGATTAAACTAGTGCCCTTTAAACGTTTATTCCAGAGGCCCTCTTTCTTAAAATCATCTGCACTTAAAATCTAACAGATTAATTTCTAGTCTTAGATGGCTAACGATTTTCTCTTGATATTAAATTGATAACAAAGATACAATTGATCAATCCTATATGGAACAGATCTCCAAGATATATTGAGCATTTACAGAGCCCCCGAAATTGATGCGCGCAGCAAAACAATCCATATTCCTCCCCCTTTGTAATAGCAACGGGGTGCTCGAAGGTCGGTGAGTCATCTTGGCGAAATCTTTGGTGAGCAGGTGAGTCACGCAGGTATGTAGCGAAATGACAAAGTTTTTTTTGTATTGTTATTAACCTGTATAACAGTGCGAAGTTGAATCATTGACCGGTTTTCTTCGTTTGAAAGTGGTTTCCAGGTAGAATTGGGGGTGGAGAGAAGTTGTTGTAGTAACAGACGCTAAAGTGTAAAATATATATATAAATGTGGAAATTAGGACTTCCGTGATATAAGCGGAAAGGAATTTGCTAGAAGACGATGACTTGCATGTATATTGTGTTTAGTACCAATAATAAACAAAGCAATGGATTTTAATTATTATCGTTTGTTTCAAGTGTAGAATAGATACTATTTTTAGTCGTTACCTAATAAACTCGCAGAGAAAGAGAAGTTGTAGTATGTTGGATTTATAAATAACAGAAACAAATTCAATATATTTTAGAAAACCTAGTAAATCTTCCGTTAAATAGACGTGAATAATAACACAAACTATTATATTTTAAGAAAAGAATAGGTATAAGTGGTTCAGGTAGAATGTGCGATAAGTGCATCAGGAAAAAATAACTTTATAAATAAAAATATTAAAGATTATATGCTAAAACAGATACCCTAATTAAAAACATGTAAAACTTTATTTCTATAACTTTTATTGTAAATGATGAGCAAGATTTTGAAACGGGGGATCTCCAAAATAAGGAATATTCACGTATAAACCCAAAATAAAATTATCTACGAAATGCCTCACTAAAACAGATGTTTCTCGAAAGTTTCCCTTTATTGATATAAAATCTCAATATACAATTTCTTTAGAATCTTATTCACCTAAGCTTTTCATAAGACACTTTAATTGAAGAAATTTTCTAAAAGGCATAACTAGCGACACGAATTTCACACTCTTCGGTCGCACTTCAGATGTTAAATGTAGATGAGATACCTAAATATTTTATTACAAAAGTGAACCAAGTCCTTTAATGTCCCCCAGGGAAAATAAGATTTTCGAAACTAAACAACATTATCGAATTAACAGGACCAAACAATTACTTGCTTTGTAGAATGGAACACAAAAGAAATATTGAAGTAAGAATATTATTACAATGGAAAATACATAGCTAATCATCATTATCACAGAATTTACTTGAAAGGAATCCAAAAGTGGACTTAATTCATAGCTACTCTAAATCCTCTGTATTATAGACGAAGTGTGAAGCTTATTTAAGACGGAAGCACCGCCCGTTTGCGAGACACACACGCAACTGGGCTGAGTTGTCAAAAGGTTCAATAACCCAACACGATTCTAAGCTGCAACGAAGTATGCAGGAATATAGATTTTTTTTTTAAAATTGAAGATTGAGATATAATTTACAACTATAATTTGAAATATAAAAGTATATTTAGAAGATATAGAGTCCAATATATTCTGGGTTCAATGCATGAAAAATTCTTATATCAAGACTCAAGATTTTAAAAAATCGAAGTTTTTTTTTACTTGTTATAACTTTTTTAAAGAAATTTCTCGATACAAAAACGATTATTATTTTCATAAATTGCACCCTAGTTGTTCTGGATTCTTAGAAATATAATTTACACTTTATTATAATTTTTTTCTTTTTTTTGTACATGGCTAATATGATCAAGGTACCTAACTATCGATTAAATTTATACTTGTGAATTCTCAAAAAAAAGTTATAAAAATATGCTACTATTTTAATCATCTTATATTACTTAAAAGAGTATTAAGATACAACTCAAATATTTAAATTAGTTAAACAATTCAAAATATCGATAAAATAACAATTTAAAATGTGCAAAATAAAGTAAACTACAGTAAATAACGTTATACCTTAAAAGTATAAAATAACAAGTTTTTCTTAATAAATTTGAAATTAATCGTTTATTAACTTATCCAAATAATTGAAAATGTATGGACACAAAATTTTATTTTAGTTATAAAATTTAGTTAAATTTGACCTTTATAGAAATGTTTTTAAAATAACTATTGTAATAAAGAGCAAAATAAAAATAGTTATGCTTGGGGGTAAGTTATTAAATGTGTTTGATTTTTAACTTTTCATTCTGGAAAACTCAACGAATTTTTTGCAGCATAAAATTTGTCAAATTTGTGTAAGAGACATATTCAATAAAAATGTCAGTGCTTTTATTGTGTTTTTGGCTTCTTAGTCCTAAGTGCTAACAGTTTAAGTGACTCTCTGTTTATAATCTAATCGATTACTACATCCTGCCATTTTTATGCATGATACGAGTGTGGTATTTTTTAAAAGGTTGATTTACCATGCGTTGCATATCTCTTGGACATTTTACAAAACACATAAATGCGCTGTAGGCTTCCGATTATAAAATTATCGAGTGCAAAAAACACTTTTGCCGGAAACCGTGGGTACGTCATTAAGTAGGAAACTCCATACGTTTTTGTCGATAAATATACGATCCATATGAATCACAAGTCAAGCCTTGTTTAACTCTCAGATCAAGCGTTTCAGAACATCACGCAGTGGGAAGTTTCAGCCAAAAACCGCTCAAATTCCGTGACATTAATCATTGAAAGTGCAAGGTACATGATAGCTACTTATTTTTAGTAGTTTTACGGAAAACATCTTGGCGTTCAGTTGAATGGAGTACTATGATGGAGAGTCCATCTTGTTATCAAAGAATTCCAAAACTGCGTACTTTTAGGGAAAATAGCATGAAAAACTAAACACTAAGGGTTCCGCGTGGTTGACCACCTAACGAGAGGTTGACCTCCAGAACCGAAATATACAAAGCACGGTATGGCCAGTACAGACTGTCACCACCGAGTTAAGTTTAACTCAAAAAAACGTAACAGAGTAACTTCTTTTTTGAAAACGTCTTATAGAAATAGAAATTTGTTAAAGGAATTGTTACAATACAGGAAAGCTAGAAGGTACATGATAATTTCATACAATAAAAGTGTTTGTCACAAGAAGTATCAACTACACAAACGGAAATGCGTCTATTAAGTTTTAAAAATAAAAACAATGTTGGATACTTCTTGACCTTACACTTTCACAGCAGGCTAATAGTTCGAACTGGGACAGAAATTACCAACAGAAGAGATAATAGGGTCCAAAGCTATATAATAAACTTAAAATTTTTCTTAATAAAAAAGTATTATACGTAAAAATATCTCAAAAAGCCAAAGATACACACCCACTTAAAGTTTAAATCAATTATACAGAACAAATGTACCCGATCATAATACAATAATAACAGGCGTTTACGACACAAATAAAAACAGTAAGCCGTGTGATATCAAAATTGAATCCAAAAGGGGATAGGTCTTGTAAGTCACATGCATTATAATTCAAATAAATCGCACACAAACATATGTTTTAATAGTTTTAGGTGGAGTCGAAACAATAGAGGAACTGGGACACAGAGAAAACGGCACAGAGCCCCAGGCAGATTCACCAGAGTGCTCAATAATGGTTAAGCACCTGGATACAACGACCGATTTTAAAGGTGAAATCGAGTTGAAGTTCGTGCTGTCTCTGCTTGAATAGACTGAATTGAACTTTCACGCTACGAAATGCGAATTGGAGCAAGCATCAATGAACAATGCTGTTCAAAATTAAAGGTTATTATTAAATTATGCGATGTTATTAGTATGTTACATAAGCGATGCAGTCAAACAGAAAATAATTTGCAATGAAAGAGGGACCATTCCTTTCTGTCGTTAACTAATTTACTTATATATATCATGTTTTTAATTAATTTTTAAATTTAAAAAACGAACGTAATTTTAAAAAAAAAAATAGGAAAACCTTTTGAATATTAGTTAAGTTTTTTTTAAATATCTCAGCATTAAAATATGCGATCTCTAGTCTCAAATTATTATTTTTAAATAAATAATAATTTAAATGATAAAACTAATGCTTAAGTAACCGACAACTACAGACTATGTTGATCTTACTTATTATACTTAGTACGTATATAATATATCACAATCATAAATGAAACTTTATTTTTATATAGAGCATTGATTAATTGTCTACCCATCAAAAGTGACTTGAAAACAATTTTTAATAATAAAACTTCTTATGTTTTACAACCAAAATAAAATTTAGTATGAAGAAGGCTTGTCAATTCAGATTACTAGATAGTTGGAGGGAAAGACCAAAGGGTTTTTATCACACATAACATCCCCATATACAACAGAGTTATATGTTTCTCTAACTTACCGCAGCAGATAACAAATATTTTAGTACTCTCCGTATGATTTTATATGAGGTTTCAAAAGATAGAGGTCGCATGACTGAATTTAATTATCCTACTATAAAACAGTTTTACTCTATATTACCTTTACTTTGTGAATTATTCAAATTACTTTTTAAAAAATTACGATCCCTATATTTTTAAATAAAAAATACCGTATATATTGATATATATATAGCAAAAAATTTAGCTTCAATAAAGATGTTCTTGCTAAAATAGTTATTTTGAACTATATATTTTATTTAAATGAAAATAGTTTTTAAAATATTATGAGCCAAAATAGCATTCATATAAATCTATTTCTGTTGTTTGATAAATAAAATAACTATTTTTAAAAAATACGAATAGAAACATTTCATCTGGTCAAAATAGGTGATAAATTGTGGAGAGAGAGAGAGAGAGAGAACATATCACACAACAAAACCAACCTAATATAGGCAAAACCTGAGATAAATTATGGCACTTTAAGACCCGGAATTATATACTTGACATCTTAAAGGATTTTGGCAGACCTTTATTATGAATCATATTTACTAAACCTGATTTATGATTGTCGAGCAGCACTTATAAATATTTTTGGCAAAGAAACAACTTCTAATGCGGGTTAGACGTTTGATTAATGGACAACCTAAAATTTAAAAAATTATATTTCGACTTCATTTCTTTGTTTTTGTATTCTCATGGTTATGACTTAACTAATTTAGTTATAGTTTCAGTATAAAGCAAGTTATAAAAAATGACATCTGGCATCATAAGCATCAGCAGCATTAAAAACAGTAAAATGTTTCAAATATTCTGCAATTATATCTTTAAAATATCTTTTTTTTTAATTTTCAATAAAAATTAAAATATTCTTGTTGTTTAATGGGGGGAGATGAGAACGGAAGTTGAGTCCCCGAACCGAAGTTTTCTCTCGGTGTTAATCCAATAGGAATAAATAATTTTCTAAGCTTAAATTACTCCAGCTGTATTGAATATTTTTACAAACAGATTTTTTTATGATAAATGAAGCTGGTTTATGTGGGTCTATAATTCTATTTTTCGAAAATACTTGGAATATTTTTGATTTTCAATAAAATATTCGAAACATTTCCAAAAATAGAATTACAGGCACATTTGAATTAGCTACATTGATCATTAAAAAAAACCTTTGTAAAAATATTCTATGCAACCGGAGTAATTAGGCTTCTAAAGGTATTTCCCGCTGTTGAATAACAAAGAGATAAAACTTGAGTTTTTAATGAACCCCTAAAATATTCATAAGCATTTGATAAGCATATCATACAAGTCTAAATATTTAGCCGTTGGGTCCGATTTTCATCCTTCCTCAAAGTTTTATTTTTAAAGTGTTGATTCAAAACACTAGATATAAGCTAAAGTAATGTTTTAGACTGATATAAATGTCTGCACGACTTGTATGTGTTTACATCATTAAAGAAAAATGAAATATTAATTGCAGAAAAAAAGAAGCTTGAGATGAGGGACAAGTTTCAAAATCTGGTTCGATAATCAGTCATGCTGTGGGAACGTTTATGTAATAAGAACTATTCAGCTAATTTTAAATGTTCGAATACATAAATGATTAGTTTGCATTTAAAAGAGTAAATACCTTTAGTGTTTTGATATATTACGTCCATGTGTTTAGCTGACTTTTAATTTAAAAAAAAGTATCAATGGGAAAAGTATCCTAATGATGTATCCTAATGTTCATTGCTTCGTTTTCGATTTCTTCTCGTCTTTAAAAGTTTTTTCTTTCAAAGCTTGTCATGAGATGAACAGCGGTTGTTGAAAATTTTTTTGCGGAAGCAAGCTCAGAAGGTTATGCAGTATTTATCATACTTCATACAACACGTAGAACTCAATGATCTACAATATCTTGCTCATCAAATTAAGAACTGTATCGCTATTACAGTCAAAATGTATCACGAATAACTGGATTTGTTTCAAAAGGCAGTTTCAGTGTTTTTTGTCCTTGATTGAGATAAAATTGACTTAAAACTAATTGTTTGAGACGTAAGTTATGACAAAAAAGGGAGGGATGATAAGTAGAAGTTTTATTGGAGAAAACTGGTAGCTTTGTATAAATTTTTGTAGGTTAAACTCGATAAATTTTTATTAGCCTACTTTTCTTTTTTTAATTCGAAAGAATTAAAAAAAAATGAAAAAGTAGGTATTGACATGCGGTCGATGTCCGTCTGTCCGTACCCCCTTCCAAAATCGGTTCTATCCCTAGGATCTTAAAAATTCTTTTTTGTTAGAAAGCTATGACCTCAGATACCCAACTTTCATACTTTTTGTCCGTCTGTCTGTACGTCCGGACGGACATAAATCTATCTGTCGGCGAATTTCCCATTGAAATTCAATTTTGAGTCATTTAAATCACTGTAGGTATTGAAATGCGGTTGATGTCCATCTGTCTGTCTGTTCGTATGTCTGTCTTTCCGTCTGTCTGTCCGTATCCCTCTTCCAAAATCGGTTCTATCCCTCGGATCTTAAAAATTCTTTTTTTGTTAGAAAGCTATGACCTCAGATACCCAACTTTCATACTTTTTGTCCGTCTGTCTGTACGTCCGGACGGACATAAATCTACTATCTTTCGGCGAATTTCCCATTGAATTAGCATTGAAATTCAATTTTGAGTCATTTAAATCACTGTTGCCAAATCAACAATGGCATGAGAAACTTTATTTATTTAAACATATTTGAAGCAAAATAATATTTTCATGAATCAGTTTGGAATGACGTCATAAAATGTAGCACAACTTGATTCTTTGATTATTCATTAATTATCTACCAAGAAAGCGGCAAGGCATACTTTTGCATGCAATTATGCTTAGTTTTAATTTACATTTCTTATTTTTTAATGCAGTTCGGAGTAGTTTCATTACTTTTGTTATTAATAAATATTTAATTATTCTTCGAACTACTAATAAATCACGAGCAGATGATAAATAACATTTAATTAATTTACGAAAGAATATTAAGGAAAATAGTTGATTTTGGCTTTTAGAAGTTTAAATTATAGCTGGGTGCCGTGTTTCGATTTTTTTTTTCTAATGTGTATAAATCTAGTGTAGAAACGGCTGTTGATGATATTTACTTTAGGAACCTAGTTTTTTTTCCCGATTAGAACTTCAGTAAGTATTTAAGTAACAGGAAAGTAGGCTATTTTAGTTCTTTATGAACTTCTTGTTTATTATATTCTTGTTATCAAAATTTAAATTTTTTTCATAAAATTGAAGTTATTGATATTATGCAAGTTCTCAAGAAATGGTCCATAATCATGAAAGCTTACACATTTTACATTTTCTGCTCTTTTTTTTTTTTGCTTTTCTCATTATTATCGTAATTTTAGTAATAATAGCATAATAAAAGTTTAACGTCAACTTGTTAACAGGAATGCTACAATGATAGTAAGAAAACGTTAAGAACTTTTTATACAATTGAAAATTAAACTACAAAATAAAGACGAATAAGTTAAAATCTATATAAAATTCGAAACAAAATCTTACTTTTAGCGATAACACTAATTTTGCACGAACAAAAATAACCCAACAAGGTATGAGAGAAAGTACAATGGGACAAAAGGCGGTTGTTCTATTTTTTACATGATAGGTTAAATATGAAATCAAATGTAATAAATACAATCAATGCATATAACAAAGCATTGCAAACAAAAATTAACCAACGAAAATCAAATACATAAAAAGCGCCAATCTATGAAAAATCACTCACCTTTGGCCCCTCAATCCCATTAAACTCCGACGGCGCCAAGCATCACCTAAAACAATCCCAAATAACACAAAACTGCGGTAAAATCTAGATGAAAATCAGTCTGTAAATCAAAGAGCAAGCATTTGCATCCCTACACCATCATCATCACAATCTCAGCATCATCTTTCCTCTCGGAGCAAAACCAAAGACTGGGGAGGTAGGAAAATCGAGAGATAGCGGATGCGTCCGATGGGGGGTTAACAGAAGCAAAAGGGTTGCCTGGCGACCGTTTGGCGACGGATGGCGATCGCCAAATGGAGATAAGTGTTCGTTTGTTTGGGTTTTACTGAGAATGTTGTTTTTAGAGAATTCGTGGTAAAAGGTGTGACCGGTCACTGCACGGCACTTACAGAAATTGCAAAGGTTTAAAAAGATTATTGGCGAGATTTTTTTTGTTTTTATTAACGGGTAGCTAACTATAAATCAATATTTTTCGGTTTAAAAATTAGTATTAAGTTAATCGTCGTTTGAAATGAAGATATTTTATTTAAATGCATACAATCTTTACAATTTATTAGACGATTCGATAAAAAAAATTGTAGCATGTCTACATAAAATATCTGTTAACACAGAAATTATTCAATTGCACTAATAATTCTGATAATTAAAAGCTTCAAGCAAAAACAAAATCAAGCTTTTGACTTCAACTCCTTCACAAAGCTAAAACTAAGCTAAAAAGCTACCAAAGTATTCTACTAAATTTTCTAAACTACTACTCTTTCTACTAAAAAGCAAAACAATGAAGTCAAAATACTACAAATAAAATAATAATTTTCTAAGGGCAATCAACCACATAACAAGCAATCCCAAATTAGTTTCATAAATAAGTGCTACAATATAAAAACTTAAACTCCCCATTTAGTCAATGTAGGACGAGAAAACACCTTTTTACACTATTGACCGAAGGGAGGAGTAAAAAAAAGGCGTCGGACGGAGTAAGACAAAATAGGCTGAAAGTTTGATCTCAATGCATGAATAAGTTATTACATTTCGGGAAGAAATCTAAGAGAATCGCCGAAGCGGCCATATTGGTTTTTATGTGTGTGCGAAGAAACAGTGATGGTAGAATGTAAATAAGTAAATATTCACAAAACACTGCTACGTTTATTTCTGAAACCGTGTGAGAAACGATAAAAAAGTTCGTAAAGGTAGGCTATTTAGAGGTAGGAAATATCTATATTTGAATGTGTTTGTTATCTAAGAGAATAGTTTATTTTGTCAATGTATGATTGGAGCTCGTAGTAAGGAGGTGGTTCGTGAAAAAGAGACTATGTTGCAACTAAAGGTTGGGTAGAATTCAATATAAAACATGTTAAAATACAGCTTGGTATGGTAAAAATATAAAATAGAGGTATTTTAGTATCCAAAAAATTAATTTATAAAGTAGGAGAGTTTGTGAAACTACAGGTTTGTAAAAACGAACGCATTCTACAGTTAATAAGTAAAAAGTTTGTGATAATATGCATAATATAAGACATATTTCAAGACAAAAAAATACTCGATAAGTGGAGAAAAAAAATTATCGGGGTAATTATAGGGGCTTTATATACCAGCCGTTGCACGGGTCTTAAATTAAATCTCCAAATGGATCCTCCTTACACAAGTTTGAGGTATAGAGGTATAGGTTTGAGGTTTCCCGTAGAAAATATAGGCTAGGCTCTTGCGAAAATATAGGTTACAATTTTCGATCTCAAAAGGGACGAACGCAAGCA
Source organism: Oedothorax gibbosus (assembly GCA_019343175.1). Lineage (NCBI taxonomy): Eukaryota > Metazoa > Arthropoda > Arachnida > Araneae > Linyphiidae > Oedothorax > Oedothorax gibbosus. Next base: position 31,243,363 of record CM033277.1, read on the forward strand.
ATGCGAAAATAAAAATAAAGCTATATCAGTTCTGCTTATTGCAGCAAGAATTTATTTTCATTCATCATTTCTATTGTTTTTTAAGAGCTGAAACATGCCCATTGTAAGAAATAAAATAGAATTTCGTCAAAAAAATTGCAGGTGATATAAAAGATAAATTTAAAACCAAACTTATGTTAAAAAAAAAGTCTTTCTATATTAATAGATGCGTTGTCGACTATTAAGTTTTTTTTAATAACAAACTTTCCATGTGATTTCATTAAGGAAATAATACTCTCAGAAATCTGGCAGTTGTTGCATTATTTTTATTATTTTCATCCATCCACTCCAAAACACTTATCGTAAAGTAAGACAATTCGTAAATTAAACGTTCGTAAAAATAAAAGGTTTTCTGCGGTGGTAGTAAACTTAATAGGAGGAATATTTTCGAACTCAATGCCCTGTGCACCTTCGCATGCATATTTATTTCCGCTACAAGGATTACTACTGAGAATGCAAGGAGGTATTATAAATAGATCACCAAGAAGAGTTTGTGAGGCTAAGACGCTCCTAAAAACATTTTCACCTTCGTCGCACAGATTTGGTGTCTAGATATGTAAATAGGCAACTGTACTGTATGTAATAGGCAACTGCGAGTCATACCTAAAAAAAATACACAATAAATATTCTCCTGAGACCTGTTTTCCATTTAAATGGATGTTTTGTTTTACGCGTCCCTGATATTTTAGAATTTACTTCATTTCAAACTTAAGAACAGAAATGGTTTGAAAAAAGAGGATCTGAAAATCACTCGAATCGTTGTTTGCAGGTTTTTGAAAAGCAAATTTTAAAGGCACTTTGTATTAAAATTTTTTTAGAATGGACTTTTAATTACAAAAAATTGACAAACTTTGTGCATTCGTAGCGCAAAAAAATGTTTGCTTTTGGTGCTTAAGACCTCAACATATTAAACTTAAATATTTCAATGCTACCAATTTTGATTTGCATAAGCATCAAAAATATGTCAACTATTAAATTTTTTAAAGAATATTTTACATATATCTTTAAAAACAATTTATTAAATATTTTAGCACCTACAATAAAATAAACATAAAATATGTACGACAGTAAGACCTACATTTCTGCTGTTTACGATGGTCATATTTTGAAACATATAGCTTTCAAAGTTTCTTTGAATTTACAAAAAAAAAAGTTTTCTTGCAAAAAAATGTGTCTTTTGAATACTTTTGAACGGCTATAACTTTAGGATCATGAAATATTTTATGCCTAAGCTCTTTGTTTTAGGATAATTCTTTTATGTAAAATTTAAATAAATATTTACGACCTGGTAGTATTTGAGTAACTTCCAGTTTTGAGTTAAGGTCATTTCATTTAGCACACAAACCTGTTTCTACAAAACTTTACGCATTTGTAAATAGAGAAATTGGTTATTAAATAATAGTGATTTGTACTTAAATTGTTATTTAGTTATATTTAAAATGTGTACTATAAATAGTTATATTTTTAGACAACAAATTATTCTTAATGTGTTGAATAAGGGTCATTTATAATATAATTAGTTCTCTACTTTGGGCTCGGTTACCGAGTGGCATTAGAAACAACAACAACAACATAATTATCAAGGGCCCATATTTTTTAATATATATTGCTGGTTTTGCGAAATAACAAATTAAAATTAAACATAAGCACCTGGCTTTAATTTGTAGAATTGTAGTTAAAATATTATTTAATTTTTTATATATACTTAAAATCTTAATTTAATTTTTATTGCTTGATCATATTTACTCCTCTCGATTTAATTCTGATGTTTACAAATGGAAATAAATGATTATAATATATTGATTAATTGCTGACCAGAGGGAATCGATTGACACAAAATAAAAGTTTACATAATATACAAGTCAAAGCTATTAAGCTTACACCCACGCAACTGTCCTTTATATAAATCTAGTTATACAAATTTTACGACAGTAACACTTATTAAAAGAAATAAAATATTATTTCTTAAAGTCATTTTATATATACAGTTGAAACTCGTCTTATCAATAGATAATTTCTAAGAACGAATCACTGAATCACGCTTTCTCGAATAGAATAGAAAAACGTGATACTTTGACGATTCTTGTTCCACTTTTTTTTGCCAAATTTAGAAATTCTTCGTCATTGGACTGTTAAAGTTGTATTTATTTTGTTCTACATTGTCCTGCGTGGCAACAGCTAACGAGAAGATGGTTTTGTAGAAAAAGAATAATGGCGTTTGAATAAAGTTTTTCGGTTTTCCATTTTATGTGTAGATGTTATTTAATACTCAAGGACTCTGCTAGTAAGGATATTTAAAATGTATATTTTAAGTTATACTTCGTAGGTTTTATCCTTATAGATTATGAGAACTTTATAGGTTATGATAAACTGAAAAATTTATATGGACGACACTAATCGGGTTTTGTTGGGTGTTTTCTTAAGAAATCGTCCGTAGTTTGCCATGTTCTTTGTCATTTTCTTTTAAAGGGATAGTGTGAAAAAGAAATTTTCGAATCTACTCATTTATTAAAGAATAAGAAAGAAAAAAAATCTGTTTTCTTTAGTGCCTTACTTATACACATTATAGGGAGTTAAACATGACCTTAAGTTGAGATTTAAAATACAATTACAAAAGAAATATCGATGATCTTATTAACAACCTAATAAAGTAAAGGACAGGCGAAATTAAAGTAATAACAACAGTTACAGTTTCACAATTTTCATATACTTTTTAGAAATAATTTAAAAGAATTTTTTTTAGCAGAATTTAATGTTCTTCCTATCTGAACTTCAGATTTTATTTCGAAAACTAATTAAACCTAATACATAAGTAAAATCACATTCAAATTTGAGAATATAAAGCTAGTTATATAGTCTTAAAAAAGTAGGTTTGTAACATAATCTGTCACTTAACCCGCTTCCACACAACAGTTGTGTTTAACATAGGTAAAAAAGCACCAAACACAGCATTAATTCTATATTAAACATTTTTATGCTAAATTTGGCTAGTTTCATTTAAATTTTATTTCGAAAATTCAATAATATTACTTATCGTTTGCAAAAATTAATCTATATTTTAAAGAATAAATATGTAATATTCCTCGCTTTTAAATAGAATGAAAATATTTCATATCAACATACGAAGAATCTCGTAGTGAAATATATTTGACGTCATTTCAAACTGATCGATGTCACAAAAATAATTTTATTTTAATTTATTGTCTAAAAGAATTAAAGTTTCTCGAGCGATTGTTGCGAATGGCAATGGTGATTTAATTCTAATAAAAATGGCTTCCTATGCTTTTTAAATGAGCATTAAATTTTGCAGTTTTTTACATAATTGAAGTACTTCGAATTCGAATTCTTTTCTGAAATTTTCAATGTATTCTAATTTCGATGCGCTGAATTTTTTGACGTATCACACTTGTCCGTAGCATTTGTAGTTTGGGCTATGAAAGTGGGTGACGGACAGACGGACGGACTGAACGATTATAATACCTTCCACTTTTTACGTTATAAACGTAGTGTGGAAGCTAAAAATGAATTCTTTTCTCTCTTCTATCATAAATCAACGTTCGGTTAACGAATTTACAACTAAACACAAACGGGATGAGTTTTAAACACATTTCTAATAACGATTTATATTTACACGTTCATACTTGATAGAGGCCTTTTATATATTCAAAAGAGTACAATACTATCTCACTAAAATATTATTCAATGCAGATACCTATGTGACCAAACTACATCGACACACAGGACATTTTTAACAAACGCTACCATTAAGACATTATTAATCCGTTGATTGATGCAATTAAAACACAATGCAAGAATTCCTTTAACATACGGCCACGACAATGACATGGCGGAAGTCCATTCACGTCTTCATTGTTTGTGGAATCTGGTTTATAGATGATAATTCGATCATTTACATGTATTTTAAGTTCCCACCACTCTTAAATGTTTCCATCATTAAAACGGGATTTTTAATCTAATCGCGCTTGCACGAAAGAGGAAACCGGTCAGTCAGAAAATGAACTTTTAGTCATCAACGGAAAGTAAACAGTGAAATAAAGTTTGCGTAATATTAACTCCCATTCACGACTAACTTTTCAGATGTGGGATGTCCAAAAGCATTTCCTGCGGATATTCTCAATACTCGTTTTCCCGCCATGCGAGGTCACCAATTGAAATGACGTCACCTTCAACCCAAGTTTTTACCTGTGTTAGGACCACGCATTACACACACGCCGAAAAAGATGGATCCTTATTGTCACTTATTTCGTTCGAACGTATACGTTCAATATTTTCTGTGAACTGCAGATAATATATTTAGATAATATCTTCAACTTTGCGTATGAAACATGAGAGCATTCATGAAGGAAACTACGTACATATTATTGGCGCATTTAGTTTATTTGTTGGTACAATTTTCACATGTTTCTGCGATTCTGAAGCTCGCCTTCTTCAGAAAAATACACAAGAAGGCGAGCTTCAGACTCGCAGAAACATGTAACATTTGTACCAACAAATAAACTATTTACACCAATAATATACGTTGTTTCCTTCGTGAATACTCATACAGATATAATATATTCAAAACAAATAATTTCCTTCTGGTTACATTATTTTATAAAAACAGATTGCACACACTGATCAAACTTGATTATGCCTAGTCTATAAAGCAAATTTCTAAAAGACTAGTTTACAAGTTACACACCAAATCTATCGAATGCCTAAAGAAAAACATTTGAAGTTGATATTCTTGAATTTTAATTTTGTTGAACTTAACAAATTGATTTTCGTGTGCCAAAACCACATCCGTGTTCTTTTCAGAAAGCCCATTGTAAATAAAAGCCCATATTTTAGCTTTAGTACTAGTAAATAAATTATAATATCAACGCCGAATTAAAATATATTCGCGTATTCATAAATACTTACTTTGATAAAATCATTACAATTCCACCACATATATTAATTAAGAGGAGAGAGAAGTATCACATAACTTTTATCACGAACAAAAAATTGCATTTTTGCTCAACAACCTTGCCCAAACGAAATATTCAAAACTCAAGACTAAAAGTTTCTTTTACTTTAAAAATTTCATTTAACGCTTATCAAATCTAAAGAAATTATTTTTTATTCCTCTACACAGTAATAAACTATATAACAGCATTAAATAACAATGCTGATTTTATCATTTTAATGTCTTCTTGCTAAGAATAATAAAAACGTAACGGGGCGCAAATTAGCTTCCAATCAAAGAAATTAATGCCGTGACTGAAGTATATTTCCGCAGAGAAATAAGATAAATTAACATTCATTCTTCGTGAAAGGAAGAGAAGCGATAATTAGAACAATGAAAACGTTTAAAAAATGATTGCTAATTTTTAAATACAAATTTATTTTGTACATATATTTGTTTTTCCCAAAAGGTGTTTCTATTGAAACATTTCGCTTCAGATTTTTAAAAGTTTAGACGATTGCTAATATTTTTCTGATAAGAAACAATCATCGATCAATTCAATTATTTTAGCTATATTTTTTATTCAGAAATATGCTGTAACTATTTTATTTATACTTAACACATTGTCCATCTGGTGTAACTTGCACGATGTCTGCAATTAAGATTTTAACCAATTTATAAATTCGAAATTGAAGACGTAGTTTGACCATCATTTAAAGGTGACTGCAGTTAAAACAAATGAGGCCGGTACTTTTTCATACTAAAAAAAAAAAAAAGAGTAACATAACACTCTCTAAAACTAATACATTACTCACTAGTTATATATTTTACTGGATAATGAATAGAATAAGAAAATCTTGTATTAGTGGATGATTTCGGAAATCAAAATAGCATCCTAAGGCTATGTCCTGACTACGCCACAAAGGCAACAAAACTTGGCGACTTGGCAGAGTCAACCACCATGCTATTGCATTGCTTGGCGCGCTTGGCGGTCGCCAAATTTTGTTGCGTTTGTTGCCTTTGTGGCGTTTGTTGTCGTAGTGAGGACATAGCCTAAGACAATCAAAATCTAACATCGATGTCGCTATATAGTTGTGCTGGGTGGAAGCTCAGTTGTCGGCTTCGTCTAAGTCTCCTAAATTCGGTTCAAAATTAAGAGTCCCGTCACCAATAGCCCTCGTGTAGCTTCAGCTCAACGTTATTCAACCACCAAAACCAAACATTCCAAAGGGCTGCACAGGTGAAAGTGATGAACCGAAACACACAGAAGTCATTTAAACAAGGAATAGGAGGGAGGGGGTGTATAAGTCTAATACAAATGGTGAACAATAGCCCAAGTGAGTAGGAATAAGAACATATTGAAAAGCTTAACGCGGTGATGTTCAAGCTCGTTGTTGCGATTTGTATGTCTTCGTTCGACAGGAAACTTGATGCACGCACTTTTAATGAGACGGGGATAACTCAATCCCCTGATCGAATATTGAACTATGTAATAAAAATAAGTCTTTGATGTGCCATTCAAAGAAAAGGCTCTTAAGAAGCACGAAAGCGAATAAGGTATACAAGACAATGGAGGGATGTGCTTATATGGCAGATTGAAAGGGGACTGACTGATGTTAATAGGAATTCTACTCCTAATGATGAATCTGTAATGAATATACATTATACAATCAATTTTACATGCGAGATTTTCATTTAAAGGTTTTGTATTACAGTCAAAAGATCAAATTGACAGACTTAATGAAGTGTTTAAAAGGTTCATTAGAAACGTTGAACTTTGTATTTAATAGAAATAATAACTATTTAGTATTGCTTTGTTGTTTAAAAAAGAATTTATTTGCATTTCCAATACCTTCTTTAGAGAAGGCCACCTCCACTCAAGCAATGACGTGGTTGAAGTAGTCCGATCTTACCAATCAGAAAAGCGAAAAGCAAAGGCAAGACATATTTTCTCCAACTTTTTTTTAAGTAACTGATTGTTCAGAGTGTGAGAACTCTCACTCTGTAACGTAGAATGTTAACCCGGGCAGAGGTCTGGTTTACCGGAGGTGTTAGTATTTCTCATCTATTTAATCAGATTTGCTTTTGGCCCTCCTTACTACAAATGAAGGGTCTAGTTTCAAAACTCACATTCTTCAAAATATAATTAATATATAGGTTCCTTGCCATTCATTGGGGACTATTGACGGTCGTAAATTCAATTGGATAAAGTCGCCAATGAACAGACCGGACCCTATATTTAGGTCATTTTTTGGAGCATGGTGAGCTTTGCGACAAGACCTTTCAAATGAGACAGCTACGAATCTAAGTGAAATTTTCGAGATGACACACGAGATAATTTATAATCTTTATATCAAGATTTTATTGTGCAATGTACAACAAGTCAAAACATTGAACGAAATTTAAGTTATACATTTTTACATAGACGTCTAAAATGTATAGCGTAGACGTAAATTCTACATAACATATGTGTCGGTTTCAATATTTAAAAATAGTCATGAATGACTATTATATTGACAAAATATGTTTACAGTCAAAAATGCATTAATAATATCAACTTAAAATTGTCCCGTTTAAACACTTAGTGAATTGCCCAAAGCAAAGCGTCTTCTTTAGGAACGAATGCAAGAAAACCGACGCAATATTGAGAAGAGCGCCATTCTTAACTAGCAAACAGGTCAACGACAGGTTAAGCAAATTCAACGTAATTAACACGGAAACCTCTGAATGAACGCGATACAGAGATAACGATGCAAGTGAATGTAATAAATCTATTACACTCTAATCAACGCTTTCTTTAAGTATTTGCGAATACATGCGTAAATTTAAAAAGTACCCATCTAAATATAGTTATTTAAAAATTTAATATTTCCTTAAATAGATGAGAGCAAATTTTAACAATAAATGAAATAGAAAATAAACTATTTCAAAAAATCCGTTTCGTAAGCGGTAAAGTAGATAGAAACGAAGCATATATTCAGAGCACGTTTCACATAACCGAAAAAGAATTGAATGCAAAGCCATCTTAATTCCGGAAAAGCGGTAGAAAATGTCATGGAGAAACACTTTTAAAGATAAAACTTTGAATTTCCAACAGTTTAAAAAGCAATTTCATCAACGAGAAGACAAATAGTAGATGCAAATGTCGATTTATCGTGTAGGCGATAGTTTTTACATTTGAATAAAGAAACAAAATAACAAAAACCTCCCACTGAAATAAAGTAAAAAATTATTTCAATGTTTGACTTGAAATTTAAATCAATCATTATAAGGAGTTAAAGAGAAAGAGATTGAAAAATTTGTGGATTTTCATAAGTTTATTTTTAATGGAGATAAATAAAAACGTTAGGATACATTTTTATTAATGCAGGGCTGCCAAATCTCCTGATTTAACCCGGTACCTACCAGATTTTTAACTACTTTCTGAATTTCCGTATCAATGTACCAACTGCCAGAGGATTCTTTGGGGGTAAACATTAAACTTTCTCTTGGCGCCCAGAATCCAGAAAATGGTCAATACCAAATTAAATCAGAATATTTGGTTTATTGGTTGTTTGAATTAACTTCACACTGGAGAATTGTATAACGTTTTAATGTAGCATTAATTGAGTAGAGTAAAAAAAACAACAACATGACTTTAAAAAATTTTAAATGCAGAGTGTACTGCACAGGCATCATCAAAATCTGACACCGGACATAATAGATATATAAATTTATCTATGTAGTAGCTATCGTTTATTAGACTTTAGTGAGGAAAATGTAAAAAATTAGAATCGGATGTAAAAGACGTCAGAAAATATACACAGGTCAAAATTGAAAGCACAAAGGTAATTTTTCTTGGACAAATCCAAAATCATTTCCATTATACACTTCAAGGTTACTTAAACTTTACTAGTAAACACACTGACTCTGCTCTGTGAATAAGTTAGCAATTAGTTAAGCCAGTTTGCATGCTTCACGCCTCAACTGCCCTGTTCACTTAACCTTGGAAGGACACAAAGCTACATCTACCTATACAGTTTATCATTGTGATTGTGCCGTTAATTGTTTCTATAACATTTAGGTACTTTCTTTAACTGAGGCTTCGATGATATAGTAGAATAAACAAGGTCCAAAGCTGTTTTTATTATGACTGTTTGACTTTTTTTTTTAATTTATATTTCGGTCATAGTTCAAAATACTTTCTTGAAAGAAGATGAGAAATGTTCTTGAAAATTAGTTTGAAAAAAATTCAAGTGAAATTTTTTTATGAACTATTTAAGTTTTAGGCAGTGAAAAAGTATAGCTTTAGTGCAACGTTAATCCAGCTTAAAAAAGCTTGACCTTCAACGTCTCAAAGGTGGACGGCAAGCAGCCGTTTAAAACATAACTTATAGAAGTTATAATATGTACATTTTAAAGACGTGTTTATATCAATAAATATTTTGTCTTCAACGATTTACTTACAAATAAATTAAATTTAAATCTAAAATAAGCTCAAAAACTACACAATGTTACTAAGGATTTTTTTTTGTGTGATATCTACAAACTACTAATTTTATTTAACCCATTAAACAATGCATTAAAAATTAAATGGAATGAATGACTAAATTGTAATTTTTCCAAACCCATAAAAATGTAATGCAATAATAATGTGTAGATAATAATATTTTTTTTTTTCAAAATTTAATTTTTTTTCTTCAATTTTTGGGGGCAGCAAATTTTACGACCAATTAAAGCGCCATTCGGCAAAAAAAAATTATTATTAAGATACTAATATTTTTAAGAAGGAAAACAAATAATTTACATTAATGCGTAAACCGTATATGTAGCACCCTGCTAGCTGAGCTTGTTGTCGCAGTGTGGTTCACATCAGTTACACCTTATGAGACCAGGGTAAGTGAGGATATTATAAATGATCTAATTATATTGTATTTAAAAAAAACTATTTTCCCTCTTTTATATTCATTGTGATAATTTTAAATAGCACATTATACCACCCTATTTTACAGCTAACCAGCTATCTTTTCCCGAAGGGGGAGAATATTGTGACAGGGGCGGCAAATCTACATCCTACAATCGGCAAATCTTTAAATCCGGCCCTGAACATGACTATCTTCAGGAGCACCTATGCTCGACAGACACTTTCAAGGATTTTGTCAATTCAACAGATTCTGCCTTTTTGGCCAACACTTACATAGTATTTTACCTAATGTGATAACTTAAACTAAAAAGCGATGTTTAATTGGGCTACAAGAAAAAAAATTTCTTTTAGGTCAGCTCCGTAATGTTATTAAAAAAAACTGATTAATTTTGGTGATTTTTAACTTGTTGCCAAACCCAATAGCATAATGAATATGATCAATATTCAAGTTTAATTTTTATCACTGATTTTTAACAGCAAACTTGTTTGATATAGAGGCCTTATGGTATATAAGATCTGTTTAAAAAAAATTTCAATATAGTAGTTTTATAAGTCTTGAAAGAATCCTGTGTTAGCATTAGGTGTTGTTGAAGAGCAGTGTTTAAAAATTAGATCATTTTATTCAACAAGCAGATAGTATTTGCATCGTGCTACAAATTTATAGATTTAGTTACAAAATACCCTACGATAATATTTAAATGAATGACATTTTTAAACGTACACATCTATAGTTGTAAACATGGAGTTAGTTTGAAGCATACATTTTGTAATTCTGCTTATCAAAATATATATGGTTTTGAACACAAGCATCTTAAGTCTTTGTTTACAAATATTTATAATTCATTTTTAAATAAATTCAGAGGGAAAATGCAAATTAAAACTTAATTAATATGAATGAATTGATAGTATAAAAATAGTTATAAATTTTAAAAAATTGGATTATTTAAGCATTGCATTTAATTCTTAAACTAAGCTAATTTGACTGGTTATAAATCTTAGGAATGAAGTTCAATGAAATTGCAAATCATTAATGCTTGCTTATTACATTTTATTAACCGGAGTACCTCTTAGATAAACAAAACAAGATTTTTTATGAAGGTATATCGAAATATCTATTTAAATGTGATTTATCGCAAATAAAGTTAATACAAATTTATATTATTTTTGCAACTCTCAGTCTAGATTTCTTGAAAGGTTGGCGTTTTTCTTGTTTACAAACACAAAATACATGGAACTTGATAAAAATGTACTTACTTTGGTTCAAAAATGTTGTCGCCTGTATTGAAACTTTTTCGCATCGCATCACATCACAAACACACCCACAACATAAACAAGAACTGTCACATATCGTCTGTAAACGCCATGAACTTAGCTCCACTCAGAATTCGCTTAATTTAATAAAAATAACAAACTCGTAAGTTATTCTTCCGGCGTTTAGAATGTCTTAAGAACAATATTTTGATGAATTTATAAGTTAAGAGTTGATTTCAAATGTTTAATACAGATTCCAACGACCCCTTTCGACCCAAACACACCGCACCGTGGGAAAACGACTTTCTGGTAATGAATATGTAACAGTATATTCCCTCAAGGTAAAAAAAAAAATTAGCCCTAAAATTGGAACAAATTGTTTTGAAATTACTTTACTATTTTTACAACGTTACGTATTTTTATTTCTCTTTGATTTGGTTGTATAATTTATTATTAAAATCAATGTAAAAATTGAATTTTAAAATGCTAAAACGAGCGCATTTAACCGCATTGCCTGCCATCTAGTGGTGGTAAAAGAAAACTTTAAAAATTAATAATTTGGCTGCCAAAAACCACAGGTAAACTCGTGTTTATTAATCAATGAAAAGCGAATGACTTTGATTTTTTTCATTTTCATATTACAAAATCGACTTTAAAGCAGCAATATTTTGAAAATAAAAGTTTACATTTTTTAAATTTAACTAATATGAAATTCTCTTTACAAATATCTTCACCAGGCGGCAGTCCATGATACTGACACGCCCACTTAAAGGCCCGGCTCTTAAGTAAAAAAACAAAACAAAAAGCAGACGCTTCTCGACGAAATTTTATAAGATAACGGTTCAATTGCAACACATAGCCGGCGGCTTATCATTAAATTAATAACTTCCTTCTGCAACGTATGCTCTTTTAGCTTGTTATTTTTTCCTACATTTTACGTTGAATAACAGTGAAAATGTCTGTGCAAGAGGTTAGTCAGCATTCTAATTATATATGTTTACCTTTTAAAGGATGCTTTTCAAAACCCATTTATTGTCTCTCATCAATGTCTCTCATTACTTCTCACTTCTAGAAATTCGACAAAGCTGCCGAGGACGTTAAAAAGCTAAAAGCCAAGCCGACCGATGAAGAATTGCTAGAGCTGTATGCACTTTTCAAACAGGCAACTATTGGCGACTGTAATACAAGTATGAAAGCTTTCAAATACGCATTATTATTCTTTAATGTATAAATCAAACGATGTAACAAATATATTTTATCCAGCTTTACCCAAATGTCCCAAACTTCTTTGTAGCTTTAAAAAAAGTTATTAAAAATCTATTTTTAGCAACAACAAAAAATTATTCTGCTCTCTAAAAATGCAAATGTACATATACTTAATCAAGCCTTTCAGCAACTTATTTGTCAAGTTATATTGGGATACAGTAGTCTTATATCTAGCATAATTTTGTGTGTGTGCAAAATAATGGTTCATAAGGAATTTCTAAATACTATTATGGTGCATTAGTTGGCTTAATGTCATGTAATAAAAATAATTGTACGATTCTCAATCTTCAACAGCTAAAAGTGGGTCTTGCAGTCTCCTAATAAATTTGAGGCTAAAAGGGAATTTTTTTAGTTGCCAAGTAGATAAAAGTTAGAACCTTTCTCAAATTTGGAATACCAAATAATGAAATGAATCGTACAGGAGACATTGAGTAATACTTATATTAAAATCGACGCTTGTTACAAACTAAAGTTTCATATCTTAAGTCGCTCTATTATAACTTTTATGGAAACAACCAAAATATTGACTGGTGAAAATTGTATGGAGAGAAGAATTGATCTACTCAAATTATATTGGTTAAATTTATCCTCTGAAAAGAATTCCCTGCCCAAACTTGAATTTTTTCTAAAATTACTTTGATGCAATCCTTTGGTTTATCTTTTTACAACTACCATTCATAATTGTTATTTATTAACCCTTTATTTCTATGATTAGTGAATCCTCTCAGTGCACCCTTCTAGACTAAATATTAAGTTCAAGATGAAGTCCAGTCTTTTTATGCATGTTTTTATCTAATATTTTGTCGCCCAACCGGTATGGTGGTTTTGATCCTCGCTTGCCATGCGAGTGGGCCCGGGTTCGAAAGCATGGATAAGGCATCAATATTTGTGTTGTCCTGAGTACATGCAGAAAGCGTGCTTGTAAATCTGTGGGTCAACCTGTGGGTGGTCATAGCGCAATACCATGGGTACAGGTTGTCTGGAGGAAATTGCCTCCTCCCCCCCCACACACACACGTCATCAACGTGCCTAAATTGAGGAAATGGCACCATCTCTGAGCAAAAGTCAGACTTCCAACTCTTATGGGTTCTCAAAGCCTTGTGCAAATGTAAGCTACAGTACTGCACCCCCTCTGCCTTCCAAGCCACACCTTGGAGGCACACGTAAACAACACATAATATTTTGATGCATACTTTATACTTTTCTCTGGTTTTTAAAAGATGGTATGCTTTTAAAATTCTGTTTTATAAGTGGCATATTATAAAGCTATTTAAATATGACCTAAACGCTAATATAATTATAATTTTCCTTTAGGTCGTCCAGGATTGTTTGATTTAAAAGGAAAGGCAAAATGGGATGCCTGGAATGGCAAAAAAGGTAACTTAAACATTTATTTAAAAAAATTCTTATGCCAGGTTTTAAAATGTATATTATAGTATAATTTTTTAGGTTTTTCAGCTATTTACCAATATAAAATCTTGTAAAGTTCTAACAGGAATATTTAAGATGCTTGTAACAAAATACTTTGTAAAAGATACTCATTTTTTTAATATCTAGCGTCCTTCTTATAATTTACTATAAAAGCTATTAAAACCTAACATAAAAAAAGATTCACAGCATTTATAAAATTTGGTTACTCCTATGCTCAACTATCATTATTACACAGTCAAACTTTAAATTTTACTGTTTTCCCAGAAATCTGTTTTTACACCAAAAAATACCAACTTACAAACAGATACAACTTAGTGTAATAGCATTGAATTCAAAAGAATTTTCGCCATTAATGCATAAATATTCAACCATATATTCCCAAGTATTAAAAAAAGTAAATCGATTAAAGTAAATCTGATCAAGCATTAAACAATTTATTTAAATATGATTTTTTTTAAATTAAACTTGTAGGCTTATGTTTAGTTTCAATTTATTTTGCAATACAAAAGGAATATTTAAAAAAAATGTTTGGTTCCTTGTTAAGTCTGTGAAATCGACTTGGAAAAAATCAGAACTTTCAGAAAAAAAAAGTATGAAGACATTTTTAAAAAAGAGTAATTACTTCCCCTTTGAATTCTGCGCAGTTTAATACCTTTCTCATATCTATGTTCCAATATTCAGACGGGAATAAATTTCAGGCAGACACAAGTTATAGATTAATAGTTTATAACAGAGCTTTATATACTCAGTGGTGTACCCTTAATAATACACCAGAAACCTAATGATACAGTGACCAGTCTTAATTTAAGCTACTAAAACCGGACAGATCAGATAAGCTTTCTAACTTCAACAATACTTAATGGTACAGATTAATGAAATATTTGTGAAGGAGCTTACCACCTTTTTTAATCCTTGTAATTCATTGCATCCAAACTATCTAAATAGGGAACAAGTATTTTAACTAGCAGTGAATTATTAGGATTAACTATTTCAATAATCTAAGTTTTTCCTTAAAGAATTATCATTTAAAATTGAAAATTTGTCGTACTATAATGTACATAAGTATATTTGAAAATGCCTATGTGAAATGACTGCTTTAGGCATACATGTAAAATGTTATTGGATGAATTAATATTTAAAATATTTTTACAGGCATGGACCAAAATGAAGCCAGAGAAGCATATGCAACAAAAGTCAATCATCTTATTGAAATATATGGGACTGAATAAGTTTTGAAAAAAATCAATTTACAATTGCTCATAATTTTTGAAATCGGTTGAATATTTCTCTTTATTTTACATTTGAATAAATTTCTTTTTTTGTTACATTTTTCATATTTTGTCAATTCTTGCTTTATAAGCTATGTAAAAAGGTTAACGTTTTTTGTGTGTATTTTAAGATAACTCGACTGTTTCTTTACCTTTTCTATAATTATATCTAATTTAGCAAGAAATTTGAATTAAATTTTAAAATTGTAGGAAAACAGTTTTGATTTCTGTAGATTATTTAAAAAAAAATGCATTTGGCCTTGCCTCATTTTTATTAGTAGTAGTTACATATAATCAAATTGGGGTACGTCCTTGATTTGTATTTGAAGCTAAGCTTTATTTCATGCTAAGTATACTTGAAACTTAGGCTTTACATATTAGATAGTCAAGTAAGAAAAGGACTAAAAAAATCATTATACAATATTCAAAGAAATATATTTGTTAATAATAAAGTTTAAACGGTTATGTGTAAATCCACGCTATATTGTCATAAGGCAGGAAAAAAAAATCAATGCATCTTATGAACTCCTAATTTAACAAACCATTCTTGAACAATTAAAAATTGTTTAAATATGAAGGTTAATGGCGAAAGTAGAATCAGTTGTTAACAAGAAAATTATATAATGAGTAGAACAGATTTTTAAATAAACTTATTCAATGAAAGAAATCAAAATGAAAAATATTTACGCAACACTTGTATTATAAGATTTGTTTTAACCAAGGTAAGTTTATTCGCCAAAATACAATACATACAGTATATAATTTAATAAATCAGAAAGACTTGTTACTTCAACACAAAAATTCATTTATTTTCAGAGGGCATTTAATTTTTAAAGCAAATAACTCGACACTTTCTTAGTTTCTTTTATAGCAATTATTTATATTTATAACTACTTTTATAAGAATGGGCAAAATATCCATTGCTCCCCTTTTACGAATTACTATAAACCTACTTGTTTTAAAATTTTATTTTAAGAAGACTTAAATGTAAGGAAATATTGTGTATTCACAATAAAATATGCATATGTTAATAAAATAAAAACCAACATTTTGTTCATATTTACCACATCAATTCCTAACTTATTTTCTTCATGTTTCTTTGAAATTAATGATTAAAATAAATGCAGAATATAGCCAAATTAATCAATATTTATTTATAACATTTTATATACAGATGTTAAGTTTATTTACGAAATCTTTTAAACAGAGGATGCCGACTGCCTTCCCTTTTCAGTTTGTATTCCATATATACGGCATCATCTGCGCCTGATAGCGAACTCATGCTGCCAACACGACGAGACACCTTTTAAAATGAAAAAAATTACACATTAAAACTTCTATCTTCTTTAGATTATTTTTATACAATGTTACAATTGTCTTATTATCTAAGTTTTTTTTCATATAACCCTAACTCCTCTCCCCAAACTAAGTAAAATAAAATAGCTTTTTAAGCTGATTCATACAAAGTTGCATATTACAAAATTAAGAAAATTTATGCAGTGTCCTTTGATAATTTGCAATGAACGGATAAATGGCTGACAGGTATTTTGTGTCCACCTCCTAAGCCCAAGTTAGCGGATTTGAGCCCTGGCTGAGGCGTCAGATTTTCTGGATGAAAAAATCCTGGCAACGCATTTCATATGATTATGTGGCATGTTAAAGATTCCTTGAGTACCCATTTGGCCTGGATACTTACAGTAAAATTAAATCTCTACTCTACATACTCTAACATCCACAGATTCATTGTAATCTGAGCGTCAAAATTGGTGTTGAAAGTTGCCTAGATGGTGCCAAATGGCTCTCAGTTCTGGGGAATATGCCGAATCTGTGAAGGCTTAGCCACCAATGAAGCAGCCCCATTAGATGAAAAAAAAATTGCATGAAAGGAAAGAGTTTAAGTTTAACAGGTTTGTAAAATACTAATAAAAATTCAAGAAATATACAATGGAATCGTAATATAACAAAAACAAAATTAAAAATATTATTTGAACTTGTGTTACACATTTCAAGAATACATGTTTATTAACCCTTACTTGTATTCCTTTTCCACTTGCAAATTCAGCTGGAATCTTTTCATCTTCAGCATCTGCATCATTGGCAGCCAATACTTGTTGCAAAAGTTGGGTTTGCTCATCCCTACTTTTGTAGGCTAGTTCTTCTTGCTATAATTGCAAGGCATTTCATATAAAATATATTTTAGATATACTCAAATTTTTCAATGATCCCCAATACTCAATATGTAGCTTTAGTGCAACATTAATTCAACTAAACAAAACCCATATATTTTGATATTTTGTTAACCACCATTTTTTGTCAGAAGCAAGCATGATTGCTATATTTCTCGAAGTAGGCATATTGCTATACTATATAGTATATAATATTTTGCAAAATTATGCAAGTTTCTGATGTGGTGAGAGGTTATTCTTTGTCTATTAAAAACAAACCACCACATCCAAATCCGAAATAATATTCCATAAAGCAAAATGGGGCCAGTAAACCAAGACTAATGTGCAGAAAATTTTAATTATAGCCATACCATATCTAGTAACCCTGTTGAGCAAAAAGACAAGAACCAAACATTTGGTATTTTTTAAATACTAATTTTGCCATGCAACTAAGCAGAATAATACTAATTTCACGAGAAAAAAACTTTATAGTCATTGATAATTAGTCAGATATAAAACTCTACAAAATGTAGAGATCACTATAATTGTCGAAATCAGATAAATACAAATATGCTTACCTCATCCATGCCCATTAGCTTTGTAATAACTTTATAGCTATAACCTTGATTTACAAGAAATCGTTGTCTCTTTCTTGAGTAATGCATTTCCATTGTATCCTGGGATACCAAAGTGTAAAAGAAAGCATTGTATTCCTCACAAAATGCTCCTGAAAAAAAAATATCATAAAATAACATTGGTGTAAAAACACTATATTCAAATCATGCAGTTAAAAAAAACATGTTTTCTTAATGTAAATTTTTAAAAAAATTCAAAGTAAATATGATTAAAAAAAAAACTTAATTTTAAAGATGTTTCTTTATTTATACTACAGTGTGACAAAGTAATAAAGATGTAAGATAATTGAGATTGCAGTCAAATTCTAAGTTATCAGAGAAGAAAATTTTTAATGCAATGTTTTAAAAATTAAATAGTAAAAAACAGAACATATGAAAGCTCTAACAGCATAAGTCACATCCACCAATTTGTTTTTAAAGTTTAACACCAATTAACTTAAATTAATAAATACTTTAAAATTAATGTTAAGTTTTATGTTCAAAACCAACTGTAAGTTTGACTTGTTTGAATTTTTATATCTTTCAGTTTTTCTAAAACTTTCAGACTTAATAAAATTAGACCCCTCATACACAATTGGATGGGGCGAAAAATCTAACCGATCTTAATATTGCCAAGTACACACCACTTAAAATATTGGTATGTATAAGATATCAAGTTTTGTCTTTATTTGTACCACTCAAAAAAAAAATTCACAATATTCCCAATATCCGAGATAAAAATAGTCTAAGGCACTATTTAATAAGAATAATAAAATGTGATAAAAATGCGCAAGTTATATCTATTCAAGCAAAGCATAGAAACCTTTTTTAGCTCTCAAGATTCTTCCCAGTCTTTGAGCTTCCTGTCTTCTAGAGCCACCATGACTGGAAATCTGAATGAGGACATTAGCTTCAGGCAAATCGAAAGAAGTATCTGCCACTTTTGAAACAAATATGGTGTTCACTTTAGGGTTGTATTTGAAGTTTTGTAGAATTTGCATCCTTTCCGCTTGGGATGTAGGACCATAAATATAGGGTCTAGAAAATTAGAAAAGCTTTTACTTAAATATTTGTGGTTTAAAAAACATAAAATAAGAATGTGTCTGCACATAAATCTAAGACTTGTGATTGCATTATGTAATTTAACAATAATCATGACACAGTAAACTGAGTTATGCTAGATTTGATATGTTTAATCCCCACGATTGTTAGAACCGGCTCTTTCCGTATTTTACACATCAGTCTTTCTTACAATAACCTTAAATTTTATAATAAATTTTTATTCATAATTGACTTCTTTCATTTGAAAATGTTTTTAAGACCATCTCCCAAAAATAAACCAAATACTGATTTCGTACACAAATATATTTAAAATAAATTACTTACATTTATAATTCATGCAGTGATAACAACCATACATATTTGCCCATTTCCAGGCTATTCAGAAAGTTAAAAGGTAGGATAACTGTACTACAGCCGAAGTACAGTTTTAATTTAAGCCAACACACAAAAATCAACACTAGTGTAGCTAACATACAATTTTAAATAAAATTTAGAAAGAAATTGAGTGCTTTAGTCTCAAATTAACTAAAATGCAAAAAGTAATATTCTCATTTAAATCATTTTTTTTTAAAGGAGAGTATTTCTTAAAGTTACAACCGAGGTATTTGTTTGAAATGTAATAAAAAAATACATTAAAACACTGAATTATATGGACAAAACAAAAGGCAAAACTTTTATGTAATCA
Source organism: Oedothorax gibbosus (assembly GCA_019343175.1). Classification (NCBI taxonomy): domain Eukaryota; kingdom Metazoa; phylum Arthropoda; class Arachnida; order Araneae; family Linyphiidae; genus Oedothorax; species Oedothorax gibbosus. Next base: position 31,262,995 of record CM033277.1, read on the forward strand.
TGAATGTACTTTAAAATGAGTCACAATACTGATTGGGGTTGCCCTGAACTACAAGTAAAAATTAAATAGAAATTAGGATATTTTACAACCAAATATTATTACTGATAATGCAGAATCAATAGTACCTGTTCATTTTTATGGCATAGTGTTTCAAAGCAAAGACATTGTCTGAAAAGACAATCACTTTATCGCTTCTGATTTCATGATATCTTATGAGGAACTGGCATGCTCTGAATTTGTTGGGATTCATAACAAAGAGAAGCTGAAAGAAAATTTGAGAATACTATTTTTTGGCAAGGCAGATTTCACTTACTGAGATGTTTATAGCCAACAATTATTAAAGTTAAGTATAAAATTTATTTATTAAGTAGTTGTACAATTATATGTGAAGAGGCATTTGATCCCGGAATCTCTTGCATTCTACAACAAAGAAATTACTCGGCCGGAAATTCTAGTTTTGGATATTTGTGCGGACTCTACTACAGATGTAAATAAAGACATCAAAATCCCTAATAACTACTTCCAAGTGTATTTTTATTTTATAAATTTCAAAAAGGAATATTTAATCATTACTCACATAAAATGTAAAATGACATAAATTTTTTGATAAATACAATAATTATTACCAATTTTTTAGCAGCTTTTGCAATGAGATATTCTCTGTAAAATTCTGGTGACATGGGACACCACACCTAATAAAGAAATATATTTTAAATTGTTTAAAGTAAGTTAACAAAAATGACTAAATTCAGCATTCATTTTAACTAAATTGAAATGCTACGTCCAAAAATTCATACATAATCAGTTTATGGGAAATAAATTTTTCTTAAAAACTGATGCTGCACAAGCATAATAAAAGATTATTTACAATCTACATTTTTATTCTTATTCAATTGATCAAAATGTACACAAAAATCAAGGTAGGCACAATATGTAAAATAAACACATTATCCTAAAAGATAAGTTTTTAAATATTATTTTTAAATTTTAATGAAAAGAGGAAAACTACATCTTTGTCTATTAATATTAAATGTTCTTTAAAATTGAATATTAAAACACATCTTAATGCAAGAAATAAATAAAAAAAACTAGAATAATCCTATACTGCAATAAATGAACAAACCATGTATAGCTTCAATAAAACAAAACTTAAAAGGCAATAAATAATGTGTTTACATACTTCAGCACACTGAACTTTGGCAATGAAGCCAGAATTCTGAAGCTCAAGCCAATTAGCTTCATACAGCTTGGGACCAATCAGGAAATTCAAGTCCTGGATTTTGTCATCTTCTCTTACAAGAGTTGCAGTAAGACCCAGTTTACAATGAGCTTGAACAATAGTCAGCACTCTTCGGAACATTTTAGCTGGAATTGTGTGTACCTCTGGGAATAAATATAGCTTGTAATTAATATAAGTTTATTTATAATAAGCTTATATAAATAGATACAAACTCACAAGAAATAGATTTTTTTACTTCATAACTTTATTAAAACAATTGATTTTGTTTAAAATTAATAAAACTTACAGCAACTCTTACTCAACAATTCATACTATCATGTTTAGGGCTAGGTTGAATTATTGTCGTACTATAGAGCTACATGAGAGTTATTGGTGACAGGAGTCACAATTTAAAACCGTAGCAAGGAAGTGACAAGTCAACACCTGATCATACTACCATGGAAAAATTACAAATTAAAGTGCACAGAGGCATAATTCAAATGAAATACCATTTGGATGAATTAATGTGTATAGCTCTAATTACAAAATTATTTTAAAATAAAGACCTAATTACACTTATTTCTATAGCTGTAGACTGCTTAAAATGATATCCTTAACAAGATAACTAAAAATGAAGTTGGAAAACTTTCCTATTAAAAATAACATAACATAAATAATAATAAGTATGATTATTATTTAATAACCAAGAAATGTTCTCATATTGATTTTTTACACTTATTTAACACTGCTTAACCTCTATACTTACACTTCAAAACGCATTTAAAATAACTAAACAAAAAATGCATGACTACAAAATTAAGAAATTGTTTTCTCTTAAAAATCTGAAAGCATTTTAATCCTACCATCAAGTAACATTAAACCCCACTCTTGATCTTTTAGCCAATTCATCACCTGCTCTGCTTCCCAAGAGCGCTTTTGGGTGTGGGTTATCATAGAATAAGTTGTAACACAAATTCCACAACCTGTAAAAACAATATAATGTGGATAAGAGTCAGTTAGAAACATTTAAATCATGATTCAATTTTTAAATAGCTAACTTTAAACTATGGTTAACTAGTAGGTATTAATTATTATACTTAGCATTCAGTTAAGACTTTCACTTTTTCTGTCTATAGGGTTAATATAAAAAAAAACTGAACGTTTTTTAATCATACAAAGGTAATAACAATTTATTTGAAATTAAATTGTAAAAATAGACTTGAACAACAACTTAAATAGACTTGAACAAAAAATAAACAATAAAAAAAAGACATTGCAGTAAATTTAAATTAAATATGCAAATATCGGCCCCAACATACCCATTGGCTTATCTTTTGCATCAGAAGTAAAGCGACAAATCATACTGTCATCAGCAGTAGACCACATTTTAAACTAAAACTCATAAAAATAATTTAATATTTTATGTACCAAAAAATAAAAATATTCTACTAGCAACAATATAAATGCTTGGTTCATTGAAAATATAAAAATAATTTTTTCAGGCATTTGTTAAAAGAAATCAATTTATTTAAAGTTTAAATTGAATATATCTAGTTCTTAAATATAAAACATGGTACACATTTTTTTATTCCACCAACCTGAGTTTTCCACTGTTCAACAGAAACTCCAGAATTGCAAAGGACTAGACAACGCTTTCTTACAGTACAGCATGCAGTAACACCAACTAATGATTTTCCAGCACCTAAGTACCAATTAAATATAGATTAGGATAAACAACTTCAGAAAATAAATATATTGCCTTTAATAAAGTTAAAGTAAAACTTTTAAGCAAACAAGGTATTAGAGTGTGAATGGATATAAAATATAGCATTGAAACTTACCACATGGTAATACAATTATTCCTGACCGAGCTCGACCGTTGCCAAACATTTTTCTCAAACTCTTTTCTTGGTATGGACGTAAAATTGCCATAGGCCTCAGATCCATACTAAAAGAAAAACCAAGTTACTTAAAAAATTATTGTTTTTCATCAATAAGCTTAGGAAAATATTAGCCTCTATGAAAAAAAAACCACCGATTTAGCATAGGTGTGTAATTATATATAAACATCAATATTTTCATTCAGACAACTTAATAAGCATTAATAAAAACAGTACTTAATATAAAACATACTAAATAACTGAGAAGTAAAATTGTTTAAGCAATAGAATATTTAGCAACTTACTTGATATCAGGATTTACAGTATCATTTTTAAAGTCATATTCAGCAAGAAGGGGATATTCTAATTCAATACACCTGTGAGAACATAAAATAATCGAAACACTTTTCAAAGATAGTAGGAGAGCAATAAAACTATTTAATTTTAAATAAAAAACAAACATATAGTTGGACTACCATATCTTCTGGTAGTAAAATATTCATTATAAGAACTGATGAGAAATAATTGGAATTGTTCAATTAAAATAAAGCTAACTTATATTATCAAAAAGTTATATTCTGTCATTGGAGTGATATAAATATAGATTACTCAATTTCATATGATATAAAATATTTAAAATATATGGTTTAATATGTGATTTTTAAATATTATAAATCATATCAATACCTTGTTAAAACTTATCTTTGATACTTAAGTATGAATATATTTTTTATAGTCATCGTAAAGGCAGGCAGTGGTACAAATAAATTATGCAAGAAAACGAATATCTATAAAAATTGAAAACCTTTTTTGTAGAATTTCAATCTTCTCTTGGTTAATTTCCACAGCAACTGTCTGCAAATCTTCCTTTTCTTCGTCTTCCCTTTCTAATTTTTCATAAAAATTAAAAATGTCATCGGGAACATTTGCTTCTTTTTCAGAGCCATTGTCAGCAGTTTTACTGGGACCAGCACCATTATTTTCCTTCAAAATTGTAATAAAAAAATAGGCATTATTTTATAGGAAAAAAAATAAAATTGAAAAAAAAATGTATTTAGGAGTTTTATTTTCAAAACTTTATTGATTGGATGTTATGAAATGTGTTGAATTATCCTAGTAATAAAGTTTTGGATATTATTAAAGTCTTTAAGCCAACAATTAAAAAGTATCCATTCCAATAATAGCTCATGGAAAATGTCCTTGTTGCCATATTCCTTTGAATGTGAAGCTTAAAAATGAAATTTTAATAGAATTTAAACTAATCACTAAATATATTTTGTTTCCCATATTTCAGTTGATGAATGAAATCTATAAATTCTTTGAGTAACTAGCCAACTCACCTTAAGGGCAAAATAGACCAATCAATTAAAATATAATCAGCACATAATATTCTGATAATCACCAAACTCGGAAAAACTACATCAATAAAAGTAAGACTATTTCTTGGATCCTTTGACTAGGATGGACTTTTTAACTGTCAACAACTATTTTGAACTTGCCCAACTGTAAAGTATTTGAAACAACAAGCTTATTTCTTTAGAAGTTGTAATTGTCTTATATATTCCAAGTTATGCTTCCTTCTATTAGTTTTACTTTCTTTTTAAATAAAAACCATAAAAACAACTTAAGACTATTGTAACTAAAAAACTGTAGAATCAACTGAATAAAGTGTGTAAGTTATTAGTTTTAGAGAGAGAGAAAACAAGGATAAACCAACATTCTAACCTGTTGAGAAACTTTTGAAGAGTCTGCTGCAGTAAGCATGTTTCCAATCTCATCGGTATCTCGTTTAAGACGACATTCCTGTATGATATGATCTTTCAAAAGCTTTTGAAGGATATCCTAATTTAAAGAAAAAAAACAAAAAAATGATAAAATAAAGTTTATGGAAGCAGTTAAAAAGTAACTTACAATTTTAATTAAAAAATATTTTTTATTTATGTAAAGATATAAAACACTATAATGAAACGTATTTACTTACTGGAAATGGGCTTTCTATGAAGTAACGGTTGTGCTTTAACAAAAGCTTGATTTTACCATAACTGACAGTACAAAGCTGAAAACCAAATTCAAATTCATAATTTTTTTCAGTATGTATGGATTAGTAATATAAACACTTGCACATAAACTTTCAGAGAAAAAAAAAACTATGGCTTATTTTTAATATACCTTTATGAATTCCACAATCCCATCTGGTATACTAGTTTTACTCAGTCTTCTTAAGTACTCAATGATGTCATTTGTTTGCAAACCTACAGACACAGCAGCATATAATGAATAAGCTGTGAGTCGATATTCATGGATATGTTCTGGTCGACAAACAGGCTAGAAAGAAAAGGAAGTGTCATTTCTAAAGTACACACAACAAATATTTAAACAAAAGCAATAAAACTCCTTAAAAGTTCTACATTGCCTCAGAAATCCTATTATATCATTTCTTAAATAGTACACTAAATTACTTTCTATGCTGTTTTCTTCCCTTATATTTAATAAGCCTTTTTGATGTATTTTGAATTTCAAGTTATGTAACCAAAATTGTAATCGAACTCATACAAAAGATATGAATTAAAACTAAGATAAGATTTTATTTCAATTAAAAGAAACATTTATTGCAATCTAACACAATTTGCTGTTGGACTAATTTCTGACTGTCTCTGATTAGAGTACAATTTTAATTGTTTACTGTTTATCATTCGCAGCCGGCAGAAATTCTTAAAAATATTAACATCTGTGAATTGAAAAAAAAAGGGATGTACAATTACATACTTACTTCTGAAATGGCAATCAAGAAATCGTGAGCATGTTTATATACAGGAGAAAATGCTTCCAAAAATATGTGCCCATCTGGTGCCTGTAAAAGGTGAAAATAATGTGTTCCCAATATTTTATGTATTGATTTTCATGTCACCAATTTGAAAGTGTAATATTATACTACAAGAAAAAATACAAAACATTTTAAAGATATTTAAGTATTTTGTTAAGTTGATAAAACACAAATCAATCATTCAATAAATTCAACAAATCATTAACTATGCTTAAAAACATGTTAATAAAAAAAACATGCATTAGAAAGTCAGTCAGCAATATTATATAATTGAAAACTATGAATAACACAAAATAACAGTATATTTTAGAACTAAACTTATTGTTAATATCAGGGATTGAAATAACACATTACTTCAATTACTTTGCAGTAATGAAGTAACAAAAAATTTTGTTACTTCTCATGCCGCTCTTCACAGATATTTTCAGCACAGTTCGCCGTTTGGCTTAAATTTAATTATTTAAAATTTAACTTTTTACAAAATTCATAGTCTTGGTTCTCTTTGAAAAAAGGTAAGATGGCTAAATTTTAATTTTCTTATAACTTAAAATTTCTAAAAGTAACTGTAATTGGTTACTTTTCCTACTAAGTAACTGTAACATAGTTACGTTATTAATTAATCAACTATAACAAAGTTACTTTTTAAAAGTAATTTTTCAATCCCCAGTAAATATCATTACAATTAATTAAAACTACATACCACCCAAAGTGGTCGAGCAGCATGATCCAAACGAAGTTCCATCAGTTTTCTATAGTCTTTAGCTCCAAACTCATCTTCCTGATTGGCGTCGGAAATTTGCTGACTAGCAGCAGCTGGTATAACATCTGAAAAAAAAATTAAATATTATGTATTAGAATTATTAAGTTTTTCTACAGTAATATGAAATTTAATGCATATATGCCAAACACTGTGTATGCAACAGATTTCTACACCAGAATCGAATACTATATATTCAAATAGTAGAATTTTGGTACAAATTAAACAGGTATTTAAACAACCTTGCCATGATAGTAGATTGCACAGATAAAATGGTTTTGCAGATTAGTCTAAAACGTTTAACTTTATGTTCTTATATCCAAGATGTAGGGGAAAAAAAAAATTCCTTTACCAACTTCATTTTCTTCATCTGCAAATTCTTCTTCGGGACCTTTCCTACCAAACTTTTTTTTGCTTTTCTTCCAATCTATAAAATAATACACATAAAAATTATTTTACATGAACCATGATGCATATATATTTTAACATACACTCAGCAAAGTACTTTTAGGTCATACAACACGAAATCTCTTGATTAATTTTGTAAGTTTAGATAAATTAAGGTTTTAGATTTAGTTAGTTATAGTAATCAAGAGGACAATCGTTTTAAAGGATCTTGCTATAGATCAGTGTGGATGAATCTAGGAGACGTGCATTGACATTTGGGAAATTAAAAAAAAAAAAACGTTTAATAAATATTTTTATCCATAAAATAACCGTTCTCCTTTAAAAAACGTCAAAAGTTATGGGTTTGGGGCTATTTTCTTTGATTACAATGAAGTTTTATTACAGTTTTTGGCAATATGAATATGCAGGTGGGTCTGAAGTCCTGCATGTTAATTAGACTATTCTGCACTTCAGAATATTTAGGAATTTTTTTGCTGAATACAGGACAATAATACAATCTGTCTTAGAAAAATATGAGAGAAAATCTAATTTTCAAAACAATTTCAAACAAACAACCTCACAAAGCAATGTTGTATAAGTTGCCAACAATTACTGATACCCTAAATAAAATAGTTTATATAGTGCTTGATAAAGATCGAGCACCCTTAACACTATTTTTTTTTTTTGGTAGTTTGCAGCATAAGGGGTTTTATTTATCTCGCAACTGCATGACAATTGTTTTGTTACTTGACAATGACAGGCCAGGAGCAGAACATTTTATTCTGCAACAGCCGGAAAGTTTTAAGTTTCTACCGATCAAGTACTAGGTTAAATGTAGAATATTTAAAACTAACAGGTTAAACATGCTTCATACAAACAATATATGGTTAATTTTAATTTGACGGTGCTTCTGTCGCCAAGGGATTTGGCGCTTTTGTAGGGAGCGATAAACAATTTTTTTTGGTGATATGGAATTTTCTGGTGAAATGCGTTGTGGCGTCTTTGTTGTGGCTAGGTGGCGCTGGTTATACTTGCGCGGATGTTATGCGCATGCAGCGTGTAAATTACTTTTTTTTTGTGTGTATAGCAGTTCTGCTACATCAAAGTATTTGTGTGTAGCAATTTTTAATTAATGCATAGCACTTTTGAAAAAATTTAAAGACTCTTCCAGTCTCTTTAATTGTTTTGGGGGGAAATGTTAATTTTTGATAAATATCCCCGTTTCTGTGATCCAGTTTTTAACAGTTCGTAACTGAACCGCCACATTTTACTTTCGTTGATTTTCGCAACACAAATAACGAATTGGAAATCTCGCTAAATCTTTCTGTTCTGGCGCGATTATCGGCGGTTTGTTTACACTTTTTGCTACTCACTTTCAGTCTGGTATGGAATTTAGATGTTTCCCTGCCCGAACGAAAAGCGGCCAACGGATTCGAATTGAGATTAAGCTCCATGACTTAGACAACTGAACTGAAGCGATCTGACTTCGAATCGTTTGCAAAAACACCATGGTTATGAGAAACGGAGATGCTTTGTGAGTATCGCAACTAAATGCGATACAAAGCTAAATCGCTATCGCAATATTTCATTTTGGTGTCGCGTTTCGCGATGCGATACCGGTTATTTTACACGCTGTGCGCGTGGGATTTATTTGTCTAAATTAATTTTTGTTCAATCGCTGGCGCTGGTAATACTTGCATGGGATTTAGGTTGCGTGGATGATGTGCGAAAGGAATTATTTTTTTGTTTTGCGGTTACGTTTGGCTTTTGAACATCCGATTGTTATGGATCGTGCGTATTTAAATTCTGAATTTTTTATCGATTTGAAGAGGGCTGGACAGCTAGCTGTCATTCAGTTTTGAAGGACTAATAAAGCTAACTTTTTTGGTTTTGTTCACAAATAAAACTTTTTTTTTAGTTTTGCTTTGCAAAACATTTTTTTTTTTTAGTTTTGCTTTGTTAAACAAAACTGCCCGGGGCCCTAAACCAATATTTAGGCTTTCAATGGGCCCTACAATACTGCCCGATGTTGGATACTGATGTTTTTTAGAGAAAACAAAATTGCCCGGGGCCCCAAACGAGTATTTAGGCTTTCAATGGGCCCTACAATACTGCCCCATATTGGATACTGATGTTTTTTTAGAGAAAAATTAATTGCCCAGAGCCCCAAACGCGTGCGTACTGGATTGCCATTTGTGTAGCTCTGGTGCGACGATAATTCAAAATAAACTAAACTAAACTGGATCGCCACTCGTGTAGCTCTAGTGCGACGAATATTCAAACGAAACTAAACTGGATGCCACTCGTGTAGCTCTAGTCCGACGAATATTCAAACGAAACTAAACTGGATTGCCACTACTAGCCCCTTGTGTAGTGTAAAGTTTGTTTTGTGTTGCCCAAAGCAAACCAAAACCCCTAGTCTGTTTTTTTTTGTCAAAAGTAACTAGGGTTACTGCATCGGCGTAAAGGAATCTGGCAATGGGGAAACACGTGAGTTTCGCAAAGTTGTTGTTTTTGGAACCGCGCCAAGCAGCACCGTGGAATTAAAATTTACCCAATATATGTTTTGAATGAATTTATGTTTCTATTTTTTCTCGTTTTGAAATAAATATCTGCTTTAAAGAACTTTCTGATATTCTGCTAAAATTTTTATTGAATTTTTCTATCCCTCCCTCCCCTTACATTTCCTTAGTTCTATGCAAGTTGAAAGATGAAATTGGGCACATTTTAAAATTTTCAGAATATGTATAAGCAATATACATTTTGGCGGAAAGCAAAAGTGAAAATAGCTTGTACTTCATCAATAATATTAACACTTACCTTTGCTAGTTTTTCCCATAATGAGATTAGGTTATAAGTAAAAATAATAATTAATTCTTATCTAAACGCAATTAAAGAACATATCAACTAGCTAATTAATAATGATAAATACAAATTAAATCTCAAATCGGGATCACAACCACAAAGATCCAAACACTTTTGTTTATTTTCAGACAAAAGAGATGAGTAGAGTAGTCTTACAGTTGGTTCAAGCTGCTAATTAATATTCTTGAAAATTGAAGTTCAGGGTTTTTTATTTAGAAATACAATTCAAAAGGTAGAAAAATCAAATTTTATATTATTAATGACCTAAAAACATCTTAGAATCATTGCTATTATTATTTTAAAAGTATTTGTTTTATAAAGGATAGATTTTTTCAAAGCTGCTAACCAGAAACACTACTACAAACCAGATGCAAACAAAATACAAATGAAGTTTTTGCAGGGCCAACAGAATCCAAATCCATGTGTTGGTTAAATCTTTAACATCGAAATATTAATCCTAAATTCCACAACCAAGCCAACTTAATGAAATATTCAAACGTTTTACATGCCTTTTTTTAATTAAGAAAGAAAAGACGGTGTTTAATATATTTCAAAATGCAGGTAATTTTCTCTTTTTACTTGTTGTTGTATACTTGTATAAATGAAATATTTTATAGTTTATCCTTCTTACCTTTTTTGCAGGTTCAAAACACAAATGACAGCAGTATAGTGAGCAAGTTGTCTTCATCAGAAAAAGAATACTTCGAAGATAAATGGCTTATTGTATTTGTTGACAAACCTCAAAGACGTTCACCGATTATTAATAGGTACTTTTTTATTATAAAAATAATGACTATTATTTACATTATTGATTGAACTCTCTCTAATTACTTTACAAATTTCACACATTAAGAAATTTAAACTTTTATGATAGCGCCAAATTTAGAAGTTTTCTGACTATATAAACCTTAACAATAAAATTTCTTTCATATTGTTTTTTCCTTCCTGAATTGGATGGTAATTCAGTGGTTTAATTGTCTATATCAACCAACAACAAGTCTCATAGACAAGTCAAGTGGGATACGCCATATTGAAGACAAAAATCAAGCAAGACTATGATCCCAACTTTTAATTAAAAAAAATTAAAATCGATGTCTTTAGAAAAAAATACTAAACATTTAACTAACATTGAATTTCTGCTTTACGTTTTTATTCAATATTTCTAATCACTAATGTTGCTACCTTGTCAAGCACACAAGAAATTTTATTTAGAGTTAATTTTATTTTGAGTTCTTTTGATGGTCCATTATACAGGTGTTAAGAAACTGGCAGAGAAAGTTCTTTTTTTTTGCATAAATATTCTGCTTATTATATATAATTGTATAAAGACATTAAAATACAAAATATAGCTTTCTTGTTCGAAAAATGTAAATCCTTGCTTATAAAAAGTTATGTTACGATAAGTTTTGCTCAAATTTTTTGAGCAAGCAATAATAAATTTTTATTCTTCAAACTACAAAATAGTTTAGCAAAGGACAAATAATATTAATTGAGTTTGAGAATTGAGACACTTGGGCTAAAGTAAGTTATAGATCCCGGCAATTAAGTTGCCAATCTGGCAACCCCACCAAATCTGTTTTATGGCAACCCTTGATGACAAAACATTGGCGAAATCGCCAAATATCGTGCTTCAAGTGAAATTCGCCAATTTTGGCAAGCTTTACACTGTGTATTGGCTAAAAAACCTGGTCCAAGTTCGGCAATCATACTTGTTATTTTTATTTTTTCACGAAGCAGTAGCAGTGCTTATTTACGTGTATGCATGAATCTAAATATAAATATATTTAAATATTGATTGTTTTTTTAATTAAAAGTAAAGATATTTTGTAATTGATCTATTTTTAATTACATATTTAACCATTTTAAGTAATTATTTTTGATTATTTTTGTTCTGCATTTGGATCCACGTTTTTTTTTAGCGTGATAGGATATGTCGGTTAATTTCCTGGTATGTAATGTTCATCAAATGCTTTTTTTTAATGTATTTTTTAAAAAATAATTTGTAGATGGTTCTGCGTTAATTTTATTTAAAGAAATATTTTGTTTGCTATTGAGAATTAAGTTACAGTTCTACCCTACTAGTTCATTAGTTAATCTTGAGCGTTTTCCATATTAATAATTTTTAAATAGCATTAATATTATTTAAAATAATCATACATTCCTTTAGAACCTGTTATGATTATTTATTTTTAGCTTTGTTTTGATCGTGCAACTAATGGGTAATTTCCGATTTTTTTTTCAAACTATCGCTTTGGTCGTTTATGCCAGATTATTGTTTAGTTAATGGCATTTTTCCGGTTCCTTTAATCGTTTTTGTCAGATATTTTTGGTCTCGTTAGTATTTGTTGTCACTTCAAGGTGGCAACAGACTTGGCTTACGCCAGGTTTGTTGTCATTTTGACTTGGCAACAAATTTCGAAATGTCGCCAAATCCGGGACCTAAAGCTTACTTTAACACCTACTTGTTTGTTATTAACATTGTCAATAATAAAATCCATCCAAATGTTTGTACTTACCAAGCATTCTCATTTTTTTAGGGGTTATTACATTAGATATAAAGCTATAGAAGCTGCATTTCAGTCTTGGTTTGCTGCATTGTCTACAACAAAAAAGGACAAATCACAGGTTCATATATCATTTAACTAGTTTATTTTCTACTACATAGTTATCCTAAAGAAACTCCTAATTTTCCTTATGTAAATGTATAAAATTTTTAATGATGACCACAATATTTTTCTATCATTGGGCGTTTATTTTTATTTTATTTTTTTGGGGGGGGGGGGATTTATAAATTAGAATGTTTTCAAGGTTTTTAAATTTTTCTCTCTATTTACTTAAAAATAATCTTGTATTGTTTTCTAAACTTTAAAAGGAAAACTCCTATTATTTCTACCATTTTGTGTTTGAAATATATTTTTCATTACAATAAACTTTCAGATTATTTTAAAGTTTATTCCTAATTATGTCATCATTTATTTTAGATAATATCTTTGGGAGCTGGTTTTGATACTTCTTATTTCAGACTTAAAAGTACCAGTTATTTACCCAGTGGATGTAAATATATTGAAGTAAGATTTTAACTTTGTTGATATTTATTTATAAAATTGGTTATTTTTCACAAAGTGAATATTTGTACTTCACAATATTTTTAAAAAAATAAGTTCTAACTCTAAGTTAACTAGAAAAAAACTTACTAACTTCTCTAAGTTAGTGTTTAGCTGTAAAAAATTGTTAATTTTTTTTATATATGGATAAAGTAAATAAATTCAAAAGAAATAATAATTCGTTTAATATTTAATTTGCAATTAAATATTTTTAAATTTGTATTTATCTATAATGCTGATGAGATGGTAAATATTTAATCATGCTATTTTACTTTTGTAATGCTTAAAATGGTAAAAAAAAACTTAAAAATTACAATTAACAGTTGAGTTATTATTGTTTTTAGTGTTTAAATTTTCTGCATATACTTACATTTTAATTTAAAAAACTTAATTGTGTTTTGTCAAAAGAAAAATTGCAGTGACTTTAATAAGGCATAAATATAATTCAAAACAAAATAACACGAATACATTTGTAAAAGAATGTTATGTGAAATCATGTAAATACCAAGCCTGATTTGTTTCAACCTACTTTTGCATTCTTCAAAACTAATTTAAAAAGTATTTTTTGAAATAGTATTTAATTACAATTTCTTGATTAAAAAAAAGTCATCTAATTGTTTGGTTTTTCATTAGGTGGATTACTCAAAAGTCATGCACAGAAAACTTAAATATATTCAAAATTCAGATCTTACTTCTTGCTTTAATATAAATGCTGATGGATCTGAAAAACATCCTAATATTAGTAAGTACATAGGTTTTTACAGCTTTAGCTGCAGTAAACTGAAAATATTATGTAAATTTAAACTTGAATTAATGTTTGAAACATTGTAGTATTTAAGGAATTGGGGAGTCATTAAAAATATGCATGCAAAGTTGTCTACAAATGGGTTTAACCCATTTGTTTACAGACTGATTGACTTGCATTTCTTCAAATATCAAAATGCTAATTCTAATTATTCAATAGCTTTAACAATTTCCCAACTAATCTTGAACACTTCCTAATTTAAACAGCAAAATTATTCTGCGTAACTCTTTTGTTTTCTTTTTATAAGTAGATTCATTCTTGTGTTTTGGTATAAACTTTACTTGTTGCTGAAACCGGGGTCTTCAAAATAAGAATGGAGAAAAAGACTATTTAGGGTCTGGGTTCGTTCCAAAATCTGGAATTGGCACCTGGCATCAAGCTGAATACAAATATGAATTCAACAATATCCGTAGACACTACTTTGAAATGTTTCTTTGTGAAGTTGTTATTCAGATTTCCTAAGTTGTACTCTTCTTAGACGCCAATATTTATATTGTACAAATTCTTTAAGTTGTTGAAAAATAACATATTTTGTGCCTTGTTAATTGAAGCATATATTCTAAACTTTGAAATTAGTTTTATTGTTCAAAATTAACTACAGTTGCTTATCTTGTGTATTTTAGTAGCATCTAATGGAGAGTATGTAATGCTGGGATTAGATTTGAAAAATTACAACGAACTAAAACAGGCTTTTAAAGCATTACACATTGATTTTTCTGCTCCATCCTTGTTCCTGTCAGAATGTGCTGTAACCTATATGGATGTCGAAAGGTTTGCATTAAATTAAATATCAAATTTTATAAAGCAAAATTAAATAGCTTTTTATAACCAATATAAATAAGTGTTGTGTTATTATTGTTAAAAAATAATGGTGTTATATGCTACTTATTTGTTATTGTTTCAATTAACTTTATTATTAATTTTTCTGTTGGTAAATGAGCTTTCTATGAAATCATTTAGTGACAATTTAGATAGCATGTTTTTTTATTTATATTATTGTTAGTTAGGTACTTTATATATGAAAGGCCTACTAGCAAAAATTAACGTTATCCAAAGTATAACTAAGATATAGTTACTGATCCTTACATTGGTAGCTTTTGATAATGGTAAACTCAATTGGACAAAGTCACTTATGAACGTTCATAACACACCCTTCTTATCTTCTAATAACTTAAACAACTTAACACTTAAAAAAATTTTTGATATACTTATTAACTTCTTCAGTGTATATCAAATGAATAAAAAATATTACTTTAAACTGTGAAAGTTTGTGCTTTTTATTTTTCTAATAAATGTAGTGGTTATTATTTGTAGTACTTACATAAAATTATATATATATTTCAATAAATTATCTATAATTTTGCTTTTTAGTTCGAACTCCCTTATTAAGTGGATTCAACAGCATTTTCCGAATTCTGCTTTTGTTACATACGAGCAAGTACAAAATTTTTATTATATTTAATAAATATTATTTAGAAATTTATAAATACTTGAAATATCTGTTTAATTTTTGAACGTAAATATATCTTCAACAATATTTTTTTCATTCTTTTACAATCGTAGTTAGTTTGTTCAACTAGTAGTTAAAATAAATATTAGTATCTGGTGTTTTTTTTTAATATTTGTGTTTGATTATCAAACGAACATGCAGGTTTTGATTTTAAATATTTATCTTTTAGGTTTGCCCCAATGATGGATTTGGTATTGTTATGTAGGTATATTATAGTGGCTTAAATAAATCTTTGTTTTGAACAGCTATTATTAATTTTAGGGCCTTGCATGTACTAGTACTGTTTATGTAATTATTAATAAAATAAATTTTCTATTAGTTCAATAAATGAACACTGAGAGGTAAAATTGATAATTAATTAAAACTAAAAAAAAACAATATTTAGCTTTTACCACACCAAAAACTATTTTGCAATTATTATTATTTTAACTTGTGAATGTAATTCAAAATCATGATGAATGATGATTCAAGAATGTGTTAAAAAATTATTCTGATTAACACCCTTAAAAAAATTCTTATCTCTCCAAAGAGTATCTTTCTCACTAGTATCCACTGAGGAAAATTTGGCTTTAAGCAAATAGGGGTACGATGTTCAAGTAGATGTTACTACTTGTACAACTTAGGACATAATAGTACTGTTTAATTATAAAGTGTTGCCTTTTTTTTAAAGATTTTTTTGCCCCACCCCCCTTAAATATACATATACAATTTAAAACTTTGTTTAAAATAATGTTTAAAAAAATCCCATGAGAAATTTCTTTAGAAAGATCTATATTACTATATTATAACCACCAGAAAAAACTATTAATTTAATTTTCGATTATAATTCCACATGTGTATAACAACAATAAATATTGATCATAAATTACATAATTTCTAATTATTTTTTGTTATTTTCTTTTTTTGGCAGGCAAAATCATTTTAATGTTCTTTCCTGTCCTTTAAAGTCTCTTCCAAGCTATCCTGATAAAGAAAGTCAATATTCAAGATATACTCAAATGGTAATTAGCATAATTTTATTGAGTCAAACAAAATTTTATTAATTTTTTAAAATAAAGTACACTTTTTTTGTGTTTGTTTCATGTATTTCAAATAATTACTTTTTAAGTTGTTTATCATATGATATATTTTGCCTTTTTTTTATTTACATTAAATTAATTGCAAAAATAAGTTTTTGAACTTTTTATTCAGTTTAAACTTCGTTGAATATGAAAGCCTGTTTTAATATTTAAAATTTCTAAAAAATCTCAAAATATGTCTTATTTAATTATTTATGTTTACAATTGTTTCTAAACTTTTTTTAATTTTTTGTTCTACATTATGTTTTTATTGATCTTTGAAAGTTATGTTATGCAATCTCTCATTTCTACCACTATTTTTTTTAATTTATTCATACAAATTAGCAACATTGCAAAAAAAGTTTTTAATACTATGATGGAGCTAATGTATCTTATAAAAAAATATATTTGTGTTATAAATGGATTATGACTTATCACAACAAGGTCACAATGGAGAAGGGGAATGTTTTGGTTGGTACATGTATTTCCTGCTTGTCGGGGAATGTTTTCATTGTAAGTTACACAATTGTCTTCACTTCAAAAATTCAATAAAATATTTACATATTTATGTAGAAATTTTAATATCTTTCCAATAAGGTATTTGATTCTTATTTTAATTATGTCATCTGGAACATAATTTTCAATGGCTTCAAATTAAGAATCTAATCCCCTTAGAATCCTTTGTTCATGTTTTTGGGCAATTTAAACTGCATGGTTTTTTTTTATTTATATATATAATGTCACAAAAATCACTCAAAAACATTTTGCCCCATTCATTGAAAAAGATTAACTACCCCTGTTCTAGAAACATTAATGATGATTAGTTTCTTAAATCTTTCATACGTATTTCCAATTTTACAATCACGAGATATTGAGTGTTGTTAAAATTATATAAAATGTTACACTATAAACACTGGTGACGATTGTACCTGTTTAAAAATGTGACGTTATTACTTTTATGGTAATTTGTAATTTTTTCTTATACTCTAGGGCTGGAAATTATGTTCTTCCATTTCAATGTTCGAATTTTTCATGTCCTTTGATGAGAAGGAGAAATACAGAGTTCGTAATTTAGAGCTTTTTGATGAATTCGAAATGTGGCATGAAAAATGCCACCACTATCTGCTTATTTGGGCTTCTCAAGGAATTGTAAAGACCCCTGAAATGTTTCGAGTCAAAAGTATGGCATTAAAAAGAATTGATAATTTAAAATTATCAATTACTCTACATATTAAAGTAAAAACCACATAATTGTAATAATGGCTATAATTTCACACATTTTTATCAAATTACTGTACTTGTTGCTTTTATTTTTTTACTTTTGTCAAACTTTATGTTAAAAACCCATGTTTTGACTTGGATAATATGAGACTAAGGAAAATAAAAAAAAGCAATATATTTAGACTACACTGAACCATAATTACTTTAAAATGTTTGGTAACACTTTCAGTAAACACTTAACAAGCTATGAATGTAATTTATCTGCATTGTATACATTTAAACGTGATTACAAAATATGTTTTATTAGTATATGTGAATCCCTATTGGTCTATTCTGTTCAATGGATAAAGCTAAAATTTCTTACCTAGTTGATTGGAGGCATGTTCTCACGAACAAGTTATCACAGTTAAGGTTGAAATCGAAAAAACTTTTAAAAAATAGTTGCATGGTTATAAAACTAATCTTTTTTTATTTGAACCATAATTATTTTGATTTACTAAAAAAGTTCCAGCTCTAATACTATAGTTAAGCACAATTGTTATATTTTAATTATAATTGTTTACTTTTTTATAGGTGCAGCTAGCACCTACACAAAAAATGTTAAAACTTTGAGGGATTGGGTACTCTCGGATATTCCAGATTCATTACAAAGGTAAGGGTTCTTAATATTTACAGATTAATTTTCAATCAAATATAGATATCAGCGGTGTTGTGCAAGGAGGTTGTAATTACAATAAAGGCAAAATTTTCGTAAGGGTATGAAATGATTTAAGAACCTGTTGTAAAATTAAAATGACACAATTATACTCTATTAAACATTGATTAGACTAAGTATAATAACCTCTGAAGATTAAATATGACAATATTATTTTGACTAAGACATTGATAACTTGCATTTAAATATCAATTCATTGGCAATTTTCACTTCAGAGTTCTGATTGGACTGTGCCTGATTGATATTCATTTAAAATTCTGGATTGGCCTTATTCTTTTTCCTAAAAGGTTACAATTTAATTATTGTGACCTTCTCAATAGCTGTTTAATTTATCTATATATATTTTTAGTGAACAGTATTTTTGTCTTATTTAATCAAAGCATCTCTAGGTATTTTAGAGAGTTCTTAATTTAAAGCTTATCATTGCCTTTATTGATCTTTGTGCCTTTACTACTTTACCCACAGGATCATAGGACTCTGTGCAAATAACATTTCTCATTTTTAATTGTTCATAGTTATATTCACCATAGAATTGCAATCATATTTTATATTCATATTTTAATCATAATAACTAGAATTGTTCTGAAAGAGATAACTAAGTTATTTTTAATTTGAACTTAAGTCATTGGCATATGGTTAAATTATATAAATGTATGACATTTTAAACTTATGAAAGCTTAAATATTTTTTTTAATTCTTCTTTTTTAAGCAATTTATTTTATTTCAACTACTATGAATAAAATTATTTCATCAATAAGTATTAATTATATTTTCCTCGCATATTTACAGATTTGGACATCAAGTTGCTTTACTGTCAGCTCGATTTCTGGTGTTGTCAGGTGGGTTTGGCCATCTGAATAAAAAGCACCAAAGGTTGTGTGGATTAGATTATTATGACCTTACATCAAAAACCTGCAACACAGCATTAGTTTCAGAAGGTCATGATTTACTTGGTAAATATTGTAAAATCTTTATTTGAATGCCCTTTTTTTTCTTTTTTTATAAAAGATCTATTCAATCTTAGGTTTGATTTTTGAATTGCATATGTGTTTCTCTGCCTAATTAGTAAATTTGCTTATTAAATTTACATTTGCTGGATATTTTTTATTAAGTTTTACTATTGTACATAATATTTATTTTAAAAAAACAAATTTGAATATATTTGTACCAAAAACCAATTAAAAGCATATCTGTTACCTTTTAAAATGCGAGCAATTTATGTTACCTCTTTAAATAAAGTATTTTTATATGTTATATTTCTGTCCATTCAGGCTGTAACAACTTTAATATGTTATGTTTAAAATATTGAGAATTAGTTACTTCTGTTTTACAAGATTTGTAAGTTCTTACAAACTTTGATGAATCTTGAAATTTATTTTTAATTTAACCTTTATATAAGACTACTATTCAGATAATTACTAACTGAATTGAAAATCCATGCAATCATTTTAATTTTGTAACACTGGAATGGAAAATAGATCATATTTTTTATAAAAAAACATTTTCCTGAAAGATCCTTAAAAAATCATTTATTTTCATGAATGTTAATGTACATATTGTGTCTTACACAAAATTGAATTTTGTACATTTTCCTTCCGATTTTAGGCAAAAGAATGTTTCACTCCATGGTTATTTTATCCTCTGGAAGCTTAGTTACATTAGGTGGTCGCTCCTCACCCACAAACGTGTATGATAAAGTTGTTGAAATCCAATGTAAAAATATTCCTTCTTCAAATAACAGTAATGAAGATACGCTACAAGAAGAAATATCATTTTCTGTAAAGGAGAGAGCAATAATGGCTCCATGTACATGGAGGCAGTCTGCATCTGTAATTGAAGTTGCTGGTAATTTTCTTAAATAAGCTTCTGTTAAAATATTATTGTTATCTAATTTGCCCTAACCACTAATAGTTGATTATTCTTTTTTTAGTTAAGTAACCAAAAGGATATGCCGATTGGGCGATATTGAATTTTCGTTTTGCTTTTAAAAAAAAGAGGATGGTTGCATGTCCATTTAACATGGAAGCATGTTGTAATATTTTACAATATTCCATGATTAAATGTCGTCGTTTTTAAGTCATGTGATTACTTAAGAAAGATTTTTTTTAAAAAAGAGGATGGAAAATAAGCTAACTAGTTCATTAATATATGAAAATGATAAAATATCAATTTTAATATAGTTATTTATGCAACTAGTGTAAAAAGTAATACTTTTTTAAAACGAGTGGATTTTATTTCACGGGCAAGTGAAATATTGACACGTGTTTTAAAAAGTTTACTTTTCACATGTGTTGCATACACTATATTTTATAATTCCGTGAAAAAATATATAATTAGTTAAAAAATAATTCACGCGCATAATATTTTAAAATAAAGCAGATCTATAAATCTCCGGATTTTATGAATATTATGAAATAGAAATTTTAGTTGAAATGTTGGCCTCTTATGAAAAGAGTGAAAAAAAGTACTTATTTTCACTGCTTTTGGGTGAAAAAAAAAGTAATTTTTTTCACTGTTTTAAAAAGTCTTAACTTTTTGCATGCGTCTGATATTAAAATTATAACGTAAAAGTCGGATTTTTTTTACGCATTTATAAAAAAAATATTGTATCATAAAATTATTGATATGAATCTTTTTTCTTTAAAATTTGTTTGTGTTTTTTACTCAGAAAGTTTAAAACATGTTTATGTTTTATGAACTATTATTTGACTTTTAGGGATAGAAACTATTTTTCTGTTTGGTGGTTGCACTTCTCAAAATAATGCCACAAATATCTGCAGCATGTTAAATACAAAAACTTGGAAATGGTCAAAAGTAAGTAACCATTTTGCAGATAACTATTTTTCTAAAACAACTGTGGTTGTTAGGTGGTGGTCTCGTCACGATGATTCAATTTGTGTGTAGCATTTAATAGCATCAATTTGTTAAATATTTAAAAGGAATTAATAACTTGCAGATATCTATAGCAATATACTTCATTGAAGTTTGGTAATAAATAGTTTGTTAAATTAACTATTAATTCAAGTAATTTCTAGAGCTTATAGTATACCAATGGTGGGAGTGAAAGATATGATTCTTTAACTCACCTCTCTTGTTGATGCTAAAACTACTATTTAACTGCACATGTGTAGCTAATATTTGTTGGGAAAGTTACTGTTATTATTTATTATAATATTTAAAAATGTCCTTCCATTTTAGTTTACTGGTTGCATTCTTTTATTATAAAAGTTTAGAAAATTTTATACTTGTATCATATAATAAATGTTACAGTCATAGTTAAGAAGTTTATTAAAAATATAAAAGGGTATATTTTACAAATGATACCATATTCTTTCTTGAATCATAGTTAGCTTTACCAGAATAGTTTTTCAATGATTATATTTGCAACTATAAAATCATCATATATTTTTCGCAAATCATAGTTTATTTAAGTTGTTTTTGTTCAGAAAACTATAACAAATAAAATAGACATCGATTTGAGTAATTTTTATTGCTAAAGATATTTTAATAACAAACTGAACTGTACTGCAGTACGACTGGTCACCTTAATCACAATCTTTTTTTACTTTCTAATTCTAGGAATTGATTATACTGATGCACTTTTTTAATTATATATTTTTAATATTTTCACTTAAAAAAAGTCGTAATATTTTAATTTTTTTGTTAATAAAGCTTTAAAATTAATTTTGCAGGTTGACGAGCAGGATCATTCACCATCACCCAGGCACTCTCATAGTTCGGTATCAATGGACTCAAGTAAAGTTGTTATAACTGGTGGTCTGTGCATAAATGAAAATATCCTGAATACTGTACATATGTTTGATGCTGAAAGCTACCTATGGTCGACTATTTCTGTTCCTGGCCTATTACCAAGGTGAGAATGCATATTTGCTGCACTAGTAATAGAATAATAATTATTTTTAGTTAAAACCACTAATGTTTTTTAATTGCCCAAAATGTTTCAAATGCAATCAATCAACACACTACCAATTTATTGCTTATTTAAAGATTATGTAAGAAGAAATTTGACTCATAAGTACATGGATTGTTTTGTTTTTTCATGTGAAGGGAATTTTGAGGAGCAAATTCAATTTCAAAGTTTTGTTTCAAAGTTTGTGAAAAATGGATTTAAATAGTTAGTTGATAATGTCACTGATCAGTTTAGAAATGTAGTTCAAAATTTACTTGTGATTAATATTTTTAATGAATAAATTCACTCTCATTTTATATTCTATGGTTAAGAGTGGAGGGTATTTCTGAGTAATGTTCTGAGGTTGATCCAACAACTAACTCATAATGAGCAAGTACATTAATACATCAATATTTTTGTGTGTGCATTTTTGTTGTAAACTATTCTTCCACTTAAAAATGTATTTCACTTAACTATTATCTTATTCTCCTGCATATCTCAATTAATTACAGTTACATAATCATACATATAAGATTTTTTTCTCTCCA
The DNA here is from genome assembly GCA_019343175.1 of Oedothorax gibbosus. Taxonomy (NCBI): domain Eukaryota; kingdom Metazoa; phylum Arthropoda; class Arachnida; order Araneae; family Linyphiidae; genus Oedothorax; species Oedothorax gibbosus. Next base: position 31,285,798 of record CM033277.1, read on the forward strand.
GATATTCCCACACGTCTCATTTTTGGAATAACCGCCTATTTTTGGTTGGAGGCATAACTAGTATATCTGGATATTCACTTAGCATTGGAGTGATACATTTAGATTCTTTGGTTGCTATTGAATATATCTGTCCTGTAAGTTTCATTTTATGATCAAATGTTATATAAAAAAGAATTTATAAAAGTTTCAAAATTATTTTTAGTAAACTCATTCAAATTATTCTTAGTTTATGTAGTATTAACTATTCAGATAAATATTTTACCTTTAGTAAAGCTTAAACAATGTTCTACCAAAACTAGTTATTAGGGTATTCAATTATTTCTTTGGCAAATAATATAAATCTTCGTGCATTGTTTGAAATTGAATAACATGGAGGAAGTTTCAGAAAAATATCTTAAATAGTAAAAATCTTATATTCGAAAATATATACTTTTATTTTTAGCTTCAACAATAGATGAATTAAATTAATTTTATCCAATTTTAATTCAACTATTTGGAAATTTTATGAGTAATTTTTGCATATTTTCTTGTAGGTTCAAGACCCAATGTACCCTATTTTGCTAAGCAATCATTGTAGTTACCTTCATGAAGACCAAATTATCATAACAGGTGGAGGTGGAAATTGTTTTTCATTTGGAACACACTTTAATCAAAAGAACATAAATATTGACTTACAAGCACTATTATTACAGAAGAAATAATGTATTTCTTATGTCTTATAAAGATATTTTATTTTTTATAGACTACTGTAATAAAAATTTTTATACAAAATTAATTCAAAATTTATAGTGAATAATTTGAATTTCAAAATTAGCCTTTTGTTTTTACACTATATTTCTGCTTTGGAAAACATTTTGATTGTTTAAACTATTGACTAATTTCACCTGTACAAAATGAATGCTTGATTTATTAACTCAGTCAGGGACTTAATTTATAGACATGACTGAACAGGTGGAAGTAGTACTGATGAGGAAATTGTTAATCAGAAACACAGCCTTTGCTAAAGAAGAGCAGTTCCGAAAATCCTTCCTGTAGTTGGAATTTGAAATAGTAGAATAGTATTTGAATTAGTAAAAGAAAGTGCTATGTGACAAAAAGGTCTTTTAGAAACAAGAAAATTGTCTTAAGTTTTTCTTTTGCACTTAGGTAGGTAAAAAAAATATATACTTAACAAGATTCCTCCTTTTCATAAACTGTATCTTTAAAGGGGGGAATCACATGTTTATTGACACAAAAATCTCAATTTTTCCAAAATGGTCACTTGGCACGTTCTCCCACCAAGCTCTTCAAATGGCAAAAAACCAATTTATTTCCTCATATATCTAATGTGAAAATTAAACTTTTACTTTGACCAATGTAATGTTATCAGTAAATTAAGGTAAACGGTGGTGTATAAAGTAGCATTAAAAACAACAAAACAATTATAAACCCATCAATAATTTATTGATGAACAATGTCAAAAAAATTTCCATAAAATCTCAAGTTTGACTGAAAACAAATACAACTTTTCTTTAATGAGACAATATATAACAATGGGTTATCATATACATACATAATATTTATTATTTACAAGCAAAGATGAGTTTTGCTCTGAAGAAAGCTGATTGATTTTCTTGAAATAACAATAGCTGCCTTAAAAACTCTTGACACCTTGAAGCTATGTATATGTTACACTCAAAGACTGAAAAAGCTCATTAAAAATGTGTTATGTGGCATTTCCCAAAATGACCAAATTACGCTTTTAAAAAATTACAGAATGCTTTTTTAGAAACATATCAACACGGAACAGCAGAAATTATTGACTATATCAACTATTTACAATAAACTTATCTAACAGTAAATGTAAACAATATTAACAGACTCTAGATAATAACTAAGACTCAAGATAATAATCCAGAATTATGAAATAACATGTTCTTTAGGGTTTTCCCCCTAAGCAAGGGGCTGTTTTTTCTCGATGATTAGTCTATTTGGAATAATAGTTGCATTTTTTTTTGTTGACTCAATGAACGTTTTTCGTCTTTAAATGCAGCATATATATTGAATTGGCAAGAATACTGGTTGGGATTTAGATAATTCCTTAATTGACAAAATACAGTCTTTCAAGCTCATTCATCATTTTGGTCATAATGTACATTTCTAGCAACAAAACAAACAATATTTTTGTAATGTATGGAGATCTATAATCTACACAGAAACCATGTTGAAGTAGCATGCAAAGGTTACCATTCCAAATGATTAACAAATTTACAACAAGGTCTGATTTTCCCCCTTCACTTAACTAAGCCAAAAAATAATAGTTATAAAACAGTTTTTGCTTCGGTTTTAGCATTAAAAGATTTATAATTTAAAATAAATTGAAATAGTTTTAATTTTATTTTATAGTTAGTATTCAAAATATGTTAATACAGATGAACTCAATAATAGAAACATGCAAGGGATCACAGTAATTCTGATGCAAAAACTATTTTTGTTATTAAGGGCTGAATTTGGAAAACTCTTTTTATAAAGAACCTTGACAAAATGACACTAAAAGAAGATTTTAACAATAAGGTATATGGGAGTTTCAAGGGTCCATACTTTTAAGTTGTTTCAAACAATTTGGCTCAGTTAACAAAGTAGTATAATGGGGTTTTACTATATTGTTTTCTAAACAACCTTGCATAAAATATTTTAAATATCCAAACATCGTTATAATCTTCAACAAACTATCCTTTTTTTTAAAGATATGTTTATAATATAAGAACTATAATATGTTTAGTACAATTTTTACGAGATTTGATCCTTATAATTTATATAAAAAAAGTATATATGCTACTACATATAGTTCCCCAATATTATTTTGTCAAACAAAAATAATAGTACTGAAACATACTTTCAGTTTCCCATTTATGGAATAAAGCACCAGGTAATTTTTTATGTGAATTTTTAAAAAAAATTGCAATATAATTCAATTATGCCAATCTACATTCTTTTTAAATGTGATAAAATGTAAATATAACATTTAATTTGAAAATAAACCTTAAGCAACACAATTGATTGCTCTGGTATAATTATACAAGTTACTTAAGTGTGCAAACCTTTAGATTTGATTTAAAGGTCCCTCAATCAACTTGTGTCTTAAATTTCTACATGATAGAGATACGACTTAAAAAAAAATCATTGAAATAAGTCGTCACTATCCCAGCGTTTGTGCCCGGGTGAATGTAAGACCATCTTGTAACGAGTTAAATTAGAATTTTAAAAAGATATTCAATTTCAACTCGATAAAAACAATCGAATTATTATAACATGTAAAGATAACCTTTTAAAAGCAATCTATGTTAAATGCATACAAACTTAAATTGTTCTCTTAGGCATAAAACTGAACAATATCAACATTTTCTAGCATTTCAGAGGGATAAATTCATAAATATTTTATTTAGTTACAACAATTTTAAGTATAGTTAAACATCAATATTACACAATATCCATTTCTGAAGTAACAAACATTACTTCTCTTTAAAAACTCAGCTTCAAAATTAAAAATATACTAAATTAAAATTGAATACAAATTGGAAATTATTTCTAAATATTCAAATTTTTGTATCCAAAAAAGCAGATTTAAAGCAATTCATGATTTAAAATTGTTATAAAGTTGAGAAAAAAATGCTTTCACATTTTGTAATAAAAGCACAAACCATACACATAAATAAACAGTATTGGTTTCAATAAAATTAAGAGTTTCCCCAAAACAGCTACTCCATTTTCAAAGAAAATAGTTATCTCAGATATCAAATAAGTTTTTCCCTCGCATTATTAATCAGTGAGGTAAAAAAATTTTTAATACAAGAACAAGTAAATAAGGTTTTAAAAACTTAACAATAGGTAGTGTGAATAGGTTAGCAGTTTTCCATATTAACAAATAAATTTTAAGTGCTACTTAGTTATAAGTAATCTTAAGTTAAGTAAGAAAAAATAACTTTCAGCAAATGTAGAAAATAGTAAAAGAAATTAATTATTTGATAAGATTCTAAAAAAAAAAACTATTTGTATCATAAAATATCTTCAAATATAGCTGCACTGATCTATAAATTAAAAAATTGGAAAATGTAGCTACCCATATTTACCTTTTTAACCTTCTGGTTAGATTACTTTTCAACAAACTTAATGCCCAAAACTTAATGGTAGTGAAGCTGATGAAATGTCAAAATAGTTTTTGCCCTAAGTTAATACAGTGAGTAATGGTAAAAGTAACATCAACCGTTTTCATAATTTAATTTATAAGTAGATTTCAGGAAATAATTTAAAATAATTTTGGCCACTATATAAGGCACAATAATACTAATGATTAATGATTTCAAAAACTTAATCTCAAGTTGAGCAAAGAGCCCTTCAAAAATTATACGCAAGACTTCATATTTGAGAATTACAAAGACACAACCGTCGATAAAATGAATGGATGAAAAACATGCAGAATTTTTAGTGAGTAAAAACAGCTGCGAGGAAATAAATAAAAGCAACTTGCAACAAATAAGTGTAGATATACAGAAGAAACAACAATATAATGAAATTTCAGAAACAGCAACAATGTTCATACACCACACAATTTACAATGAAATACAAAATATGTAAAGTTTAAAGCGTTAATAAAATCACCAGATGTCTGTGCTCTAAATTTTCACTGAAAACAAATGGATTAAAATGCATAAATTTTGGCTGACCAGATTTTTGTTATAATATTGGACAGAATAGTAGAATTTTATCACGTTTTACAGGTGGCCGGCAAAAATAAAATGTCCAGCATTTATTATGCTATTGGCTAAAAAGGTAATTTACTACAGTGTTTAATTAAACATAAGAATGATTGATAGAAAAAGTAATAATTAAGCAGCATATAAAAATAATGTCCTTATAGATTTAATTGTTTAAAGTTTGGTAATAAAAAGTAAATGACATATGTGTAGTACAAATAAAAATATCTTACAATTGAACTGAAACGCCATAGAAAACAACAAATCATCGCTAATGGAAAATCATAAACTTCAATGTTAATACATGTGTATATTAATTCATTTGTAACGTAATACGTTGCTTGTTAATGTATTGATTTAAAATTGGTGACCCAACTTTCACATTTATAGTAAAATGTAAGAACTCTACAATTGTGTCACGAAATTTCACAGAAACCTGGCCAGCACAATAACACACCTCGCAAATTTTTTTAAACCAACAATTTACACTCCATAGAACACATGTCCACAAACTGAAACACCAAACAGACAACGAGAAACATCTCCAATAGGGTAAACTACTGTACAGGTCAACAAAAAAATTATATTACATTGGTGGGGGTGCTCAAAATGTAGATTGGGGCCATTCGAGTAGCCGGCCTACAAACAGATCGTGGCTGTGCACGCTTTGGCAGAGAGAGATTGTGAACCTCATGACTTGAGAATTCAGGCAGTGTGCAACCCGAGCGGAAGGATCCATTCGCCAGGTAAGGGCTGCCACTCACCACATGGAGGGAAAGTCAATGGTTGTAAATGAATGCAATGCATAACATTTGAATGTGTATTGGACAGCAATGGTGAATTTTTGAAAGGACAAATTTACTTCCAGATTGAACGTAAACACTCAGTAAGGATGGCAGTTTAATGTATGTTTAAATTTAGGTTGCAAGACTTGAGAAATTTCTTTTAATTAACCCTTTAAGTACTAGAAGACGTCCGAGTCCATTGTGAGTGTATCGGTTCGGGCATCTTCTAGAACTTTTTAATTTATGTTGTTAATGGATAGAAAAGTTATTGATTTTTCCAGTTCAGAACAAGGTTGTTTTTTAAAAAAAATCCTCTGCCTATATATGACAGCCAAAAAGTTTTGCCGAAAAGATGGTTAAATGTTTCAACCTGAACACAACTGCATTACTAGGAAAAAAATTATAAAAAACATTCAACAGACTGAAACATCAAATTCCTCATCCATGTGGGAGCGGCCCCCCACCGTTTAAGCGCGGGCAAAGGGCTCCTATTCGGGTTCATGTTTCCCCCCGCAGTAGCGACAGTGCACTCCGCACTTGTGGCAGCACCGGAGCAGCGGGTAGCACCAGAGGAAGGGGCTGATGAAGGATAGCAGCCCGAGGCCGGCCCAGCGGCGGCAGCAGTGTCCGTCTGAATCGTCGCACGTGCACGGGTCGTAGTGGTTGTAGTCCCCCTCCGTGTCCGACATGCAGTGGTAGATCATGCACTGGGCGCACTTCAGGCACGACACACACCGGATGCACCGAAACGTCCGGTCGTCGCCGTCCCTGCAGCTGCCCGGCCGGTTGCCCTCCTCGGTGTAGGTCTCCCGGCACAGCCGGCAGCGCAGCTGGCCTGGCGGGGAGGGCCGGTGCCGGTGGGTGGAGCCCTTCATCTTGCTAGGCAGCAGCGGGGGCTCGCCGCTTACCGTGGAGATGGGTTTTTTCAACCCCTCCTCGTCCTGCGGGCGCTTGTGGAGCGACTCGATGGCTGGATAGCAGTACTCGTGGTCGGGTCGTCGCGCGGCGGGCTTCTCCTTCGAGAACTGCACGTAGGAGTAGCTGGCGGAGGAGGACACCTCCGCCTTGTCCGGTTGCAGCTCGCCGGGTCCGGCGCTCACGGAGGTGGTGAGTCCGCCGGTGGTTGAGCCGGAGTTGGTGGTGGGTGGCATTGTGCGCGACGGCTTCATGTACAGCATGCGGTGGAAGTTCTGCTGGCCGGGGTGGGAGTAGGGGGAGGAGTTGACCGAGTGGGTGTCGCCGGGGAGACTGGGAGTGGTCGAGTTTGGCCTGCAAGTGCTAAGGCCATTACCACTCTCGCTGCTGGATCCCGTTGAAGAGTGAGATTCCACTGGAAGTTCCACCGTCTGTAAGGAAGTAAAAATAAGTTATTTGTTTATTTAGTATTAAAGTATTTCTTAAAGAACATGGTCAACAAAATCTCCTGTATAAATGTTACCAAATTTTTTTCAGTTCATTCCCATGGCCATTTTTAAAAGCTATTCAAATAGAACCAGAGAGGTAAAAAATATAAAGCATTGCTTGGTTAGTTGATTGCTAGCTTATAGAATTGAGTAAAACAATTTTTAAAAAGTTATGTAATTGTAAGACATGTCTTCTAAAATTACTTATATAATACTTACTTAAAACATGCTTACAAATTAAAGGGATAGTAAGGATTTTAGACTGAATAGTTTTAAAAGTATTTTTATGATAAACAATTTTAGAATTTACAAAACAACTAGATCTTTTTAAGGTCCATACATGCTTTTTTTGTAATATGGTTCATAAACATACACAAGTAAATTGTGTCTTAATTGTGGAAAGAACAAATACTGACCATAAACACTTCATCATCACCAAGATCCTCACCATGAGCATTATGTACATATCCAACTCCTAAAGAAATATTTAAAAAATCGTAAAGGATTACTGAAACCTATACACATAAAAATTAGGATCGAATCAATTTAATAGAAAAGTATAATTTATTTACTTCTTCTGCATAGCAATTTTAACAAAGCTTTTACTGATTTTTGAAAAAATAAGTTTCAAGGTTATTATTAAAGGAGTATTTAAAAGGAGTCGGATGGGTGTTTGAGTCAAAAATGTCGATTTTCTGTTTTTCTTTTATATTTAATCTGCATAACTACATCTTTAATTTAAGACCAAGATTATCTATTTCTGTTTGTGGCTTTCTTTTTATAAGCATTTTTCAGAAACTCTGTATATCAGTTCTTACCTATACCTTAATTTTCTTTTGCGTTTCCTGAAATATTAGGTTTTTCAACAGTTAGGATTAGGAACATTTTTCCCAGGAACTATAAAATATATCAACATGTTTTGTTTTATTATTTCTTCCCCATTAATAGCTCTTTGATTTAAACTGAGGAATTTAAAATATCTCTGCGGAAAAAAAAATTATATAACTTTAAATCAGATTTTTTGGGGGTTTTGTAATACATATTTTTAAAAATCACTGTAAAAGTTTTTTTTATACTGAAAATTCATAATTATATCTCATATTGTTCCTGAGAAAAATGTTTCTAAAGTTTTTTTAAATTAACAGGGGCGAAACAGAACCATCCAACTCCCCTTAAACATTTTCCAAGGTATAGCAAATACAGACTTCTAGCGGTTGCTGAAATTCCCTTTCAGGAGACAGTATTTTTCTAAAAGTTGCAGTCATTTCAATCATATTCTATTATCCCAGAGATGTGAATGATTGACACATTTCACAATAATAGCATTGCAATTAGGTTACTGAAAGTTGGATTCAGGTTATATTTTAAATAACTACAACTTTGTTGTAACCAATTTTTTTTTAGCATATGAATCTAAATCATCACAAACTGAACTATTCAAAGAATTTTACTAGGTTTACCAAAGCTTTATTGCATTGTAGATCTATTCATCTCCAAAAAGAGTTTACAAAAGTTGCCATATAAATATTGAAGCCCCATAAACTCAGAATCGGTTAATATAAGCATAATAATGTTTAGATTAATTTTTAACTGTTTGCAGATCCCACAATAAAGCTTAACTTTTTATTTTAAAAACACGTTGGAGAATGAAAGATGGTAGGTATTGATATTATTATTAACGGCCTCATCAATCTTTCACTAGAATGCAAAATGTCATTGAAATCACTGATGAAAACCAGAAATACCATTCAAATAAACTTTGTAAAAGAAAAAATGCCACAAAAAAAATTTAAATGAGTCATTCAACATCTAGTACTTCATTTAAATTGAAGGCAATATTATAATGAAACTGGGAGACACAGTAGCCCAGGAGGCATTCATGAAATGTTATTACCCTACCATATTAAGTTGGGTAAACTGGGCTTGATAAAATGAATAACAAGTAGGTTTGTAACAGAATCTGTCACTCAACCCGCTTCCACACAATATTTGTGTTCAACAGGAAAAAAGTCGCCAAACACAATATTAATTCTATTATAAACAATAATTGTACATCTGGCTGTATTATTATTAAAAATTAATATTATTCCAATATGATATCGTTCGCAAATAATTATATATTCAAGATAAATTGTAATATTCCCCTTTTTTAAATAGAACCGAAACATTTCATATCAACATACAAAGGATCTCTTAGTGAAATGTATTTGACGTCATTTCAAACTGATTGATGTCGCAAAAATAAATTTCTTTTAATTTAGTTTTTAAAAGAATTAAAGTTTCTCGAGTGATTGTTGCGAATGGCAACGGTGATTTAATTCTAATAAAAATGGCTCCTTATGCTTTTTAAATGAGCATTAAATTTTGCAGTTTTTAAATAATTAAAGTATTTCGAATTCGAATTTTTTTCTGAGATTTCAATGTCTTCTAATTTTGATGTGCTGAATTTTTTGACGTATCACACTTGTCTTGTCTGTAGCATTTGTAGTTTGGGCTATGAAAGTGGGTGACAGACAGACGGAATGAACGATTATAATACCTTCCATTTTTTACGTTATAAACATAGTGTGGAAGCTAATAAGTCAGCTATTTTTAACATTGTTAATATATATTAGTAACTTTTATAATGCAATTTTAAACATTAAACAGAAGTGTAGAGAGCATATCCCCTCCTGACCATTCTGTCATTTCTATAGTGTTAAGCCCCTAAATCTCTAAAGTGTTAAAAATGATCATGCAAATGTTTTTAAGGGATAAATTTTGTAGTGCAGTGGAGAAAAGTTTTCAGTGGAGAAAAATCATCCACAAAGCATGGAAGAACTATTAATTATACAACAAGGGGCCTAGCAAGAATTAAATCTGTTTCAAATTTAGCAGAATGTAGAAAAAAGTTGGTATCATAACTTAATAACTTTAAACACAACATTGTAAAGCACTTACCTTCCAAAAGGTCTCCCACTGCTGTCCTAACGCCTTTATCAAATGCCCTAGCATCTGCAGCTGTTTGAAAGGTCAAACCAAACTTCTTGTCCCCTGTCCGCCAATGGTGAAATGTAGGCATCACTTTGTTGTATTGGAAATCTCTCTTGATAGTACAACTGAGAACAATCTGTAAAGGTAGGTTCAGATCAAATTTATGTTTAGGAAAGAGTAAAGCCACATGAACTTCACACAAATGCTATTATTTCAAAATGCTAATTAGTGGTAAAGAAATATTTTACAAACACAATAGTTTTAAAACCCTTTGTGGAGAAAAATATCGGAACAGCTATGACATAATAGCCGGTATCAATTTTGCCATTTGTGTTATGTTGCCAAGCAATAAAAATGCCCAAATATAATCTCATATTTTTAATTTTCAAGTGCTTGCCAAAAGTCACCAATGAACAACACACTGGCCATTATATCATAGCTGTACCAAAATATCAAAACCTAATTTACCTAATCACCTAATACCTTTAATCACCTAATTTACCAACAAAAAATTAATTAGAAAAGTCTCTCCCCCCCCCCCAAAAAAAAACCACATGAGTCACAATAAAGAATAAAAACAAACCAGATTTCTTGATTTAGTGCATGGAGTTAAGAAGATGGAGATGCTTGGCGCGAAATAAAATAAAGCTATAAGAAAATCACCAAGTACCCCCAAAGAAACTGCTTACTCAATGTTAGCTAAACATAAAATGCATTATATTTCATTCTTTAAAAAGCTTTGATTAAAAATAAAATATGACTCTTTGCACAGTTGTAGGCTATACTTCGAGATCTAAATTTACACAAGATGGTAGTAGACAAGATGGTTCAAGGTTTTTACAAGATGGTAGCTTACCTTCACAGGTAAAAAAAAAAAAAAAAATGTTGTAATTATAGTTTTATTAGCCAAAAAGTCACCAAGACAATATAATAAGACTATACAAACTGCACTTTAGAATAGCAGAAAAAACTTTGTTGAGAGTGTTTGTTTAGGCTCACTACAAAGGGATCAATGGCTTCACTTGGCAAACCAGTTTTTGTATTGAATTTTTCCCAGTAGCATCTCCATCTTCTTCATAACTATATGACTTAGAATCAAAGCACATCTCTATTCCAAAGATGAACTGCATTTCAATGGTTACTTTCACAACTTAACTATGTTACCTACTCTTCAATGAAAAATGGCTTACCGTTTGATCAGAGATGCGCTTCCCGCAGATGACGTACTCTGGCTTCTTGTCTTCCTCAGAGACAACGCGCTTCCTGACGGAGACATTGCTGAGTCCCCCGCCGCCCAACGGAACCCAGCCGTATTCATCCCGAGTCATGACCTGGGCACGGACACGGACCAGGAAGTTGCCACTGGAACACAACACATATGTAAGCAAAACTGTGTAAATAGTAATTGAATACATTTACAGTAGATCCTTGATTGTCCGTCCCTCTTTTATACGGAACTCTGTTAACCGACCGTCCCTAAGTCAACAACAAAGAGTTTCTCCAGCACGGTCATTTTCAGTTGTTTAAGAAACCAGTGTCAGAAATCTAAAGTGAGGAATCTTCAGCAATACTGAAATCGGAAAACTTCTGCATATCAAAAATCATATAAATTAAAGATAATGTTTTAGGACTTTCTTTTTTCTAGGAAGTCTCAGTTTTAGAGAATTTTTTCACAAATGCAAAAACGCAGATAGCAAATGTTGCCGAAATTGAGGTCAGCGGAATTTCAGCGTTCCTCTGTACTATTAAAGTTTTACTATTTAATGATATTTCTCTATTATCCGGAATTTTCAATTATCTGCCCTACCTACAATCCCAATTAGATCAGATAGTCAAGGTTTTACTGTACTTATTGATGAAGTATTACTTGATGAATAAAAAAGCATGATCAGGAAAAGGTGTATTCATACATATATAATAAAAAGTTAGTTTACAGTGACCATTAAATGGCTTAATCATTACCTCATAAAGAATTGCATCACCAGTATTAGAAATTGGATAAAGAAATTTAGGAACAAATTGTGCTACACTGCGATGCAAAAGTTTAGACAATGACTTTTTTTAGCTGTAAAATTTAGAATTGTGATAAGAGAATAACAAAAAACCCCTAAACATATTAATTAAATATTTTGAAATGCTATAATTGAAACATACGATATTATGCTAATTTAAAGTAGATAATGGCCTAATTTTGCATATTTATTGATGAATTGAATTTGATAAATTGAAAAAACACCATATCCGGTGAACTAAACAGATTTAATAACGATATTGCTTCAATTTGACACCAAAAAGACAATATAGCGACTTTAAATATTTATTCAAATCATATTTGCTTCAAATGTACAATTTAACATCTCTAAACACGAACCGAATACCTACCAGTCCATCACCTTAAAGTTTTGGCTCGAATTCGTGGATTTAGAGATATGCATTGACCGATTTTCTTGATGAAAAGTGCAGTCTTTCCCATATAAAATCACAAAATTACGGCATATAATTCTTTTTTGCACTTTAGTACGATGAAGAGATAGTCACCTCTTCTAAAACGACAAAAAAAGTCGTTCATTTTAACGTAAATTCACTCCACACCATTACGAAAGTTCCTTTGTACGAAATTCATTACGAAAGAACCCTAGCATAAAGAAGGAACTTTCGTAATGGTGTGGAGTGAATTTACGTTAAAATGAACGACTTTTTTTGTCGTTTTTGAAGAGGTGACTATCTCTTCATTGTACTAAAGTGCAAAAAAGAATATGCTGCTATTTTGTGATTTTATATGGAAAAGACTGCACTTTTCATCAAGAAAATCAGTCAAGAATTTGTGCCAAAACTTTAAGGTGATGGACTGATAGGTATTCGGTTCGTGTTTAGAGATGTTAAATTGTACATTTGAAGCAAATATGAATTGAATAAATATTTAAAGTGGCTATATTGTCTTTTTGGTGTAAAATTGAACCAATATCGTTATTAAATCTGTTTAGTTCACCGGATATCGTGTTTTTTCAATTTGTCAAATTCAATTCATGAATAAATATGCGAAATTAGGCCATTATTTACTTTAAATTAGCATAATATCGTATTTGTGTCTAAACTTTTGCATCGTACAAATTTTTATTTTATGAAAAAAAAATTTTTATAGCAAATCAAACAATTATGTTTCAATTATAGCATTTCAAAATATTTATTTAATATGTTTGGGGGTGTTTTGTAATTCTACTATCACAATTCTAAATTTTACAGCTAAAAAACGTCATTGTCTAAACTTTTGCATCGCAGTGTACAAGCTTAAAAAACTAGGAGTAAATGCACGTCATCTAGGAGCATTTTTGAGAAAAATATTTATTGGAAAATTTTATTTTTATGTAATTTATTCACAAATGTCTGCAGTGAATCTGTATGATTTTAAGATGGCCGTAGTTGCACACGTATAGAATCACCCAAGTTTTGCAATTTCTTAGCAGATGAAGTTGTAAAATTTTAGGATTCCACGATCGCCAGAGTGTCACAATTTATATATTGTAAGTTTTAGGATATCTGGATCACAGCTAAGACAATTTTGACATATTCAAGATCGTTGACAATTTGCGATTTTAATGTTTATTTTTGAAAATGACCTAAAAAAATGAAAGTGCCATTTAAAATTAATACTAATTTTGAGAACTGCTACTAAATTAACTTTGAAGTCGCAAAAGAGTAGGATTTGGTAGGCACTGTCGATTTCGAACCCTGCACTGAAAGAAACTTGTGGTTTTGGCTTTTACCAAAGGCATATCAGCAGTATAATTTTTTTTTAAAAAAGAAAAATATTGTAAAAAAAATTTCCACACTTTTCCATTCTGCAGGCGCAATCTTGCCAAACCGAATCTTTGGTGTTTGTTGTTGATTTGTTTGTAAACAAACTGCGGAACAGCTATGATATAAAGGCAATCTACATTACACTACTAGGCAAGAAAAATGCCCAAATGTTGTAAACTTACTTTTACATAAACAAGCCAAAAACTCAAACCAGATGCAAATTCTGCATGATTGTGAATGAACAGGTCAAATACTATATCACAGCTGTACCACAAACATTGTTATAGATAAAATAAAAGAACAATGTAAAAGATTGTTTATATTGAAAAGATTAGAAAGCTTTTGTTCAGTTACACGATTCAGAAAAATGCGAGCTCAGAAACATTTTTTGTTTATCATAATAAAAGCTGGCACTCAAATTTAGAATTTTACTTAACTAAAATACATAATTTACACAACAATTCTAATCCTGCTTTATTTTACAAATACACTCAAAATAATTAAGCTTAGAATGCTAACGTAAAAACACAATATTCCTTTCGTTTTAACCATTTAGTTGTTCACAAAATGCACAGTAACATAACCATTAATTTTAATCGGCGAGATTATAACAGGTTTTTTTCTACAATCGGTTTTAATAGGAGTTGAGTAGAAATACGGTATATGCCTATCCATTCACAATCATTAACACACCTGTTAAACTTGAATGAAGAGAATTACAATGTACTACAATACATTCAGTCATCACAATAAAAACAAAGCGTTCATCCAAAAGATACAACATTCAAAGGTATCTACACACAGAATCCTAACGTAAAATTATCTATTTCATGCACGATATCAAGATAAACAGAAACTGAATGGTAAAAAAGAAATGAATGAAATTGACAAAACATTGCCCGTCATTTTTACGAGGCTACCCAGACAACGCTAAGCCTACCACAGCATCAATGAATTTTTAGGAAAGGAAATTTTCACAATCGTGAACGATACATACTCTTCGGGGCTATCTTCGCCCATCTTCGTTTAAAGCTGTTCCCATATTTTTGAAATATACGGCTCTCGGTAAAGGGTATATTCAGCTAAAAGCTGAAACCTACCCACAAAAACAAATCAACACACCACAAACATAACAAAACAATAACAAATCCGATTTTAACCGCGGAGCGGACAGGAAGTGGGGCGGAGAACAGACTCGCGGAGGAATATGATTGCGCTCGAGAAAATAGTTCATGTCAGATTCTTCGTTCGCGGTTCTGTTTTCGTTTCGAATCTTGGGAAAATGTCGGGCTATCCAAAGCCAACAACAACTTTAACAACATGAATGTTTCGAGTTTTATTCTAAAAAATCACACACGGTTGATAAAATTAATTAGAATTTTTTCGTTAAGGAGTAGTACATTCTACATTTATCATATAAAAAAAACCGTTTGCAAAAATATTCAATTAAGCAGGAGTAATTAAGATTAGAAAATTATTTTTTGCATTGGATCAACATAGAGAGAAGACTTCAGATTGGATACCCAAAACCCGGTCTCTATAGTCTCATCCCCTTTTAATAGATTGAACCATTTTTCACTATTTTAATTTCACAAATTAAAATTTCGTTTAAAATCAAATATATTTAATTTAAATTTTAAAATTTAGTCAGATTCAATAAGGACTTTTAGATTGTAAAATTTAGTAAGATTAAATAAGGACCTACTACATTGACTAACCAAACAAGCCCTTATTTTCATTCCTGTGGAACTGTTACCACTTAAGTCGTAAATCATGCTCATTGATGAGTGGCATATTTTTTCGATTAATAGAAAACAAGAAGTTATAAAAGAACTAAAATCGACTACTTTCCAGTACTGTAACTCTAATACTCACTGAAATTCTTTTCGAAAAACAAGAATATTTGTAACAGTAACTGTCACCTGGAACCACTTCCATCTAAGATTTATACACCTTCGAAAAAAAACCGCCAAAGATTCAGTTGTAGCATTTAGTTGTTAATTTAAACTTCAGAAGTCGAAATTGGCTATAATTCAAAGTGTATAAGTCTTGCGTGGGAGTGGTTCTAGGTGACAGTTACTATTACAAATCTGCTTGTTTTTCGATAAGAACTTCAGTGAGCATTTAAGTAACAGAAAAGCAGGCTACTTTAGTTCTTTCAAAAATTCTTTTTTTTATTTTAATTTGAAGTTAAATAACCTCCAAAATATCGTTAAAAAAACTAGCCAAAGATTTATGTTTTTCTTTATTTAGATTTTTATTTTAAAAAAAAGTAATACTTAACAATTATGTATCAGCCAGTTTACTGGAAAAAATGAACTTTTAATAATTCTGATGTGAGTAGAAATTACAGTAGAAATTCGGAAAACAGATGAAAACTTAATATTTTTAAAAAGTTACCCATCTCACTAAAATACCCCCCCCCCCCGCCAAAAAAAACGGAGCTAAATGAGCGAAAGGTTTTTTTTATAACTAAGATTTTGATTCGAAATAATATAATTTTAGAATTTTGTGTCAAGTGGCGGTTTATGAAAAATTATAATCATGGCGGAAACTACGATAAAAAATTCCATGGTTTAATTTTTTTTCCCACCTATGTAGTCAATTGGCAAAAGTTGCAAAATAACGAGTGAAAGGTGCTAAATGTGGTTTAGGGCTAAAAATTAATATTTTAACCTGAAATACATGTACTTGACTACAAAGTAAGCTCTATAGTGTTGTCCCGTGTGAAGGGCGGACATAATTGCTACTGTCAATGCGGGTAACTTCGTTCCAAAATTCGTTTTTTTTACAAGAGAAGACAAATTGAGCTACAAAAACTAATTAAACACTTTGAAATTACCATGCATTTTAAATATTAAACTTTTAGGAATAATTTGCAAGCATTTTTGTTAAATTTTATAAATTAAAAAAAATGGTGTTAGTTTAAAAAATTAGGACACGGTTAGAATCCGGGCGGGTAACTTTGGTCCAAGCATGAAATACCTAAGGCTATGTCCTGACTACGCCACAAATGCCACAAAAGCAACAAAAATTGGCGACTTGGCAGAGTCAGCCCCCATGCTATTGCATCGCTTGGCGCTCTTGGCGGTTGCCAAATTTTGATGCATTTGTTGCCTTTGTGGCGTTTGTTGTCGTTGAGGACATAGCCTAAGAAACATATCTTTTACCATCCTTATATACATTGCAATACATCGTAGAATGATATTACATTGTGAATAACACGATTGATCGCCGCTTAAAAGAAAAAAAAAAGTAAACTTCAATTTTAATTAGGGAAAATGAACTTATTTTTAGAACAAGATTTAATAGCAAATATCTTTATAAAAAGCAAACGATTTTATTATAAAAGGAAAACAATATTATATTCGTAATTAGGAATTTGAAAATGTTAACATTTCGAAATCAGCTATTTTAAATGTTGTACGTTTCTTACATTTTATCTGTATCTTTTTAATGTTTAAAATCGTTTAATTAAAAAAAAATCATCTAAAAAATGGGTAATCATAAGAGTAAGACTTCTTCAAAAATAGTTAAGCAGAATACACTTTTACATACACCTTTGAAAGAGTAAAGTTCCATAAAGAAATCCTTACATCTTGGATCAAAGTTACCCGCATACATCGGCAAAAGTTTCCCAGTGACCGATAATTAAATATAGCATATTAAAACAAACAGTGTAATATTCATCCCCATAAATAAAAGAGTAGAATAGAGTGTTTTATTTAGCTATTTTCAATATTTTTTAGGTGTTCCAGTCCCAGACAAAAGCTGGAAGAAATAAATTTTTGTCATTAAATGCTCGTAAGAATACGAACGTCATTTGTGGTATTGCCAAAATTAGAATGAGAATTTTTTTACATGAAATAAAAGGCACTGTTTCCACCTTTCTAAAAATGTAAAACAATCTAAGATGGGATAATTTTATGAAGAAAAATTAAGAAATAAAACTTTTTCCGACGCCTGGACCAAAGTTACCCTCCATGGCTAAAGATACCCGCTTCGACGGTAGTATAAAAATGAATCCTACCGATTTATTTTTAATATTGAATGGGCTTGTTTCAACACTTTGTCAAAGAAAACAAAACAGCCAATATAATCGCATTTCGGAGCGCGTGACGTTATAAAAAACCAATGAGCTTGTTTCAATAGTAGGGAAAGAAAACCAAACAACCAATAAAATCGCAGTATGGAGAGCATGACATTATAAGAAATATTCCCATTGAATTATTGAGTTATCATTAAAAGCTTTTTTTTTTGTCTTTTTGACATATTTTTTTTTCATTTTAAAGATTGATTTTTTTCATATTCTGGACATAACTTTTGAGCACTTTTAGTTAACAACAAATCCACGTAAAAAAAATAATAAATTGTTTTTCAAATGTGTTAAATCTTTTTTAAGAATAGTTGGAAAATTTGCCCTATCAGTTTTTGGCAGTCTGGGAAAATTTACCCCGCATACGGGGCACGTTTTTCAGCTCAACATGCTCGCATTTAACCATTTGCCGCCAAAAATATATTTATTTTTTGGAAAAGTAGTAATGCTAGTTTGTAGATAAGTATAGAGGGTTTAAAGTTTGCAAACAAACCCTACCTTCCTCTGATTGGTTACCCCCAAAAACTACCAAGTTAACTTCCGGTTGAGACACCGGAAGCTCGTTTTCGTCGCTAGCTTCAATGTTGATTTTCTCCTCATGCCGTAGCGCGATGTTGAAAAATTCAATCCCCCCCCCCCCCCCCCAAACATAATTGGAATCAATTGTATTTTTATAATATGTTATTTGACTCAAAAAGTTTACAATTTGAGAAAATCATTTTTATTTTTAATCTGTTTGCTTTTATATTTAGAAACTTAAATTATTTACATGACCTAACTTAACGTTTGTGCGATTAAAAAAACAATTTAGTTCTTCCCCAAATATAAAAGTAATTACTCCCAATTGCAGATTGTGTTTTATTATTTAGATAGAAGACTGTTTTTATGAAAATCTCTGCCATAATGACATTGTTATTTTTTGTTTATTATCAAAACTAAATAAATGCTAATAATACAAGTGTTTGACAATTTATTACTATATATGTATATTTATTTACTAATATATAGTGCACGTCGATAACGTGTGTGTAAAAAATAATACAAACATGATAAGACAATTTATGAATGATATTCAATTTATGGATTGTCATTTTAATCAATTGTAAGATTATATAGCCCGTTAGACTCTTACATAGTTTAAATAATTTGAAGAATTGTGCTTTTTTGGCAAAAATTTGTAGTATTTTAATTCATAACTCTAAAGTCTTCTTATTAATTAAAATTATTGATCGTAATTACGATTCTTATTATTTTTAATTTGATGGTAAAGTCGGTTGCATTTCTGTTTAAAATTCTACTTGATGCTAATCAATGTTTAAAATAGCCAACAACAGCTTAGATCATTAAAATCAAGTGTTGAATATTACGAACTCGGAAGCTGCATAAAGAATTTTAATCTAGGCATCCGATTCAATGCTTCCACGTTCGTTAAAAAAAACATTGCCAAAAATGTTGCACATTGGTTGGTACAACACAATAAATGCTGGATATATTGTATTGTACAGTATATTTATTTTCCAGAATATATTGTATAGTTTATTCGTTTTTATACATTCTCGAACACACCGCAAAGCGATAGCGCTGTTTAAAACATCAACTAACCCGTGAACCGGAATATTTCTAGGTAGGTTGGACAGACTTCCGAGTAACAGCGCCACCTGCGAAAGTTTGTGACATTAAACCGTCTATACGCAAGGAAGGCAATGACATCTTGTTTTTCTTTTCAAAATCATTAAAAGTAAAAAATATACGAACAAAAAGAAGAACACGGAAAACTAACCCCGGTCTCCCTAATGAAATATTTTATTCCATAATATTTTTAGGATATTATTAGGATCATAGAAAAGCTTTTAGGACCTTAAGGAATCCCATTCTTTAAACAAAAAAGTTGTTCAACTCAAAATGAGTACTAAGTAATCTATATAGTGTATATCTGAGCCAATAATTTTAAAAATTAAAACACTAGTGCATGAAGCCAAAACGCACAAATTTAGGACACCCAATACAGTAGGTTGAAAAGTAACTCCTTTTTGTGGTGAAAGTTTACTCCTTTTTTTGTGGTGTAAGAAGTCCAGTGATTTTTGAACTCAAATGAGTATCTCTCAGCTAATAATTAAAAAAAATTGAAACAATAGAATAGTGCTAATACACTGCGATGCAAAAGTTTAGACAATGACGTTTTTTAGCTGTAAAATTTAGAATTGTGATAGTAGAATTACAAAACACCCCTAAACATATTAATTAAATATTTTGAAATGCTATAATTGAAACATAATTGTTTGATTTGCTATAACAAATTTTTTGTTCATAAAATAAAAATTTGTACGATGCAAAAGTTTAGACACAAATACGATATTATGCTAATTTAAAGTAGATAATGGCCTAATTTCGCATATTTATTGGTGAATTGAATTTGATAAATTGAAAAAACACGATATCCGGTGAACTAAACAGATTTAATAACGATATTGGTTCAATTTTACACCAAAAAGACAATATAGCCACTTTAAATATTTATTCAAATCATATTTGCTTCAAATGTACAATTTAACATCTCTAAACACGAACCGAATACCTACCAGTTCATCACCTTAAAGTTTTGGCACAAATTCGTGGATTTAGAGACATGCATTGACCGATTTTCTTGATGAAAAGTGCAGTCTTTCCCATATAAAATCACAAAATAGCAGCATATTATTCTTTTTTGCACTTTAGTACAATTAAGAGATAGTCACCTCTTCAAAAACGACAAAAAAAAGTCGTTCATTTTAACGTAAATTCACTCCACACCATTACGAAAGTTCCTTTATACGAAATTCATTACGAAAGAACCCTAGCATAAAGAAGGAACTTTCGTAATGGTGTGGAGTGATTTATCAAATTCAATTCACCAACAAATATGCGAAATTAGGCCATTATCTACTTTAAATTAGCATAATATCGTATTTGTGTCTAAACTTTTGCATCGTACAAATTTTTATTTTATGAAAAAAATTTTTTTATAGCAAATCAAACAATTATGCTTCAATTATAGCATTTCAAAATATTTATTTAATATGTTTAGGGGTGTTTTGTAATTCTACTTTCACAATTCTAAATTTTACAGCTAAAAAACGTCATTGTCTAAACTTTTGCATCGCAGTGTAGAATTGTGGTGTCAGTAGTCCAGTAATTTTTAAAGCTTATTTTGTTCGTATTTGATTTTTTTGTGAATCGAATATGATTGTTGCATTCGGTAATGACTACCAAGTGCTACGTTTTAGCCTGCAGTCTGCCGGTGAAAATTCAGTGTTCGAAATATCACAGTTTATGAAAAGTTAAAGAAATAACCTATGCAAAAAAATAATAATAAAAAGTAAATATTGGTTTTTGAGTAAATAATACTTTTCACATATTTGGAATATCTCAAGACTGATGCTGCAGGACTTACTAAATGACTTTACACTGTATATATGATACCAATAATAGATTTGAGTAAATAAAAGTTGACGCAAATAAAAAGTATTTAGCAAATAAAAGTTGACGCTTTGAAGTAATTATTTAGAGAAAATCAAGGGCTGGTGAAGACAATGCATATTACCAGACTTAACTCCGGAAATATTTACGCTTGAAGAATATTTATTGCCTAGATATTTGGAGACGCCCAGTGGCCTAGCGGTAGTGCTTCGCATTGCCACGCCACAGGTGGGATCGAATCCCGGATTGGGGAAGGTTGACCCATCCTTTCATCTCTTAAGTGGGTTGATAAAATGGGTACCAAGCATGCTTGGGAACTAAACACTGGGTGTTCCGCGTGAGGCTGACCACCTTACCGGGACTTATGCCAAGCACCCTCACGAAAGCTGAAATGGGCACGGGAGGCCTTGGCCCACTAATGGGCTGTTGCGCCGAGGAGTTTAGTTTAGTTTAGATATTTGGAAATAAAATGAATCTAATTAGATTATACATAGTTTTCTAAGAGAAATATATACACACAAAAGGTTATGACAAATAAATTTAATAAAATTAAAAAGTTAATTTTACAAGTAATGAAATTCATATACATATAGTCTAGCACCCATTTAACTTAAAATTTAAATTTAATGTTATAATATACTGTAATATTGGATCCGGGGTGATTAAATAAACAGTATAGCCACGTAGAGGTATATTACAGGCCCTAATAACTCTTCGATTACTAGATAATTAAGCGAGGTTTAGTGTTCAAGGTTAGATAGGATAAAATACTCAACTTATGCAAAGCTGGAGAGAAAGTTTATATATTTTTAAAAGTTTTTGTAGAAAGTATATAACATTAAAAAATACATTACAAATATTTACATTTAAGTATAATATACCTCGAAAACGTATATGAAAATAATGGATAAGTCGTTTGGTTGTATATAGTAAAACTAGGTCAAATACGTTGATCTGCAAATTAAATATGTTTTAGATGCTCTGTACAAAGAATTTCGTATGAGTATGGGTACAAAAACATATCATAGAAAGGGACGTAGTAGAGCAAAAGTAGAGTTTTTTTATTTTTATTTTAACCTCTTTCAAAAAAAAAATTAGAGACGTATCTATTCTATATTGACCAGAACCCATCGTAGTAGACAATTTTTGTAATCAGGTAGCCAAGCGAATAAAATATAAAATGAATTTTAAATTTTAAATATGATTAATTTTTACCTTTCTTTTACGTATAAAATTCTGTATTTTGCTTTCTTTCAAACAGTCAGCTCTTACGAATTGAAATTGTCTTTTTGATTCGTCACTGCTATCAAAAATAAACAGATAAAATGTTCATTATAAAGAATTGAAATCATTGCCAGATTCCTGATAGTTTTTTTTGTAAAGGAAATTACATGGAAAGTTTATTCAATATAATTTTTTTATTATATAAATTTTGATTAAAATTTTTTATTATTATTGATACCACCTGCCCGTAAGAAACCATACTGTACTTTACTTTAAAGGTAATATTTTTAAAAGATATTTATTTTTCTTTAATTTAATGTGAATCTATAAAACTACATTTTTATAAATTTAAAGGATACGTTAACTTTTTAAAAGAATGAAGTGAGTAATGTTTAGATAAAAATGTATTGAATAGTTTAAAGAAATTTTTTCTAAAAATTTTAATATGAATTTTTAAAAAAAATTCTGGTTGCCTTAAATGGTGAAAATTATAATAGGTGTTTAAGTAGTTTTTGACAACGACTTTTTAGGAGTGGTAAAGAAGATTTTTTATATTTTATTAGGCGGTCCTTTGATCGGGGGACATAGCTCTATAGAGTTGTAATGTACTTTTGTGGTGATAATCATTGATGTGTTCACCAAAAATGTCGCCTGTAGCTCAACAAAGTTGCCAAAACTTGCTCCAAATGCGCAAAATATGTATTATACATCATTCCTAATTGAGATTTTTACTTGAAATAACCTAATTTTGAAATTATGATTCAATTAGCTGAACTTTGATTAGGTGAAAAACTAACCAAAGATTTGAGTTTTTTTTATATCTCGTGCGGAGAACTGGTATTAAATAGTTAAAAAATATTGACACACAATCATGTACTCGTCGATTCAAAGGGTTAAACATCACACATCGTTTATTATTATTTATCAATATTTTTTTTATCTCGCAGCAGCTGTCACAATGAGAAGAACCATTAAATATATGCAATTCTCCAAAGCGACTGAGTGAGTAAAAATCCACCAAGGGCGGAGTTTACGACAGAACGGAACTTTGTATCCTTCCGCGGGCTCCTCTTGTCTCCTACTGGTTAAATGATGATCCTACTAAAGATTTCGCTTTGGTGAGATAAACAAAAGTCGAAGAATTTATTGTTAGTTATAATCAATTAAAATGAAAATGTCAATTTAAAATAATGAGTTTTAATTTCCAAATGAATCATATAATCAAACCAATCAGTATTCAATTTAAATTTAAACTAAAAATTTCGACAATAGCATACAATTGGTAATTAAAAAGATTCTATAAATTTAAAAAAATTATCTATCTAAGTTGTTAAAACTTATTAGTTTGGTTATGCATTGTTTAATTGATAAATAATTAGTTACATTATAAATAATTATTGGTCAACCCTTCTTAAAAGTAAACAAGAAGTACATAAAGAACTAAAATAGCCTACTTTCCTGTTACTTAAATACTTACTGAAGTTCTAATCGGGGAAAAACTAGGTTTCTAGCAGTAAATATCATCAACAGCCGTTTCTACACTAGATTTATACATATTAGAAAAAAAATCGAAACACAGCATCCAGCTAATAATTTAAACTTCTAAAAGCCAAAATCAACTATTTTCCTTATTATTATTTCGCAAATCAATTAAACATTATTTATCGTCTGCTCGCGATTTATTTGTAGTTCGAGGAATAATTAAATATTTATTAATAACAAAAGTAATGAAACTCCAAACTGCATTAAAAAAATAAGAAATGTAAATTAAAACTTAGCATGAAATTAAAACTTAATTGCATGCAAAAGTATGCCTTGCCGCTTTCTTGGTAGATAATTAATGATAATCAAAGAATCAAATTGTGCTACATTTTATGACGTCATTCCAAACTGATTCATGAAAATATTATTTTGCTTCAAATATGTTTAAATAAATAAAGTTTCTCATGCCATTGTTGATTTGGCAACAGTGATTTAAATGACTCAAAATTGAATTTCAATGCTAATTCAATGGGAAATTCGCCGACAGATAGTAGATTTATGTCCGTCCGGACGTACAGATAGACAGACGGACAAAAAGTATGAAAGTTGGGTATCTGAGGTCATAGCTTTCTAACAAAAAAAGAATTTTTAAGATCGATGGATAGAACCGATTTTGGAAGGGGGGTACGGACAGACAGACGGACAGACAGACATAGAAAAGACAGACAGATGGACATCACCGCATTTCAATACCTACAGTGATTTAAATGACTCAAATTGAATTTCAATGCTAATTCAATGGGAAATTCGCCGACAGATAGTAGATTTATGTCCGTCCGGACGTACAGACAGACGGACAAAAAGTATGAAAGTTGGGTATCTGAGGTCATAGCTTTCTAACAAAAAAAGAATTTTTAAGATCCGATGATTAGAACCGATTTTGGAAGGGAGGTACAGACAGACAGACAAACGACAGACAAACGGACAGACAGACGGACAGACAGACGGACAGACATACGAACAGACAGACATACGAACAGACAGACAGATGGACAGACAGACAGTTGGACATCAACCGCATTTCAATACTACAGTGATTTAAATGACTCAAAATTGAATTTCAATGCTAATTCAATGGGAAATTCGCCGACAGATAGTAGATTTATGTCCGTCCGGACGTACAGACAGACGGACAAAAAGTATGAAAGTTGGGTATCTGAGGTCATAGCTTTCTAACAAAAAAAGAATTTTTAAGATCCGATGATTAGAATCGATTTTGGAAGGGGGGTACAGACAGACAGACAAACGGACAGACAGGTGGACAGACAGACGGACAGACATACGAACAGACAGACATACGGACAGACAGACAGATGGACAGACATACAGTTGGACATCAACCGCATTTCAATACCTACAGTGATTTAAATGACTCAAAATTGAATTTCAATGCTAATTCAATGGGAAATTCGCCGACAGATAGTAGATTTATGTCCGTCCGGACGTACAGACAGACGGACAAAAAGTATGAAAGTTGGGTATCTGAGGTTATAGCTTTCTAACAAAAAAAGAATTTTTAAGATCCGATGATTAGAACCGATTTTGGAAGGGGGTACGGACGGACAGACGGACAGACAGACAGACGGACAGACGGACATCGACCGCATGTCAATACCTACTTTTTCATTTTTTTAATTCTTTCGAATTAAAAAAAGAAAAGTAGGCTAAAAATAAAAGATATGCAAATGCAATGAGATAAAAAAAAATCATTGAATAGAAATATTTTTTTTCTCATTGCATATGAATTCCACTCGTCAATATAACATTATGCTTAGCTTTAAGAGCCTTTTTGTAATACATCGGTTTATTTGGTTTTCTTGAATAAGCGTTATACAAGGCTACAAGTGGCTATTGTAAGACCTCAGAATTTCGAACATGGGAGGCCGTTTATGGTCTTTGCATGCATGCATGCAAGATGCATGAGGTTACTTTCTTATATTCTATTTTTCAAGTAAATTTCATATCTTGCATAACTCAGTAATCTATAATAATAAAAGAAAGAGTCTGTGTGTCTGTCTGTTTGTCTTCGGATCGTAAAAGACCTACTTATACATGCCCTCAGAAATACGAAATTTTTAAGATAGATTCCCTTTAATGCCAACGTGTGCACCTGAGGCTAAGTTTTTTCATATTTGTTCCATTTTTAGAGAAAATTCGAATTTTCTGAAAAAAATACATCAGCTGAAAAAATTAAATAAAACTTTTAACGAAAACATTTAAAATTAAAAATGTTTATTTTATTCTTTTGCAATTACTTCCAGAAACTAAATTCATTATTTGAAAAATAATGGACATGTTTTAAGTGACGTAATTCCGCCAGTCTTCATTCCCGGATATTATTGTGGGTTTATTTGATGATTTTTTTCATTGATTTTTCTGTTGACTGTATGTATTCATATTTAAGCAATAAATGTATAGTTAAGCTATTACTGAACTATGATGGTTAATAGAAGCCATCGCACTAGAGCTATTAGTGTTTTATGTCTTTATTTTTGCGCCAAATACGTTACCAAACTCGCCAAATTATAAACTAAAATTTGCCAAATACGCAATTTCTTTTATACATAATTTATAAGCTGGTCGGTTGTTCGAAGGTCATTGTGTTAGAGCTGTATAATGGGTGTGGGTAGCTATATCTATTTTCTCGCCAAATTATTTCCCAAATCGCGCCAAATGAGCTAAAAGGTTTTATGTATTTATGAGGGAATTGTGATGACATTTATGAGTGCATTTTATAGCGTATTTTTCATTTTGGAATTTTAAGGCAATGAAACGGGATTTTATAATTTATAACGAGCGGAAACAATAATAAGTTTATGATCCTATAACAGGGTATATGGTACACATATTTGGAATCTATTTGATATTTTTTTATTCCGTGCGAAGAACGGGTATAAATTTGCTAGTTTCATATATGTAATACTGAAAGATACTGTAGCAGTAACAATATCGAAATTAATTGAGACCAGTTTCCATTCGACAAATCAGAAATGAGAATAATCGGATTTCTTCTGTTGAAAAAAAGATGGGTTCTACATTTTAACTAATGGGCTTGTTTCATGAGGGATCAGGCAACAGCTCCGCGGTCTTGTTTTCATTTTTCTCGAATTACTTTTGCCTTGGTATTCCAAATTGAGTTTACTAAGAATATTTTAGTTGTTATTTTTTAAGAATTCCAACTTCGTTCAATGCAAGTTTTCCTTGATAAATGATTAAAACAACCAACAGCACAGCAAGAAGTTTTAATTAAAAAAATAATAACTAAAACAACTTATTCTTAGAAAACTCAATTTCGAATATCAACAAAAGTAATTCGAGAAAAATGAAAACAAGACCGCAGAGCTGTTGCCAGATACCACGTGAAACAACCCCATTACTGTATGTACGTTGAAATAGAAGAAAAACTACTTTTAAGTAAAAGAATTTTTTTAATTAAATGAAAATGCAACACTTTCACAGGTTAAGCGTATGGATGGATGAATAGAGCAGAATGATAAAAAATGGGTTCGCTTCACGTCGTGGATGGCAACAGCTCCAACGGTTAGTTTTCATTTGTTGCCTGGAATTACTTATGGTTTGTTCTTCGAAATTTAGTTGCCTTAGAATATTTTATTTATTAAATTTTTTAAATGCCAACTTCTTGCTGTGCTGTTGGTTGTTCAAAACATTTATTAAAGAAAGCTTGCATAGAAAGAAAAATATATTTTCATCTATATCGGTCATTTTGAAAGTGAAACCAAAGCTACCAAGAAATCGTAGTACGTGAAACCGAAGCAACCAATGAAATCGCAGTATGAATAAAAATGAAAACAAGAGCGTTACATCATCTGAAACATCCCCACTACGAAAGTTCCAAAAATTAGAGTTCTATTGTATCAACTCCATTACTAAGTACTTTAGTGCGATTGACGTTTAACCCCTTTCGCTGCCACTTCTGTATCGATCCGGAATAAGCAGAGAACCAGGGAAATCTTCTATTGCTTTTAGAAGAATGTTTGAAAAAGGGAAAGGGGGTATACACTGTATATACAAATGTAATACAAATAAACTTCATACAAATGTAAGAAAAAAGATTCGTTTGATTTGTATGAAGAATAATATCGAAAGTGAAATATCATTTATATCTTATGAATTACATAGTTCCGTTAACAACAAAATGACAGATAATTTACTTATATGAGTGGACTATATGAGATTGTTTTTCGTTACAAAATAAATGCAGCATTAAGCAAAGGCATGATTTATACAATTTTTTTAAAAAAAATATAGCTAGGTTCTTTTCAGGTGAACATAATCCAATTAGAAGATATAAAAGTTTAAAATTATGAAACAGCAATAAGTTAGATTTAATTCCGAGAATCTCCCAAGACTCAATTCGTAAACTTTACCAAAACTTCATTACTTTCAGGAATCAGGAATAACGAATTTTAACCATCTAAATATTGAATAAAGTAAATTAAGTTTAAATATGATTGAAGACGAAAATGTATTTTAAGAACTTATGATTGAATACAAAGTTGTGTTTTTCATGCTTCTCATACTATTAATAGAGCTTATGGACTTGGATTAAACGTGTAAGATCTAATTTTTGTATAGCATCGCCTGATATCCATTAAGGAAAACTGTATTTGGTATCTGTGCTGGGATGTGCTGGTATGTTAGCTATACATCACATTGATAATTTCAAGGCGTAAAGCGTGCGTCGTATGAACACCTTACCCCAATAGTGTTTAAACATAAATTGCGTTAAAACGTAGCATATATAATACACTGTTAAAAATTTTGTGCTTGGTTTCACCATGATATTGGTTCCTAGTAGCTGCAACGGCTGTGTGGTGAAATGTTTCACCTTTTTTTTCGGTGTTTGGCTGAAACATTTTTCTGGATTTGGAAACAAAAACCTGAGAAATGGTTCAACCGAATATCAAAAATATGGTTTAACGTTTCACCACACAGCAGCACCTACAGCCAGCTTTCACCTACAGCCGTTGCAGCTACTAGGAACCATATTTTTGGTGAAAAAAAGTGTCTAATTTTTAACAGTGTAGGTTGGTTGATCATTGCTGTAGAAGCAAACATTCTCTTAGTGGAACACAATGAATTTGTGATCAAATGAAATTGACAGCACAGGTTGATGGAAGCAATCCTCCCCCCGGTACTAGTAAATAGATTATTTTTTTACAGTATATAGTTTTTTTTTAGCTATTTTCAATATCATACTTTGATACACATTTATTCTATTTTAATTTCATTACTATAAAATGTAAGCATTTCTATTACTCAGTTTGAATATGCATAGTTTTCTAATCCAGGGATTTATATAATTTCTAATTTTTTTTTTATGTTTATAAGTTTTCTTTAAAATATTAAATACTTGCAATAGACATATTGCAGTTTTCTGTTCTACACTATTAAAAATTTTGTGCTTGGTTTCACCATGATATTGGTTCCTAGTAGCTGCAACGGCTGAATGGTGAAACGTTCCACCATATTTTTGGTATTCGGTTGAACTCTTTCTCAGGTTTTTGTTTCCAAATCCAGAAAAATGGTTCAACCAAACACCGAAAAAAAGGTGAAACATTTCACCATTCAGCCGTTGCAGCTACTAGGAACCAATATCATGGTGAAACCAACCAATATCATGGTGAAACCTAGCACCAAATTTTTAACAGTGTATTTTAAACCGGTGTTTGTTGCGGTTTAACAAAAATATATGACTTTCCTAAAACATTTTTATTTATTAGTACTTAGGTTGTGCTCAATCTAACTTTATTTGTAAATGGTGTAACTATGGACACATCTCTCTTAAGATACAATAATTAATAGAAAATAAGTCACAAAAGAACAAACAGATAATTTTAGTTTGCTTTTTTCCTTGACACAACTCGGAAAGTAAGAAATTGAAACCTTAAAATAAGACCAATCGCTATTGTTATACTGTTTGTCAACGATTATATATATATTTTAAGATTAGTTCCATTTGAGAAGAAGGTAAACTCCTTATATAATTTATTATTATCATAAATATACAATATTACTACGTTAAGTGATTTTTAAATATATAACCCCTTTTTTTCAGTGTTGTATGGGTCCCTGTCCAGTTAGTTACCCATATAAAAAAAGTTACAATATTTTTAGCTCAAATAATAAACCATATAAGACATACGCGATTTTAATGCTTTGAATCGAAGCCCTAAAACTTTACCTTATAATAAAAAGAAAGATCCGTCAAAATAAAATAGACCTTTTGTTAAAATTTTAAAGTTGATAAAAAGGAATTGTTATTCTAGGGTTTAATATGAGTGGTTTTATAATAATTTTAAAATTTGGTGAGGTTGTCACACAATGGAAGGTCATGAGAAAGTAAAAGTAGAGTTTCATATTTTTTCTGTAGAAGTTGTTTTGCCTCGAGGTTATATTTAAAGCAGGAAAACTTATGAAAAAAAGTTTTGAAATTTTTTCATTGTTTCATAAGTACTTTAAAATAATCTTTCTCTTTTGATTGAGAAAAAAGTAAGTAATTTTATCTAGAAAAAAAAAATAAAAAATTCTAATCAATTGAGTTTTCTGCTTTTTAAAGTAGATGTTGTAGGTTTTCCCTACTTTTAACAAAGCAGATTAGAATAGAATACTCCATGAAATAGTTAACATTTTATTTCAAAAAATGTACGCATCATATGGTTTTGGAAAGTATTTGTTATTATTGAGTTATATCAATTATTTAATGACAACTTTCTTCTCAATTTTGAAAACATCATTTGCTTATAATAGCTCCGAATATATTCGAGAACCTGCTTTTTTGAAATTTGAGGTTATGAGTGCTCTCATTTTAAGAATATCACCATAAAAGACAGTAAAAAACGAGTCCGTGGTTGTGGCCTTTCTGTCTCCAAATTCAAGATGGAGTTTGACTGATTTTACTTTTGTATAGCATTACATTGCGCAATACCAATAAATACCGATGTGAATTTCTATAGTATTATTTAGTGTTTTTTTGTTAGTTTTATACTTAAGTATGACTTTTTTTATTAGGTATTACTCGATTTTGCCATATTCAACCCTCCAACTTCCAACCAAAAAGTAGTTATTTCAATTTTTTCGTTATGTGGCGTTTAAAAACGGATATTTACTATGATAAGTTATAGACGTGGTATTCATTGCCCATACAATTTCGTAAATCAATCATATTTAAAACATGAAAAATATATAGAATTTTTAAAACATGAACAATCTCATATTTAAGATTAAAAGTATATGCTTTTGAAAATCTTGTTTTCACAATCAAATGAAAACATCGTAGTAACTCATTGCGAGAGTTCTGTTTTCAATAGTAAAGGATAAAGTGATAAAAAATCGTCATTTTTTTCACTTTGTAAACCAGAATTTTATTAAAAAAACTTCAAAAATACAGAATAAGATTTAAAGGTTATTCTACCTAACATTATCCCCGAGTTGCTATAAATTTCTACACTCTTAAAACAAAAGAGTGAAATCCACTCTTATAGGGGAAGTGCATTTTCGGCACCGGAAAGGAGTGGAAATTAACTCAGACTGAGTTAAAACCGCTCGTTTTAAGAGTGTAGGACGTAGATTGTTTTCTTTTATTTCTTTTACCCACTCCGCAAAAAGAGTGAAATCCACTCCTGTAGGGGAAGTGCATTTTCGGCACGGAAAGGAGTGGAAATTAACTCAGACTGAGTTAAAACCGCTCGTTTGTTTTAAGAGTGTAATAGGCCAATTTTTAAACAATAATGTTGTTAAAAATTAAACAAATGTGTGGTTTGTGTTTTGTACATTTTATCACATGGTCTGACTTAAAATGAGGAATGTATGGTTTAAAATTGTAAAAGATGAAAATCATTAAAATAATATTAAATTATCATAATTTTCCATGGGTTTAATTTGAAAATAGAAAACACTTATTGTATGAGGAAGTTTATAGTGAATTATATCTAAATAATATTTATGATTGGTAGTTTTAATTTAATTGACAATTTAAAGAATATTTTATTCTAATAATATTTTCAAATGATTGGCATTTTAAAGCTAAAATGCAAATTTTCAATCCTATAAATTATTAATTGATAATATTTTTGATGATCTGGGGTAATTTTTAATTTTTAAGCGTCGTCGTATCTTTCTAGATGTTACTTTCAAGATTTTTATTGATATTTTTTTTGTAAAAAACTAGCATTTTTATGATACAGTTCATGCGATATCAGACGCTTCAAGGGCACATGTCCCAACTTGTAGTTTTTGGCTAGTAACTTTTAAAAAACACTATTTATGGATGTACAAATGCAGTCGATTTATACTTCATAAAGTATTACCAAATATATATTAGTATTTTACTGAAGTATTAACTGCAAAAGTAGTAAAACATAAATTATTTAAAACTGTAGTTTTTTGTCATGTATCTAATGTATATATAAGGATACAAGACCCACCCATTAGGGATACGTGACCCAACCCATATATTTGGTAAAATGACTAAAAAATATCAAAATACTTTATTATTATAACAAAACTAACATCATAAAAATTTTATATATACATTTTTAATTTTTGTCAGACCAAATTATTACTTATATTTTTAACTCATTAATTATTCTTATATTAACGAATTATTCAATTTTAAACGTAAAGTTTTCTTTGAATACATAACTGGAGATTATTTTATTTTGCAGAGAAAATAAATGTGGTTGAATAATAGCTTCTATTTTATCAATATCAACTTGGGATATATTATACATTTCAGGCCATTTAAAAGATTTTCCATTGTATCTTTTTCAAACTGAATTTCAAGCTCGTCAGAATTTTTTTCTTGTACCTTCCCAACAAATCTTCTTATGTTCCGTTTTTTTCAAAATATTTGGTAAGAACCCAGTCATTTACTTCTGGGACTCCCGTGATTTTTTGAAAAATTTACTTGGTCTGCTATTGTTTACTTTTTGTATTATTTACTTGGGTCACATATCCTTATTCGGCTTTGGTCAAGTATCCCTAGTTGCACTTTTTTTTTTGCTTCACCTCAAAACAAAGTATTTTGCAAATAAATACGTTAAAACTATTATGCACGTAATCATAGCTAAAACCATGAACAAAACAAGTAACTAATTGAAGAAATATTTCCTTTAAACCAAAAAATTTAGACTAAAAAATCTTACGGCATCAAAAATTTACTTCCAGTGCATGAAAACGTATTTCTAAGAATTTTAGTATGCAAATATTAAAATTTTTGCTTTACACCGAAAAAAAGGTGAAACATTTCACCACACAGCCGTTGCAGCTACTAGGAACCAATATCATGGTGAAACCAAGCACAAAATTTTTTACAGTGTAGGGTCTGGCCAATTCAGTGGCAATTATGTCCAACTGAATTTACCTTTATCAAAAGTCGCCAATAAAAAGACCGGGCACTACACCTTGGAGAATGTGAGTTTTGAAAACTATATCTTGATGTAATCATGACATTACTTCCATTAAATTACAATTTTGAGGCTTATTTATTTTTGCAACGCATAGAAACAAGAAAGCACTTTACACTTCCTCAAAGTAAAATTACAGTGTAAAAAAGTTTAGTGTCACAATTAATTTAAACTCCAAAGGAATAATACAAAAAGAATTAATTTAACCATACGTGCTTAACATTGGAGAAATAAATCGTATTAAAATAATTGAAGGGTCTAATGGCTAACAGGGACCGGCCCCTTTATTGGCGATTTCATAAAAATAATTTTATCGTTATCAAAAGTCGCAAATGAACTGACCCAATTCCATATATTAGTTATACTTTGGAGAATGTGATATTTGCAAGTACGTCCTTCAATCGTGATTTTTTTTTATCGGCATGAACTGGAGGAATACATGAAAATCTTCTTTTGATAATAATATGTATTTTTTAAAATTAATTTTTTTAATAAAAAGTTCTTTAATTTTTGTAAAATAATTTTTTTTACAAATTTTACCAACGTTTCATCTTCGTAAAAAATGTTAACTATTTTTAACAATTACATATATTTACGTTACATTATAAATTTGATATTAAGTATATTTTTACGAATATATTCTAGCTATATTGTCTTAGATTTAATGTTTTGAATAAAAATCTGAATATAGGGCTTGGGAAATTGTCATCATTGACGACTTCGCCAATTGAATTTACAATTGTCAAAAGTCATCAATGCTGACAACTTCCCCTAGGGGGGGGGGGGGTAGGTACATATATATTCCGGCTTGTGTGCTTGATCAGAGCCCCGCTTATAAAGCCTTCGTCAAATTAGACAGACACAGAAAGAATTTTTTACCTCCACAGAGAAAGGAATATACACCCAGGGCGAAGGCGGGGATGGAACCCGCACCCGTTACAGCGCGCAGAAATCTCAAATTTGCACAAACATGGACCAGATCAACTAATTGAAGGGGAAGGAGTATAGAGTCATAAATTATAACGATAATTAAGTGAAATAATAAAAAAAGAACAATTAATAGCTATCAATTGTCAAATAATAATTACTAAAAAGCTATCAATAGTAATTTTTGAACTTCTACTGAAGGTTAATAATAATAAAAAAAAAACTTTATCTAAAAATCGCCAAAAATTTCAAGGTCACATTTCCTAAGTTCACCTGGAAATGTGGTTTACAATCATCTTATTAATTTCTTGGGTCTCTTTCTCAAAGTTTCAGCGAGAATCCAGCTAATTTTTGAAAAATATATTTACATTCTTACGCATATATGCATATCTTATTAAATATTTTTTGTAACACAAAAAAAATTATTAAATATGTTTATTTGTAAATATATACATAATTTATTATTCATCATTAAATTTTTTGTAAAAAATATGTTAGATAAAAGTACACTTTTCGGAGACCGATTCTAAGTACACGCGTATCCTTACCGAGAACTTATTTGTTTGAAAATTTATTATTTTAGGAACTCAATGTTATTTTTCGGGGGATTTTGATTCCCGTTCAAATTCAATTAGCCTCAACTAGGGGCAGTAGGACTAGGGGCAGTAGGACTAGGGGAAAAAGTAGTCCATTTCACATCAAAATGATTTAGTTACACACATTTTTATCACCACGGTGCAAATTAAAAATAAATTACATGTTTTTTTTTAATGTTGGAATTAAAAAAAAAATTCTTCTCTGTTAGAGATAACATATTTTAATGTTGCTTATTACTCATGAATAAGCCTATATTCTCAGCTTCTAACTATGTGCCTTAATAGTTCCCAGTAATTCCTATTTACAAATTTAAAAAAAAAATGCCTATTGAGTGTGACGCTACGTTACCGTGGTTCATCATATTTATAATATAAGTTCTTTATTTAACAATAAAATTAAGAATACCAATAAAAATTAAAATGTATAAAAGAGTAACTTTATAAAGGAAATTAACCAATTATATAACATTCTGTTTTTAGCGGCATTTTTTAATTCAACGCATGTACTCCGTTTAAATCGCCATTCAAGAGCAATTGATGTCAATCTGAGTTAAATTTAGACACCTGTTGCACAACAGCGCAGTTAGAACCGCCTATTAATCTCCAGTCTTCAATCCCATCTTACATAAGCTACAATCTCAACACGACACACAGGAACCTATTTCTAAAAATAGAAACAGGACGTGGTACAAAAACCATCCCCCGATACAACGAAACAACACAACCTATCACAGAACGGAGATATAATCAAACCAAACGATAATAATAATAATAATCGTCTGAAAAGGGGGTGTTTCGGGGGGACTTACTAAAGGGTTCCGGTTGGCGTGGCCGGAGCCGAGGCCATGAGATTGGGCGATCCCGGGGGGTAACTGCAACCGGTCGGGGCTGAGAAGTGCAGGAAGCCGGTACTGGCAGACGAGAATGCCATAAAGTCGTCTGCGAATTATATCCTCTTCTTCTCCTCTTCCGAACCGCGATCCTCTCTAGGATGGGGATCGGTGCGGTGCAAACCGACAACGCGCGAGAATTTCGAGCGAAACACGCCAAATCGAGCGCCAAGCTGCTTTGAATCACTCTTCAATATCCAATAAATACTTTAAAAAAATGGCTATCTCCTATAATTCTAAATCTAAACCTAACCAATAAAACTAAACTCCTCAGCGTAACAGTCCATTAGTGGGCCAAGGCCTGCCGTGCCCATTCCAGCTTTCGTGACCAAGGGCTCTGGGGTGCTAGGCATATGTCCCGGTAAAGTGGTAAACCTAACGCTGAACCCCCAGTGTTTAGTTCCCAAGCAGGCTTGGTCCTCATTATATCGACCCACTTAAGGGATGAATGGATGCGTCGGCCTCGTCCAATCCGGTACTCGATCCCCGGACCTGTGGCGTGGCAATGCGAAGCACTACCAGTAAGCCATTGGGCCTCTAACCAATGTAATAATTCGCTCTTCTAACGAATGTAATAATTTCGCTAACCAATACAATAATTTAAAAAGCAAATATAAAATTACATCTTTGTTATATTTAATAACATTTGAAACGTAGAACTAAGGCGGCGATTTTCCGCCAGGAATGGCGACTTGGTTCGAGATGAGGAAGAGAAGGGATGGGTACGCGCATGCGCTGTGGAAGGTGCAACTGGAATGGTTGTCTCTCCACATGTGAGGGTCCAGAAATGGCTTCTGGTGAGATGGCAACAATGTTTCGCATTACAAGGGAGCTGTGTTTTAATAAAAAGGGTGGATAGTTAAACCGTTAAGTGGTGAGACCGTAACCATTTTTTTTATTTATTTTTAAATTTGGTAGAGTTGTTCATAAGTAAGATATAATGTTGAATAAGTTGAATTGTATCGAAAAAGATTTTTTTTAATAACGACAATAATCAATCCTCTTATCTAAATAATAATAAAATACATAATTTTTACAAAATAAAAATGATCATCGAAGTATTATTGTAATCGTTAGATTTTCAACTTTTTTTAAATAGCAAATTAATATCTTTTATGTTTTTAAAAATGGGTGATATAGTGTCAAAGAGGCATTTCGTGAGTTTCGAAAACAAAAACTAATATTCATGAAATCCGAGAAAAGTTGAGATTAAATTAAGGGTTTAAAAAGGGATTTAAAAAAAAGTTGATACAATTTTTTAAGCAAAGTAAATAATAGCAAAGTGACCAATAACATGGTACTAAGCCGAGCATGATACATAATTTATGCTCCCAGAAACAACACTTTCACAAAAAGCCATAAAACACACCCAAAAGTTTTAGTCATCACTACACATACCTCACACAGTACTAGACATCAAATATAATTTTATACAGCTAGACACCAGAAAACTTTACGCATGCATCACCATTAAATCAGATATATACCTACACATTATACACACTACAAATAAAACATAAGAATATTTGACAGCATGGGACTTTATACCACTAACACAAGATAAAAAAAAAAGACCTAACATCGCATAACATTATACTCTACTAATACAACATAAAAATACTAAACTGTCAAACTTCACACCCATTGATATACAATATTATTATATATACATTTTTATACACACTAATAGTAAACATAACACAGCACTAGGAAAGAGCATACATTATTCTACATTGCTATGTAAATTTTGTACAATACTAAATTAATGCAACATGTAATGCACTGTGCGAATACATTAAACCATATGTATTTTCTTTTTCATTAAAAATATAGCTAATTGATACCATCCGATAGGGAAAAATGTATCTACATGCATGTAGTTTTATAGGATTTTAAAAAATTAAAACTTTTAACAACTTTCCATATCCAAACATACCTAAAAATTATAAAAAATTTAAAACGTCATTTTCATTACAATGTTTTAAAAATCTTGTTAGGTAGTAGGCCAAGAGGACCTATCTAGCAATGGGGTTTTCACGTCAGTTTGTAACTGACCGGAACATCTGTCGCAGAACAAACCTCTATAAAAGTTTCTAATGTATACTGATGTTCTGGGCGACAGGAATTTAAAAAGAAATTTTAATCTATTCTTAACAACTAAAATTTATTCTAACCAACAAAAAATTACCAAACAAAAACTCAAAAACACTAAAAAATGGTATTTGGCTATAACTGTTACTTGCACGAGCAGAGCAACCACATAAAATTTCTACACCACCATATCAAAATGTGCTAAAACATTCTAAATTAGACATTGCGAGCTAAATTAGACATTACATATATTGTTAGTTAATAATCTCTGTATATTCAAGCTTACGGGACAATATTAGGAAAATGGTTTATTTGTACCCCGACCGGTTTTTAGTCTACTTTCCTTTTTTTTATTCGAAAGAATTGGGGGAAAAAATGAAAAAGTAGGTATTGATATATGATAAAGATACCCGATGTCCGTGTGTCCGTCCGTCCATATACCTCTTCCACAATCTGTTCGATCCGTCGAATCTTAAAAATTCTTTTTTTTGTTAGAAATTAATTATTCTTTGTTTGTGACCTCAAAGACCAATCTTTCATACTTTAGCAAGTCTGTCTGTACGTTCGGACAAACATCTGTCTACTGCTTGTTGACAAATTGCCCATTGAATTTGCATAGAAAGTTAATTTTTAGTCCTTTCTTAAACAATATTTTTTAATTTATGGCGTTTCGAAAACTAGTCATCAATTTTCATAAAAATCTTGATTATTACTTTTTTAAAAGTAATATTTTTTAAGTTTCTGTTGTGTTAATACCGTCATGCGGAAACTTGGTCCAAATCATAGGTTTTTTACAAAGAAAATTGAACACAAAAATTCAAGCACTTTTGAAATTTATAATTAAAAAATTGTGTTATTTAAATTAGACCACTTAGGATCGGCGTACACGTGAAAAATTTAACTACAAAAATTTAGTAAAACTTTCTAGAAATTAGTAATAACTACTAAAATAGTACTGTAAAATTATATTGTGTAATTCTATATAAATTGTATATTACAGACTTTTATGTTGCTTACATGTAATGTTTTGTAATTTACAGCTTTTAGTAATTTATTTTCAGCAAACGACATTTCATTATTGTTGACTTATGCTTCTGTCGGGCAATTTGCGACACTGCGACTCAGGTGTTTGTACTCACCAAAATGACCAGCACAGACACACAAACACAGAAATAAATGACAAATTATTGACAAACCAACATCCAGCCTACGGATCGAAGCGAACCAGAGCTAAAGTCTCTCTAACGGCACACGGTGCTCATTACGTTAACAAATGTTCATAACAAAAACATTAACTGACAATCCGATCAAAAATAAGATTTAATAGTATATAGAAAAATAAGTTTCCATATTTATACTGTATCAAATTTAAGTTATAATTTTAATGGCATGAATTATCAAAAAACGAAATTAGCGATCCGCGCACTTCAGTCGAAGATGATGGTTGAAAAAATGAATCTAGAACTTTCCGTAACTGTGAATGAAAATTTCTGTCATTACAAACTTTTTTTTAAAATGTTTTCTGTACGTTACAAAACATTTTGTTGTTACAGTATTTTTCTCATTACTTTGGTCCGCAAGCATGAAATACATAAGAAACATACTTTTTAACATCCTTAAAGGCTGTGTGTTACCGAATTAAATAGTAATATTAAAATGTTTCAACCTAAAAATAACAAAGTTATAAGACACATAGTTATTAAAAAGGGTATATAACTTAACATTTACATTACAGTGCATCGTAGAATGACATTAGAGGATGAATACCAGTATTGATTATCGCTTAAAAGAAAAGTAAACTTCTATTTTAATAAGGGAAAAATAACTTCTTTTTTGAAGCAAGATTTAATAACAAATATCTTTATAAAAAGCAAACGATTTTATTATAAAAGGAAAAAAATAATATATTCGTAATTAGGAATTTGAAAATGTTTACATTTCGACATTTGCGATTTTGAGTGTTGTACGTTTCTTTTGCATTTTATCTTTTAATGTTTAAAATTATTTGATTTAAAAAAAAATTATTTCAAAAATGGGTAATCAAGTAAGACTTATTCAAACATAGTTAAACAGAATACACTTTTACATAAATTTTTTTAAAGTGCAAAGTTCCATAAATAAATCTTTACGTCTTGGACCAAAGTTACCCGCATTCATTGGCAAAAGTTTCCCAGTGACCAATATTTAAATATAGCATAAAAAGTATTCAACTTAGAATAAAACAAATGGTGTAATATTCATACCCATAAATAAAAGAATCGAATAGAGTGTTTTATTTAGCTATTTTCAATATTTTTTTTAGGTGTTCCAGACAAAAGTTGGAAGAAAAAGATTTTTGCCATTGCTCGTAAGAATGAAAACGTGTACATTTGTAGTATTGCCTGAATTAGAATGAAATTTTTTTACATGAAAAGAAAGGCAATGTTTCCACCTTTCCAAAAATATAAAACAATTTAAGATGGGATCATTTCATGAAGAGAAATTAAGAAACACACACACACACAAATCTTTTTCCGACGCGTGGACCAAAGTTACCCTACATGGCCAAAGATACCCGCTTTGACGGTACTTAATGTATATGCATAAAAAAAATCTAAGCAAAATATTCAATAGTTACTGAGGAAAAGTGTACATTTAAATATGCATTTGGAGAAAACGGCGTTTAAAGTATAATTTGTAGCAAACTTTTATGCGAAAAGTGTTCTTTAAATATTGATTAAAAATACTTCTAATTGACATATTGCCCACCAAATTATACCATTTTGAAGGTAACAGTTGAAATATTATCCCACCTTAAAAATCTCAAAATGTGCATTTTGGTCAATTTTCGGGTTTGGTCCCCCTTAAATAAAGAAGCTCGCGTCATTTAAGGCGTTGGCAACGTTTTCCAAACGCTCCAAATGTCATTAGAATGGATGCTAAGATTCAACCCAAGCTATTTTACAGAATTATTCTTTGAGCTGCAAACAATTCTGAAAACGATAAAGAATATTAATTTAATTTGTGAAAGAAATTAATTAAAATAGTTAATTTTTATAATATCGTGCAAAAAATCTAACTTTTTCAAATCAATAATCGTGGCAAAAGTGATGGTTTTAACGAAATCGTGTTTCAAAGTTACTTTTACGCACTAGTGCGACAAAGCAAATAAGAGCATCTGATTGGTGCAAAATTCTTTATTTGAGCGTGATGTTTTATTCGACGGCTTTTGTGATTGGTGTAAAATTCTTAATTTGAACGTGATTCTTTATTTGGCGTCTTATTTCCAATGCCAATCTAAGAAATACTTTTTGCACGTGATTTTAAAATACTCATTAACATAAATAATCACGTTCAAATCATTTGAACGTGATAATAAAATAACTAATAAGCAATACGAGCAAAAGTATTTTCAAAACTCAATGGTTTCATAAAAAACACGCAATAATTTCCTTTTTAAATCGGCGAAAATTATTTGAAGATCTATATTTTTCGCCAACTAGTTATATTTTTAGAAACTATTTCACATGAATTATTAATTAAAGGAATTTAAATTACACATTTAATTAATTTAACAGCACCAACGTTTTCGTTTTTTTTTCTTCAAAAGAGAATTTACTTTTTGCCTGGTTAATTTTCAATACCAATTTAATAAATACTTTTTTTGCACGTTATTATAAAAAATAGTGTATGAAACACGTCGAAAATAGCATTTTTTAAACTCGTGAATTTATTTCACTCACTCGTACCTCGCTAGTGAAATAATTTATTCAACTCGTTTAAAAAAGCCTTATTTTTCGCACTAGTTGCAGAAATAACTATTTAACTTCTAAAAGTTTAAATTACAACTGGATGCTGTTTTATTATGATGTATAAATCATGTGTAGAAGAGGTTCTAGGTAACAGTTACTGCTGCAAACCTTTTTGTTTTTCGATAAGAATTTTCTTTAGGTATTTACGTAATAGGTAAGCAAACTATTTTAGTTCCTTTTACAACTTCCTGTTTTCTGTCAAATGATATAGCTTTCGTAAACGTGAAGAAATCAACGTGGGTTCGTGAACGTGGGTTGATAAAACGAGAAATAAATATTTAAAAAAAATACAATTTTCTTATAAATTAGTCCGATTGGTTTTAGTCACGTTAAAAAAAATATTTGTTTACAGAAATTCCGCCATATTTTGAAGTTTCATTAGGCGATTGGCGATTGACATTAGAATTTAATTTCGTCGCCAGATCTGTAACGTCTCATCACACTGTAAATTGGTACCTTTCATAATATTTACCATAATAATTTTTTACAGCTCTATATAAATTCTGATGAAACAACACCGGTAATCAAGAAAGTTTTTAAAACTCATTTTACAGACAAGCATGCAACGGCCATTTTATCTTATTTCTAACTTGGGGTTTTGCAAGTGTGCTGTTTGTGACAGGAATCTTGCATACCAGCTAAAACCGCCTCTGAAAGATATTTTTGATATTAGCTTTAGAAACGAATCACACTTTTAATCAGGAATTAGTAGTTTAGGTATGAAGGACATAAGTGCTAAAAATAACTGAATAAATACCAAAGATTTGCGTTTTAGCGTAGTGCTAAAGTTTAAAAAGTTTACTGGTTTTAAAATACAGTCCCGATATAAATAATTTTAAATAAACCATCGTAAAGTTTAAAATTATTTATTTAAAAATTGGAAAGTAGAACCTTCTATTTTTTTTCCTTAAAATAATTTTTTTTGTGTTATTTTGGGTACATGAACAAAAATTGCGGATACTTTGAGTTAGATACCTGTATAAAGAGAAATCTAACTTTGCAGATGCTCATGACGAATTTGAAAAAAATAAATCTTAAAATAAGTGGCCAGAAAATAGATCTCAAACAGAACATTTTCGTTTGCTTTAATTTGAACGAAATAATGAAATACTTTGTACTAAATTGAAGATGAAAACTAAATTTAATATTCGAAAAAAATATTTATTACTCAATTTAATTTCTTAAAATTCGAATTAAAAATATTATAAGTATAAAAAGTCATAATTTTTATATCATATGGTATCTAAACGATTTATATTTTTTTATTTAACGTCTATGTATAAATTTATTTGTAACATGCTTTTAAAAAAACCTGAGTCGTCAGATTTTCTTCATGAAAAAATCGTAGGCATGCATGTCATATGATTATGTGAAAGTGATCATGTGAAAGATCACTTGAATACCCATTTGGCTTGTGGTTTCCTTGGCAAAATCAAATCTCGGCATACTTTAACAAAATCCACAGATAGCTCAGATTCATTGCAATCTGTACGTCAAAATTGGTAGCGAGAGTCGCCAAAATGGTGCCATAAAAATGACTCATAGTTCTGGGAAATATGCTGAGTCTGCAAAAGGCTTAGCCGTCAATAAAGCAGCCTCGTTAGTTTTTTTAAAAAAAAGTAAAAAATGAGGCCAGGCTATAATCGAAATTTTATTTTTAAAAAATTGGGATTGCATATTTAAATTTTAAAAACTAACAAATTCAAAATGGAATAATTATCGAATTTTCGAAAGAAAATTAATGAAATCTTAAGGAAAAATAAAATTGGCCAATTTTTATGTTTTAAAGTTTAATATAGAATAATGCTTTTTTTTTAAATTATTTTTTCCCTTCTGGTACGCATGAATTTTGTGTGGAAGTAGTTCTATGTGTTAAAGTAACAGTTTCTGTTACAAACCTACCTGGTTTTTTTTTCAGAAATTGGGGCATGTAAAACCACTTACACTCTTAAAACAAAAGAGTGAAATTCACTCCTATAGGAGAAGTGCATTTTCGGCACCGGAAAGGAGTGGAAATTAACTCAGACTGAGTTAAAGCCGCTCGTTTTAAGAGTGTAGGACGCAGATTGTTTTTTTTATTTCTTTTACCCGCTTCGAAAAAGAGTGAAATTCACTCCTATAGGAGAAGTGCATTTTCAGCACGGAAAGGAGTGGAAATTAACTCAGACTGAGTTAAAACCGCTCGTTTGTTTTAAGAGTGTAGGAATGGCAAAAGGCATGAAATTTTTTTTAAAAGAAATATTCTTCAAATAATTGCGAAAGCTTATGAGACTATTAAATAAGAATAAAAAGCTTTTTTGTTCTGAATTATTACTGAAATATTTAGTATGAAAGGTTTTAATATTCTTTAAAATTTAGTATGTATATAACAATACAAAAGTAGGTATCATTAGAATACGCAAAAAGTTAAGAATACGTTTTATCATTTCCTCTGTAGAAGTTGCTTTGCCTCGAGATAAGAATTAAGATCGGAAAGTTGTTGATACTACAAAGTTGTTTTGAAAAATATACATACAAATAATTGATATTTGTTTTGTAAGTACTTTTTTGTCTTACTCTTTTCATACAGGAAAAAATTAAGAAACTTTAAATAGCAAAAAAAAGAAGAAAAATTTCTTAAAGTGATAAAAAAAAATTAGTTTCCAGCTTAACAAGTCCAATGTGTCGTAAGTTTTCCCTACTTTTAACTAAGTAGATTAGAAGAAAAAAATGTCTTCTTGAAATTAGAGTTTTGTTAACATTTTCTTACAAAAAGTGCACGCATCAAATGGCTTTCGAAAGTCTCCCAATTTTCATTATTTTATGAC
The DNA here is from genome assembly GCA_019343175.1 of Oedothorax gibbosus. Lineage (NCBI taxonomy): Eukaryota > Metazoa > Arthropoda > Arachnida > Araneae > Linyphiidae > Oedothorax > Oedothorax gibbosus. The sequence continues at coordinate 31,330,338 of CM033277.1, forward strand.
TTACTTCCAATTTTAGAGAACATTATTGGTTCATAATATCTGCGCGCGAAAACATTATACTCAAATTGGAACACGTTTTTTTGAATTTTTAAAATCATGCATGTTTCCTTTTTTTTAAAGAAACTATAAAAATGAGTATAAAAAACGAGTTGCGGCATTGCCGAGCTCAAGTTTGTAGTGGAATTTAATTGTTTTTACTTGAGCATTACACAATATCAGTTTATGAAATTCTATAGCATTAAATTGTGCTTACCCAAATGAAATTTTGTTATAAGATAATACTTAGTAATACCTTGCAAACTAAAATCCCTTTACTTACATAAAGAATGTAGTTCAATCAGGTTTTTTTTTCGTTATTTGAAGTTTAAAAATTGTTTTGTTACCATTATGAGTTTAAAGGTTATGGTCATCATTGCTCATACCAGGCTTATTTGAAACATGACAAATAGGTTTTTTCCCCTAAGAACATGTATGATCTCATATTTGAGATCTTAAAGTACTATTTTCTTCTGAAAATAATGTTCTAACGATAAATGAGAACATACTAGTTTTCATTTTGAGTTTCATTTTTTAACCTTGTATAAGGGTAAAATAATTTTTTTTTTAAAAACTGCGCTTTTTAACTTGTTCATCAAAATTTAAAAACTATGCGACTAAGTTTTAAAGTTATTTCTACAATACACTATCCGTGAGTTGCTTCAAATTTTTTCATACCAATAAGTTGTTAAAAAAATTAAACCAATTTCTGGTTTGCTTTTGTGATTATTTTATGACATGAGTTGACAAATGAGCAATGAGTGATTTAAAATTGTAAAAGAGAAAAAATATTTAAATAAAAATTAATTTTTATAATTTTCAAAAGCTTTAACTGGAAAAAAAGATAACACATATTTTACAATAAAGTTTATAATGAATTTTAATATTTGTGTATCGAAAATTAAAGGCTGAAATGCAAACTTTCGGTTATCAATCATTAGTTTATAATATTTTTTGACGATCCGGTTAGTTTTAATTTTTAAGATTCTTAATTCCTTTCTCGATATTACTTTTAATCTCTTTTTTTGTACATAGAACCCTACTTTCTGTCAACTCTTTATCTTTAGATTAAAAAATTGGTAAATTTGAATTGTTAGATTGTTGAAGCTTCTTTATGGTGACCCGGGAAAATTTCGTTGTCAAAATGTGATATTGATGGTTTGAAAACGACCTCAATTTAAAAAAAACAGGGGAGTGACTCGTACACTCCTAGAAAAACTTGTCGCACTAGTTTTTAGAAATGGAGTGTTGTGATGTTGGAACCCTCTGAATTCTAAACGATTTCTGGATACATTTTAAGTAGTTCGGAAAACTTGCCCTTGCATACGGGGTACATTTTCGAATTTAAATGCTTATATTTAATCATATATTGTTAAAAACTACAATTGCTTTTTTAAAAAAATATTTTCCTTTTATTAGATAAATGTATATAAGATTGAAATTGAATTTAGGTTATTCAAAATAGATAATAAAAACACACAAAATGAAAAACACTGGGAAACAAGCTCAGTCTCCTTTATTTTATATCATTGGTCTTGTTTACTTTGTCTATTCTTTTTTTAAAAGTATTTTGACGTATATAATTCTTTATAATGGTACTGTTGCATTATAAATAATACAAAAAAAAATTTAATATACTTAATATTAGCAAAATGTAATTTATTGAAGTTTTAAAATTTTTGTTAGGTGTATATTAAATAATGAAAATGTCGGGTCTTGAAGACAAGTTTCAAACTTTTTTGAATAAGAAAACTATTTTTTAGACTGAATGCTTCCTTAAAGAGGAATGGGTTACATATGATTGATTACTCTTTTATTTTTTTTATCCAGTTAGGTAAGGAATAAATTGAAAAATTGACATTTCATTTTTTTTTAAATTTCGTTTAGAGTGATTTTGTTTAATTAAATTTTGATTGCATAACATGTCAGAATCGAGAATATAAACGTAAACATACCCTAATTTGTCATTATATTAATCCTATAAACCTCTATCAAACTACAATAGTTTTACTATTTTAAAAAAATTGTATAATTGATATGAGGAACGGGATTCCGCCTAATAAAAAAAAACTGTTAACGAATAAATCGTAATTCTGAAGTATACAGCAGAATCAGTTGCAAAATCATACAGAATTGTTGGAATAAATAATTTGTAAAGTACTTGCACCCATTATAGACAGTGATCTCAATATATACATCCCTAATATCTTTAAAAGTTAAATTTTTTAATCGAAAGATAGTGCTACATGTTCGTTAAGAAAAACAGTCCAAAAAATATTTTAGCTTCGAAAGTGCAAAAAAAAACCGCCCTTTCGAAAAATTCGCCCTTTCGAAGGTAATTTGTATTTTCATGGGGTGCTGATCTTATTTATAGGAATGTTTACATTCTTATGATGTATCGTAAAATTCTTTAAATATTGATAAAGGGGAATGTTTTAGATAGCGGATAAAACATATTTTCGATTTATCCTGCCTATATTGCTTGATAATATTGATTTGTGTATTTATTATAAGATTTAGTAAAACTACGTCTGATTTCCAATCTGGACACCTGATGTCTCCATTGATGGATAGCAAATGAATCTTCAAATTCACAAATATGTAACATTTAATCTGTTTAAAAAGATTTTATCTAGCTAATTAAAATAAATTAATGTTCATATCATTGACATTACTGCAGTTTGAAAGTCTTCAAAGAGCCACAACCAAAAATGACCTAAACACCCTTCTAAAGTGCACGTTTTGAAGATATTTTCTCTGTCCCCCACCCTCGCAATACTTTAATGTATATATTTTTATTTATCTTCTCTCATTTAAACCTTTGAAAGAGTGGCTATTCCATCCAGTAGTAGTTCCATAAGAAGCCGCCTATCAATATGGAGATGTATGTCCATAATAGGGACACGTGGTTCCTCATATGGACACTTGTAAAAAAAATTTGTTTTTATTATTTAAAATAAATCAGAATAATAACAAGGTCACTAATTTTAATCATGATAGTCAACAGTCCAGAGATTGTGGTCACAAATTCTTAAAGTTCTGTGACGTATACAAGAGGGTTAAAAAATTAATTTTCCTTAAGGTGTCCAGATTGGGTACAGGTACTATAATTGTTTAAATTTTAAATGCAATGTTTTTGAGCAATTATTGAGTATATTACCGGGGCCGCCTTTAGTGACCTTAGATATTTAAGATGGACTTTGCACTTACTCAAAAATATTTTTTAAAAATTAAAGATTAACTAAAATTGAGTATTTTTACTTCAAAATTTGATTTTAAAATATGCAATACGTAATAGTATAGGGAGAATTTGACATTTTGAAAACAAATTTAAAGGCATTGGGATTATACTCGCATCTTCTAACGCAACTCCTGTTATTCTCCTGTGTGATAAACATAGAAATATTTATCTTATCAGCATGATAAACGTTTAGCGATCATCAATTGCGATCACATAGAAACTACGCCTTTACAGATCCACCGTGAAAGGGATTTTTCCAAACTCCCTACCCAACCAAGAGGGAAAATCATATGAGAACCGTGTCACACCCCGATAAAGAGTCCCGTTATGGAACACAACAAATGCTTCAATCCAAACGCCCACGCAACCCTCAGAGGTCAAAATGACAGACGAAACAAATCCAGAGAATGAAAAAAAATCGGAATTTCATTCGTGGATGTGGTTACTATCTTGTCAGTAACCTTGGGCAGTCCAACGAAGCCACGCCTATGAAATAAGCTCCGCCTTCTGTATACATTTTCATGTGGTTATTGATCGGAGACCACGCCTTACAGAAAAATCTGTCGAGAACTCGAGATGGTTTTGAATGAGCGTTGCGTAACGATGTATAAATTAATGTAGATAATGTGATTTTGTTATTTTTTTAGATGTTTTTGATTTACACTTTTATAAAACATGTAAAATGGAACATGAAAAATTAAAATACAAACTAATACATTTGCTGGCAATTTTACGAAAATTATTTGTGAACATGAAAGAAAATTTAGTTAAAAAAGACGAGTTTTTCTGATGGTGTTTGTAGTCTTTTGTATGAAATATTTCCTCGTTGTATATAAGTTTTTTAATCCTATATTTTACAGTTTTTATGATCTAACTTTATATTTCAAAGTTTTAAAATGGTGAAAGTTTTAAAAAAATAACACAAAAATTCTGCATAACATAGTTCAACAACTTTAATTTACCAATTACCAATACAATTCAAACTTTTATTTATTAAGATTTAAATATATAACTTAATATGCTTGCACAATTTATTTGGGATTCAATTCCTTTAATTTGAAGTCATTTAACATTCACTAACATTCCCTATTTAATTTATTTTTTTTACTTCGTTTCAAATAATAACGAAAATGACGCATGTTATTACCATTTTTAAAACGGATCAAGTTTGATTTCAAACGACTTTTATTTTAGTTTTCTAAATTTTTTTTATGTAGGGGGAGACTGGGGCGAGTTTTCATATGGGGTAGGTTTTCCCCCTGTCATTATTATTGGAAAAGAGCAATTAGAGAAGCCAACTTTTGACTTTGTTTCTGAAGCAACACGTCGCATTATAGACCATACAGAAAAATATTTGTTTAGTTGGTGTTATCATATGGTCCTTGGAGCTATTTTTGTGATTGTTTCAATGTTGAGTAGATTTTCATACGTTCATTGAAACTTAAATTAAACGCATTATTATGAAACTAGCTGTTTTATCGTGGCGTGTATTAAACTTCTCAATTACAAAAAAAATTAAAATAGGAAATTCGCACGAGCAGGTTCGTTAAAATTTAAACTTCTCAAAGTTAACTCCCCAAATTTTAAAATTTGATTCGCACTGGGCGATTTTCGTTAAAATTTGAAACGAAGTAAAAAACATTTAAATAGGGAATGATATATATTTAAATCTAATAAAAAAAAGAGTTTGAACTGAATTGATAATTGGTAAATTATAGTTATTTTCTCTATACGTAACTATGTATTTGTTTACAAAATAACTTAAACATTTACTCGTCAAAGAACTAATAAAGGCAAAATATAACGACGGAGCAGGTTTTCCGAAATTTGAAGGGGGGCAGTAAAATCCAACAATGCGTAGTAAAATATTTACCAAAACCTATATAAGCTAAATTTAATATGCCAAAATTGCAATTATTTGCAATATATGACCAATATATATAACAATATAAGAAGTTCCAAGTGTATAAAAGTGTTGTTCTAATTAAAAATGGTCTATACATAGTAAAAAAAATCAAGCAACGAGCACCAAGCAATGGCACAATAAAAGGGCAAGTTAAACAATTTGTTTAATTTCATTATAATTCAGATAGTAATGTCCTTTATTGAAATTCGCTAATTTAAAGTTTTTATACAATAAACTGACATTTTTCGCAAAATATTTATTTTCTAGATATATGTACTCTTCTTATGTTGTTTTTAAATTTTTTCTGTTTTACTTTAAAAGCAATTTTTAATACAAAACAAACTATATGTTCTAACTTCAATACATGAAACATTTTTAAAAATATATTTTCCCCCCGAACCGTACGAGTTTATAAGGTAAAAGATACTTGAAAACAGTTCGGCTTTTTTTTTGTACATCATGTCTACGGATTCAATAGGAGACCCAGACTCAAAGAATTATTTTGCGGCAAATCAAAAATATTTTGTATTATTATTAATAGTATTTTTTTTGTCTTTTTAATATAGAGAACGGAGGATATAGACAATGGAAAAATTGAATATTTGATATATAGTAAATTTTTTATACGAAGGAAATACTGTTCAGATGCTTTCAAGACAAGTTCTTATAACTTCCCTTTGAAGAACAACTATCGTAAATGATGCTTTCGATACTAATTCATACTAATGGCATCTTTGATAATTTTTAATATTTGTGTTTATATACATAAAGTAACGTAGGGGACACACAAGTAGCATACTACTTCGACTACTTCCAAACACAATTGAAGAACTTGTTTCGAGATGGCGTAAACTAACTTCTTTCCATTCTTCAAAAACCAAGGATTTTTCTATGCAAAACTTATATAGTTTTGAATTTAAGGAAAATTATATATTTTTCCTAATTCTTCTGCATTTGGAATTATTACTGAAATAAAAATACATTAGTAGACACGACTATCATATTTTGCATCGAAAAAAGTGGGAAATCATTTATTTAGGTATTTTATTTTAGATTCAAATTAAATAGCCACAACAAATCCTGTAAGCTATTTTTTTTTAATAGAGAGTGATAGTGCTAGCAGTATGGTATTAAATTTGCCAGATAAATCGTAAAAAATGTTTAGAAATTATTAAAACGTTATACTGGCCATTATGCTCGTCCTTCCCTCATAACCAATAAATAATTTAAATGGTTTTTTTCCGTACCACAATAATGATCAAGCTATACTAAAGTTGTATTAAAATTATACAAAGTTATTCGCTATCAGTAACTGTGAACACTTCCTGTATGTAATTTATGGTGTAACGTAGGCATTTGTGAGCTTACTAGTGAACTCCTTTTCGAATTTATTATTTTCTCTTATTCAAAAAAATGTAGAATATTATTTCTATAAAGATAGCTTTCTCCAGTTTCAAAGAGTTACCAAAATTTTACAGTTTTGGAGAATAAAAACGTGAATAATATTATAATTGACGGTTGGAGTAAATAGAGAGAGTAAATATGAAAACCATACCTTTTGTTCATTGCCATGCTAAAATTCTCTGATCCATACTAATCGACATATGGTTAAAATTAAACATATATCAGAATATTTGTTTCCTAAAATATTAAGAAACTAAAGAGTGTCAATATTGTTAGAGGAAAGAACGAATGACACTATTGAGCATTAAATATTATCATAATTATATATTTTATTAGGATTACGCAATGTTTAATTACATTCTAAATGATAATATAATGTACTATAGTTGTTTGTAAAAGTAATATGAAAGAAGACTTTTTATTAGAATTCATTCTCAAGAAACTACGAATATTTAATATTAGATTTATATAGGAAAAAATAAATCCTAAAACCAAAAAGTTTATTAGTATATAACTAAAAACTCGGGTCACTTGAACCTATAGAAAACTTGATCCACTAGGTCTAGAATCAAAATATGCATCTAAATTTTTGAAATTCAAAACATTGATAAAGTGACTTCTTTTTAATAGTAGGGTAAGGTATAGGGTAAGATGACGTACTTGGTAGGATGATGAAAATTGAATTTCCCTTCATTAATAGGAGATGCTGCAAAATTTACAACTACATTTTAAGACTTGAGTTTCTAATGACCAATGCTCATTATAATGATTAAAACATGTTTTAGATTGTTTTCAATCCTTTCTCTTGTAATTTTTGACTTAATGGTTTAAATAATTAAAAGACTATTGATTTTGTTTAAGAATTTTTGATTTGTTTTAAATAGAAAAGTTGAATAAACGTTGAATGAAGAGTTTCTTAAATATTCAAGTTTTCTAGACTTTAATTAAGCCGAGGAGAACAACTTGATATTAAAATTTTGCCATTTAAACCACACATCTCCCTACTTCTCAAGACTAGCAGCTTCATTTGCTAGTTTTAATTTTTTCAGACTATAACCGTAATATCTCTATGGGCCAATAGAACATTTTAAAGATATTTAAGATTTTTTTTGCCAAATTTACCTACATAGCTTGTGCCATATTCCAACTACTAATTCTAAGTAATTAATTTTCACGACAATTTCGCTGAAACGGACAAAATTTTTATTAGCTCTTCTTTACCTCCCATTGCCATATTGGGGCATACAATGTTAGTCTATTTCTATATTGTAATTATCTACTGGGGGTGGGCAAATGATAACGTCTATAATACAAAGAAAAAAGTTAAAATTTCCGAAAGTATTTTTTAAAGACTATTTCTGTCTCTTTATCAACTTACATACCATACGTAGGGGAAAGGGATGGAGGAAGGGAAAACTGCCTTTTATATTTAATTTAGTATATTTTATAATTCGAAATGGAATTTTAGCATTTGAAATATTTTATTTTGCTTACAGTTTAAAGAATTGTACTAACTAAACATTCTTTAGGGCCTTTTACTTAACCGAGGAGAAGAGTCTACAGCTAACGCGTTTGCCCATAATACCCAGCTTCGCTTACTCGTTAAAAAAAGCCTAGATTTTTTATTTATATTATGATTAACGAATCTCTGTTTTGGTATCGCTAAAGTTTTTTTTTTATAGAAGGTCGTTTTTCTTTAAAATTTTAATAAATCTGTTATTTGTTTATTTATAATATGTTAATACTCTTTACTGCATATAATGATGTAAGTTAAATTCTACAAAAATGATTTACTTTTAATTGAACAGCTATTTCTCGAAGGCAGAAAAAATTAGGACCCCTGATTCCAATAGAATGGAGATACTTGATCCTGATAATAATTATTACCAAAGTTAAAATAAATGACTGTAAATAATTTTTAATGAGCACCCACTGCCCATAAAATTATAAAGTTATCTTTAGGTAATGTAAATATTAATTGAAGTACACATTTTTTTAATTTTGCATGATTGGCCTAGTAGAGAGTTGCTATATGGCTGTACATTTGTGATCCCCAGCGAGTCATCAAATTAATATTTGCTTGTATTCACAAGAAAAAATTTTAGAGACTAAGTGCTATGAAAAAAGAAATGAAAAAAGTGTCTGAAAATTACCTAACGCATCACGCATCTATGTTTAGTGAAGTTATTCATACTGAATAAGATTAATAATGATTTATTTAAGATTTCACAAAGGTTATTTGTAATTAGTTTCAACATTAAAAAATTTTTATTCGTGGATTTTTCCAATTTGTGCACTTTCTTTAACTGTAATCTCTCCCCCCGCCCCCCCCCCTTTTTTAGGAGTCTTCATTCGTGAGGCGGCAATAAATTTCATTTCTAGTAGTTTACTAAAACCTTTTGAAAGTACAGTCGAACCTCGTTAACGCGAACTCGCTTAACACGAAATTTCGCTTAAGATGAACTGAAAGCCAATCTCCGGCCTATAAAGGTTTGAGCCAATGCTAAAAAATCTCGCGAACAAAAAAAAATCAGAATTTAACTTTTTTCTTAGTTATATTCGAAAAACAAATTAAACAAACATTAAAAAAAAACACAGGCAAACGAACATTATGAGAAAAAATTGTCTTCTTTTTCTAAAAAAAATCACGAGATCGCCCATAATTCGTCAGTTTAAATTCAATTGCTGTTGTTAATTGGTGTTCTTTAAAAAAATTCCTAATTTTTCTATAGTATGTACTACTTCAAATGCACTATATTAATTGCATAACTAATTGTATACATGTAATATTAGAGTATTACATTATACAATTACAATAATTTTTAGAAGTTATTTTTTAAAACTATTCACGGGTTCATGTAAAAAAAATTCCTGACTGTTAACATGAAATTTGGTTAACGCGAAATGTTTCGGTGCTCCCTTTGAGTTCGCGTTAACGGGGTTAGACTGTATATGTCTTTTAGGATTAAGTCTTACTCCTTCTGGGAAGTCTTCTTCTAGCTCATTATTTTCCCAATTGTTTTAAAACTTTTTTTCAAATTATTTAAAAAAAAAATTCAATATAAAAAAAAGAAAGTAGAGCTTTTTTATAATAACTAAACATTTTAAAAATTTACATGTTTTAATACTTAATTTAAATCATTTAAAGACACTTGTTTCAAGTATCCTTGAATGTGTAAGACTTGGTCCCTTTTTAAAATTATTTTTAAACAGATTATTTTGAACTTTAAGAAGATTTTTCAAAACTAAAGTAGAATAAAAACAAACAAGACACTGGAGCTTTTAATATACACTAATAATTTTTCTTCAAAAAGTTATTTGATAATAAAATAAAAAAAAACAGAAAAAATAATCAAATAATCGAGTCTCCCCAGTTTTTCATAGCATAAATATATTTTTACAGATATTATGTATAGTATAAAAGATATTTTTTATAAACAAAAGAAAATACAAAAAGCTCAATGCGAAACTTAGTTACATGATGAATGATTCTAAAATTACAACAGGCCTAGCCGTTATTTTAAGGTTAGGAAATAAGAGATAATCAATTTATTGTTCTTTGCTAAACAGAGATGAAACTAGTGAACACCAAAAACGTTAACCAAGAATAAAATTAAAAAATTTCCCTTCATATAATTTAATTCCCCTCCTCTCTCAATTTACTAAAGTTCTATTTCGTTGTAAAATGACACCAGATATTTTGTGGCGCCATCTGTTGAGGCATAAAAAAGGAAATATAATACATTTACATAGAAGGATACATTACATTTACATAGGACTAATTCGAAGCTTTCTGTCAGATCTTATAAACTTTGATTAGAATACCCTAATCAATTCTATAAATCTCATTCAATGAGCTTTTCTTAAAAATAAGTTACATTAAAAAAATCCCAAGAAAATGTAAACGTTTTTACAATTATTTTAAACATGTGATAGTTCTTGTTAGAAATCTATTAAAAATATCTTTTAACACTGGTTTTGAAACGGAAAAAAAATTGTTTATTCATCTCAATAATTTTTATTATCAAACATTATAATGGGAATATTCCTTATGAATGTCACGCTCTCCATAGTGCGATGTCATTGGTTGTTTTGTTTTATTTAACAAAGTGTTGAAACAAGCCCATTGCGTAAGTGAAAGAGTAAAGTTTTGAGGTATATAGGATCGGAGGTAGTCAACACCAAACTCAAACATTGAAAGGACACGATTGAATCTTGTAGAAGCATTTTAATTTTATTAAGTTTAAAGAGGCTGTTGCAATTATCAATTAATTAAAGATTTTCATAGTATTACAAATATAATTTATATCTAGCAAATTAATGAGTCTTATAGTTTCCATTTGGGCAACCAGCCCCTTGTCCTACCTCCGCATAATTCAAAGTTTAAATTCGTTCTCATCGAATCCACAATTCCAGTCTTGGTGCGGGCATTTCGAGTCCACAATTGGCGCGATCTGCGCCCACTTGGCGACGAATCGTACAGAAAGGTTTCTATTTAAATTAATAATACAAATTAAACAATACTTTTAAAAGGGTATTCCGAATCGATGAAAATAAATGGACCTAATCGATCGTAAAAAATGGACGCTTTTATATGTCTGTCCGTCCGTCACTCAGTTTTCAGTTTCATAGCTCTAACTAGAAATGCTACAGGCATGTGTGATATGACAAAAAATTCTGCGCATTGAAACTATAGAAAACAACGAAATTCCTAGAAAAAATTAAAAGTTCTTCAATTAGAACCTACCCCCCTTGCAAAATTTAATACTCATTTTATAAGCTTAAGAAAGCCCTTTTTAATGGAATTAAATCCCCAACAATTGTATGAGAAACGTTATTTACATTAAATAAAAATGCAAAGGAAATTTATTTTTGTGACATAAATCAGTAAGGAATTACATTATAATATGTGTCACAATGAGATTTTTTATGCTTTCCATTATTTGTTTAGAAGGAGGCAGAGGAAATACTATTTTTATTGTAAAAAGTATATGTAATTTTTCCTTTACATTTAAGCATTCATTATTGAATAATGGCATTTGAATGAAAATTATTCTTTTTGGCGAGGTGTTTTCACTGTTTTTTTTTATAAACGGTATTTTAAAAAATGAATTAGTTTCGTTAGGTTTTAAAGGTGATAGATTTAGTTTCAATGCTGTATGTTGATACATAATGTTTTACTTCTTTTTAGTGAGAGCAATATTACATATTTTTTCTTCGAAATTGTAATAAATTCAGCAAACGATAATTAATAATTACTGAATTTTCGGTAAAAAATAATTCGTTTAATTTTGACGCTTAAAATTTTTATGTATAGAATACCTGTATCCAATATGGACACCCTATAGAAAAAATTACTTTTTTTCAACTCCTATACACGTAACATGACCTTAAAAATTTTTGACCACAATCCCTGGATTGTTGACTATCGCCATTAAAATTAGTGAGCTTGTAACTATTCTGGTTTAATTGAAATAATAAAAACAAAGAAAATGTTTACAATTGTCCATATCAAGAACAACTTGTCACCATTAAGGACATACATGTCCATCTTATATAGGGATATGTGGCTCCTTATGGAACTACTACTAGATGTAAGAGCCACTCTTTCAAGGAATTTTAGAAGAGAGGGGATTAAAAAATCACCTTGAAGTATTGTGGGGTGGGGGGCAGAGTAAATATCTTCAAAACGTGCTTTTTAGAAAGGAGGGAGGTCATTTTCGGTTGTGGCTCTTCGAAGACATTCAAAGTGCAGTAATGTCACTAATATGAACATGACATTATTATTAATTAGCTAAATAAAATCCCATTCAACAAATATGTTGCAAATTTTGAATCTGAAGATTAATTTGCTGTTCTTCCAATGGGGACATAAGGTGTCCAAATGGGAAATCAGAGGTAGTTTTACTAAATCTTTTAATAAATATACAAAGAAAACATTATCAAGCAATATATGCAATATCAATCGCAAGTATGTTTTTTAAATATTTAAAGAAATTATACAATATATATCGTAAGAATATAAACTTTCCTATAATCAAGATCAGCTCACCACGAAAATACAAATAATTATCTCCGAAAAAGCGAACTGCGCGCTTTTTTTTTGCGCTTTCTAGGCTAAAATATTTTAACTGCTTTTCTTCACGGACATGAAGCACTATCTCTCTATTAAAAATTTAAATTATAAAGATATTACGGGTTTCCATATTGAGAGCACTGTCCATATTGGGTACAAGTACTATAGAACTAAATGCTGTGTGTTGCGATTTTATTAGAATATGATTTTTGTGTGGAAGCAGTTCTAAGTAATAGTTTTTGTTACATGGTGACTTGTTATATTTTTAATTAAATTTTTTGAGACAATTAAAGATACCGTGTAATGGAACTTTGTTCTTTTACATTCCAGAAGATTTTTTCACACAAATGCAAGCCTCTAAAAGCATGAAAAAATTGCTTATGAAACATATTCTGTTGATTTTTTTGCTTTATAATATTTCTTCTTAAATGTACTCCAATGATTATTATTGATATTTAACTGTGTACAATATAATTTAGTAATTAGAACTGGTTTGGAAATTAATATTTATAATATTATATATTTTTTATTAAGAACTTTTTGGTTTAAAGAAATATCTCAAAGCAACACGTGTATTGGATTAAAATAAATAATATTCGATTTCGCTTTAAAATATAAATAACGAAATCCCTCGCAAAATGCTATTGAAAAACAATTTTTAGGCTATTTTAGGATTGATTATTAAAACGTATTTCTTTATTAAATTATATTTAATGTAGTTAGTTGGCTTTCGCTTACACGTTTCAATTCAAAAATATATACTAGATAAAATTCTTTTAATTATAATTTTGCACTTTTAAGGTTTTGTTTAAAGCATATATGTATTTCTTAAGGCATATTTAACTTTTAGTTTTAAGAGATTTAAGGTAGACCTACACCTTGAAGTTCTTAATTTTTTATTTCTTAATATTTTCACTTAAAATTTTAGTATAGTTGAAAAATATGAAACTAAGAACAACTATGCTAAAAAAAATTAATTATTATTATTATTTTTAGCTTATGGACATAAAGGTTGCCAGTTCAAAGGTACCCGATTTTTTCAAATATTTAAAGCCCTACTCCTCCTTTAACTTTATGGATTCAAGTATATTTTTTAAACATAATTATGCAAGTGTGCAGAACAAAGCTATGTTGTGACATTTTGAAAATAATAATAATAATTTTTTTTTACAAAATTAATTGTCAAGGACACTAAATTTTATGAGAAAAAAATGCATTTTAAATGTAACATGTATTTTTTTTTAAATTTTGACAATCTTATTTCACAAAAACTCAATACAGGTTTGTTTACTACATCGTATGGAATAACACAAAAGAAATATTAACAATATCGGGTGATTTTCCTCTGAGCCTTAGCGGTTCGAAGAAGGCGAAAAGCTCAGAAATATGTTTCCGAGAAAAACATTATTAACACCTAACTTTAAAATATTACTTCATTTCTGTCAGCGATATCAAAAGACTTCCGCGAAAGATGACGAAAATCTGATGACGTAGCTTGTGCCCAAGTTGTTCGTGGCCAAGTCCTTTACCTGCCCATTACGACTTTACAGTGGGTTAAGAGGTTTTAAATTTACTAAATAACTATTAATAGAATACAGAAATCCAAGAATTTATAGAAATCTAACATTCTACACTGCTCAAAACAATTAGGGAAGCGCATGGTTTAAATCATTTCACCCCCAATGATTCCATTTGGAATTATATTAGCTTGAGATTTATTTTTTTCCCTAAGTTAAGCTCGCACTTATTTATCGTTAGATGAAGGAATCATGTATTTTGAAGAATTAAATAATGTTCAATATTTTCACTTAAAATTTTAGTATAGTTGAAAAATATGAAACTAAGAAAAACTATGGTAACAAAAATTAATTATTATTATTTTTTTAGCTTATGGACATAAAGGTTGCCAGTTCAACCCGATTTTTTCAAATATTTAAAGTCCTACTCCTCCCTTAACTTTATGGATTCAAGTATATTTTTTTAACATAATTATGCAAGTGTGCAGAACAAAGCTATGTTGAGACATTTTGAAAATAATAATTTTTTTTTACAAAATTAATTGTCAAGGACACTAAATTTTTTGAGACAAAAATTGCATGTTAAATGTAAAATGTATTTTTTTTTTTAAATTTTGACAATCATATTTCACAAAAACTCAATACAGGTTTGTTTACTACATCGTATGGAATAACACAAAAGAAATATTAACAATATCGGGTGATTTTCCTCTGAGCCTTAGCGGTTCGAAGAAGGCGAAAAGCTCAGAAATATGTTTCCGAGAAAAACATGATTAACACCTAACTTTAAAATATTACTTCATTTCTGTCAGCGATATCAAAAGACTTCCGCGAAAGATGACGAAAATCTGATGACGTAGCTTGTGCCCAAGTTGTTCGTGGCCAAGTCCTTTACCTACCCATTACGACTTTACAGTGGGTTAAGAGGTTTTAAATTTACTAAATAACTATTAATAGAATACAGAAATCCAAGAATTTATAGAAATCTAACATTCTACACTGCTCAAAACAATTAGGGAAGCGCACGGTTTAAATCATTTCACCCCCAATGATTCCATTTGGAATTATATTAGCTTGAGATTTATTTTTTCCCTAAGTTAAGCTAGCACTTATTTATCATTAGATGGAGGAATCATGTATTTTGAAGAATTAAATAATGTTTGTTTTAATTAATTGAAAATATAAAAAACATGTAAATAAAAATATTGAAACAATTTTATTAAATTAATTGACATAAATTTCATGCTTGCATTTTTAGATGTTAAATAATTGATTTTAACTATTTAAAAATAGTTTTGAAAAATTATTGTATAATTATTCAAAAGTTATGATTTTTTTTCTTAAATTTTAGATTAAAAAAACTTAAGAATTTTTTCTTATTTTACCATTCAATATAGATGCAGATAAATAATATACAATCGGACTGAAACTTAGCGGGAATGAACATAGGTTTGAAACTTTAACTTTACAATATTACCATTTTGTCAGTATCAGCTTCCAATGATCTTTTTTCAAGTATGTTATATGGAAGTCGCTTTAAGATTAAATAAAGGTTTTAATTTAAATGAAATATGAACAAACAGTAAAATAAAAATTAATCTCATGCCAAAACATTTCATGAATAAATTTACCAATATTCATTTGGATTCTTAGATATTGTTTAAAAATGAATTTTTAAATTTTTTTTAATAATTTTGAAACAATTATGTTATATAATTTATTTAAAAAAGTTATATTGCAATATTTCTAAATTTAGTTAAAAAATAAGTATTTTTTGCAATTTATTCATGGATGCATAATAAATTCATTATGCAAATTTTACAATTCTATACAAAAATGAAGATATTGGACTAAATGAGTTGCTGAAAAATGAGTTGGAATGAAGGTAACAAATCCAATGTATCCTATTCTTTTGAGGAGTCTGTACTTAAAATTTAGTTTTTAAATAAAATATATAAAAAATTCACTCGAAAATTCAAAAAATTAGCAAAGTCTCCCTTAGTTTATAGTGTTATAAGAATGATTTTAATATAAATGAAACATTTTGAATAATATTTAAAAGTAATCAATATTCTAATTTTAGAAAAAGTCAACCTTTTTCCATTTAATTAATAAGTCTAATTCGCAATTTTAGATCTATACTAGATAAATGACATGCTTGCAAAATGATTGAATATTGCCTAGAAAAAATAAATCTCCTATTGCGTTAACATTAGATTTTTAGAAAAAACATTTGATGAATTTAACAAAAACTGTTTTTAAATTATATATGAATATTTAGAAACTACAAAGCAAAAGCATAATCTCATTTAAAATCTTCTTTTCATTGAATAAATTCATGTCAACCTGAAGTTCTTTAACAATACTTATTAAAAACTGTTAGTATCTCCTAGTTCAATTTTTCCCTTAGAAGCATCAAATCTCTTTCGTACTCTATGTTTCAAAACCATTAAACTATAAGATAACAGTCTTACAACGTGGATGCATTAATACTGACTAATGTTTGCTTTTACGAAAAATTAAAACTATAGGACAAAACGATCCTTCTACAGATACATAAAAACTTTGGGTTTTCCAGGTCGAATAAATCCTATTTTTCGCTAGAGGGCGCCAAACTTTTCTCTTATTCACGATCGATTGAACGAATGAGTGACGTCATACGGGAATGTCATTTCATTGACTGTTTTGTAGTCGAAATTGAAGAGAAATCCTTGACATCTAAAACGAATTTGGGTGATCAAGTCCTAACTAATTTTGTACTTTGTCAAACTTTTTTATAATTACCTAATACTTTAATATGAGAAATTCACAATCAGATTTTTCAAGTTTGCTGCATTGATTTCAAGTAAGATCAAGTAAGATGCTAAAAAATGAGGGATCACAAAATTTCCACCTGAAATTAATATCTAAAAACTAAATTTTTCAATGAACAAAAATCATCGTTATTTCAAACATTACAATTATTGAAATAAGTAACGCAGTGGAAAAATTAGATGAAGTTTAAAAACCTAGAAAAATGCTTAATTTTTTCACATTCCTTAATTCGAACAGGTCGGGACGATTTTGCATAAATTAACGCAAGAATTTAAAAATCCTTTAGTACCATAAAAAAAGTATTTAATTCTTCCTTCAACCAGAACAAATTCGATGATATAATTGGTACCAAAACAATTCTCACAGCTGAAATTCAAATATTTTGCATTCCTTAAAATAAGGACCCTGGTAACAAGCAAAAGACTAATTTATTCTTCTCACCCCCCCCCCCCCCTTCAACCCGATCTGCACATAGAAATAAACAAGGTGACGTCGCCGATGACGTCAACTGCGGTCACCAGCCAATTGCAGGCAGCCATCCGCCCCCGCACTTCTTCCAATTCACAACAACTCGAAAAGATGGCGGCTGTTGCCACAACTTCAAACGATAAAAGCGGAGTAGCGAAATGATGATAATAAGAATGAAAAAAAAAAAGAGGAGTGAATCTCGAGCCGTCTAAAAATAGCTCTAGAGCCCTAGGAGCACAGATGATGTAGAGTGCGTTCGATCTTTCCATTAGGGTTGCCGGTTTGGTGATTTTGGAGCTATGTAAGTGTAGGGAAATTGTGCCAAAGGAACGTGATGCAGAGGGGAGGTTGTTTATTTTATTTCTATTAAAAATAAAAAGATATTGATTTGTGAAAATGTAGCGCTTGAATTTGTATTTTATGTATGAAATCTTACGTTTTCCAAAATTTTAGGAAAGGATAAAATTGTAAACTATTCTACATGCGTTTTCGTTTTCAGAACTATTGGAAAACTAGTATTCGCGCTTGTCTACATGAATAAACACAGAATAAAAGCAATACAATAGCTTCCAAAAATATCTACTAACTACATCAATAGTAAAACTCTGAAACACCCGTTAACTAATAGATAAAATAAGTCTGGCTCTGAGGTATTGGTAAGGTACTTCGAAATTACATTTAATACTACTAAGATTTCATTAAATTCTAATTTACTATAGAAACTGTTTATTTTTAAAGCCTATTAAATTTAGTGAATGATGTAAAATATATTTCCTTTGTGAAAACCGATTGTAAACAAATTGTTTTACCTAATTTTTAATCTCATTAATATTTTCCTATCCACTCAAAAAATAATTTCTATTTACAAAATCAAATCCTTTAATCAACTGTAAAATAGAACCATAAACATCAAACATAAAAATTAATATCCCAAAACCTAACCAACTCAAACTCACCAAAACAGCTATCCATTGCCAAATCAGCCAACTCCGCCCCACGGTAGTGGAAGAGACAGTGGGGGGGGGTGGGGGGGTGCTGGGAAGGGGGGGAGAAAATCCCGGGGACCAATCGGAGGGCACGTCACGTACCACGTCGCGAAAGCAGGTCAATCGGAGTTGCGTCACGTTGACCTCGGTGCGTGTGTTGACCTAGTTCCGCCATTCACAAATACTGATGGGGATCGGGATGGTGTCCTCTTTCTCATCTTGCGCTTCCCGCGCATCCTCTTCAATGGAGATGCGGAGAAAGGAGTGTTTTTAAAGAATTTTTGCAAGTTAATTTCGGTGGTATGGAATTGGGTTAATTGTAAAGGGGAGAGGGTGTATGTGGTAGGGGTTGGTTTTGTTTTCTTTTTTGATTGTTAGGGATTTTTATTTTTTATCAGAAACTTAAGTTCTGTTACTTAAGAGTTGTTAATTTAAAATAAAAATTTGAAATATTAAAATTGCTCACACAAAAATTTATATGGATTGCAAGTTTTGTTCCCTCCTACAAATTTGGAAAAATATACATGAAAGGAAGAATTAATATAACAAGACAGAGAATTATAGTTTTTGTATTTTGGTTCTTATTTCTTTATGACAATTACGTTAAAAAATACTTAACTTGAAGCTTAAATTTGTAAAACTAACCCTAGTCTTAGATAAAAAGGCATGAAAAACATGAATAATGTCGCAGCTATCTTTTTCTATAGGGACTTAACCTATGTTACAGTGATAATACAATCTTACCATGTTTGCCACAGGCTACTCGCAATGTATAGCCTTACAAAAAGAATTAAATGTGTCCGTTATGCCCTTGTTTTACCAGTTTATTATATTTTTTACATTAGTATAAATGTATTTCTCATCTTCTAAATCTATTTTAAATTTAAATTCAATTATCTTGATGACTAAAGTTTTGTTCATTTATTTATCATAAAATAAATATTTTAATGTTTATTAATTCAATTCTATTGTTCAAATTACAATTTTGATTTCAAATTTATCGTAATAAGTTTTTAAAAATAATAATGAACATTAAGTTACATTTCTTTTATTTAAAAGATAGTTTCTTATGGAAGCTAAAAATAGACAGTAGGAAACGTTCAAACCAAGCTAAAGAGTTAAATATTTTTAGTGAATAAATCACAATTAAATTTTTAATTATATATAATTACTATCAAATTTATACCCGTTCTTCGCACGGAATAAAAAATATCAAATAGATTCCAAATATGTGTACCATATAACCTGCTATAGGATCATAAACTTGTTATTGTTTCCGCTCGTTATAAATTATAAAATCCCGTTTCATTGCCTTAAAATTTCAAAATGAAAAATACGTTATAAAATGCACTCATAAATGTCATCACAATTCTCTCATAAATACATAAAACCTTTTAGCTCATTTGGCGCGATTTGGGAAATAATTTGGCGAAAAAAAAGATATAGCTACCCACACCCATTATACAGCTCTAACGCAATGACCTTAGAACAACCGACCAGCTTATAAATTATTTATAAAAGAAATTGCCTATTTGGCGAATTTTAGTTAATAATTTGGCGAGTTTGGCAACGTATTTGGCGAAAAAATAAAGACATGAAACACTAATAGCTCTAGTGCGATGGCCTTTATTAACCATCATAGTTCAGTAATAGCTTAACTATACATTTATGAAAAAATCCTCAAATAAACCTACAATAAAATCCGGGAATGAAGACTGGCGGAATTACGTCACTTGAAACATGTCAATTATTTTTTAAATAATGAATTTAGTTTCTGAAGGTAATGGCAAAAGAATAAAATAAACATTTTGAATTTTAAATGTTTTCGTTAAAAGTTTTATTTAATTTTTTCAGCCGATGGCATCAGGAAAGAGAAAAAATGATCGGATTTGAGCGAAAGTGATGTATTTTTTTCAGAAAATTTGAATTTTCTCTAAAATTGGAACAAATATGAAAAAACTGGTATTAAAGGTTAAATTAAAGGTTGGTATTAAAGGGAATCTATCTTAAAAATTTCGAATTTCTGAGGGCAGTATAAGTAGGTCTTTTACGATCCGAACACAAACAGACACACAGACAGACTCTTTTATTATTATAGATAACTCTAAATAAATTTTATTCTAACGATGTACACAATATCTTGCTATTTAAAACATCGTATAAAAACAGTATTTATAAGGATGTCGTGGCGCCATCTACAATCTCAAAATTGATATTAGAACTGTTAGATTTTCCAAAATAAATGTCAAGATTTAAAGAAAAAAAATCATATTAAAAAAACATGCATATTTTTTTAGAAAAAAATACACATTTGAATTTAAAAGGCTTCAAAAAAGACTTCTTGGAAAAGAGGTTTCAATTCCACAGATTCATTTAAGGGATTAAAAAAATTTATTAGTTTTGTCACCGTTTTATTAATTATATTTTAATCAGAAATATATTTAAAAACTATCACAAAATATTTCAAAAACATCCATTCATATTTTAAATGAAAATTGTTTTGCACAGCTTTCAAATATTATTATTTAATTCTTTTTAACTGCTATTTAAAAAATAATTATTGCTTTTTATTAAAACAATTAATTATTCTTTTGAGTTTTTACAATATTAAAAAATTAAATTATAAACGTTTAAAACACGGACACAATATACTTATTGAAAACTGAGGAAAATTGTAACTTACCGTTTCCCCTTCTACAAAGTACGCTTGCAGAAAAACAACTTTTAAAGTGCAGAAGCCGGGAGGAAAAACGGAGGTAGGAAAAACGTGTTGTAGTTTTCGCCTTCTAAAAAGTATGCTTGTAAGAAGACAACTTTTACAGTGTAAGAATAGCAGGAAAAACCGACTATGGAAATAAAGTTGTAATGACAAAACGCATTGTTTTGAAGTCGGAATTCACATTGCAACTTGATATAGTAAATTATTATTCAGATCGTTAAAATGAATTATGAAAATATAAAAAATATTATAAATTAGAGAGATTTCATTAAATATTAATTTTAAATAATCAAATTCGAATTAGGTAAAAGGAAAAAACAATTTGCAATCGTACTACACTAATATACAAAAATTAGATTATTTCTAAATATAATCCAAAAAAGGAATCCCTACCAGCACAAACATATCTAAAAATGTAATCAGAGAACGGACTTCTGTATCCAAAAACAAGTACGAAAAATTCCATGCCGTCAGGTGGTCCCCTTATAACCCAAAAAACAACATGATTCTAACGAGATTTACCTGTATGATTATTTCTAAAAATAATCCAAAAAGGCATCCCTACCTGCACAAACCCAAAAAACAACATGATTCTGACGATTTGTATGATTATTTCTGTATTCTGTATGATTATTTCTAAAAATAATCCGATAAAGCATCCATACCTGCACGAACATATCTAAAAATGTACTCCAATGACGAACTTCTGTATCCAGAAACACGCACGGGATTCCATTCCATCAGGTGGTTCGCAGGCACATGTTTCGAAAGTGCTCTTTCCAGGACACCTCAAGAAATGGTCTGCTACTCCCCGGATGGGTCCATCCGACTTAGTTCCATGGGTTTTTACCCCTGACCTTTCGAGGGAAGCCCCTCGGAATAAACGACGTCTATCGTCATCATTTCGCGGGGAAAATCGTCTGCTGCGGTGTTATTCTGTTCCACGGAACGATTTCTATTTCATTTCATTTGTTCTAAAAATATTTTTAATTCTGCTTCAGTGGTGTTAAGTTCTGTTTCAAATTTTGTTTTTTTTTCTAAAAAAAATTAAATCTTGTTTTTTAAAAAACTAATCGATGTGTTTTAGGAAAAGTTAATGTTTATCGTTTTGCGCTCTTTTGACACCTGTGGATTTTTGATCAACTTGTATTAAATATCTGAAAAGTTGCTGAGAAGTAGATGGTTCTTCGTGGTTGATATATGTGACGGTTTTTTTTCTGGGTACGTATTCATAAATGAGCTTTTTTTTTTTAATGCTTGGATATTTATGTTTAGGGAAAGTAAGTAATTCTAATATGTCTAATTATTCATCGTTTGTAAAAACAAAATTATGTTTAAAGGTTTTTCTGTTAAATTAATTTATTCATTTCAAAAGTTAAATACCATGTCTTTTGATTAATAGATAGTTTTCATTAAAACTAGTATTTTAAAATATTTTATTCACTTATATTTTTGTAAATACATTTTCTCAAACAATAAATTGGGTTTTTTGACTTTAAAAATGTTTTTGTTTACGAAGGTAAGTTATTATTTTTTTTACCAATTTTATAAATCAGTTATGAAAATCTGGGGAATTATGTTGATTATTTTTTAAAGATACAAAATATTTGTTGGATAGAAAACAATTTTTGAAAGTGATGTTATGGTGTCGAAGTTTGAATGTTTCTATCTGCTCCAAATATTATATTCCGTTTAGTTTTAATTTCTTTTGTTTAAAAATGTATGCTAATTATATAAATCAGATTTTATTTATTCACTAACGTCAATATAAACTAAACTATAATCGTTAATAAATATTCTTGATTGTATGGATTCAGAAATTTATTAAATTTTTTGTTTTCGAAAAAAATGCATAATTTTGTAATTGTAATTAAATAGTTTTATAAAGTTTATGAGTATAAAATTATAAGATGCTTCATATATTTTTACATGCATGTTAAATGGAACTGGAAAAGTTTTACTCTAACCATTTATTGAAATTTTTTCAAATAAGAAAAGGTTTAAATATGATGATATTTGTATCTAATCTATTATAAATTTATCTGCATATTGCATAAGTTGTACAAATAAATAATTAGTAATAGTTTTTATTAATACCTATCTTTTTTCTTATAATGGTTATAATTTAATTGGAGTATGAATTATTCCTGATCTGTGTCTAACACTATCTATGAAATTAGATAAGGATTCTTTTTTTGGAGAGTTTTTTATGGAAATAAAATTGGACATCAAATTGGAGTTTAAGATTTGGAAATCAAATGTGCAAAATCAAACAATTGGCACATTTTCCCAGAAAGTTTACAAAAAAAATATCATTTTACAGCAACAAATTTTTTCCCAAGAAAAAGCACTTAAATATGACCTACATTTCTTCAGACTTGTGCTCCCTCTGCGCATGCCCACACGCCACCACCGCATTCCCCCCAACAATAACACAAACCAAAAATCGCAGGTTCAGGTGCAAAGACCGGTGCGCTTGCTTTACCGGTTGGTGAACCAGTGACGTCCCCACGATCGATACCGGCGCGAATGCCCTTTGATATTTTCGCCGATTTGCCCGGTGACCGAGCTAAAAATAGCTCCAGACGGGATCCCGCGCTGGATTTGAACTCTCCGAGTTTCATCAATGGAGGCGCGTGGAGAATGTGGGGCAATTTCATTCATGCCAAATTGTTGAGAAGCGCGGTTGGTTTAGGGCGTTGGTTCGTGTGATTTATGCTTGGTTTATTAGTCAAATCTAAGTATGTTGCATATTCAGAATGGCTGTGGGTATATTTTAGTCAAGTTCAAAACTTGCATGCACTCATTTATGAAAGTGTGGAGGTGCGTGGAGAATGTGGGGCAATTTCATTCATGCCAAAGTGTTGGAAAAGCGCGGTTGGTTTAGGGCGTTGTTTCGGATTGATTCTTGTTAGGATTAGTTTATTAGTCAAATCTGAGTATGTTGCAGAGTCAAAATAGTTATAAGTAAATTTTACTCAAGTTCGAAACGTGCATGCACTCATTTATGAAAATAAGGAGTCGCGTGGAGAATGTGGGGCAATTTCATTCATGCCCAGAGCTTGAGAATTGGCGCGTTGGTTTGCGCTATTCAGGCTTGGTTTATTAGTTCTTAAATGAAAAGTATCGTGCAATTGGGAAGGGTATGTAGTTATTGCAATTCATAAAAAGTTATGATTATAAAAAAAATTGAAAGTTAAATCTTTTGATGTTTTAATGTCTTCATGCTTCACTCTAAAAACGATACTTTCACAAACGAATAAAAAGTACTCCAACTGAGTATGTTGCATAATCAAAATGGCTATGAGTAAATTTTACTCAAATTCGAAACTTGTATGCACTCACTTCTGAAAATATGGAGAAGCGTGAAGAATGCGGGGCAATTTCATTCATGCTCAGAGCTTGAGAATTGGCGCGTTGGTTTAGTTCGTTGGTTGGTTCGCGAGATTTAAGCCTTTGTTCATTAGTTCTTATTTTAAAAGGATCGCGCAATGGGGAAGGGGATGTAGTTATTACAGTTAATAAAAAGTTCCGATTCTAAAATGATTTTGCACGTTAAATGTGTTGATGATTCACTCTTGAAAAGAAATCTTCAAGAATGAGTAAAAATTGGTCAAATCTGAGCAACGTGTATCTGAGCTGTGCATGTACTCATTTCTGAAACCATGCATATACTTAAGAATGAAAATCTTCATTTTTAAGCTTGTCCGTGTTTCGAATTCATGTGGTTGATTAGTTCTTATTGGAAGAGTATCGTGCCATGGGCAAAGGGATGTATTTATTATAATTAATAAAAAGTTATGATTATTAAATGATTGTGCATGTAAAATCTCTTGGTATTTTAATGTCTTGATGCTTCACTTTAAAAACGATACATTAAAAAATGAGTAAAAAGTACTCAGTCTGAGTATGTCGCATAGTCAAAATGGCTATGAGTAAATTTTACTCAATTTCGAAGCTTGCATGCACTTATTTCTGAAAGTATGGAGGCGCGTGTAGAATGTGTGACAGTTTCATTCCTGCTATCGCTTGGTGTAAGGCGTTAGTTCGGGCGATATAGGCTAGCCGTGGTTTATTAGTCCTTATTTTAAAAAATTAAAAGGGCTAAGTCCTTAATCTAATACATATACAGATGATATGTCTAATGAATAAGTTCTTAAAAAAAAACCAGACGAAACTATTGTTTTGTCCAACAAATCAAAGACCACCATGTTAAATTGGAAATATGGTTTATTTTCTACAAGCCGATTTATATACTTTTCTACATCCGCAGAACGTTGAAAATATGTCACCGTGTAATTTTGTTTTCCTAGTTTTAAATTTATTTATTTTTATTGCTTATTTATACAAAAGCAAAAATGCAATTTCCATTTTTCCTTTAATGCTCAATGCTCATCCTTACTAAGACTCGAATTGTAGACTAAGACAAAGTGATTTTGTTGTATTTTTTATATTCTTGTTTTTATTTTTTATATTAAATTTTTAAAATCTAAAAACTATATTGTCTTCTTGATGTACGCAAATCCGATCACTTTTAAAAAAAATAGTTTGTAGTATTTAAACGAAAGAACTTTTAAACGAAAAAAAAATGACCAACCTCAAAAGTTTTTTTTTTAAAGTCGTGATGAAAAAGGAATGATATAAAGCAAATGCTACCTCAATTAAATTTTTTAAGTTCTACATCCAATTTTTATACGATTTTTGAGATTGGCGCCCCTCTCCTAATTTCCAGAACAAAACATTTCAAATTACCGCAAAACAAATTAAAAAATATTTTAGGCAACCCGTTTTCACATATTCCAACAAATATTAATTTGTACTTTAAAAAAAAATCCCCATATTGAGTTGGAGGTCTATGAAATCCCTTCTTAACACGAATGATTACTTGGAGAAACAAATTTTCTCGTAGCGATTCTCTATATTTAAAAAAAAACTGAGAAATTAAATTACGCAAACATAACAAAAATATACGCTGCTCTGTAGACAAATCACTGTTCATAATAATATTTCTTTCCCCATAATTAGAAACTGTCATAATTTTTTTAGCTCAAGTTTTAAACATTGAGATGGGCGCCAACCTAAAAAAAAATATTTAAAAAAATTGTATGCGAAACTTAAAAATTATAATGTGAGTTTACATTTTTGGAAAATAAAGTTGGCTGTGATTGAAATTATTTATGTCACTGCTTTTTATATGCAAGTTTTTTCGTGGGTTTTGCACTCTTTCAAAGTTTTTTTAGGGCAGATATTCAAATTTTAATACAATATATTTTATATATAGCATGACGTAAATATTTTAGTTTGCATAAAGATTATAACTAAAAATTATTATGAAACTCAGAAAAAACTGCGATAAAATCTATTTTAAAAATTCAGATTTACATAGAACTTAATGAAAAAGAAATACAGAATTATTTTCTAAACAAGATTTTAATGCAAGTAACAATGCATTAAAACTTTTTTAAATTACAAAGTAGTGTCATTCGTTTATAGAAATACAAAGCAATACGTGTATCATATTTTTCTTACATAGAATTAGAAATAAACTTAAATCAAAGAATGCAAAGCTATATATTGCTTGAATTTTATAGCTTAGCATTTATAATGACTCTATACCTGAATATATAACTGTATTAAATATTTTTATAATTTTAATGATTAAACAGCCTTAAAGAAATGAATAATAAAATATGTTTAAACAATGGTTAAATAATTTTATACCAGAAAGTATTGTGTTGCATACAATCCGGAAAAACTGAAATTGTTGGCAAACAAGTAGGTTTGTAACAGAATCTGTCACTTAACCCGCTTCCACACAACATTTAACAGGTAAAAAGGTGCCAAACACAGCATTAATTCTATATTAAACATTTACATGCTAAACTTGGCTAGTTTCTTTTATTTTATTTCGAAAATTCAATAATTATTACTTATCGTTTGCAAAAATTAATTTATATTTCAAAGAATAAATATGTAATATTCCTCGCTTTTAAATAGAATGAAAATATTTCATATCAACATACAAAGAATCTCGTGGTAAAATATATTTGACGTCATTTCAAACTGATTGATGTCGCAAAAATAAATTTATTTTAATTTCTTGTCTAAAAGAATTAAAGTTTCCCGAGCGATTGTTGCGAATGGCAATGGTGATTTAATTCTAATAAAAATGGCTTCTTATGCTTTTTAAATAAGCATTAAATTTTGCAGTTTTTTAAATAATTGAAGTACTTCGAATTCAAATTCATCTCTGAAATTTTCAATGTATTCTAATTTCGATGAGCTGAATTTTTTTACGTATCACATTTTGTCCGTAGCATTTGTATTTTGGGCTATGAAAGTGGGTGACGGACAGACAGACGGACTGAACGATTATAATGCCTTCCACTTTTTACGTTATAAACGTAGTGTGGAAGCTAAAACTACTTGAATCACTATCATAAAAAACATAACCTATGTAACCATAACATAAACTTAATCTTTTTTTTTTATATTGTAGGAAATGAAATAATAATTTCACTAAAAAATACAAATAAAAAATGGTTTAACAATTAGATTTAAAATCGAAATTCATTTATTTTCTATATTAGTAAATGTGATGTTGACTATATTACATTAATTATATTACAAACTTTCCACGAAATTTTATTAAAGAAATACAAATAAATTTGGAAAAGATCAATAATAACTAGGAAATTTTCGAGGAAAATTCGTTTGCCTAATTTTATCTTTTAAAAATTTAACATAGAAATAAATATGCGTTTGGCATGGAGGGATAATTTCTGAGGAAGCTGTTCTAAGTGACAGTTTCTGTTACAAGCCTACGTGTTTAATATTATAGATTATTTTTCTATAAAGCTATCCAAAAATTGAAATGTCAAATCCTAAAAATAAAAATAACGTTTTTTTTATATTAACAATAAAACTGAACTTTAAGTTTTACGTAATCTAATCCCAAAAAAATCTTAATCTAAATTCAAAAAACTTTTCATTTGCCATATTTTATTTGCTCGATTATCATAAATCTTATTATCAAAGATTTTAATTATTATTTACTTAATTACTTTAAAAAGTGTAGTATTCATTTGAAATAACGCCGGAGGTATTTTGAAAAGTCCGGGAATAGTGGGCGGTGCGTAAATATCTACGTCATTGTTCGGGACTTTGACGTCATAACCTATAAGCTACGAAATATAAACTAATCAAAATAAATTTTTGTAATTCTATGACATTTGCTCTATGCAATAGCCTTTTTCGTTCCAAAATGGACAGTTTAATTTCTTATCTAATTAAGGATATTTCAAAATTCAATTAAATTAATCGAAGAAATTAAATAGTTGAACGTATTTCCAACATTGCCTTTTTAGTATTAATTTATTTCTTAAAAAATGCAAAAATAAATAAATTGAAATAATCAATAATTAAATATTTATTGCAATATACACCTATGCAAATGCCGCCGTAAAATGTTTCACAAAATATTTATTTTCTTGTTAAATCTGCAAAATATTAAAATATTAAAGTATTTGTTTTTCAAGAAGTATCCTTTTTTTACTAATATAATTTGAAATTGAAAGCCTTGCAATATCGTATTGCTATGATATCTGGCAATTAGATAACCCCTCTACAACAGTTAAAAAAAAATCAAACTAAATTTTATTTGAACATATCAATGCATCTGATAAAACCTATTTTAAAAGAATTCTCGTTGATAACTTGTTTGGCAAATACTAATATCGAAAAAAAAACCTTTAAAAATGAGAAGTAGTGCACGTAGTCAAGATTTTTTAAGGTAAAGGCCATTTTATATAATTAAATTAATTATTAAAAATCAAATATGTAAAATCATAATATTTAATTTGTAAATTAAATATTATGATTTTACACATTTGGTTTTTAATAATGTGTAAATTTTTTTGTAAACTGCATGTCTAAAACAAACTACTAACAAAGTATTGAAAAGCAAATTTTCAACAGCAAAAAGTTATACTACTTTCATACTTTAAAGAGGTCTTCAAGTTTAGATATTTTACCAGAACATTCAAAGTATAAATTTACCCCTCTTGCTTTTAAACGCACACATTAAAAGAACTTTAAAAATGCCTAAACGAAGCAAAATACATGCAAACATTCTTATACTATAAAGTCTGTAATTAAATATGCATCTCATTTTTTTTATTAAAAATTAACTGAATGAATTTAAACTTATCATCAATATCTAAAAGAATCTCAAAATTAATAGAATATTTTATGCTTATGATTTTACAAACCAACTTTGTTATAAAATAGCTTGGTTTATCAATAAAATGTTTGGACAATATCAATTCATACTTTCTGCAATTTGCTCCCTTAAAATAACTGTTTGAGAATATTAAACTCGACAATGTTTAACTTAATCACATTGGAAAAATTCAAACATTATCAACAAATCTTTTAACCAATCTCTAAAAGCAACAACAACTAGAACACTATCAAGTAAAGGAAAGTACAATAAAAACCAACATTTCTTAACTAATCCCCATATCGCCTAATCACTTAAAACTTAATCATATCACATTCATTTGTACTTTCTGCAAAAATATTGGTCAAATCGAAAGTTTAACTTTGTGTAACTCTACAAACATAATACTAAATACATTGCATCAGTTTCAAAAATAATTTAATCACAATGTACACATCTTAAATACTCCCCCCAAATTCAAGAACCACAAAAGCTTTAACAGTAGGAAAGCTATTTGAGCTTTCTGGAGAAAAAGCCTTTTTCGACAGCTTTAACATGTCTAGTTATGTAAAAATTATTCTAATAAGAGATGAAAGCACATTGCAGAAGCTTAAGAAAAATACAATCTTAATGGAACAACTTTACCAATCCCTAAATGCAACAATCACGTAAACCTTAACACAATTCAACTATTTGGGAGCTCCAACTGCAGAAGTCACATTCTCTCTTTTTTGAGTTAAATATAGATTCTGTTCTCTCTATTTTAAAATGTACATGTGGCTACTGAAGTTATTTTACTTTTAATGTTAAAAATTATGTTTTCTTCATTAACACACATTTTCCAAAGTGCAAACAATAGGAACACCTCTAGCTACAATCAGTCATATGACACTGAGGGATTAATTAGTTTCGTAACGTTTTTTTTACAATTTTTGAGTCAGAACTAATATTCTCCTGATCTGGTCAATCAGTTACAAAACTCACATTTTCCCGAGTTTAAGATCATAGTCAAAACCAGATTTGAATCTGATATCTTCGAATATAATCTGCAAGTTAATACCTGCATTTGGTTATAGTCAATTCCTTTTTAATGTGCCTTGCATTTTTTTCTCATTGTCCTAAATATAGGGTATCCAGACGTACGGTATTCAACTTCAAGATTTGCATTACACAAATATTACATTTGTCGATATATTTGTCAAAGTTTTTCTTATAGAAAACAATGTTATAAAATGTAATTTATATAAAAAAAATATATGCTGATTTCATATTTGAAAACTTAATCACTTGAACAAATCTTTTCATTACTTCTAAAATTTAAAAAAGTGGAGAAAGTGACTTTTGCAGTTAGGGTCCTATTTTGCATACACACAAAAAAACACAGAATACTACAATTTGCATAGAAGACAATGCTTACCCCTCATCTTGGGCCCCTTCTTCCCCATCTTCCTTGCTGCAGTGGGGGTAAGGCCAAGCGGGCCCCTCGGCCCCCTCTGGAGTCCCCGTCTTGAGGGGCCCTTCCGACACCCCCTCGCCCCCTCTACCTCCCCGACTTCAACAGATCATCGCGACGGAGCATGGGACCCCCATAGGTGCAACCGGGCCCATGCAACAACGACTTGAACCATGAGTTAGTACAATATATGTATATCCGATTCACAAGAGGCGAGGTTTGCAACCAGAGACTATAGGTTTCCAACACGGACTAAAGGTCCGAACTTAGCGAATAGGTTGCCTGCAAACAACTGTTTTGTCCGGGCCCCGGACACATGGATGGTGGGAGGGGGTGGAGAGGGGGTGGATGGTGATGATGATGACGTCAATGTTGCCATGGAAACTTGGAGACGCAAGCTTCTTCGGTTTTGAGAAGCGATTGAAGCTTTGGTTCATGGTTTGCTGGGAGTTTCTTGTGAATGTTTTGGGGGGTAAACTTTCATCAATGGCTCTGGGGTCACGGAATTCTTTCACTTGGTTTATTCCGAAGCGCTATTTTTTAAAGGTTTCTTTTGTCTTGCTAAATTAGTTGAGCAAAAAAAAAGGCATGATTGCATTAATTTTTATACTTCTTTCAAAAACATGTAGTTCTGCGACTTTTTTGAATATTTTTTTTAAACGGTGGAATTAAAATTACAAGTGTTCATCTTAAATATGGCTAAACTTATTTGATACATATTTTAATTGCATTTTACAAACTATGTATTTATTTAGTTTTCTTTAAGTTTTGCTAATGCTGAGAAAGATCTTTCAATAAATTCCGTAACCTGATTTTCATTTAAGAACTATTTATTTATATTTTTAATACAACCCGATAAGAGTATTTATTAATCCTATGCAAGCAATGTCACGAAGGCAAATAAATTTTAAAGTAAGAATGCAATCTCCTAAACTCTTAAAAAATTTATATGATCTACAAATCAGCATTTTGTGTTTATTATATTACTAGCAAATTAGTACACGTTTTTCGCACGTGCTAAAAAAAGTTATATTGAATATTCAAAATCTCACTTAAGATGCAAAAAAAAACACATTTCACACCTTTGGTGAAATTTTTTGGCATTTTTTGTGCCATTCATTTCAACCAGTTAAATGAAACACAGAAAATCTGCGTTACAACCCCCAGTATAGCTCAAAATCTTAAAGCCCAACTTCAAAAACCATACTTCTAAAAACTAGAAGTCGTTGTCAAAAACTACTTAAACTCTCATTATTACTTTTCCCTTGAAAGGCAACCAGAAAAATTAAAAAATCATATTAAAATTTTTCAAAAATCATTCTATAAACTATTCAATACATTTTTATCTAAATTTTTCTCACTCTATTCTTTTGCTGGGAGTTAATTTACTTTAAAACTGTAATTAAAAATTAAAGTTTTAAAGTAAATTTTAAATACTTTAGTGTCCTTAAAATTTATAAAAATGTAGTTTTAAAAGAAATCACACATTAATTACATTGAAGGGAAAATAAGTATTATTATCTTTTGTTAATATTACTTTTAAAGCAAACTACAAAATATTTTCTTCCTGGAAGACGATGTCAATCAATGATAAGAAAGATATTTTTTTTGCATCAAAATTCTTAATATTTATAAACTTTTTTAGATTGAACGAGCAACTGAATATCCCTTTTTTGCAGGGGCTTAAAAATATAGATAAGATTGCATTCAAATATATACCATTTAACATATAGAGTAAAAGTTTTGTTATTGTTCCATTCAGTTATATTAACCCTCGTCCCTCTCACTCCCAATGATTCCATTTGGAATCATCAAAACTTGCGATTTTTTTTCTCACTAAGTTAAACTCGCATGTATATCAAATAAATTTATTGAATTCTGCACATTTTTCAAATAAATTTATTAAATTCTGCACGTTTTTCAATAAAAATATTTTTTCTTTTTGTATCATTAGATGTAAGAATCATGTCTTTTGATTTTTTAAGAAATAAATAATGTTTGTTGTAGTTAAATGAAAAACATGGTAAAAATAAAATTCACTCTGGAATAATTTTATTAAATAAATTGGCCCTAAATTCCTCATGCTTGCATTTTTAATTGTTTAAAAATTTAGTTTTAACTATTTTTAACAGATAAAGTTTCGAAAAATTATTGTTATAATTTATTCAAAAGTTATTATTCCAATTTGTTTCCCTTAAATTTTAATTTTAGTTTAAAAATTAAGATTTTTTCCCCTGCTTTTCACCATTTCATTCTGGATGCATAATGAGTCTGTTTCACAAATTTGAGATTTTTAGAATAAAAAATAAAAGTTTGAATTGATAGCTTTAACTTAAAATACCAAAATACTTTTGCTTCTTTTGTTAATAATACACCGAAAAACATCTATGTCATGCAACCCCATTCTTTAAAAAAATGGTCGTCAATATCAATTTGAACCTCCAGAATAATTTTTCATAAAACACATTTTAGCTAACCAT
Organism: Oedothorax gibbosus; assembly: GCA_019343175.1. NCBI lineage: Eukaryota > Metazoa > Arthropoda > Arachnida > Araneae > Linyphiidae > Oedothorax > Oedothorax gibbosus. The sequence continues at coordinate 31,363,659 of CM033277.1, forward strand.
AATTGTGTGTGTGTGAAGAGTACAGGGGACCCCTTCATTGCCTGGGAATCTGTGTGCATCAGCTCTGCTTGGCTAAGATAGCCAGTCATCGCCTATACTGATGTGAAGAAACCAGTTTTGCTTTGGTTCTTACCACGCGGCGCACGGGTTTGCTATCTCTATGATAGAGATTCACGCCAGACAATAATCTGACGCTTGACCCATGGAAGAAGAACCAACGGAGAAACCGGCTTCCGATTACCGCTACTCGCTAAGCAGACTAAGCAGACGGACAAATTCCCTGTTGATGAAGGTTTCCTCCCCCCCCCCCCCCCCCTGTACTCTTCACTTGCAAAAATAATAATAACATTTTCAAGACAAACTCTCAATTATGAGGTAAAATAACACATTTCTCAAGTTGTTTTTGTGTGGTAATGTGTGGTTTTGTGTGGTCAAGTTGTTTTTGTGTGCGAGAAACTTAGTTTAAGTCAAAATGTAAACACATCTTAGAAAAGCAGTTAACCATAGCAAATAATAGGGCTACAGGAATAAAGAACATGCCTGAACCAAGAAATAAACTTTGCACTGTTAAAAATTTGGCGCTTGGCTTCATCAAAAATATAGTTCCTGGTAACAGCTAAAATATTTCACCACATAACTGTTGCAGTTACTCTGAACAATTATTAAATGTTGAAAGCAAGCACAAATTTTTTTAACAGTGTGCTCTGTACGTTTTTAAGGAAGAAGTCTACTGAGAAGATATTCGAACAGAGAAATATATCTTCCTATAAAAAGAAACAGAAGTCCTTCAACGGAAAATTCAAATATGATAACCAATAAATTACAGTTAAATTAGTTGTAATGAAATATTGGTAATATTTGGCTACATTCTAGATAAAAAAAAAACTGCTATTCTAAATCACATAAATCGTAAGGGCATAGTCAACATAGAGCTGATGGGTATGCCCCCCCCCCCACCGAAATTAGAAAAGTTTACCTTGAAAGTGGTATTTAAAAAAAATCTATTTATTAATAACTGTTTTCAAATAAAGTGTTTGAATTGTTCAACATCCCCGGAAAACAGCTCTGAATATGCCCCAGCAAAAATGTGGTACAGGTAATATAGCTTTTATTATTATTATTATTTTTATTATTTTTTTTTGGGGGGGGGGGGGGAGGTTCAATAGACGAAATTCTCAAAGTAGTGCCTAAAATAAGCCTAATTTGACTTGGATTCTACTTTGGTTCTTTCTATTTCACGGTGTTTATATCGAATTTTCATTTTAAATCATTAATTTTTATAGCATGTGAAAGAATAGTAAGATACATTTCAAGTTTATCCAAGCTTCGTAAAAAAAAACTGTATTTGAAAAAAAATTGCAATCTGCTACAATAAAAAAATCACTCAAAATGATAAGTAGCAAGAAATTCCAAGATCAAGGAGAAGATGGACAGAGTTTCTACATTTGGTAACTTATTACCTAATTATTGCAATTTTAAGTAGGGGACCCTCCTAAACTGCATTTAATCCAAATATAATTTTTAAATGCAATATATTATCATTTTCTACGTCTTATATGCTAATTCCCTTTTAGATCCAACTTAATCATGACAAGTTGGGGCCCTAGTCTCAAGTATTTTGGGAGTCCTTTTCGGAGTCATACATTTTGTTACCAAATATAGGGGAAGATAGAGTAAGATGACGAACGGAATGTAGTAAAATGTAGTAAATGTAGTTAGTAAAATGACGAAATGTAGTTAGTAAAATAACGAAATGTAGTAAATGTAGTTCGTAAAATGATGGAAATTCACTTTCTTCTCATTAAATATAGGAGATGCTTGAATATTAATGAGTACATTTTAAGACCAGGGGTATTTTCACTGCAAAGGATTGCAGCATAGACTTTCACAGTAAAGAGAAAATAGTGTTTTCTATCCCTTCTTTTGCAATTTTAGGACTGCGCGACTGGATTGATTTTGTTTTAATATTTCATCGAACTTTTTTTAAAAATGTAGCTCTCAATCTATAAAGAATGTATGGTTTATGTTGTTGACATTTGAATTTGTTAATGATAAATTGGTTAAAAACCAAATTACTCGCCTTACTCGGTTTCACCGAATAAGACTACGAATATCGACGTGAGTCGATTTTATTTTTTAATTCCCTATATTTAATTATTGGCGATTAATTTAATTTTTTTTTTAAATTGCATAAACGTTAAATGAAGTGTTTCTTCAATTGCCAGGTTTTTCATTATCTGAGCCACCGATTACGCTCCTATCAAAACGGCTACATCTGGAAAACAAAGGAAAAATCAATTTAAATTTAAGGGTGAACAGAAATACTTACGCGAAAAAAGTAGATGGCAGCACGAACAAAGAACTTAACATTTCCTCTCCAAACGTTTTGGTTGAACAACATTGCATTAGATCTACGTTCCTCGTAAGTTTGAATTGTGGTTAAAACCATAACCTTGAAAAAGACTTGTATGAATATAGAGTGTCTTATAATCACAAAATATCTTTGAGCTAAAAAGTTATAAAGAATTTAATATAATTCAGTATATAAAATATAAAGGGCAACTATACGTAAGTTTTTAATTATACCACCAACTCCCCCTCCCCTAAAAAAAATTAAATTATCTTGCACAAGATAAATAAAATTTCAAAATATATATTTACAATATCGAATTTAATTAATATTAATGGGAGATTAATAAAATTTAATTTATTGAAAGGGATAATAGAATTTAACTAGTTATAATGGATGTTTAAAATAACTTTTATTAAATAATTTTTTTAATTAAATTGTTGAAAATAGGTCTTGGGATTAATTCACAAACATTTTTTCTCTTAGTAAACCGTTCACAAACTTAGTACACACTTGGCATGATTTTGATTCATTAGGAAATATTCAAAAGACATTAATTGGTATGGTTTTTTTTATTTCAATTTTCTGAAATCTTGACGTGATAAGTTTATGTAAAATTGAGAAATAACACTTAGAAAAGCGTTATAAACTTAAGGTTTTTATAGCAAAGGAATTGTAATTCCCAAGCCAGTGATATTTCTGGCCTTCAAGAGTCAGATGATAATCACTAAACAAAAATAACGATTTCTAAGTTTTTAAAAATATATATATGCCGATTGAGTTTTGAAATCTTACGATTTAAAAAGTAATTTTGAGTTTTAAAAGCTGTACTAATAAGATCTTATTTCAAAAATATACTTCATATTATTAAAAATAGCATAAATTAAAATTAGCTTTTATTTTTATAATTAAATCTTCCAAAATGCAAAGCTTAATGTTTGTTTTTTATAAATCTAGACAAAATTATGTATAGTATCTAAATAAGTAGTAACACACAATTTTTTTTTTCAAAACCATTTATTGTACTAAAAACTTAACATCCATTAATTAATAAACACTTTTGTTGAAACACTGAATAAGCAAAAACATTGTTTTACAAAGTTATCTGAGGTTTAAAAAAGTTGACATAAAAAAATCTTTGGCAGTGTTAAATATTGAAGAAATTTTCATCGAGTTAAAATTTTCAAGTACCTGTTATGAGTTTACATAAATGCGAAATACAGTAAAGGGTTGTTGGTTGGTACTCTGGACTTACATTTATACCATAGATATATATTTTTAATCTTTCATTATTCACCCAATTCTTACACACACAAAATCAACATAATAGTACCCCTAGTATGAGACAGTTCGACACAAATATAAAACCCTTTCTTTGTATGTAACCTGTTTCCACATACATCTGCAAATCTACTGCATCTGCATCTTAAACCCATTTTTATCATCCGAAATTGTTTAGCAAAAGGGGCATTATGAATTTAATGCTAAGTTCAGCTTAGTGACTGTAGGATTTCTGTTAATTGGTTTCCCTTATAAAGCTCAGAGCATTGTTAGTATAACTTTGGAAATCCAGTATATCAGTGTCCAGTCCTGGTGTGGTACATAATTATATAGCGCTGTATAATTCTTTTTTTTTAATTGAAAAATATTTATTTTCACAAACTATTTTAAATATATAAAAAACATTCTCAACTTATATAGTTTTTTTGGTAGAAAAGCGTAACAAATCACCCGACTTTGACAAATTAGAGGTAAACAAAATTTTTGGTAGGCTGATTGTGTGAAACGCATAAGAAAATAAATATCTAGTTTGCAGGAGTTTGTAAAACATGGCGACTTACCAATTCAGAGTTAGGTTTTTAGTATAAGTCAGAACTGATGATTTTATGGATATAAATCATAGCTTTTTAACATTATTTCTGACTTTCTTTTCAAGGACTACTTTCTCCAGGTACTGAATCACTGCAAAACAACCTTCAAATAATAAGTGACAACACTGTTTCCTTGGAGTCGGTTGCCAAATTATAACCTAAAACTTAAAATTATAAAACTCTTACAACCAATAACAAGATATTTTTAACTAAAGTGTTTTCCACCACATAAAATTATATTTTACAAATTTGTAAACTTATGCCACTTATTAAATTTCATTTTAGTGTGGCTAACAATTCAAAACAATTAGAAAATTCTTCTAAAAGATTTGGTCTGATTAAAGACAAAGTAACTTAAATCTGAACTATCTTGTAGGCTCCCACAAACTTCCTATATAATCAGCAGGAAAGGGCAAATTGTAAAACTCAGAAGTACGATCACAGAAATTTGATTGTATGGATTGGAAGATTTTAACACCTTCATACAAAACTGGCAGAAAAGAAAAAAATTACCTTGTAGTGTGATGCTAAATTATAACTTAACTAATAATTATAAAACTGTTACAACCAATAACAATATATTATTAACTTAAGCTTCCCCCACCCCCAACAAAAAATATTTTTTATGAATGTATAATTATAGTTAAATTTCATTTTAATATGGCTAACAATTCCAATTAGTTAGGCAATCCTTTTAAAAGATTTGGTCTGATTCCAGTAACTCAAATCTGAACTATCTCATACCCATCTAAAAACTCCCCTGGTTCAACATCCACAAACTTGTTATCCATATAATCAGCTGGAAAGAGCAAATTGTAACACACAGAAGTAGGGTCACTGTAATGATTGTATGGATTGGAAGACTTCATACACAACTCACAGAAAAAAAATTTACCTTGTAGCGTGATGCCAAATTATAACTTAAAACTTATAATTATAAAATGGTTACTTAACCAATAACAAGATATTTTTAACTAAAGCTTTTCCCCCCACAAAAAATATCTTTTACGAATTCATAAATTAAGTGTTAAATTTTATCTCAGTGTGGCCAACACTTCACATTAGTTAGGCAATCCTTTAAAAAGATTTGATATGATTCCAGACAAGGCACCTTATAACTGAACTATCTCGTACCCATCTAAAAACTCCCCTGGTTCAACATCCTCAAACTCGTTATCCATATAATCAGCTGGAAAGAGCAAATTATAACACTCAGAAGTAGGATCACTGTAATGCTTATAGGGATTGGAAGACCTCAGAACCTTCATACACAACCAGCAGAAAAAGGACCCACACTTGAAGCAGGTCATCTTGTTGCATCCTTCATTTTTCTCAATGGTAGCTCTGCAGTGGGGACAGTTCTGACTGTTCGAAGCTTTCCAACTTTCAGACAAAGTGTCCTCAACTAAAGCTTTAATCGCCCTTTTCCCGTAGCGCTTTTCCATTGAAGTTTTTGTGGAAGAATCACCATGTGTGTATTCATCGAAGATGCGTTTCCTCTGTTCGGATTTAAAGTTGCATGGTGCGACGCCATGGTATGTCATCTTGCAGAAAGGACAGAAGACGAAAGCGCAAGCAGGGCAAGTACCTGTAAGAATGAGACGTATAAATGTTAGAAGTGTAACACAAACTCGGATGTCTTGGAAAAATTTAAATAACTAGACAAACAATAAAGCAATTGAATAACTACACACAACAAACAGCTAAAGCTAAGCATACATGGAGTGACAAGACTAGAGACAAGACATGTGAACATTCTCCAAACATCACCAGTCTTCCTACAAAATGTTACCAAAGCATTTTCACTCATCAATGATTGGCTTGACAAGTCACTTGGGGGCACAAAACCAATCAATGACGAGTGTAAATGCTTTCGGTAATTTTTGTTTTCTCTAAAAAACATTTATCCAACATAGGGCAGTAATGAAGGGTACATTGAAAGCCTAAACACCCGTTTGAGGCACTAGGCAATTTTGTCTTTGCGTACGGACAATTTCATTTTGCCCCAAGGTAACTTCGGTTAGTTGCGTTTCGGCTCCTAGGCGACTTTAATTTGTAAACAAAACCAAAAAAAAAGTTTTGTTTCGTGAACAAAACCAAAAATGTTAGTTATGTAAACAAAACTATCTCAATGAAAAAAAATTTTTGGTCTATCGCAGCGGCTGATGCAAGTGTCATGAAGCAAAATTCTACGAAATGACGAAAAAGCATTAAAACAAAAGAAATTTGCATGCACATAACAACAGCGCCATCTACCCACAATGCATTTTGCCAGAAAATACTCTATCACCAATAAAAGTGTTTATTGACCTCTACAAAGGCGTCAAATCCTTGGAGACAGAAGCACCTGCGGATTATTATTAACCCAAATATCAGTATACGAGAAAATTTATGTAAAAAAATGTCAACTGTACCCATTCGTCCGCAGGTGTCGATGATGCAGGCACACTGACAATCCTGTCTTGGGCAGTAGGTGATGTCTGACATACTTTCGAGGGTGGTAGAGAGGAGTAATCTGTCGTACCTCTCGTAGAGATCTGGTTTGACTAAGTTTTTGACGCTGGATCCGTCGAGCTCAGAGCCACATTCCCCCTGGAGACACTTCAGATTAGTTACGCTTCCATCTTTGATGAGTGCTTCAAAGTATTCTTTCACACAGTCGTTACAAAAATAGTGTTTGCAGGGTTTAAATCTTAAAAAATCCGAACCTTTTTTCTGCAGGAGGCAGACATTGCACTCTTGAATGGAAGTTTGAAAAATTACTTCTTTCTTGTATTCGTCGTAGTCCTTGAGTATTTGTATTAAGAGTTTGCCGTCTGATAGCTCATTAATTGCACGCGAATCAAAAGCTCCGTTTCCGCCAGATATGGAGGGTATGACATTGTTGGTTTCTCTGTGTATTAAATTGTCTTTCATCTTAAACTTTAAAAGTTGAGAAATATCAAGGCACTGCTTAATGTTTAGGAAATCTAAAGCATCATCCTGAAGAAACTGCATCCAGATATATAGAACGACATCCCTGCTCATTTCCCAGAGGTATTCAAGTTGCTTACACAAAAGAGATATTTGCTGAACTGATAACCAATTACAAGATATCAAAAAAGCTGGACATGTTGCCAATGGATAAGTAGGCGGAAATTCGAAAAATAAATTAATTGGAGGCAGATTTTCGACATGAAATACTTCTTCTTGACTTATATCAGATTGTTCGCCTTTTGTGGCAGTCACAAAAAATCCATCAGGTAATCGCACTTCAGCAACAATACGTCCACTTGGAGGTTCCATACCGTCAACAGAAAATTCTTTTTCTTCAAAAATGCTTTGTAATGATAAAAGTTCGTTTTCCTGGGATTCAATATTCGACATCTTTACGAGAGTTTTAATTTAAAGAATAAATATTTTACAAAATACTTTGTCCCAGATTTTTACTGTAGATTAAAATGAAAATTAACCAAAATTTGCATTAATTATAGACTTTGAAAAATAGTTCAAATATAGTATTGTAATAAAATATCTCAAGACAAATTTAACATGTGACTATAGTCTGATCTACTGATCTAGAATCGCATTTCGCATTACTTTACTTTCACATTCACACGGTTTCTTTCACGCATATTGTATTTCTGGTTTGTAATGACTTTTGCCATTTTATTTCTTAGACTTTCTTAACAAGCAATAAATATATTTATTAATTAATTTATAATTTTTGAAAGAATTCTTTTTCATATTTTTTTTTATATTAAGAAACTATTTAAAAATATAAACTATGTATGAATATATTTTCTTTTAATAAACACTGTAACCGTAAGATTTATATAAACACAAGATTTTTAGTCAAAAAGTTCTAATCGTTCTTGTTTTGTATTTTCAATTAAAAAAATTCTTGATTAGACCAGCTATACATTCATTTTTCATTAGATTTCTTTGAAAAATTTCAGTATGACTGCTAAAGAAAGATCCGGAGAACCCTCGGAAGAAGGTCCCGATGAGAACTTACCTCAAATTGAAGACATAAATATACAAGATACAGACGTAGAGGGTACGAATTTTTCTAAATGTCAATGAACGTACATTTTAATTGCAGTTCGTAGGTTGAGGGATTACAAATTATTCTTATTTATATCAACTGGGATCTGATGCTTCCTATGTACATCTAATGATATTTTCAAAGTTCTGTTTTTATCAATCACTGATTATAAACTTATTATTATTTTTAAATAAAGAAACTTACTATTCTTTAGGTTTTCTAAAGCGCAGAAATGCACTCAAAACTGTATTCAACACTGTGAAATAGCTTTATTATTACTACACACAGAGAACGTTAAGGAAATAATTTATTATTCTTGGTAAAAAATTCAACATCTTTGAAAAAATAAAATATTGAACAATATTATTATAAATACATTCAATTGCCTGTTTTTCAACACACATACCAATCAACTTCCAACCCCGAACTTGGATAGTCAAAACAACAGCTGTATTACCTGATGATGGTGGGAAAGTAGTACTTAAAAATCACTTACGATGCATACATTGTCTACCTTTTCTTTGTGACGTGTAAAAATACTTTGAACATGTATCTTTTGGTCAGAATTGAAAGTAATAAAGAGAACAAGAAGAAACAAATGCCAATCGAATCTATATAATAGAAAAGGACCGTACTTTTCTCTAACACTTTAGAGTAGGGTCAGGTGGGGTAAAATAGGTTAAAAAAAAAACAGCACATTTTGCATTTACACCTTCAGAGCAATAAAATATCAATTTTACCAGTGTAAGAAATATTTATGATAGGCAAATGAACATTTCTTATAACATTTAAAGTGAAATTTCAAGGAATAAACAAATTATTATTGATAAATGTGTTTGAAAAAGTGCTGTCAATGATTTATTTTACCCCATGGGGTGGGGTAAAATAGGTCAGTAGTGGGGTAAAATAAGCCATGCTTTAAAAACAGCTTCAATTACTCCATTTTTAAAATTTCTTTTTAACATTGTTTAGAAAGTAATCAGGTAAGCTGATATAAATCTTCACATTATTTAATATTGTCCCCTGAGGATCAATCCTGGGTCGGGAAGGACTTTTATAATTCATCTTCATCCGAAACATCTCTTTAAGAGAAAATAAAATAGAAATTTTATTTTTCTCTTGAAAATATTGCTGTGTATGTCTTCTTCAATTTGTGAAAGAATATCAAGTAGAAATAACTTCTTGGTTTTATCCCCAAAAACTCGGCCTGGACCTACTTTCTTATTTGCAGTGAATTAAAAATTGTCAAAACTATCTTAGCTCAATGTAGTTTTTTCACATGTAATGGTTTCATTTCTTCTCTGTTTCCCTATCATTTCCCTATTCTCTGTTTCCCTTATCATTTTTTTGCAGATTTCTTTTCCATTCTTACATTTTTGATATGTAGTCTATGCAAAGAAGTTGAAGTAGTTAAAATTTCTCCCATTTCTTGCTGCATAAGTTTTCTCTTTTTTTTTGCATTCTACATGGCTTCCTTGCAAGCAATTGCTAGTTTGGAGAAGTGTCTCTACGATTGCAGATTTGATGTGCTGTAAAGGAGAACCTATACTTGACTCACTTGTAGGGTAGCTCAAATAGTCTTGAAGTGTTGTAGTTACCGACGTAAATGAAGCTGCAGCAACAGCTTGACTTTTTTAATTGATGATGTGATTGCCATTGATTCAATTTTTGGAATTGTGCGTGGGACATGGTTTTTAAGCATTTGTTTTCAGACAATATCTTTCGAGGAAATATCCCATTTCTTTTGAATCCACCAACACTGTTTTTGGATTGAAATTCTCGAAAGCGGTTTTCAATATTGAAGGGGGCAATGAATTTCAAATTTTCACTCAGTCATTGTGTGCTTAGCCGTACCTATATTAAAATATGACCTAGTTTACCCCACACGGTTTTTTTTTGCTTAAAAAATTTAGTTATTCCTTTTTTAGTTTGAAACTTTCTGAATTTATTATTGAACAGCATCTGTACACAATAAGATAAAAATTTAATATATACGTACTTCTAACTTTTCTTAAAACAAAAGTTTTCTACAGCCAGAATGTAAAGTTTCCCAAATGAAAACATATAATAGTAAAAAACTGTAACTGCACAGTAGAATTTACAGCTAGTTTTGCATATAAATTGATGAACAGTATCAATAAAATATAAAACTGGCATCAGAAGAAGAAAGAATTATCTCATTGGTTTTTAAGGAATTTTGTTTTAAAACTGACCCATTTTACCATGTGACTTAATTTACCCCACCTGACCATATGGGAAAATTGCGTGATAGTTGACTCCCCACGTGAGATCGAGTATATTCGGCTCAATTCCCTCACCCCCTTAAAACCAAGTGACTTATAGATGCCTCAAAATTTAAAGTTTTGGTATAATTACTGATATTTGTACAATATTTATAAATTTTCTTTGTTATTTTAGTTTTTAATATAATATGCATAACATAATATTTTTTTTAAAAATGTTTTAAATTCTTTTTAAGAATATGTAGGAATATTCCCCCATTAATTCAGCAGGGGGAATTTTAATATTCAGCAGGCTATAAAAATGTCCCGTATATGTTTTTCGCTTAACATGCTTTCATTTTACACTTGCTGCCAAGATTCATTTACTTTTTTGAAATGAAGTTACCCTAGTTTGTAGATAAAGGTATGATGAAGGAAATGATGTACTTTTCTTCCCCAAATAAATTAAAGAAAGAATACACAAAGAGAAAAAAAGCACAGAAAACTATTGCTGGTCTCCCCTATCTAAATGCTACTTTATTTTTTAGCCTATGTGCAGTTGAGTAAGGAGCTGGATGAAATCAACAATTGTCTGGATGCTTTAGAAAAGAAAAATGATAATCTCCATGACGAGTTGTTCAAATTGTTGGAGGAAAACAGGCAAATTCGATCAGAATTAAAAGAATCATCAACTACTGACAGTTAAAGGGGCATTCCACTTTAGTGAAAATGCTAAAATAGTATTATTTGTATATTTACTCAGGAGTTGTTGTTGTCGTAATCAAGATTTTTGCTCGAAATTGTGCTGCTGTAAATGTAATCCAGATGTGTGTATAAAATATATAATGTTATAAAAATGTCTTATTTTGCATTAATCAGGTTATGTCATTTAAAGCACTTGTTTCCAAATTGCATGAAGCTGATTTTTTTTTTCATTTTTGAAAAAACAAGATTATTTATCGTGATTATTGTAACATGATTATCGCATGTACGGAAACGATAATGAAATCTCGTTCTAATTTTTTGTCACTTCTACTTATTGAAAATACTTTGTTAGACTTGTGCTACCATAGATTGCATCATCAAGTCTATGACTTTTTGGGAAACAATCTCCAATCTCTCCATTTGTGATTAATTGAACAAAATGAGCAGTATTTGTTTATCAAGCATCTGTGCTTAATTTTAAATTTCATTTTATTAAGAGGATACATTTTAGTTAAAAAATGTGTTCATTGGAAATTTATAGTTTTTTGCAATTAAGTGTTGTCTTAAGATGTATTAATTAATTTTATAAATTTATTTATGTAATAGTATGTCCATTTAACATTCCAGCTATGTCTTGAAACCCTTTTGCTCCCATGAACTCTCTAATGGATACACAATCAAGGCCAAAATTATGTATTAACTGATAATTTCATGATATTCTCTTACATTTCTGTATTTAAAGAAAATGTTGATTTCAAAGCGGATAAACCAGAGAAACCCAGGCTATTAGCCAAGTATAAAGCCACAAGTAAGATTACTTGTAACAAATAGGAAAAGTCATATATTATTAAACAAAATCCTTTCATAACCAATACATAATAATGGTTGCAGTCAGTGAAGAAAAAGTATCTGAATTTTCAAAAGGGCTAAATTCAAAATAATTCATTTTAAAATTTTGAACTTTAATCATGTTTTCTTACATTTAATTTATACTTTTTACTAATTCAGATAAGTATTAAGAAAGAGTAATTAGGGGTTAGAATGTGTTTTAAATAGTACAGTATTGGTGTGATAATCCAAATCAGTGCAATTTAAATTTCATTCAAGTTAATCAATTTCTAGTTAATTTAGATGGTTTGTCCTGCTTAGATTCTATTACATATAACTATGTGATTTAATATTTATTTTAAGTTGATATTTTAAAATTTATTCTATGTTTTGTATTCATATTACAAATATTAATAGTGTTCTAAATGTAATATAAATATATGCCACTTAAAATGTAAAGAATTCTACTACTTTATTTTGATTTATAATGTTTTTTAAATGTTTCTTTGTAAATTTTTCTACATCTTGCTTTCTTTAGTATTATTATTTTCTGCATCTTGCCTTTAATTATTCATTGATGTATGGTGTCACTAATTTTTTTTAATATCAATTGTGGAATAAACTACATTGTTACAAAATTACATGAACATTATATAAAAGTTATCAAATAACCAAATCAACCTATATTTATATGAACAAGTATTGTATAAGTAATTTAATTTACTGTTGTAGATATAATGGTTATTAAAACGTATAATATGATACATGTTTTCGTTATTTAAAATATATTGGTTCTTAATTATTTTTATTAACAATTACATTTTTTTCTTTTGGAAACACATTATGCAAACTGGATTAATTCTAATTATTAAGGAAATTTATTCTATATTAAGGAAATTTGTTGTTTAATTAACTTTAATAAGCATATTTATTATATTTGGACTTGGCACACAAAAATTGTTTTATTGTTCGGATGAAAGTGACCCCTTGTATTATGTAATTGTTTGATTTTATTGTTGAAAATTTTGACCCTATGAATTGTGCTTGTTGCATAAGAGCGCTTCCTTCAAACATGCCATTAACTGCATGATCTCTTCTTTTCCAGAAATAATTTAACCTTGGATCTTCCTAAAATTCTTTTGTGTGTTGAAATTTACTGCTAGGATTATTTACCATATGGGACAATACTTTACTGGCTGCATACAAATTACAGCTGTTTTTCCATTTCAGAATAAAAACGCAATCGCCTCATTTAAACATTATGTAAATTTCGAACCTTGCTACAGAGGTCAAAAACAACATAAAAGCATTTTGTAAATGCAGTTTTACAAAAGATATCGATTACCTGACATAAAACATTAACTCAATATACCTTTAAATTGTTTGCGCGTATTGCATTCAATACTATAAATGTTACAGATACTTTTCGTACTGTTGGACTGTTGGCCAGTGTACAAGATATCAACTTTTTTTTCATTTTCACAGATTTCATTGACTCACTCTCAAAATGACCAATATGGATGAAAAGAAACTTTTCTTTCGATGCAAGCTTTCTTTAACAAATGTTTTGAACAACAAACATCACAGCAAGAAGTTGGCATTTAAAAAAATATTATCAAGTAAAATATTCTTAGAAAACTCATTTTCGAATACCAAAACAAAAGTAACTCAAGACAACAAATGAAAACAAACCATTGGAGCTGTTGCCATCCACGACGTGAAATAACCCCATTATCAAGTACGTTGAACAACCATTAGCTTAAAAAATTACATTTCGAATGAAGAGTTGTTTATCGATCTAGGCACAGGCAGACGATTGTTAGATGGAAAACATTATATTTTTCTATGTTACACTTTTATTTTACTAAAAGTAAATTTTAAAGTATATAATTAATAAAAATATTTATGCATTAGAAATTTTGTTTTGTAAAAACAATTTTCAAACAAATATTTAAAGAATATTACTGAAATTTGATTTACACGGTAAATAGTAACCGAAATCGTTTGCTGATAAAAAAAAAAGTAAACGATTAATAGAACATCTGAATATTTGGTATTTAAATTAATATTTTATTCAAAAAATTAACTTAATTGGGAAATATGGTATTTTTTTTACATATAAAACACTTTTATTATTAAATTTATTTTTCTAGCAGGCTTCTAGTGCATGTCGTCTAACTAAAGGAAATAAGTCGCAAGTAAGAATTTTCTTTTTAATTGTTAAATTAAATTTCTATAATTTACTATTTCAAGACACATCTAACCAAATATATGGAGCATTCATTTATAATAATCTACTGTACAAATATAATTTTAAAAATAAAAAAAAAGTAGAATAATAATAGAATAGTGATAGACATAATATTAAAAAGAATAATTATATTCGTAACTAATCAGTTATCTTTTTGATTAGTCAAACTGCAAATAAAGTTAGCAAACAATGAATAATATTAATTGAATTTATGAAGAAAATGAATTAAACTATCAGATTTTTTGGCGTTTTGTTCAAATTCTAAATAATTACTATGTTTTGACTCTTTATTTCCCGATTTGTGAAAAACAACGTCTGGGGAGGCGGTTCTTAGTAAAATATAGTTATCGATAAAATTTCGATCAGATTACAGTACCAATAAACAAACGAAATTGTTGCGTAAAAAATAAGCATTTAAAGTGTAATTGGAACTTTAAAAGTTGTTTTGTATAAACACGAAGTTTATATTATTTTAGGTTTTTAGGCTGTGTTATTAAAGGCAGTGCATTAGGAAGTGTTTAATGAATTCAATTAGTGGATTTAACGGGAGTTTCTTTAATTATTATTTAAGTTTTGACTGTTCTTATAATATTAATTTATTGTATACAAATTAATGAATTATGAATAAATTAAAGCTCCACATTCACGACTCTTTATAATAGTACAACGCAATAATGAGAAAAATGCTTTTTTAAAACAAAACTTTATAATATGGCATATAAATACAAAATAATCATATGATAATAAAAAACGATGTACACAATACACATTTATATAACATAACATATCGAAGTATTATTATATTATATAAAAGTACTTCTTTATTTGAACTTATTTAAACATTGGTAGACATTAAAATAACTAGGTACTACATTTGAGCAAATTTTTTTCCACTTTTTGTTTTTTAACCATTTACAAAATTTCATTGATATGTATGTTAATTTAAAGTAGTTTAACCGCATAATTTTGAGACCTCAATTACAGCATTTAAAAAACTGGCAAACAATATCTTTCAAGAATTCCTATAGGAAAAACAATAACGTTTGATTCATCCCTTTTTAACAAAGATTTATCTGCGTGTGTTACTAAGGTGAGTGTAAAGTTGAAATTGCATCCGCTTTGTAACACTTTTGAGGTTTATTTTGGCCGAATTAAAGACACACAAGAGCTACACGACGATGAGCTACAAGAAAAGAGCTACACGGACTATGATACTGAGGTCTTTTATAGCTAGTAGTTAAACTATGCATCATAAGTAGGAGAGCAAGTTGAATTATTGCAAGATGCCTCACAGATTTCCATAAGCATTTAAGGAACAGGCTTTTATCAGACATGTAGCTTGCTAGGGAATGAAAATGGCGCTATATAAAACCACAAGTTAAAAAATTTCGTATTACTTCCAAAATTCAAATAATTTTCCTTAGCAAATAAATAATACATCATGCAAACGAAGTTTATGTTTCAGACAATAAAAATAACAGGACTAAAACCATTTTACAAATATAGTACAGGTGCAGAAATATATTTAAACTCACAATGAATACAAAAAAGTTTGTTAGAATGACAAAATAGTTACAATAATATAACAATTAGTATAAATAATATGAACAAATTTAGTTCAAATGCAGAAGTCTATTTAAACTGACAACAAACAAAAACAAAGAGTTTTTTTTTTATTTTAGTTATAAAAAATAAGTAATTATAATAATAAATCAGTATAAATAATGCGAGTAATATAAAATGAGATATTGAAGGATATTGATGAAAAGATATTGGTATCAAGCCACAACACCGCCACCAGATGCATAGGCAAGAAACAAGCAAATTTTTTTTATTTAAAAACCCTTAACAATTGGGAAAAACATTGAAATTAAATATAATGTAATTATATTTGAACTTAATTGGAAAAATTCTTCAGATTTAAACAACAGTTTTATTTTTTTCCTAAATCAATCAATTAAAAATACAGATTAGATGTTTGGTTTTATTAGTTGGCTGACATTTTTTGGATGGCGATTTTTTAGACTTTGCATCGAAACAAAGGAGATTAAGATAGTTTTATGTGTAGCCATAAACACATCAACCCATTTTTGTACGAAGTCATGGTTAAGATTAAATAACCTTTAAGCAAATATATGCAGTATTATTTTTTTTGATAAAGATCAATGAAAGTATCACAAACCATAGGAGTCAATTACACTACTCTCTGGTCTCATCGATTTATTTCAAAAGTTAATTCGATACAATATTTTCAATGGCACTAAATTCTTTTTATAAACCAATCCCTGCCAAACTCTTATGAACAAAAACTTATTCTATAATTAATACCGAATACATATAAAATCTTTAGAATTTTGTTTCTAAAAATTGGTATTCTACTTGGAGGCAAAATGTTGTCAAACTAATATTTAAAGTCTTCATTCTGTTCCTAAGCACATCATCCGTAGATCAATTTTGATAATTTGTTTTAACAACCCATTTTATCACCAAAGACAGTTTCTCGAAAGCTCTAGAGAAAATACTGTATACTATTGAACACTTAATATAAAGAAAGCCCAACCAACACCATATTCTATAATAATAAAATATTCGCTTTTTATCACGAATTACCCGTATCAATTAGATTCATGCATCTGTACAAACCGAAGTCAATTCAATTCTACTTGTAATTTTACTTCTTGAAACTCTAAAAGTTTTCAAAGCATATTCCATACCTTTGCACACCAAGCCACCATACCATCAGCAGCAATTTTTTAAAGGCATATAATTTTGGTGGTTATTTCTTTTTATGTTTTACCTGTAGGGTTTAATAAAAATTCATGCACAAAACAGTTCCATAATACACAAAATTGTAAATAAAATTACTAATAAGGTTTTTATGAATTTTCTTCATTTTGACGGTATAGTAGAGAGGTTTTTTTTATTACTTCTATAGGCATTGACACATGTAATCCAAATGTCTTTCACAGAAAATGAAGTAAAACTCCCATATACACTGCTCAAAACAATTAGGGGAGCACTTTGCTTACTTTTGTTTTACCCTTTCAGTTACAACTTCTTATTTTTTGTTCTAAAAATCTAAAATTTGTGAAATAGATTCATTATTCATCCAGAATGAAATGGTAGAATTCAGGGAAAAAATTCTTAATTTTTTAACTAAAACTTAAGGGGGGAAATATTGGAATTATAACTTTTGAATAAATTTTTTCAATAATTTTTTCAAAAATTCATTTGTAAAAAAAAAGGTAAAATCAATTTTTAAGCATCTAAGAATGCAAGCGTGAAGAATTTAGAGTCAATTTATATCATAAAATATTTTGGGAGTGAATTATATTTTACCATGTTTTTCATATTTTCATTAAATTTAAACAAACATTATTTAATTCTTTAAAATACATGATTTTTCCATCTAACGATAAATAAGTTCGCGCTCAACTCAGTGAGAAAAAAAAACGGAAGCTGATAATACTAAATAGAATCATTAGGGGTGAAAAGGTTTAAACCATGCGTTCCCCTAATTGTTTTGAGCAGTGTATAATACGAGCATGAGCAAAGCACACATCTAGTAAAAGTGCAAATAAGTGAATGGATATGTAGCTTTTCCCTGCGCTTTTTCATTGTATGTCACTCCGTATTGACACATTTTCTAAATGACCTCTTATGAAGCAACGCAGACTTCCTTTTAAGCTACTCTCGTTTAACTTAACTTGCATTACCACTTTTACTGCTCTCTTCATAAATTTAACGATATTCCAACAACCAATCTCATCTAACAAAAAGACTAGTCCCGCTATCTCTTTGAACTGGAATCTCTCCGATAAGCTCGAGCAGAGTTTTTAGTAAGGAGATAAGTTTCATTGTTTCATAAATAACAACAGATGAACAACTCATTAAAAAGAACAACTCATAAACAGATGAACAACTATTTAAATACTTATGATGAAAATTATTCTTTTTGAATATTTTGGCAATTTATACAAAAAATCACGGAACGTACGAAACAATGATGAAATCCTTCACCTAGAATCAACAATTAAAAGGGGGGGGGGGGGTATACGAAATATTTTTATAAAAACTATTTCATAGTAAAGCAAACATGCAATTTTTTACTTAATTATATATAGACTGAATAAAAGTAATTTAAAAGCATATTGATAAGCACAAACTTTACAAATTGTTCTATCTTTTTAATTTCGGCTAACCGTTCGTTTCGTAGTCGGGATAAAAGAACCATCAATGTGAACAATCAATCGATCTTATCATAAGATAATGTCCATACAAGCATCAGGTAAAGTTTTATACAATGCCATGGGGTCAACAATTGCTTTTCACCCATGCCTTGGTGGTGACTGCGGCCTTCTCCAGAGGCTTCTCCAACTGCGATGGTCCGATCGTCCTCATCTTATGGCACCGTCGCACCACATCCCCGAGTGATATGAAAGGAGCCTCGAAGAACATGTGTAGAGCGTAGGCGACAATGTAGGCTGCGGAAAGGTGGTTCAGAACGACATATATCTGTAATGATAATGATGTTTGTGAACAGAACCAGGAAATGTGTTTCTATCGTCTTTTAATATGATAAAAATTGTGCAAATATTAAATCTTAATTCGTAAGATTAATCTTAATTCGTAAGATTAATCTTAATTCGTAAGATAAGTAAAAACGAAAAGATAAAAAGGTATGTTGACATCTTTACTCCTCTCTGGAATAAGCATATCTGGTTGTGACGAATGAAAAACATACTTCATTAATTAAACGTTATTGCGATAACTACGCGCATATAACATTTAGAGAACCCATGTGGTTCCTCGTTCCTCTTATGATTACCATCTCTTACACAACATCTAGGAATGAATCTCATACACTTAGTTCGTAATAAACTTGAAGGCCGATATCTTAAGTGTTTTAATTGCATGTATCTACCATTTTAAACTTCTATTTCTGCAATGAAAAATTTCGAATACATTATGTTATACATTATGTTTTTTTGGCTTCTAGTTACAAGAAAATGATTTTTAAATTTTGGGTCAGATATAACGAAGTCTTTTTTTTCTATTCTTTCACAAATGTTGCATAATCTATGCGAATTTCTTACGCATTGTTCATTTAAATGAAAAAATACTCTCGTACCCCAAAAGCTGATTAACATTGAAGGGAAATCTTTTCTTAAGGAAACACTACATTACTTTATATAAGAATTTAATGTAGACTTACGATTTCAAGATCAGACACGAACATGTGGGATTTCCTGAAGTTCATAACCATAGTGATGACAGGGACGTGCATCAAATAGGCCAAGAACATCAATCGACCTAAAAAGGCAAAGGGTCTCCAAGCCAGCACTTCCTTCAAAAAACCTACAAATGAATTCAGTGTCAGACAGGCAATACTTCCTTTACTTTTCCTTTACTTTTTTAAAAGAAAGTATTATGTCGACGACTTGTAACCTTCTACGTTTTCAGAAAAGATATACTTTACGTCTTATATTTCTTAGAAAAAAGAATACCAAAGGCGCAGAGAAGCAATTGCGAATCAGTGCCTTTGATTTTATTTGCACCAGAGTGCCTTCTGATTTAAATGCACCATAGTTATGATGAGTTTGAATTCTATATATGTGTCATGACGCGTAAAAAAATACAAAGTGAAAGTTTTCATAACTTCTGTATTACGTATTTTAATTTATTGAAACATATATGCACACATACACACACCCTTTAATGCGAAGTTCCACATTTTTCAGTCTTACTCTAGAATTCGCGTAGCGTTACACCCAAATATCATGTCTTTACAGTATGGAGAGAGAGACTAGAGATATACTGATTTATATGACTCCTACACTTAAAAAACATTTCGTAACGTTACTCTTATATATCTCAAAAGTTTCTCCTTTTCAGATACAACTCCGAGCAACTCGCAGGTGAAAAAGAAGTTTAAAAAAATAGTGGCGCTTTTTGACAATATTGGGAAGCTTCATTTTGGATTGTTTTAAAAACTTCGTAGAAAGTTACTGGTACATTCAAGGAACATTACTACGTTTTCTACACGGTTTGGAGGATGCCGATTCTAAAAAAGTAGTTTTTAAACATTCTTCTGTCTGTCGGACTGTCTTTCATTCTGTCTGTCTGAGAAACCTACAGCTCAAACTAAAAGAGATACGGACTTCATATTTGGTACACTTCTTCCTAGTATCTGCCGAACGTCAAATTAAGGTTTTTTTATTTTAAAAGTATCGCTGAAAAAAGAAAAGATACGTCTTCAAAATTTGGTGTACGAGTTCTCAGTACCTGTCGGATATCAAAATTAGGTTTTTGAGAAAATTGCTCATGCGCAAACGATAGACACAGTACTTTTTAGGTTTTAATGTTATTGAAATTAATTATTAATTTATTAATTACTTTTAGGTTTTAATGTAATTAATTATCGGGTATATAAATACTTTTAAATGTATTGTTTTATGGAGTGGTAATTGAAAATCATGTAGTGCCACACATTCCTAGTTTCACTTACCTGCATTGTCCGTCAAGCATGCCAGAGCTATCCATCCTAAAAACACAGCTTCGGCCACTTTGCCCAGCACCGCGTAGGCGGCTGCTACGGTGGCATTCGGCATTGTTCCGTCCCTCCAACAGTGAACGGTAAGGAGGGCACCGCACAAGATCACCAAACTCCCCAACCACGAAGTCCAGTGCACTTTCTATATAAGACGAGGGAGTGTTACCTCAATTTTGTTTTTATGGGAGACATAAATGGTATAATTTCAGTACTCAGACTTTTATTTCTTTAGTGGGTCAATAAAATGACGACCAAGCTAGTTAGGGAACTAATGCTAGAAGTTTTTGAATATTTTTTTTTAGATGTTGATTATAGTTTTGTGATTCTTGAACTATGATACTTTTTTTGGATAAACCTATTCCTACTCGGCCTTTTACTCTCTTTAGTGGGCCAATAAAATGACGACCAAGCTAGCATGGGGACTAAATACAAGTTGTTTCCTAATTATTTTTTTTGCCAATACGCCACTCTTTCACGCACACGCGGTGCGAACTGTACACAATTTTAATTGCTGAGTGTTTTACTTTTTGATTGATTGTCCTCAATAAAAGAGCAATTTTATTATGTTTACAAACATCGATTTTTATTGATGTTTGATTTATTTTATTAGTATAAGATTCTTTTATTTTGTATAGCTTTGCATCTAGAAGCAACGCAAAGATTTGTAATATTAACCATGTGAAGAGACTTACCTTCGTAAACTTCATATTGGGTTGATGATGTGTAAGGTAGGCAATGAAACATCCAGTGCAATACATTGCAATATGAGTATACATACGGTGATAGGTATGGTGTGCATAAAACCAACGGTCCCTGAAATGCAAAAGAGAATTATACTTATAATGTATTTTATTTATATTTGGATTAAATGTCCATAATTATGTTACAATGAGTTTTTTTAATATATTTTTTATTCAAATCCTTGCATTTACAGACCACTCATGCAGTACTCAGTATGCATTGTGAATGACAACTGCAAATCGTAATTGCAGTAAAATTTTCAATCATTTTTTACAATGGCTAAATGAATAAAATAAATTACTATTAAAATTACGAATTTGAGCTTCTTGATACAACTTTCTCACGTTATAGCAAAAAATTTTAACGTTAGGGATTGACTCTTTTAAAATAGAATTTTGCTAAAATTTTAATCTGATGATGATTCTAAAACAATTTAATAATTATATAAGAATTACTTTTACGCTCTTACTTTTGGTGAAGGAATGCCAGAGTTTCGTTGGGTGGCAAATCGAAATAGACGTTGGTAAGAGCGACTGAAAGGAGGCTGGCTACACTCAATACAAACATCACCATCAGGCCGACCTTTGGACGCCTGCAAACAAACATATTTTTTTAACAACAATAATTCATTATTATGCATTACTATTTATAAATACGTTTATTACATTTATATACAATTTATTTCATTAAATAATTTTGTCTTTTTCTAGAATAATTTCTTTTGTCAATTTTACCCTCCATTCCAAGAATTTCTTATATTACCATTTTAGATTTATTTATAAAATTAAAAATTATAGTTTTTAAAAAAAGGAAATGTTAAGATGGGAGCGAAGTATATCTTAGCGTTCATATTGCAATACATCATTTAAAATCGTTACAAAAAGATATTGAATTGTATTACTTCTACTAAAAATGATGAGATGATCTGAACGCGGGAGGTCGTGTACGAAAAGCACGCAAAAATCCGATGCTGCTACATTAAAATGACGAAATTATAATTAAATAACATTATATTTAGAAAACTTGACCCTTTTGTGTTTGTAATAAGCTGATTATCCATTAGTTTAACAATTTAAATACTTCTTGTATTCACTCTTTACTTTTCTTCACTATTCTGTTTCCTTCGAAATATAAATCTGGTTATTTGTACTTTTCTATTGTACTCTTGTATTTCTGTATTCTTGTTATTTGTACTCATCTATTTAAATACTTTTTATATTAAATTTAGTTACTTTAATCACTTCTATATAATTACAGGGACATATAAATCATGGAAAAACTAAGGGTAAATGAGAAGTGTAGTTTCAATCTGAAATCTCCCAGTTATAACTAAAATATTGGGTCCGGGGCGTTACTTGGTGACTTTTGACGATTGTTAATTCAATTGGACGAAATCACCAATGAACGAAACGGACTCTATATCTTAGTTATAATTTGGAGAATATAAGTTGTGTAACTACATCCTTCGAAAACACTCACATCTTGAGAGGTATAAGAATGAAGATAGCAAGAATATGGAGCTGTGCATCAACCGCAAACACCCAGGCGTGATCTAGGCACTGAAATAAAGGTAAGAAAATTAGCAGAAGAAACGGCTATATATTCGTATAACGTAGTGTGTTATCACACTCTACGTAAAACAGGAGCGTAACTAACAAATTTTATTTTTAAATTACCAATATAAACAGAATTTCCATATACATACAGACATACATTTGCATACAATCATAATTTTTTTAATGCATAATTCAGCCTTCGGTTGAATTCTAATCGCCATTGCTCTCGTAAGAGAAAAGCAATCACAACTAAGCAATTTTTTACAATGCACTGCACTGTAAAAATACAGCACATTCGTCACTTATTTACAATGCGTTCTACTGTATTCGATTGCAGCTGGTGCTGATGTTAACATAATTTTACAGAACTTTGCTGTAACTTCTTAGTCAAACGCCGTGACCTTAAAGTCAGTGTTCTTCTTTTCTACAAAGCGAGGAATATTCATACTGAGTCGTGGTTGAGTCACAAGTGCTTCACAATTACAGCACATTGTAGCCATTACGTTTACGGTTTACCAGCCCAAGTGCTGTACCCCTACCGATTTTTTTTAATTGCGACGAATATCATTATTATATTGGCGACGAATATAGAACAGGGACACTCACCATTGATTCAGGGTCTATGAAGTTGTTGATATAGAGCACATTGTACCACCAGTTATCCTTGCAATTAGCATAGACGGGGGACATGTGGGCATCCCAGGAGGGTCCAGACCCCCATGTGGGTGTGAGTACGATCAACGCCAGAACAAGGGCATACGCGGGTGTGTACCTGAAGTAAGAGCACAATTTTTTTAGGCTTGTTGCACACACAGCGATTTTTCCTGCAGCTTGTTCAACAGCCGTCGTGTTGAGCAAGATCTCATTGAATTTAAACAGCCACTGGGGACAACGGAGCTGTTTAAATGTGGGTACGGAAAAAAATCCCTAAGATCCTTAGTTACACTCAAAACAATAAACAGAACCGTAAATCATAGCCAGAGGAGGTCAAATGCTATTTTAGTTTATTACAGATGATTCTCATGGGCAATTAGCACATTATCTATCGAGCTGTAAAAAAATCTTTCTATGTAAAATCTTTCATGGTAAAAACAGTAGGATGATCTTCTGCTTTTGTTTTAGGCTCATAAAATTATTCTAATGCTTAAATTCCAACGATTTCTCTTAAAGTTCTCATTTTAAGTCCAATACTCAGCCAAAAAAAGGTTGAACATTAATCTCTTAGGGACTACGATGTTTCGTTAAAAAAAATGAAAGCTACACTTGAATCTAAGGCTGATATTTCTGTTATTTTAAGTATATTTATAAAATACTTAATTTATTTAGGAAATGTAGTTTTATAGAGTTGAAGTCAATTGGCGTATCATGATCTTTAAGAAAAACGGTTTGCTCTTCTTCTCTTTGTTTTTAAAACGGAATAACCTATCTTTCTAATAAATGTTGATTGACATAGCACTAAAAACACGTTGAAGATTAGTTTTAAATAAGTGATACAATAGAAGTTAATATATCACACAACATAATTAAAATTGATGCAGAAGTGTTTTATACCTTAGATATCGCTTCAAAAGAAACTTGATCACGTTGAATTTCTCTTCTGGAGTTTTCAGCCATTTGTACGTTGTCACCAATCCACTGGAAAATTTTCAAAATCGTTAACTTTTCAAAAAATTATTATCATTACGAGAAAAGTATAATTTTAATGTTGTACTTTACGATTTCAAAGACAAAACGGGTGAGTCTATTTCTCCTTGCAAATAGCATTGAGCATTGGTATAATCAAACGATTTATGGAAATTTTAGTTCCCAAATTATGTTTATAAAGAAGTGCCGATCCTATGAACTAACGATCCCTCCCACCCCCTTCCGATGCCGTAAAATAATTTTCAAACTATAACTCAACCCCTTAAAAATGACTAGCATTATACATAATATAGAGTAAATATACCTTCACATAGAGAAATAAGCTTACATGCTTACTCCTATTTTGCGGTGTATTCATGAAATCCTTGTAATAAAATTATATTTTGAGTAATTAATGTTGCTTATGAATCCCACCAATGAAAAGCTTTTATAATAAGGAATTCCAGCTTAATTAAAAATTTTATTTAATTAGTTTTTATTAATAGAAAAAGCTATTAGGAATCTGAATATCATGTAAATAATTCCGTTTAAAACTTGTTTATTTTAATCTATTGTATTTGAAACCAATAAAAATACCCGGAAACAACCAACAACGGCTTCAATTAATCATGACGTATTTAGTGTCAGTGACAGTTTTTACGCAAAATCAACTTCAACACTTTCAAAGAAGGCGCTGCCGATTTGCTTACGAATCTAGGCACTATCTACGTCACTCGTAGAATATCACGTGACTTTCTACTTAAGATAAATATTGAAAATATCTACTTCAAAAATATAAATTTAAAATTATATATAAAGAGGTCTTACAGAAAAATATAGTCGATTTAAAACAAGGAGGGGAAAATGCTGTAATGCTCTATTTATAAAGCTAGGCTACAATTTCCATAAATCAGGAAGCCACTAGGATGCTATCAGTTTTGATTATGACCGTCTGTATAACTGCGATAAAATTGACACAAATTTTATTGTTTTAAACGGGTACAATACCTGACAAAAAAGACAGCTTGAAGTGGCATGACTCTGTTGAGTACGACTTCGTAAAAAAACTCCTGAACAAACTCAAAGGCCCTGATTAAGTTAGCTGTGGAAAAAATAATAACATATTAGAGGTGAAAGTACTTTGAAAGTGTTTGAAATTTTTAACAACAAAAATGTAACCGTTACATGCATTGAATAAAATTCATTTAGATATTTTCTCAGTAATTTGTCTTTAGTGCTAGTATTTTATCCCACATTTACTTTTCTTTGCAATTAAAAATTATAGTAATGGTAATGTGATAGTGATAAATGTTTCATTACTATCATTTTATTTTTTTTACCTTCTTTCTACAACAACTGTTTCCAAGCATTTTCGCCTATTATAGTCCCCTTTTCAGTAAAACTTACCGCCCTCTTTAAAAATAACTTTTGGATCAAAATTTTGTGAAATATTTTAATTTTGAAGTTGAAATTGCGGAAGTGGTGTGATTTTAATTATGAATTTAATTTACATTAATGGGTCAACTTTTACCTACAATTCCCGAATTGCCATAGCTTCGGCAGTTCTACCTAGTTTCATGGGGAAACTGTTATTGTTATTTTATTAATAACAATTCTTAAAAGAGAAAAACTCATTCAGGCATATTATGTAAAGACAATATATATTTCTCTCACATGCTTTGTCACTGGGTTAATAACCCTTTTTCTCTTCGGGAAAAGCTGATGACAATAATTTGTAAACGGACACCAAATGGGCTGCCATCATTTCGCGTAACAAAATAGCTGATAGTAGAAAGTTTTATTACCTATAGTCACCTCCTAAACTAAACTAAACTAAACTCCTCGGTGCAACAGCCTATTAGTGGGCCAAGGCCTGCCGTGCCCATTTCAGCTTTCGTGACCTAGGGCTCCTGGGGTGCTAGGCATATGTCCCGGTAAGGTGGTCAGCCTCACGCGGAACCCCCAGTGTTTAGTTACCAAGCATGCTTGGTACCCATTTTATCGACCCATCCAAGGGATGAAAGGATGGGTCAACCTCGCCTAATCCGGGATATAGTCACCTCCACTGAAGTTTTTACATTTGAAGGCGAGGGAAATTCTGATTGTGACTCCTAACGAAGGACCAAAGGTCTTTCATACTTACGGTTTCTAAGATCATGTACAAGTTTGATCTTGTCGCGGTTGATATCGAACCCAGGATTGTTCTATCCCAATAATGGTGTCTAAACCACTGGGCTCCCCAGCCCTGTCGAGTGGTTGAATATGGAGTGGAATGTTTACCACATTTTGGACATTTTCGGGTGTAGGAGGGCAAATAGAAACTGGCCATTATATCATAGCTATTCTGGCAATTTAAACACGGCGTATGGGAAAAGCCTCTAACTCCTAGAAGGGCCTGGATAGAATCGAACTTCTTTTTAAAAAAATTAATGCTGATATCAGAATGGGAGGAAATTATAATATACTGATGGAGTGCTGACCAGTGGAGATGGAATCAATTGGTATAAAATAAAAGTTTACATAAAAAAACAATCACCGTTAGTAAGGGTAAGGGTACACCTGTGCAACGCCGGGTTTATAAAGCTAGTACTATTATAATTTTGTAACTTGCAGTACTAAAATTAAAAAAAAAACACGTTTTTTTTCTTTCTTTTTTTAAATACGAGTTTTTCAATTATTTTATAAGAGCCAATCTCGATCTTTATTTAAGCAGGTATCAATAGGAAAATTTGAATAAATATAAATTTTACTTGCATTTAAAATGTCGATTAATTATTATTTTACTTATTAAAGTACTATATTAAAAAATCAGGTTTATGCATTGTATTTGAACTTTGAACAATGTGCATATGAAAAGAGTTAACGATTACAAATTTAAAAAACGGTAATTTTGACGAATTAAATCAAGAATAAATTGTGAATTTGTACGTTTATATATGTATTTCTTGCTATCTACTTTCAATATTTGAAAAAATACAGATTGGCTTCTATCAATGGGTAGGAGCCCTACTGAGCCATACCTCAGAAACGAGCAAAAACTATTCTACAGATAACTCACAGGTTACTTCCTCGAAATGGACACCGTGGGGATCTTGTTCAAAAAAAAGCAATTCGCATCAGGTTAAAGGAATCCTTGACACATAAGACCCCATAAAGCGCCCGCCTAATTGACCATGCAAATATATGGTCGCAGTTACCGTCTGTAGGAAGCAAGAGTTTAAAAGCAAAACTACGTTCAAATTTCCTGCCCGCCAATATATTACTTCAGTTTTATTACTGGAGGGTCATGGTCAAGATGTATAATAGGGAACAGAACATAATTTACCACCCTAAAACATAAAAAATAAGAAAAAAATATAGTTATGATGTAATTGATTACAGGTTTCCGTCCCCGGCAACTTGTTGAACATTTAAAGTTCGTTGGGCATTTCATGTCCTTGAATTTGCTAAAGAGATAAATTTATATCGGCAGTTTGGAGAAGACAAAACTTTATATATACATCGGTAAAACATTGCATTTGTTCCCTTCTTAAAGCAACCTATTCAATTACTTATACCACGCCCCACGGAGTAGAAAATTCCATAGTGCGATAACATATTTTATTCATAACTGATAGCATCTGCATAATGATTAAATAAATTCCACGTTGCTAAGACACAGGGCCGAATTATTTAGATAAGTAAATAAACAAGAAGTTCATAAAGAACTAAAATAGCCTACTTTCCTGTTACTTAAATACTTACTGAAGTTCTAATCGGGAAAAAAACTAGGTTCCTAAAGTAAATATCATCAACAGCCGTTTCTACACTAGATTTATACACATTAGAAAAAAAAATCGAAACACAGCACCCAGCTATAATTTAAACTTCTAAAAGCCAAAATCAACTATTTTCCTTAATATTCTTTCGCAAATTAATTAAATATTATTTATCATCTGCTCGTGATTTATTTGTAGTTCGAAGAATAATTAAATATTTATTAATAACAAAAGTAATGAAACTACTCCGAACTGCATTAAAAAATAAGAAATGTAAATTAAAACTAAGCATAATTGCATGCAAAAGTATGCCTTGCCGCTTTCTTGGTAGATAATTAATGAATAATCAAAGAATCAAATTGTGCTACATTTTATGACGTCATTCCAAACTGATTCATGAAAATATTATTTTGCTTCAAATATGTTTAAATAAATAAAGTTTCTCATGCCATTGTTGATTTGGCAACAGTGATTTAAATGACTCAAAATTGAATTTCAATGCTAATTCAATGGGAAATTCGCCGAAAGATAGTAGATTTATGTCCGTCCGGACGTACAGACAGACGGACAAAAAGTATGAAAGTTGGGTATCTGAGGTCATAGCTTTCTAACAAAAAAAGAATTTTTAAGATCCGATGGATAGAACCGATTTTGGAAGGGGGGTACGGACAGACAGACAGACGGACATCGACCGCATGTCAATACCTACTTTTTCATTTTTTTAATTCTTTCGAATTAAAAAAAGAAAAGTAGGCTAAAAATAATAATAAGCGAAAATGCATTGTCTGAACTGGGTACTATTTCAATGCGGTTTTTAGCCTACTTTTCTTTTTTTAATTCGAAAGAATTAAAAAAATGAAAAAGTAGGTATTGACATGCGGTCGATGTCCGTCTGTCCGTCTGTCCGTCTGTCCGTCTGTCCGTCTGTCTGTCCGTACCCCCCTTCCAAAATCGGTTCTAATCATCGGATCTTAAAAATTCTTTTTTTGTTAGAAAGCTATAACCTCAGATACCCAACTTTCATACTTTTTGTCCGTCTGTCTGTACATCCGGACGGACATAAATCTACTATCTGTCGGCGAATTTCCCATTGAATTAGCATTGAAATTCAATTTTGAGTCATTTAAATCACTGTAAGTATTTAAATGCGGTTGATGTCCAACTGTCTGTCTGTCCATCTGTCTGTCTGTTCGTATGTCTGTCTGTTCGTATGTCTGTCCGTCTGTCTGTCCGCCTGTCTGTCCGTTTGTCTGTCTGTCTGTACCCCCCTTCCAAAATCGGTTCTAATCATCCGATCTTAAAAATTCTTTTTTGTGTAGAAAGCTATGACCTCAGATACCCAACTTTCATACTTTTTGTCCGTCTGTCTGTACGTCCGGACGGACATAAATCTACTATCTGTCGACGAATTTCCCATCGAATTAGCATTGAAATTCAATTTTGAGTCATTTAAATCACTGTAGGTATTGAAATGCGATTGATGTCCAACTGTCTGTCTGTCCATCTGTCTGTCTGTTCGTATGTCTGTCTGTTCGTATGTCTGTCCGTCTGTCTGTCCGCCTGTCTGTCCGTTTGTCTGTCTGTCTGTACCCCCTTCCAAAATCGGTTCTAATCATCGGATCTTAAAAATTCTTTTTTTGTTAGAAAGCTATGACCTCAGATACCCAACTTTCATACTTTTTGTCCGTCTGTCTGTACGTCCGGACGGACATAAATCTACTATCTGTCGGCGAATTTCCCATTGAATTAGCATTGAAATTCAATTTTGAGTCATTTAAATCACTGTAGGTATTGAAATGCGGTTGATGTCCATCTGTCTGTCTGTTCGTATGTCTGTCTGCTCGTATGTCTGTCCGTCTGTCTGTCCGCCTGTCTGTCCGTTTGTCTGTCTGTCTGTACCCCCCTTCCAAAATCGGTTCTAATCATCGGATCTTAAAAATTCTTTTTTTGTTAGAAAGCTATGACCTCAGATACCCAACTTTCATACTTTTTGTCCGTCTGTCTGTACGTCCGGACGGACATAAATCTACTATCTGTCGGCGAATTTCCCATTGAATTAGCATTGAAATTCAATTTTGAGTCATTTAAATCACTGTAGGTTTTGAAATGCGGTTGATGTCCATCTGTCTGTCTGTTCGTATGTCTGTCTGTTCGTATGTCTGTCCGTCTGTCTGTCCGCCTGTCTGTCCGTTTGTCTGTCTGTACCCCCCTTCCAAAATCGGTTCTAATCATCGGATCTTAAAAATTCTTTTTTTGTTAGAAAGCTATGACTTCAGATACCCAACTTTCTTACTTTTTGTCCGTCTGTCTGTACGTCCGGACGGACATAAATCTACTATCTGTCGGCGAATTTCCCATTGAATTAGCATTGAAATTCAATTTTGAGAAATTTAAATCACTGTTGCCAAATCAACAATGGCATGAGAAACTTTATTTAAACATATTTGAAGCAAACTAATATTTTCATGTATCAGTTTGGAATTACGTCATAAAATGTAGAACAATTTGATTCTTTGATTATTCATTAATTATCTACCAAGAAAGCGGCAAGGCATGCTTTTGCATGCAATTATGCTTAGTTTTAATTTACATTTCTTGTTTTTTAATGCAGTTCGGAGTAGTTTCATTACTTTTGTTATTAATAAATATTTATTCTTCGAACTACAAATAAATCACGAGCAGATGATAAATAATATTTAATTAATTTGCGAACGAATATTAAGGAAAATAGTTGATTTTGGCTTTTAGAAGTTTAAATTATAGCTGGGTGCTGTGTTTCGATTTTTTTTTCTAATGTGTATAAATCTAGTGTAGAAACGGCTGTTGATGATATTTACTTTAGGAACCTAATTTTTTTCCCGATTAGAACTTCAGTAAGTATTTAAGTAACAGGAAAGTAGGCTATTTTAGTTCTTTATGAACTTCTTGTTTCCTCTCGTTTCACATCTCATTGCAAATCACCTCGAAACAAAAAAAATAAGCTCGTCAAAAATACGACAATATTTTAATTTTTCCCATGTAAATCATCACACCATCACAGTATTAAATAAAAAAGTATTCTTTTAAAATATCCAATTATTATTTTATCCAAATTAATTCATATGAAAACAATAAAACTAAAAAAATATGTATTAATTATTTATTATTTGGGACATTTTTTATTTAAATTTCAGCGTTTAGTAATACATAATTGTATAAAGACATCGAAATAAATCAATTTTTGATTGCTTGTTCGAAAATTGTAAATCCTTGTTCGTAAAAATATCAAAAATTATTTATAATAAGTTTTGCTTCTATTTTTAGAGTGAGAAATATTACTAAATTTTTATTTTTAGAACTTCAAATTAATTTAGCTAACGATAAAGAATATTAATTAAATTTGAGAAAGAAAGTAAATGATCATAAGACATTTTGGAGACTATTTGCGTTCACAAAATTTGCTAACGCGCTTCCAGGCATTGTCATATTTAAGACAACCTTGAAATTTAGCGTGGCCAAGCATAGCATATGCAATAAAACTCTGGCCTGTAACTAATTTTCGGCTCATTCAAGGAGATAAAGGCTTACTTGTATAGTTACCATAAAAATTTTATTGCTCATACATAAGTTAAAATTACCGCAACTAGACTTTTTCACCAGTGCTTTGTACTGAATAATCTCGGTTAGAGTTTTAATTCAGGCTGGGCTAACGTTTAAAAAATAAACTTCTCTAGCTCCACTTTTCAATAGACAACAACTTTATCCTCAAATGTTAAGTGGTTTAGAATATATGATTCAATAACATGTTTTTATCTGTAACTCCATTAGCCCTAAGATAAAACTCTTGTATAAGATTTATTTTTATGGTTTTTTTTTATAATAGTTAGGATTCACCACAACCAGTTACGATATCCTACGTAGAATTGTGAAAATTAAAATAATAGATGACGTAATTGGTTGTTAAACCAGGCGTCAAGCTATCGAGACACGAACTTCACTACGTCTACATCAAGTAATATCAGTTTAATGGTGAATGATAATCTGCAAGGGCTATTCTATGTGAATTATTTAATAATCTTATATTTTATATAAAGTAACTGGAAATATTCCTATTTCAACATGATTCATTTTGTGAATTTGATTTTTGTGGTTGATTTAGTTTCC
The DNA here is from genome assembly GCA_019343175.1 of Oedothorax gibbosus. Lineage (NCBI taxonomy): Eukaryota > Metazoa > Arthropoda > Arachnida > Araneae > Linyphiidae > Oedothorax > Oedothorax gibbosus. Next base: position 31,396,287 of record CM033277.1, read on the forward strand.
TTTTTTTTAAATGTGTTTTTCACAAATTATTTAAAAACATATTTGGTGGGTTTTATATTATTCAATACATTTGTGATTGATTCAGCTGCCCATTATACTTCGATTTTTAAAACCTTTTTATCATAAAAAAATTCTAGTAATCTATACACCTGTATTTCACTAGCACTTAACAATCCTTATTCGTTAAAGGGAAAATACGTGCAATTTTCTTAAACCCATAGTTACATAGATATTTTTGCTACATCATGTCAGCCTGCCAAACACAATCGATTTCAAAATTTTCTCTTGGACAAAACTATTTTGAATGTTATATCATTAAACAAAGACATGTAAGTACAGTGGAACTCCAATTATCAGAACTCTGATGGTATCATTCTGCTCTATCCATTCATACGGTTAACATGTAAAGGGGTAGCCATTTCATTTAACTAAAAGTTATTTCTCGTTAAAATTGTTTTTTCTGTCACTTCGACATACCAGGGTTAGAAAAATCTATTGCCCAACTTGCCTAAGTTGGGCATAGATTAGTGGTTAATGCAAGCAAAATTCCGATTGGGCAAGTATAATTTTTTCTAAGTAAAAATTTATAGTCATTGATTTTTCTGAAGAGGTATACTAACTTTTTTTGAAAAATGTGTCACTCTTAACGTTGATATTTTTACTATTTTAGAAATGAAGTGTGGAAAATCAATGCTTGTAAAGTTATTATATACATTATCAATGTTAGGTAAATCTTTAAGTAAGTACCGCGTACTTTAGTACTTTATAAAATAATTTTGGTACCCTTTTTACGAAAAATAAATCTGAATTTTTTTTTCTGAATGGGTACCGCTCTCAAATTATTCAGATAACTAGAGTTTTACTGTACTCATCGAAATACTGAAGAATTTATAGTTAATAAATAATTTTACTTACATGTGGTATCGTAATTGACATACATGAATGTGTTGGACATAGCAACCCAGAAGAGAACCACGAATAGGATACCATTCACAAAATGAAGTCGCTCGTCCGATCCTCCTGTGTAATCCGCCAGTTTCCTGGCATTGGCAGGGAAGGAGAAGGAACGTACGATGTGAAAAAGTGTTGCTAAAACACATGAAAAAATGATAAATATATTTCTCGGTAAACTTTATATAAACATATATAAACAATGTTATAGTTTAAATGTAAAAGAAGAAGCTATTGTCATACCTGTGTCCCAGAGCGTATAGCAGTGTATAATCTCCGAAAAAAAAAAGTAATTCTAGCATAGGTTGAGTGATTGCTTTTCACTCTTTTTGCGGAGTGGGTAAAAGAAATAAAATAAAACAATCTACGTCCTACACTCTTAAAACGAGCGGTTTTAACTCTGTCTGAGTTAATTTCCACTCCTTTCCGGTGCCGTTAATGCACTTCCCCTATAGGAGTGGATTTCACTCTTTTGTTTTAAGAGTGTACCGTGGTCACTTCTGACAGATTTTTTTAAGGGGTGGGGATGTCTCTTTGTTCTGGTTAGTGTATTCGTGTGTCAAGGGTATTTTGTGCCTCTTTATATCAAATGCGGAGTATGCCTCTTAATTTTCATCGGCACACAAATTCAAAATATACCACTTTGTCATAGGTACTATTAAAAGGGTGTATTTTACACTTGAGGAGTGAATGGCATGTAAATTGGTGGATGTATTCATTGTACAAGCTAACCAACACTTTTAAAATTTCAGACCTGAACCGTAATCGAAGGAGTAAAATATTTGTAACCTAACCGAGGGTTTTGTAAAACTTCATTTCTCCATGTTTCCCCTGTGTTACCCCATCTCCTCGGGTACTTGTTAAATTGTAAAAGATTAAGTGGAAAATAATTAAACGTATTCTGTTGTTATACCCTTTATATTGTATGAGTACGTACATTTGAGGCTTCGTTTCTCCATATTTTCCGTGGAGCACAGGACATCCACAAAAGAACCAACCAGGACGAGGAATGCAACAGTCCCAAGGAGGTATCTGTAAATAAACACAGAAATATTGTTTCATTAAAAATAACCACACACAAAAATTATTATTTATGTGTCAAAAGATTTCAACTATCCTATTTCTTTATTTTTTCAATAGTTAAAAACCTTTTTTTGTTAGTACTTTTAAAATACTTTGTGATAAAAAAATTTATGCTGGAAAAAAACTAATTTATTGAATTAAATTTAAAGTTTTGAAGAAAATTTTCGTATTAATTTGTTTTAATGGAAATTCGGTTTAATTACAAACTTCAATATAGATAGTTTCATAATTGTTTGACGATTTAACAACTGAATATTTAAAGAAAATGTATTCAGTTTTAGACTAAACTTCAAAATTCATTTTTTGAATTATTTAACTTCTTGATTTAGTACTTTTGTTATCATCATAAAAGAAGTTTTGATTATGTTAAAATTTTTAATTTTATTTCATTAATAACGATACTTTTACTAAACAAAAATTTGTAATAAAACTAACATCCTTATAAAACTACACCAATAAAAGAAAGATCAAACAATTTAACCACTTCAGTAACTTTTCTTCATAAAACACATTTCAATTATATATAGTAAATGCGTGTCTGTTAAACTAAAAATAAATATATTATAATAATGGTCTGACAAATATGTTAATATTTTTCACACACAAAGATACTTTAAAATTATCATAATAAAATCATCCATAAAGTGTTTTTTCTTTACAGTAACTCAAGCATATAAATTTCTCTAATCACCGTCACATAATTTTCCTTGTTTTCAAAAACGTTCCTATTGCCACTCATCAGGCAAACGCCAGACCGATCATTCACAAAACGTTCTTTATGTCTCGAAAGGATGTATTCCCGAGACTTTTGTCAGAAAGTATTTAAAGTAATTTGTTTTGGTGATAAAGATAATGTAAGGATCCATTCCCATCAACTGAAACCGCAACGTTGGATTCTTGACTCAGACTCTGGCGTCATGTATTGAGCGAAATTAATCCCTCAAATTCAAATCTTTACTTACTATTGTTTATCACTTGTTTAAATTTATGTACATAAATAGGAAAATAAAATTTGCTGAAAATAGTGTTACATGTGTAAAAACATTAACTTAATGGACGCATACCTACACTCTCTGTGGGATAAACAAATTATGTCAAATTTTTCTTATGATGTCACGCTCTCCATATTTGCGATTTCATTGGTTGTTTTGTTTTCTTTGACAAAGTGTTTAAACAAGCTCATTGGTTTTTTTATAACGTCACGCGCTCCGAACTGCGATTTCATTGGTTTGTTTTCTTTGACAAAGTGTTGAAACAAGCCCATTAAGTAAAATTACGTAAGTACGTGAGTTTAATTTGTAGGATTGTTATTTGTCATTATTTCATTTTTTTCATTCATTATTTTATCATTATTTTCATTATTTTATTTTATTTATAAAATTATGAAATCATTATTTTATTTTATTTATTGAATTTAAATCTTGATTTTTTTGTTACCGAATTTAATTAATGTTTACAAATGGTAATAAATGGAGATATTTTTACAATGTCTCATGACAGTAAAGGCAATAACGATTCTAGATCTGATATATTCTAGATCTATTCTATATCTGATCTTCGAAGAAATGTCAATTCTCTTTGCGTATATAGTGTGTGTACTTTATGTTTATGAAACTGGCAATTTGGTAGAACTATGATAAAATGGCCGATTGAATTTTTTCATTGGCGAATTTTGGCGAGGTTAAAAATTTAACGTAGGGTAGCTATTCGCATTCAGTTGTATGGGGTAGAATTAGTTTGAATTATCGTCGCACTAAAGCTATACACGAGGGCTATTGGCCATGTGCGTCTTAATTTAGAACCACAGGCAAATGACGAGCCGACATCTGAGTAGGCACCCAATTCAACTTTTAAGGGCGACATCGTACGCAGCGTTGGGACTTTGAATTGAAAGAAAGCGTTGGGAATTGACTAGAAAATACTTAACGTGCATTCCCAACACACGGGGTATTATTCGGGACACGGGACATTTTTGGCTGCATGGGCCGTTTATAGGTCGGCAGTTATTTTTACGATGCCCGGACCCGAATCTGTTACCTATCGTATGCAAGGCGAACGCCTTTACCGACTGGGCTTCCCAGCCCTGTCGAGTGGTCAAATATGGAGTGGAATGTTTAACACATTTTGGGCATTTTCGGGAGTAGGAGGGCAAATAGAAACTTTTATTATAAATTTTAACACGGCCTATTATTTATAAATTTTAACACGGCCTATTATTTATAAATTTTAACACGGCCTATGGGAAAGCCCTCTAACTCCTAGAAGAGCAGAAGGGCCTGGATACAATCTGACTTCTTTTTTAAAATTAATGCTGATATTAGAATTGATGGAAATTATAATATACAGATGGAGTGCTGAGCAGTGGACAGGGGATCAATTGGTATAAAATAAAAGTTTACATAAAAACAATCACAATTAGTAAGGGTACACCCGTGCAACGCCGGGTTTAAAAAGCTAGTTTAAATAATAAAACACAAAACGATTTAAATATTACTCACAATATAGACACTTTAGGCTAAGTGCCTAAAGTAACGCATGCGCCATACTATAAATACAGTGCATGCGCTATTAAAAAAAAATTACGAGGCAAAAATACAAGTGTGGGCATAGTCTTACAGGAACCAGGGGCAATCCTCTCCCCTGTTGTGTTTTTACGAGGCTATTTGTTATGCACCCGAAATTCATACCATAGCAATTCGACCGTGAATTTATAAGCGCGAGTTTTTCCTTATAGTTATATCTTCTTTTCAAAGTGAAATCATTTGCGTGGGATATGATTTAAGAAGACGCGCCAAATTGCCAATAGCGTACCTGAAATATGGTGCTCAGGTGTGTGATTCTGTGGAGCCAATTGTGATGTTACCGTAACATTAACATTTACTTGTTTTTGTACTAACTGATGTCATTAATCCTAAAAAATACTGAAAAGCGTAAAAAGTAAATTTGCGTATGAAGGCCTTAGGTAAATCGAAGGGGCAAGTAAGTGAAATGAGAATTTATCTTAAAATGTAAATTTCTAACTAAGTTTTTAAAAAAGTTACTTTTTCTATATCACAAAATGTGCATACCTTTACGTACTATTTATTATTATTTTTTTTTAATTTATTTACATAACCAGGTAAATAAAATGTGCTGAAAATAAGATTACATGTGGGAAACAATAAAATTTTTTAACTTATGCTATACACAACTACACTATAAACCATTTCCAATAAAAATACTCCATATATAATGTATTATTTTTGGTATTAAATATTCCTTCTCGTCATATTTAAATAATAAAACCTAAAACGATTTAAATTTTACTCACAATATAGAAACTTGAGGCTGAGTGAATTTTAATGGCTCTTGTATTTCACAATGCAGCACATCGACTTTCCAGTCCAGCTCAAACTTCTCCGGAACTAAGAAACAAAAATTAAATTTGTCACTGAAATTTATTTCAAGTAATAGTCTCACAAGCTAATCTCACAAAATCACATAAGATTTTTTAATTGATATCACATTGGTTATAAATAACATTTCTTACTGAAAACTTTATTTAAAAAAATCAATTAATTCTGAAAATGGACCCTAAGCTTATAATTTGTATACCCTTTAGGTAAGCGTAGATTAAAATTAAAATTATATTCAAAATAAAATGATTAAATATTATTATTTTTATTGCAATTTACTTTTTAAAAATCTTTATAATTTACAAAAACTGCAAAATGTTTTCTGTGCATTTACTCAATTATTTTTTTTATTTAGGATTCCCTCAATTGCATGAAAACTATTTAGTTTCTGTTTTATTTTTTAAATCAAATTTTTATGTAGTGCATTGAAAAATATATAAAAATATCTATTTAAATGAATAAATAAATATATTCAATAAATTGATAAATACAGGTTTAAAGCCATTATATTTTCTAAAACAATATCTCTACTTACGAATCTTTATAAGTCTGTCAATATCATCTTCTGAACACATGGAAGGCGTGCAAATGCCAATTTTTAAAGAAGTTGCGTGAAGATTATGAACCATTTTCACGAGATGAGTGATCATCTGCAAAGAAGTAAAATATCATTAAATTAACGAAATGTTGAAAATAATGAAATATTTAATAACTCACCAAATCATCAACAGAATGAAATAAAAATAATTTTTTGAGGCATTTTTCATTTTTGTATTGAGTCTGGCCAAAAACTCACTTACTAACCAAACAAAAAGAACTCCATTCCTGACCTAAAGTGTAATCGTGCAATTTAAACTACCATAGCCATACTGAAAACTAAACACAGCACTCCATATTCGATACGCAATGTAATATAATTTTTTCAGTAAATATTCCTTCGTCATATTCAAATGATAAAACATAAAACGATATAAATAGTACTCAGAATATAAAAACCAAAGCTCCTAAAAGAGGCTAGAAATAGACAGACGGAAACGATTAAATTACCAAATTACCTAACATAAAAACCTGAATCTTGCTCTCGTGTTTCGAAATGCAACACATCGAATTTTCAGTCTATCTCAAACTTCTCTGGAACTTAATTGTAACTGATAGCCATCGAAGTTACAATTTTTTTTCTGTACTAATGTCTTCTGAGTAATAATTGATATCGATATTTGATCACACTTAGTTTAAAATATTTTTGGTTGTTCAGTTTTAGGTATTAACTAAACCTGGATTGATTTGCGTATCCCAAGAACCAGCTAAAAAATATGTGTTATGCAAATTAAGTTAATGGTTGCATTTGAGAATAAAATATTTTTAGAAATTATATTTTCAATTTAAAAAACGTATGTTTTTAATACCTTTACATAAGCAATTATCATTTATAATTATTTAGGAATTATGCAAATTTAAATGCTAAAATGCTAAAGAAATATTTAAATTTCCGAACTTCGTACTTTTATTTACAAATAAATCATCGATCAAACGAATTTTAGCACTTATAACATCTGAATAAGAAATTCTATAAAAATAGATTTTGGCTTGAAAATTTCCCAACTCGAATAAACACTGGCTTGGAGCTAATCGAGATATTTCATTATTGAAATCTTGCGTGTTAGCCGTTTTAAACGACATTACTATCCCAAAGCTTCTTGTTTTTTGATGAAAAAATTTGACGGATTGCTTTTTAATATCTATATATCATTATGGCACATGGCATGTACACTCAATTTTCCGGTTTTAGTTTTCATCCAGACAATAGAATTGCTCATTCCACAAAAATATTTCAAGAGTCCATGGGTATTTTTTTTTTGTTTTTAACTCATCTCTCATTCCTTATGGTTTGTCTTAAATTGCATACTTAATTTTGAGGCATACAAACCTGTTTTTTTATCTGGATATAAAAATAATTGTCGATATTATGTAATTGTATTATATAACTGTTAATATGATTGTATTAACTAATTTAATTATTGGGTCGATTAATGTAATTTTAAGGCTCAGTGGCCTAGTGGTATGCCACAGGTCCGAGGATCGAGTCCCGGATTGGGCGAGGTTTCAAGCATGCTTGGGAACTAAGCACTGGGGGTCCCGCTTGAGGTTGACTACCTCGTTTCCACCTAGGAGATTTTAGTTTTAGTTAAATTCCTGGGCGCACCAGCCCGTTAGTGGGCCAAGTCCTACCTTGCCCATTTCAGCTTACCTGACCTAGGGCTCTGGGTTGATAGGCATATGTCTCAGTTAGGTGGTCAACCTCACGTAGAACCCCCAGTGTTAATTTAAGCAGACAGCACCCTCCAAATCAGCATCACCCTCCAAATCAGCATCACCCTACAAAACTCCAAAAAGTGTAAAAATACAAAATCTTCATTTCGGATTCTTGACCCTCATCGCAATACTTTATTACCTTAATTTCATATTAGGTAATTGAAATTAATGAGTTGAGTTGGCCGTGTCACTCACCGAGTCCGGCGCCGACAGGTTCTGCAATGCTGGTACCGTTCCGTGCATGGACGTGAAGGGCTTCCACTCCGGTATCGGCGGCATCACCTGTATCATGCAGTACTGTCCTTGCAGCTTCACCTTGGTCTCGTTGACCCGGATCCGGACGCACTGCTGATAGTTCCCCAAGTCTGTCAGGGTACCGGACATGACGCCGATGGGAAGGCGGCCGCTAGAGTCCAGCACTGCCCGGGAGAAAATGGAATTTAGATATCGTCGGTTAATAGAAAAAAAAACTCGGGGATGGAAACTGTGTGTGTGTGGCTACAGATAAGCCCGAAGTTTTTAAAAAACGCATATCACTAGAATTTGTACATTCGTGGCTTTGTCATTTGATCGACGATATGGTAAACAAAAAGTTCTTAAAGAACTAAAATAGCCTACTTTCCTGTTACTTAAATACTTACTGAAATTCTAATCGGGAAACAACCAGGTTCCTAACAGTAAATATCATCCACAATCGTTTCTACACTAGATTTATACACATTAAAAAAATCGCCAAACTTAGCATCCAGATATAATTTAAACTTCTAAAAGCCCAAATCAACTATTTTCCTTAGTGTTCTATTTCGAATTAACATAATATTATTTATCGTCTGCTCGATTTATTTGTAGTCCGAAGAATAATTAAATATTTATTAATAACAAAAATAATGAAACTATTCCAAACTGCACTAAAAAAAAAGAAGAAATGTAAATTAAAACTAAGCAGAATTATATGCAAAAAATATGCCTTGCCGCTTTCTTGGTAGATAATGAACAATCAAAGAATAACATTGTGCTACATTTTATGACGTTATTCCAAACTGATTCACGAAAAAAATTATTTTGCTTCAAAATATTTTTTAATAAATAAACTTTCTCATGCCATTGTTGGTTTGGCAACAGCAGTTCAAATGATTCAAAATTGAATTTCAATGCTAATTCAATTCGAAATTCACCGACAGATAGTAGATTTTATGTCCGTCTGGACGTATAGACAGGCAGGCAAAAAGTATGAAAGTCGGGTATCTGAGGTCATAGCTTTCTAACAAAAAAAGAATTTTTAAGATACGATGGATAGAACCGATTTTGGAAGGGGGTACGGATCAGATGGACAGACAGACAGACGGACATCGACAGCATATCAATACATACTTTTTCATTTTTTTAAAAATTCTTTCGAATTAAAAAAAGAAAATTTGGCTAAAAAGTGTGAGCTCCAGTGGATTAACACTAGCCCTCTGAGAGATAAGCGAATTGGCTGAACTGTAAAATGTTTTCACTGCATGAGATTAAAATTTGAATTTGTAACAGAAATTCAATTTCTTTAACTTTTTTAAAAATGTATTTCTGTGGCAGATGTTCATAATTAACTGTTCCATACTTTAAATTTAAGAATAAATAAAATTATAAGATTTAAATTTTTTTTAAGTTTGTGTGTTGCTGGAAAACCTCACAGTCAAGTGACGGGTTTATAAGTCTGTATCCCTTAGAAGGCAAGAGAAGAATTCGGTTTGGAGACCCGGCGACCGCTCCTATTCCTCTTTAACGTTTTTCGTATATTCAGATAATAGGATGCTATAACTAAGGAGCTTCGTTTCGATCTTCGCGTTTCCTTGAATTTTTTTATTTTAAATGTTATAGTTAAAAGAAACTTACGAAGGACTTTACTTCCTTAAAATAACCTAGCTTGCTTTGAAAACATTATATAACATCAGTAAAAGTTAATATCTGTTCGAGCCTTTTACCCATGTGACGATTCCCACTCCGTTTCTGCATTTTTTTTTGGTATGAGGTGTTAATACTAGCGATTGTCTAGGTCCAGTGACTAGTTAGACAATGAATCCCCAATTAACTTCAACTTTGTTCGGAAATAAGTGTATTCATTCAACTTTTCCACTAACACCACCCTCATTCCCTTTCCACATAAATTTCCTTTTGCTTTATTCTATCGAACTCGTAGAAACTTTCCGTCCGTCTACGAAAATAAATGCACATCATTTCCCATTGAAAAATAATTTTAACGATTCATTAATAATACAATAATAAATAATAATTAATAATACATTAATAATATAATAGAAAATATATATTAACGTTTTTTACGTTCACAAAACAGCCCGCGTTATTAAAGTATCAATAGACGCTATATCAGTAATTGTTGTGATTATTCACTGAATCTCACCTATTATCTTATGGAGATAAAATGCAAATTTAATACACGCTCTTGGTTTATCTCTCAATTAATCAACGACTATTTAATTGATTTAAGGCTTGTAGTGTGGAGGTTAACTGACGTCATGGGATGCCTTTTGAATAATGCATTTTATAGAGCTGTAACTTTTCGTAGCAATAATTTTTTAAACCAATATTTTCCAATTGGTAGAATTTGGTATTCTTGAAACGGATGTTTGCTTTAAATATCAAACTAGTTAACGTACTAACAAATTAATTAAGTAAGTAATTACATAAAATATATACCTCAGTTTGATCATAAAAGGACATATTTGCTACATAGAAACAAAAATTCAAGAAATGCAAATATATTTTTAACGCATTTTAAATTTATTTATGCCTTACGGCAATCACATTGAAAACATAAAAACGATGTATCCGTTACTAAAAATATTACTATTTTTTAAAGTCGTTAATTTTAAAAAAATTTGTCATTTAAAAAATGTTTAGGAAAGTTCAGATATACTATTGAAACCTCTCCAAAAATTAACTTTTCAATATTTAATTTCAAAATTTATTTTGTCAATAATATTGAAATTTCTAAAATAAATGTTATGCTGATTTGTTTCAAAATTCTTACCTGAAGCACAAATTAATTTAATTTTATAAAGAGTTTGTTAACTTTTTGCATTTTTTACTGTCTCTGTTATGACCTATGACTTGAGTGGGGCTATAGAGATTAACCATAGTGTTTAATCTTCAGGAAAAATGAATGGAATGTTTTTATCTTTAGCAAAAAAAAATGAATTTTTCTTTATTTAAAAAGAAATATTTCCCCCATTTCTTTTACTTCATGAAAATTAAATAAAATAAATTAAGCTCATATTTATTTCGAAAACATCATCGAACAGCAACCGCTATTTGAAAGGAACTTAAGTTTTACTAATTTGAAAAATGAATGAATTTTTTCATCCATGTAACTAGATTTAAAACCCATAGAATACCGGTCTAACTATGACCTTAAAAGTTATCACAAAAAATTAGAGGTAGTTCTATTAATAAAGTAAGGATCTTTTTAATAACTCATTTATTTCAGTGAAATGACGTCAGAAGATGCCCCTTTAAAGGGGCCTCTTTTTCAGGTTCAAGAGCAAAGGGAGGCTTTAGGCATATTTTGCTGAAAAGACGTCATAGGTTTGTTGTTTATTATCCAAGAATGCAGTGAACTTTCGCGGTGGCATTCTTCGGTTGTTTGTGAATGACCCCGAGGTTATTTACTTTCAAATTGCGTTTGCTATTATACGTGTGTGAAGAATTTTTTTAAGGTTTATTTTTGTTCTTAAATAATTATTATGTTAGGAGAAGCCGTCATTTTTTATTTAGTTACATAATGAAATGTAAAAGGTAGTAACAAAATTTTTCAAAGTTATTTAAAGGATCCTCAATTTTATTGTCCTCAATTTAATTTTTTTAGTATCAAGTGGTAGTTAATAAGAAATTACACAAAGTTATTTACATGGAATTAAAATTTATTAGATTGGAATTTAACACATTAGAACATCAAGAAAACTAAAATAAGTATATTAAGGGGGTCCGGGACATAAAATCTTCAACAACAAAAAATAATTAAAAATATTTTAAAAATAATACAATTATTTTTGAATAATTTGAAACGAAAATTTAATTTTATCTGCAGTAGAACGTGAGATATTTAGTTTCTTGTGGCATGCGACATCCATGTTTGCCGCTAGCAGACAATGTAAACAAACGTTTTGACTTCTTTTTTAACTTGTTTCGGCTCTCTCTTTTCTACATTTTAGGAAAATAAACTATAACACTTTTAAAGTGAAGTGAACAGAATTCTTCCTACAATTATTGCTTATTTTCTAACCATTGAATATTTACAACAGGTTTTTCAATTTTTCGTTTTGAAGCTTGAAATAGCATTATCGCAAGCGAAGCACTTATCGCGTTCTTTTCGTTCAATCTTCAAAGTTCTCCTTGATCGTGTTTTCGATGATTTTCTAAATTTAAATTGATATAACTCAAAATCTACTTCCTTGTAGAGGGTTAAAATTTTCCACACATTTTTTAAATATATTTCTTTAATTTGTCCTCGGGAATTGTTGTTATTGGTTTTAATTTTTTTATTCGTATTTTTTTTTTTGCTTAGCATACTACGAGTTTTATGTAGATTTAAAACTAAGTATTTTTTTAAGAAATTCTATTCAATTTAATAAAAAAAACACGAAGACAATTTATAAAATGAACTGTAAGGATGTAAATTAAAAATATTCCCAAATATCCAAGTTTTCATGATTTTGAATTTTTAAAATTTTATTAAAATTTTTTTAAAAACTAAACTTATTTTTCCAATTACAAATTATGTTACATACCGTCACAAAAAAAATTAGTAAAATTACTTTAAAATTAAAGATTTTAGAATTTTGTGTCCCGGACCCCCTTAAACAACCTCATAAAATATACAATATACTTCTTGATAACCAAGTACCCATCACGTTCGAAGTAAACCCCTGAACTTTCAAGATAGAACCGATTGGGATAACTTTGGTCAAAGCGTCGAAAAAGTGATCCGATTTTAAATTGTTTAAAATTTTTGAAAATGTGACAACATATTCTTTCATTTCATGTATATAAAATATTTTCATTCTAATTTTGTCAACATCACAACGAGTAACTTGTTTTTATTCCTATTATTGAACTTTATCAGTTTCAATTCGATTCAATTTCAAGAATGCAAAGCCTTACTAAAACGATAATGTTGTCAGAAAACTTGATACAACTCGGTTTACGTGATATAATGTCTTATGCAGAGAAATTAAACGAAAGTGTGGGAAATCAATTTAACGTGATTCAGGAAAAGAGAAAAGCTTAGTTAAATTGTTGTGTTGTTCAAAACAAATGTAATTCCAGGAGGACCAAAAATGAAAGCAATACCGCTGGAACTGTTGCCACTTACGATGATGCTCATTAAAATTAACCATCTTTTTATGCAAAAAATGGAATCTGTTTCTTAGAGAATAAATAATGATCAATCAATCAAATTGTTTACCAAAAACGAAAAAAACACACATAAATGTACTTAAAGAGCTGAAAATAAATGATGTTTTCATGACAAGATTCTCTTAAAAATACAAAAACTTTTAGCTTCCGCAAACTTACGTGTTGTGTTAATCTTATTCCTGCTTATTTATATTTCTAGAAGGTTGCAATTCACATACTTTTCACAGCTAAGCCGAACAATAACCTTTGCCGGCAGCACTTTAAACAGCTTAAACGAAATGGTAAATCTAAAACGAGTCTACGAATAGCCCTTCTTTAATTAATATGAATTAGCAAAACAAGTTCCTTCAAAACGCACTTCAGCAAATTATGAGAAAGTTTCTCCAATTCCTAAGGAAACATTTTAATTGAACATTAATAATATTAACTGTGAGATAACGTCTAGTTTATTCACATAAGTTTTCAAGACGCATGTTGTTGTTTATTTCTAAGAAAAAAAAGTACACTTAGCATTAGCAATCTTGTTGTGTATTCTCGTCACACAGTCAACAACCTGAGATATGCTCGATCTTACATGTTTACTATTAAAAAAATCTAGAAAACATACATCAAGGGCGCGGCTTAAAACACCATTACGTATTCAAGACGTCTTAATATAGCAGCCTTTTGTTACTGGAAAAATCCTATGGTAGCAAAAAGGACATTTGAAGGTGACAGATAAAGGTATATTAGAATGTGAGTCTACGTGAGTCGCTGAACGTAGACTCTGAATGTTCAGCAAAAACAAAGTTAAGAAAATTGCAAATTTTTGACTCAATCACGTTCACCTCTAAACTCGTCTTGGGGTGTTTTTCTTCTGTTTCTTTTGTTTTGTTATATAAAAACTAATTAATCATGCTCGGTTGCCATGTTTGTGTATTTATAATTTTTTATTTGACTAAGAAAAAAATATATAACATGACATTGGAAATTGAGTAGGTTCGAGATTATCGTATCAGTAATATGCAATAATTTAAATACGTAAGCAAATTGATCAAAATATATCTTTTATTATTTTTATTTTTAAGAAATTTTGTTGATTCATTTAATTTGTAATGGGAATTAAAGTCATAATTATAATACTCTTTCTAATATTTATTAATATTCATTGTCTTTTGTTCTTATTGTCTTTAGCTAATATTGATTCTTTAACAACTCTATTTTTAAAGCTCTACCAATACTAGCCATATAAAACACTAGTTTCTGTGAAGCATATTACTAAGATATACAGAAAATTATAGCAAATAGTGAGGGCCTGTTTGATAATGAAAAACTGAATAGTTTATAGGCTATTATAACTTAGTTATCCTTTAGTATAAAAATATTTTTTTTAAGTTAAAACTTTCAATAATGGTAAAATGGTGTTATAAAGGGAACAGTCAGACACCGGTGAAAAATGATTGAAAACTTGAAAACCTCTAAAAAAGTTATGGTATTCAATGTGCAAACCTAAAAATATAACACACAGACACACTTCATTAAACAGATTTCAAGCTTAACATAGGGTAGGGGTAGGGTAGGTACATATATATTCCAGCTTGTGTGCTTGATCAGAGACCCGCTTATAAGCCTTCGTCAAGTAAGACAGACACAGAAAGAACTTTTACTGTCACATAGAAAGGAAGTACACCCAGGGCGAAGGCGGGAATCAAGCTTAACATTCTTGTCCCTGTCTGCAAAGACACGGATGGCTTTTGGGAAGATGATTGGTTCGTTTTTTAGGTATTCTTTAAACTAACCAATCGGTGGTTTCTGTGACCATAAAGCGAACAAGGACCACGGTAACATAAATTTAGAGAGAATTTAAAAACTTTTTATTGGAAAATGAAAAAACTAAAACACTAATGTAATTAGTCATTTTTTGGTCAAAAAATTTGATGGTTGGTTTTGCGATTATGATTATTTAGTTTTGAGTTTTAGCTTACACACTACGTTTATAACGTAAAAAGTGGAAGGTTTTATAATCGTTCAATCCGTCTGTCACCCACTTTCATAGCCCAAACTACAAATTCTACAGACAAGTGTGACAGCGCATCGAAATTAGAATACATTGAAAATTTCAGAAAAGAATTCGAATTCAAAGTACTTCAATTATTTAAAAAACTACATGCTCATTTAAACAGCAAACGAAGCCATTTTTATTAGAATTAAATCACCATTGCCATTCGCAACAATCACTCGAGAAACTTTAATTCTTTTAAATAATAAATTAAAAGAAATTTATTTTTGCGACATCAATCAGTTTGAAATGACGTCAAATATATTTCACTAAGAGATTCTTTGTTTGTTGATATGAAATGTTTTGGTTTTATTTAAAGGAGAGGAATGTTACATATTTATTCTTTGAAATATAAACTAATTTTTGCAAACGATTATAATTATTGCATAGTTATTGAAGAAATAATTATTGAATTTTCGAAATAAAATAAAT
Organism: Oedothorax gibbosus; assembly: GCA_019343175.1. Lineage (NCBI taxonomy): Eukaryota > Metazoa > Arthropoda > Arachnida > Araneae > Linyphiidae > Oedothorax > Oedothorax gibbosus. Next base: position 31,411,914 of record CM033277.1, read on the forward strand.
GAAACTAGCCAAGTGTAGCATGTAAATGTTTATAGTAGAATTAATATTGTGTTTGGCGACTTTTTCCTGTTGAACACAAAATATTGTGTGGAAGTGGGCTGAGTGACAGATTCTGCTACAAACCTACTTGTTTGATTAAAATTTTAATGATTACACATAGGTTTTTGTGATTTAATTTTATGATTAGTTTCCCTTTTTAAGGAACACACAAATTTTTCCTTCGAGTATAATAGTATTCTGATTAGCTTTCTTTCTCTTATTATTATTTTTAATTTAAGAGCTGCATTTCTTTGCAGAATTTAGATAGGAGATAATGATTTAAATCATAATTTCATGCAATGTATGAAGATTTGTCAAAACTATGTCTTTCGCTTTCGATAGCACCTAAATAACACTTGCTTGTATAAAATTAGGAAGACCTATACGATAGTCAGAAATTTAATGAGTACTGAAGAGACTGTTTTATTTGAGTGAATAAGTATTGCATGTTTGCTTCTAGCTTTTAAAAATGTAAAGATGTACTCTATTGGTTTCTATTCTCTCAAAGCCAAAAGGTCTTAAAAATTTTATTTTTTAAACCCTACTGTGACGCAGAAAGTTTTATTTTGTTAATTTAGAATAACGGTTTTTTGGATAGAAATATGATCAGTTTTTAAATGTTGCAATTTTTTCCTAATTTGTTTTTCCCTATTTAACCTTAACTACATTTATTTAAATTTTGTTTGCCTACTTTTTTTTTATTCGAAAGAATTTTAAAAAAATGAAAAAGTAGGTATTGACATGCAGTAGATGTCTGTCTGTCTGTCCGTACCACCCTTCCAAAATCGGTTCTATCCATCGGACCTTAAAAATTCTTTAAGATATTTTTTCTTTTGAAATGGCCAATTTATTTGAGGTAATTAGTTTTTAAGCTCGTAATAGATTATAATTTGTTATTTATCAGAAAAATTATGATGATAAAAGTAGGAATCCAACGGAAAGAAAGTGAGGAGAAACAAGTATTAGAATCTATGTAAATAAAAGAAATACCTTTTTCCATTGTAATGTAGCATCTTATTTTATATTTTTATGAAGTTATTTATATCTGTATTTTTATTTCTATTTTAATTTTCAATTACTACGTTACTGTGACGTTTTTATGTTTTCCACAATATTGAAACCCTGCAGGGTATTCTAGATAGTAATAAATAATTTAATAAATTCGTATTACATCGAACATTGTTTCTAACTGAATAAATAAATATAATTTATTATTTTCTAACAGTTTTCCTAAAACATTTGAGTTAGTTTTCATTTATTCCTTACAATTAGAGAAGCGTGATTATTTGCGTTCTTCGCCCAAGGACTTGACTCCATCCGTTGCATATTAACTCAGAATCTAGTCTGCTATTATTTATATGAAAGATTAAAGAGTATTAATAAGCGGAGAATATGCAAAGCAAGTGCGCCTTTTGACAAATTAGTCGAGAAAGTTGTTTTTGATGTGGCAGTTAATTTTTCCAAAGTGAAACCGACTGGGGGGGCCTTGAAGAAAAAACTAAGGCCTGTTCGAGTATAAACTGTTCGAATATAAACAAACAATATATTTCCGAGATTACATAAATAGTTTTATAAGTTCGTGCATATTACAAAAATTAATATATACGTATTACATAGGATTTTAATTCGAGGCTTGTACGGCTGAGTGATAAGAATCTCGACTATTCCGGAAAAGTTCAATTAACTTTTTGTGACCTTAGATAATTTAGTGTGAGGTTTTTATCTCGTGCATATGACAAGAATGTCTTTAAGGTAGGAAAAAACAGTAAGTCACCCGTTTTGACTAGTACTTAAATCTACCTTTTGTTAATTTACTTACAGATTAGGAATTTGTTTATTTCCTTGAGTTCACAGCAATTTATTTCGAAAAGTATTAGCTATCCCATGTGTTTTAATAAAAATTGCTCAGATCAAGTAAACATATTTTTAGGCTAATTTCATTTTTTTATTCGAAAGAACAAAAAAATATGGAAAAGTAGGTATTGACAATTGACATGTTGAAGACGCCCATCCGACCGACCGTCCGTATTCCCTTTCCAAAATCTATTCTATCCATCGGATCTTAAAAATTACTTTTTGTTAGAAAAGTATGACATCAGATACCTATTTTTAATGCTTTTTGTCCATCTGTCTGTAAGTCCAGACTGATAACTGTCGACAAGCTTACCATTTCATTAGCATAGAAATTTAATTTGTACTCATTTATTTTTCTCACTCATTTTTAGCTTCCACATTACGTTTATAACGTAAAAAGTGGAGGGTATTATAATAGTTCAGTCCGTCTGTCTGTCACCCCCTTTCATAGCCCAATCTAAAAATGCTACAAGTAAGTGTGATACGTCAAAAAAGTCAGCGCATCGAAATTTGAAGACATGGAAAATCTCAGAAAAAAATTCGAATTCGAAGTACTTTAATTATTTAAAAAAACTGCAAACTTTAATGCTCATTTAAAAAGCACAAGAAGCCATTTTTATTAGAATTAAATCACCATTGGCATTCGCAACAATCACTCGAGAAACTTTAATCCTTTTAAATAATAAATTAAAAGAAATTTATTTTTGCGACATCAATCAGTTGGAAATGACGTCAAATATATTTCACTGAGAGATTCTTTGTTTGTATGTTAATTTGAAATGATTTGGTTCTATTTAAAAGAGAGGAATATTACGTATTTATTCCTTGAAATATAAATTAATTTTTGCAAACGATAATAATTATTGCATAGTTATTGAAGAAATAATTAATGAATTTTCGAAATAAAATAAATGAAACTAGCCAAATTTAGCATGTAATTTTTTATAATAGAATTAATATTGTGTTTGGCGACTTTTTTCATGTTAAATACAAATGTTGTGTGGAAGCTGGCTGAGTGACAGATTCTGTCACAAACCTACTTGTATGTTTGTCGTATGAATTGGTTTGGAATGACGTCATAAAATGTAGCACAATGTTGTTCTTTGATTGTTAATTTTTTGTATACCAAGAAAACGGCAAAGCGTTACATTTTTTAGCTTCCACACTACGTTTATAACGTAAAAAGTGGAAGGTTTTATAATCGTTCAGTCCGTCCGTCTATCCGTCACCCACTTTCACAGAACGAACCGCAAGTCACACAAACAAGTGGGACACGTCATTTTGAAGCAAAAAATCAGACTAGGCTACATTCCAAATTTCATTAAAATTTTAAATTAGAAGTTTATTTAAAATTTAAATAACTAAAAATTTAATCTACATCGAAATAACATGCAAATTCCATTCTCATTCAATATTTTCACTGTTGCCATTTCGTTAAACGTACGAGAAACTTTAAAATAACAAGAAGTTCATAATGAACTAAAATAGCCTACTTTTCCTGTTACTTAAATACTTACTGAAGTTCTAATCGGGAAAAAACTAGGTTCCTAACAGTAAATATCATCAACAACCGTTTCTACACTAGATTTATACACATTAGAAAAAATCGAAACACAGCATCCAGCTATAATTTAAACTTCTAAAAGCCAAAATCAACTATTTTCCTTAATATTCTTTCGCAAAATAACTTAATATTATTTATCGTCTGCTCGATTTATTTGTAGTTCGAAGAATAATTAAATATTTATTAATAACAAAAGTAATGAAACTACTCCAAACTGCATTAAAAAAATAAGAAAAGTAAATTAAAACTAAGCATAATTGGTATGCAAAAATATGTCTTGCCGCTTTCTTGGTAAACAATTAATGAACAATCAAAGAATCAAATTGTGCTACATTTTATGACGTCATTTCAAACTGATTCATGAAAATATTATTTTGCTTCAAATATGTTTAAATAAATAATGTTTCTCATGCCATTGTTGATTTGGCAACAGTGATTTAAATGACTCAAAATTGAATTTCAATGCTAATTCAATGGGAAATTCGCCGACAGATAGTAGATTTATGTCCGTCCGGACGTACAGACAGACGGACAAAAAGTATGAAAGTTGGGTATCTGAGGTCATAGCTTTCTAACAAAAAAAGAATTTTTAAGATCCGATGGATATAACTGATTTTGGAAGGGGAGTACGGACAGACAGACGGACTGACTGACGGACAGACAGACATACGAACAGACAGACAGATGGACATCGACCGCATTTCAATACATACAGTGATTTAAATGACTCAAAATTGAATATCAATGCTAATTCAATGGGAAATTCGCCGACAGATAGTAGATTTATGTCCGTCCGGACGTACAGACAGACGGACAAAAAGTATGAAAGTTGGGTATCTGAGGTCATAGCTTTCTAACAAAAAAAGAATTTTTAAGATCCGATGGATAGAACTGATTTTGGAAGGGGAGTACGGACAGACAGACGGACTGACTGACGGACAGACAGACATACGAACAGACAGACAGATGGACATCGACCGCATTTCAATACCTACAGTGATTTAAATGACCCAAAATTGAATATCAATGCTAATTCAATGGGAAATTCGCCGACAGATAGTAGATATATGTCCGTCCGGACGTACAGACAGACGGACAAAAAGTATGAAAGTTAGGTATCTGAGGTCATAGCTTTCTAACAAAAAAAGAATTTTTAAGATCCGATGGATAGAACCGATTTTGGAAGGGGGTACGGACAGACAGACAGACGGACATCGACCGCATGTCAATACCTACTTTTCATTTTTTTAATTCTTTCGAATTAAAAAAAGAAAAGTAGGCTAAAAATAAAACTTTGAAAGAATATTTATTTATGTGATCTAATTCAGTTTGGATTGTTGTAATATCACAATAGAGTTCTTTTGATGGTTCATTATATATGTAAGAAGAAAGATGCATAGAGAATTCTAACTTGGCATAAAAAATGTGCAAAATTTCGCTTTTATTTTTAAAGCATCAATTTTAGTAATTATTCATTTTTCGAAGTGTAAATTAATTTAACAAACGATAGATAATAACTGAATTTTCGAAAAAAATGTAAATGGGAAATGCGACTCAAAGATATTTATTTAAAAAATTACATCTTTATTCTTCGAACTTCAAACAAATTTTGAAAACGATAAAGACTAATTATAAAATCTGCGAAAGAATATTAATGAAAATAGTTAATTTTGGCGTTTAAAAGTTTGAATTACAACTAGATAAAGGCCTGTTTGGCGAATTTCTTTCTGTGGTGTATAAATAGTTTGTTTCCTTTTGAGCACAAATGTTGTGTGGAACCGGTTTAAGTGACATATTCTGTAACAAACCTACTTGTTTTGCATGAAATGCTGTTTAGATTTAATTAATCATTCCTCAATTTATAAATGCATTTGGAGTTTTGCTCCATGTTTTATTATTACTAAATATTTCAAAAGTATCGAGTTTTTACAAACTTTAATGTCGATAATCATTTACGAATAAGAAGATCGCACAATTAAAGCGTTGGCAACATTTTACAACGTGCTAAATGTCACCGAAACAGATGCTAGGATTTGATTCAAGCAAATTTTTCGTAGTTATTCTTCGAATTGCAAATAAATTTAGCAAACGATAAAGAATGTTAATTTAATTTGCGAAAGAAAATTAAAGAAAATAGCAATTTCGGGTTTTAAATTTGCTATTTGGTTTAAATTGCAACTGAATGATGTGTTTGCATTTTTTTCTAAAGTGTATAAATCATGTGAGGCAGCGGTTCTAGGTGATTCTTATTGTTACAAACCTACTTGTTTTTCGATAACAGTTTCGGTAAGTATCTTTAAGTAATGGAAAAGTAAGCTATTCTAGATTTATAAGAACTTCTTGTTATCTTCGAAATTATAAAAAACAACAACTTTTATTTTAAACAGTTTGAGACACCGCATTTGAATATTTGATATATAATTAACTAATAATTCATACTAAAACAAAACAAATTATTATTAGTACATCAACGCCGATTTTTTCAGTAATTAAATTTTTGATTAATTATGGAGGGAGTAACATTTAACGAAGTAATTTATGGAGCAATAATTTGCGTAACATTTTTATAGTTTCTAGTCTGAAAGTCAATCAGTTAGTATGCTGTACATCCCCAATAATTAACTTATTTTCTGCAACAACATGACAAATTGCGTCAATTGTCAGCACATGTCCACCCTTAGGCAACCCTGCTTCAACATCTTTCATCGTCAAATATAAATGAGCGTAACTCAGTCACCTCTTCAATTACAACTTAGAACTGTAAATTTTTTGTTGCTTAATGATCAAGGTTATGTTTTTTTAAGCGTTGATTTTGTAGACGGTTATTAAGTTGACAGGACATTTAAATTTTTAGATGAATTTATTGGCGGTTGCAAGATCATCAAATAAAAGTATGCAAGTATTGCGATTTGGGAAATTTTATTGCTATGCAATAAAATGCAAAATAATTTCCTGGTAATATTAATAATTTCCCTCCCAAAGCGCAATAAAGCAGCTGCTTCAATAGCTATGTTGTTTTAGTTAAAACTTAATAATGACGATTCGCAAGAAAATTTTCCATGTGCAAATAGGCTTTCCCATTGTTTATCAAAATAAACCAAATATGAGACAAATGAATACCATAGGATTGAACAATTTATGTAGAACAAATTAAGTTAAACGTATTTTGAGAACTTAAAGTTAACGTTTTTATTCGGTAGCGAAGGTGTTCATGACATTCGCATATTTATATATATCTATGTAATGGGTGATTGTATTTGGTGAATTGACATGCAAATAGAAAGTTTAGCAAGGATTGTCTACTGTTTTTAAACAACTTTATTTCGCTTTTTAGGGGTCTCAAATTCCTTGGATAGCAGAGTTTTCATTGCATTGTAAGTCCGTAAATATCCAAGAGATAGCTTTTCTGTAAAGTGTTACAACAAACTAATTTCATTTTATGTGCGCAGAAAGCGTAATAAAAATGATAATCCATATCTGAGATGAATAGTAAAAAGTATCATTGTACCATGACGATTAGTTTTGCAGAAAAACATTATTTGATCGCAATTCTATTGCTTATCAAGGTACTAAAATATGAATTAATTTACAATTTGTTGTCCAATGAAACCTACCGAGCTACTTGAAAAGTATAAGCACTTCAAAGATGAATACAATTTCTGCAAGGTCAAGGTGGGCTTGCCATCTATTACACCTCACTCCATAAATTACGTTTTACAAAGGAATATAGGATCTACGATGGCGCTTTTGCTAAATTGCTATGGAGATTAGGGGGCGTCCATAAATTACGTGACGTGTTTAATGGGGGAGGGGGTCGAGCCGAGTATCACCTAATCTGATTGTGTGCTGATTGCACACGTGGCAGAAGCACACGGTGGTACTTCCACACATAGGGAGGTGCATGTGAGGGGAATAGTGGGGAGATAGAAAGCGACTTCTTTACAAGACTTGGAAGACGTGTCGCTTCTAAGGAGATCGTTAACAATAGATAAGGATTCTATTAAGTGCCCCAGAAAATTACTTTAACCACAATCCTACTATCGTTCTGCATTTTTGAATGAAAACCAAAATAAGATAGCAAAATTTAAAGAAGTAGGTTTGTAACAGAATCTGTCACTTAACCCGCTTCCACACAACATTTGTGTTCAACGGGAAAAAGTCACCAAACACAAAATTAATTCTATTATAAACATTTACACGATAAAAATTTGGCTAGTTTCATTTATTTTATTTCGAAAATTCAATAATTATTATCGTTTTCAAAAATTAATATATATTTCAAAGAATAAATTTGGATCCTCTCTTTTAAATAGAACCCAAACATTTTATATCAACATAAAAACAAAGAATCTCTTAGTGAAGTATATTTAACTTCATTTCAAACTGATTGATGTCGCAAAAATAAATTTCTTTTAATTAATTATTTTAAAAAAATTAAAGTTTCTCGAGTGATTGTTGAGAATGGCAATGGCGATTTAATTCTAATAAAAATGGCTTCTTATGCTTTTTAAATGAGAATGAAATTTTGCAGTTTTTTTTTAAATAATTAAAGTACTTCGATTTAAATATTTTTCTGAGATTTTCAATGTCTTCTAATTTCGGTATGCTGAATTTTTTTTGACGTATCACAGCCTGTAGCATTTGTAGTTTAGGATATGAAAGTGGGTGACAGACGGACCGACAGACAGACGGACTGAACTATAATAATACCTTCCACTTTTTACGTTATAAACGTAGTGTGGAAGCTAAAAATAGTGTGTTCTAGTATTTAAAGTTTTGTTTCTGTATACTAGAGTTAAAACTAAACAATATAGTTTTTTCATCACATTAAAAATTCAAAACCGTCTTCAATACAACATTAGAACAGAAAGGTCATAAGGAATTCTCATAGTCGCCGTTCACCATGGTACGCAAAAGCCACGCTTTTTCAGGAATTTCCTGCCTGTATGCATCTGACAAGAGTGAAAATTTCACGGTGCCTCAAATATCACGTGGGGGGGAGGAAGGGTCATGTCAAATATCACGTAATTAAAATCGACGTAAAATTGCGAGAAAATGTAGTTATATTCCATTAAAATTGGTTTTTGAACTTAAATTTGGCAAAATCTCACCTGATGATATTTGTCGTGGCTTTCCAGACCATATTTTAAAATTTCAGAGCTTTAAAAATCGATTTAAAACTCACCAAAAAATAAATCAAATTAAAAAAACGAATTTGGGAGAGATTACCGGGTGAGAGGGGGGGGGGTCGAAAAATCGTCAAAATAGCATCACGTGATAAATGGATGCCCCCCTATCCCCATTCTTTTTTCCTGCAGAGAAAGTTCGTAGGGTTGTTGATTATTATTCATTAATCATGAAGAAAATTCTGGAAGGCTTTTTGGTTGATTGCATAAATTATACGTTCTGATAGCGAAATCCTTCAAAACTTAACAGCTACAAGAGTGTAGATTACAAAGTAGTTTAATGCAAAAAAAACGTGTTTTGTTTAACCTTGATTCATTAAAAAATGTTTTTTAATAAATATTTAAATTTGTTGAGATTTTTATGTAAAAATAGCATAATAAGTTATCAGCTCAATGTTTTTTACGGAAACATTTGTTTATTATTGCACTTGGTGATAATAAATATGAATATTATGTAAAACATAATTACTTAATATAATTAGTTAATAACTAATAAATCATTTGTTTTAATTCTTGTACAAGTTTTACCTAATTTTGGCAAAAAAATGTATTAAAAAATACATTATCGAGTTTTTATTATTTCAAAATGTATTCTATAGCCTACTCAAAACTAAAATCCTACTTAAATTGGGGATAATGACAAATAAACGTTAAAAACACAAAACAAAATTTTATAACAAATAGGATCTCTAAGTATCCAACTCTATCTATAATATATAATAGTTTCTTATCAATAGTTAATTATTTTTATCTCCAATAAGAAATTAATAATTTGTTATATAGTATGAAAGTAAAGTGAAAACTAAATATGTTCGATCTTGTAATTCCAGTTTACAGACCGTAATTGCATGGAAAATTGATCATTTACAATGCACAGTGATAAAATATTATAAATTATGCCGTAAAGCTTAATTAATCATACGAGATCTTGTAAAGGGCAATTATTTTTAAACGAAATTGATAAAAAGAAATGAAAGAATGATTTAAATACTCTTTCTAGACACCGATTTGCGTCATCATTACTGCACATTCTTCAGTTGTTCCTTTGCAAACTCTTTTTTTATGCCATAGAATAGCTATTTTGCGAACTTAAATCTATTAAATATAATTGCAAACTAATTGAACATCTAAAAATAAGCTTAATAGTTTTAAAAAGCATTATAATAGTTAAAATGTATGTCCTCAATTCATGGAATTTCTTCTGAAATTCCGAAATGATCTTTCGTTTTCGTCTTGCAAACATTTTGTGGTTTTATTTGATTCTATATTTCGTATAAGTTTTTTTGGAGGTGTTATGCGTATTATTTTACAAATTTTACTGTATGTTAAAGCCTTTCCTCTTTAGCACATATTAAGAACACGATAATATTTTTCTTTTGCGATTTTTTCTAATCTTTTTCTTTTATTGCAATGCCACACCAATTTTGATTAAACAAATGGTAATTTCAAAACATATTTTAAAAATAACTTATAAATCATTAATTTTACACTAACTTTATAAAGTATAAATAATTATATTTGATTATTTTTTATAGGGTTACGAGGATTCTTAAGTCTTGCTAAAATTATTTCACAATTAAGTAAATACTTGTAACACTTATTTTAAGGAATAAAATGTCCGTTGTGGTCTTAAATAATAAACGGGCTTACTAACGTTTTGAAATCAAATTGCCTTTATTTGAGTTTAAGAGAAAAAAAAATTCGCAATAAAATTTAAGAGCAACAATTTTATTGTTTTACAAACTCGTCGCCTTAAGCAAACATAAAGCAACTAGAAAGCACTATTGACTTTTAATGTCATGTAAATTCTGTTAAATTTTCCACAGCTCATTACAACTACGAACGCAAATTTTCCTTGTTTATCAAGTTGCTTTAGAACTGAGATTAGGAAGCAAGCTTTCTTTTGTTTCATATGTATGGCGAAATTCGAATTATTATTCTTTCTTTTATCGAAGAGAAAGCTTCGTATTTTTCCTGTTTGGCCATGAATATTTTTCTGGACTATGTTTGATAAGAAGTTTAATGTAAATACACGGTATTTATTTATCATTAAAAATTGATAAGTTCTCACTGTCTTAAGTTTCTAGATTGATCTACATGTTTCTTAATAGATGATTTTATTTTTTTTTATTTCAAATTATAAAAATTTTTGTTTATTTTTCTTGTATTATAAGGAGGGAAAAACTGATATTAATAACGACGCTCAAACAAATATCATTTTGAAATATTTATCAGAAATTAGAATTATAAATATGCATTGGTAGACTTTGTAATATCTGGCATGCTAGACCTTAAAATTAAGAGGCAAGTTGTATAGAGTATCCATTTTCAATTCCAAAATGTTATTTTTGATTTTTTAAAAAAGGGGGATACGGTACCCAAAAATTGGTCAAAATATCGATTTTTCAGTTTTTACTTTTTATTATTTGCAATATTGTTTGAAACATTTACTGAAAGTTTCATAATGATATCGTTTGTAGTAAAAAAGTTATTAAATATTTTCTGGGTTCATTCTTAGAAGTTTGAATCAGTATTTCGTCTGCTTCCAACCTGTTTTCTCTGTTTCGCGTTTTTTCAATTCTTGTGTTTAATAAATCCCTAAGGATTTTTTGCTAATTAAGTTAGAATTTTGAAATTTTTAACCTGTGTTCTTATATAAATGGTGCACAAAATTGTGCATGGAATAAGGTATATTATGTATAGATGTTTTTTTTTAAATGTTGAATTCAATAATTTGTAATTTTTTTGTGATTTTCAGTATAAATGCATTTTACTTTTTAACTGTAGCTCACATTTTAAAATCCATGCACAGTTCTTGAACCAATAGTTTTAAAAACATACTATAAAAGTTTGGTGGAATTATTATTCTCAAAATTGAAAGGGGAGTAGCATTTTAAAAAAGTTCAAAATTTTGACTTTAAAAAAAATAATAATAAACTACTTGTAAATATTTGTTTTTATTGCTAGAAAATGTTTATTTAGAGTGAACATTATATAAAACCACTATAATTTATAAGTTTATGTTATTATTCCTAGAAATAATGTTTTGGGTACCGTATCCCCTTAAAAAAAGCTAAAATCAAACGACTGTATTTTCAAAAAAAAGCTCCTGAAAATTATTATTTTTTAAATTATATCCTTTGATAAACTCGCCACTAATTTTAAGTTTTACATATTTTTTTAACTTGTTTCAATAAACGTCTCACTATCATGGAGACATCTAGAGTGTTTTATAATAATCATGCACATAAAGTAACAAAATAGAATCATTTGAATTCTCCTTCATAAACAAGTTCAACACAAGAAATTATTTAAATATTTATAAAAATTATTGATTTTAAGTTTCGAGCCTCGAGCAACGGCAGGCATTTTTTTGGAAAAAAATGAACAAACACGCAGGAAAGTTACCGATTTTTTTACAATGTCTGTTTTAAATCTTCTCTAAAACATTTTTTGGATTTTTAATGTACCTTTTCTTTTACAGCTAGTGACTATTTACAATTAAGTGTGTCCGTTACCTCTCACAACTTTTTTTTATTTTTGCACTTGCTGAATCCAATTTTTCCCTACTTAAGCAACATTTATAAGCACTACCTTTTAGCCGAAAAATCTTTTTATTTTGTGCAAAATGTGACAAAATTTAAAAATTTTATTTTTACCTATTTTCACCTCCATGAAAATCTTCTCCAGAGATATTAGCCTCTTAAGTTTCATTTTAACGTTACGAGAATACAAAATCATTGAATCAAATTCCTCATAACACTTTTGATAATATGAATTTTGTTATCTGGTTTGCTTTGAATTGTAGACCATTGGCTAGATTATGTTTCCATACAATAAAACGAAAAGTTCAATATTACCAATCTCAAGGTACTGAGCACTCTGAACTTAAATGAACTAATTTTAAATTTCATGGACAAAGTTCATTGATGTGGAATCTGATCTTATTAAAGTAAGAAGCGTAAACGTGTGACCTTCACCGCAGCAGCGAAAGTGACCCAGAAGAGTTCGACCACCCCTGGACAGACAGACAAGTTCTACCTTTCTCTCTGGAAGGTATATGAGTGTCCATGCCGGAAAAAAAGTCCTCTGCTTTCTTTTTTTACGTGATTGAGAAAAGCTGAAATTGCCAAGGTTCGTTTTTGTTAATAGCTACTCTTTTATATTGTTCTTTTTAAACTACGATTTGGAATTGCTAGCAATCATTTTTTGTTGCATAAGAAAAGAAAGAATGTGTGTTGTTCGAGAATGTGTTAAAGAATTTAAAAAAAAAGAATAGATTAAAATCGTGATTTGAGGTACAAATTCATTGATCCCCGCGATTAGTTTTACGAAGTCCAAAATTTTAAATAATGTTACTCGCTGTTTAATATGATCACAAGTAACACGTAAATTGGGGTTTTTAGTTAAAGATTGTTTAATATAAAACTGTCGTCAAGGTGTAACATTCTATTTTGATTGTACGTTGGATTTGTACGTGCTATGTAGTATACGATGACATTGATTATCAATCTTCCAAAACACTGTAAACAATATTTATATTACCATAAAAAAGTACTATTTTTATTATTCAAATAATTTTACCAAACAACCAAAATGAAACGAATATTGGGGGTCGATTTTAAGCATTTTTGTATCAAAAATGAAAGTATACTGAACAAAGCTCCAAAATTTGTAACTTGAATTTACTGACCACTGTAAAGTGAAAATTTAAAAAAAAAGCGGCACACGTTTTTTTTTAAAGTTTAAGAACTGGTCCTTCTATATATGCACATAAAGAAAAAGAACAGGTAATGGATTATTTTGACAAATCTTTTAGGACTTAAGGAATTGAAGGGCACTTGGGGATAATGAAAAAAAATCCTGATGTCCAAAAATAGATTTTACCTTGCTTCTGTCCATCCCATCATCGGTTGGACATCTTTTGGGTCGGAAGGTCACTTGAACGGGAAACTTCGCCGCGTTTCGCAAGGCCGATACCTGTTAGGACACACTCGGACAATGGGTTACGGCTCGGTCCGGTATTCAACCTCGGGTTATGTATCAAATAAGTCGTAAAAGGGTCAAACACCCTCCCGGATGGCAGAAGATTGGAAATGATCATCACGGTAATGTGTCATTAGAAACGTAGGGTATTCCTTGTAATCGATAACTGCCCAAGGGTGAGTAGGTTATTACTATTTATTTTCTTGTTTGAGGTAATAATAATAATACGCGCTGGAACTGGTTACGTGAATCTTGAGAATCTTTAATGCTTTGTATTGAAGGGCATGGCTGATGAAGGATCTTAGATTGTCTACGTGCTCGATTCTGAAATAAATTTAACCTTCGACGTTATAGTAATTCATCATTATAGAATCAACCAACCCTATTGCTTTAGGGTGAAAGAGTATATTTCTTTTCTACCCACATTAAATTTTTTTAACTACGTATCGTTTTCAAGAATTATTGATTGCTTCGCTTTTAGGTAACACTAAAATTCATATCCATAAAGCATTTTTGCCAGGTATGTATGTGCGATAATGAAACTTATTTGAATTTAACTCTTGAAAGCAACTGAGTCATTGCTATATGTATCACATTTTTGAAGATATTATTTAAAAAGGATTCCATAACATTAATCTTCTTAATAATTAATTTAATATTCGACTTCGTTGAGTTAAAAATTTTGGCTCAAATGTTATTTTTTTTAATTTCTTAACGTGAAATGTACATAAAGTGATTTTCTAGAAATAATTATTATACATAATCAGTCTAAATTTGTAAGGGTGCTGAAACTGTTAATCTCCATTTTGAAGTACTTAATAATAGTGAATTAGATATCCATTCTTTCAACTTTACAGAAGGTTAATCGAATTTTAATTACCCTTGTTTTTGTCTTTGTAAGCGGTTACGGTGAAATAATTTTAATTCATATAATCATAGAGTATTGATTTAAACACCTTAACAATTGGGTAAACATTGAAATTCTACGCACAAAACGTTAAACGAAAAAAAGAAAAGAAAAATTTAACAATATACCACTTGGTTGAGACAGTTTTTTAAAGCGTACTTTCGGTAACCAACTTTCACCAAACTTTCTCAATATTGGCCTCCAAAACTGTCAAGGAAATTTTACATTCAACCTTCTGATAACATGAAACGCGTTGCACGAAGTTTACTAAATTATTGTAAGCGATAGGGTTTCTATGATTTCTCTATGACTTGAAATATCCTTGACAATAAATGACATTTTATATGAAAATGAATAAATTTTGGTTAACTTTTGTATTTCCTCGGTTGTTTTTATTATTAAAGTCTTCAAAGTATACAAAAATTGATTTAGATCGGATACTTACTATATCTTATATATAAAAATTAATTTTAGGTTTCAGTAACATAAAATGAGTTAATGAGTTTAATCTAAAGATATGTCAAAGCCATACTTAGACAACTATAAAATAGTAACATAAAATGGATCTAAAACTCGTGTTATACTTTTTCTTTGATATCTTACTGGGTCACATTTCCAAACAAATATTTTGTAAAAGCTCATTTTGAATTTAGAGATTCAGACGTTTCAACAAATCTTAGAGTTTACTCAAATTTCTTCTCTGATTCGTCAACTAGACATTTCCTTTTAATAGCTGTTTATAAGTAGCTAGATGTATTTCAAAATGGACACACAATTTTTTTTTCTAGTAACTACGTAACATAATCTGGGGTAAGTTTACAAATTTCACACAAAGGAACGTTCCTCCGAAAGATCATAAAAAGCACCTCAAAAAACCCTCAAGCTCAAAATTTATACGAGTTTCTAGAATAACTTACTCGAGGCCAGGTTATGTGAAGAGTTGTTTGCATAGAAGAGATAAGAAGAAAATAATGTTTTTAAACTGTAATTTCTGATTTAAAACTATAATTTCTGGTCAAAAAACTATAATTAAGTTTTAAGATGCTTTATAGTCTAAGGATATCAATTACAGTATACCTAAAATCAAATATTAAAACATTCGCTAGCAAAATTTAATTTTTAGTCGATATTGTGTACATTAGGTCTGGTATCATGCATTAGGTTTTGATCGAAGGGCTTCAAGTTCAAGGCTACAAGAGAAGCTGAATTAATTTTTTGTAAATCCTATTATTCTGTGCATGAAATACCGAGAATGCACAAAAAATAGTTCAATAATATCATTAATTCATTAATTTCATTAATTCATTAATTCATTAATTTCATTAATTCATTAATTTCATTAATTCATTAATTTCATTAATTCATTAATTTCATTAATTCATTAATTTCATTAATTCATTAATTTCATTAATTCATTAATTTCATTAATTCATTAATTTCATTAATTCATTAATTTCATTAATTCATTAATTTCATTAATTCATTAATTTCATTAATTCATTAATTTCATTAATTTTTTTCTTTCAAATTATTATCAATGCCTCTACGTGAGAATAAATCAATATCTAAGCGCCGATGTTCAAAATTTGCTTTTCTTTAATATTTTATAAAATATAAAATAATCTTTTATTAATTTTTTTATTGAAATCAAATACTTTTATGTAACTAACAATACAGCAACGTCTTAAAGACAAAAGTATGTATTTACGAACTTAATTCAATTTTAAATCTACCAACCAATTAAAATTATACGCATGACAAATAAATAAAAAGGACAAACCGTTTTAATTAGAAGTCTGTCTCAGTTTTAAATAATTCATAACAAATATTTAAAAGCCTGCTTCCTTATGTCCATTCGTTTAGTTTATCATCAAGGTAAAAGAAAACGTTTTGCGATAAAACTAACTTCTCTGTCTAAAAATGTACCATTGGTGTAAAAATTTCCCGCTTCGTTCTAAGAATACACAACTCAACTCGTGTATAATATAGTAAAGAAATTTACGAAATGTAGACACACTTGTTGAATTATTATTTCCGTAACTTGATCACAAAGGACGAATATGTCTGACCTTGGGTCAGGTCTCTCATGGGTCAAGTAAAGATGGATATTTGAATAAATTTCGGTAAAAAATTTAATCCCCATCTGAAATTTGTTGAAATTGTATGTCTGACGATGTATGAAAGTTACTCCTCAAAATATAAAAGGCACTGTACAGATAATTGCCCATTTACGTTGGTCTCGGGTGGCATAATGTATATTTTTAAAAATTGAATCCCCAATAACATAAAAAATTTCACAACATCCTTTTAATTATTATTCTGAATATTTAAGTGTTTATGAATAAATTATATGCTGCAAGACTCCCATAGTTTTCCCTGATGATTTATGGTTAAGGTTACTTTCTTTTTGAATAAACATAAGTAACAAATCACATAAACGTCACATAAGTTAGTTTTGACAATTAACATCAACAGACAACCACATTTTTATGCCATACAATATTTTACTAATAGCATGTTGCTTTAAACGTACGACTATACAAGGATACGTACATACATTTGAGACAAGGACAGTCTCTAATGAGATATGTTCTAGGCTCCCCGTCGATTAACATTGCTTTGAAAAGTTCTTGTCCTGTTATTTTTACCTTCAGTAAATGACTTTAGAAAGTTTTCTGACGTATTAAGTTCTCTAGAACTTTCACAGTGCCTTTGGAATGTGTTTTTCATTCTTTTGTTAATAAGGTTTATGACGGAAAAACCATTTCTTAGTTTGTAATTGATTATTCAACTACTTCAACTCATTAATACTTGAAGGTCAAAACTTATTACATATTTAACAGTTTTATGATTACCTAAACTTACTAAATTGGATTTCAGATAAGATAATTAATCAAATATTTTGTCTAAAATTAACAAGTGATAGTTTCCCCCATATAAAATTAATAAAATAAAGTAAAAATAAAATTTCGTTTTTTTCGTTATAAGCTAGTACATACAAATTTGATACATGTAGGAGTATTTAGCGTTCAAAAAAATAATTTGTCTGATCACAAAAAAATGTACGTTGATTTTTATAACTGATAAAGAACTGGAATGATTTCCATTGCATTTTTAAGACTCAAGGTGTAAAAGGATATTCGGATGAACATTTTAACTTTTTGTTTTGATTTTAAATCTTTCACTTACTGCCGATAACTGATTTCCTAGTTAAGATCATTTTTTAAAAGAAATTATCGTTATTTTTAAATTTCCGAATTCATATTACGTTTTATATTAGTTCAATTTAAAATCCTCACTAATACTTTGTCCTCATTTCTAAAGTAGCCAATTTCTGTAAGTTTTTTTGTAGTTTTTTTCTACCCTTAATAAAATCAACGACTTGTAGCGTTTAAATTTATCTAGAAACAAACTTTCAAAACTGTCTCTTTCTTTTAAATGGCCATTAAAGGAGGTAAAAAAAATTAGTTTTGTTACATTACATTCTTTGTAACTTTTCGTTGAGATTAACCTAAAGCGTTTCGTGAAAAATAAAATAGTATTGCGTTGTAGGGCAGAACGTAATCTACGTTTGCTTTGTTTCTAGTAAGCATTTGCATTTGTAACTACATTGTAAACCATATAGAATGTTTAACTATAAGTTCTGTCTTTATATAAAAAAGTTAAAATGTTCGCAATTTCTTGTATTTAAAATACGGGGTTGCGAAGCATTAAAATAAGAAAAAAATGTGCGCTTTTTTCACCTCACAAACACTACTAAATCCAAATAGTTAATTAATTGTACTATTAATTCCATACAAAGCACGATATTATGATATTTTTTAACGAACTTATACTACTAAAATGTTAAAATTATCATGAAAATGAATCAAATAAAAATTTTCAACAAATGAAAAAGTATTTAAACATTTTTGAGCTGAAGTTATATATTTTTTTTAAATTTATTTCTTATAAAATAAATGTGCCTTTGATTTGATTTTTATGATAATTTTAACACTATCTAAAAGTACCCGCTTCTATGAATCTCTTTAAAATCCTATATTTAACCAACAGCTAATAACTTAATCGAAAATATTGATGAAAAGAACGGTGGCAGCAGTTAAGTTTAACTTCTACCGAGTTTGCGGAGTTTGGTTCCTCCAAAATTTTTACAATGTAGCAAAAGCCTACATTCATTTATCAGGATCATTAAAGGTCATTAATTGACAGACCAGCCCCATGTATATCATAGCTGTTTCCAAAATGGGGAACAATTGACAACTATCAACCTCGCACAGAATGAAAATCGGATTGCAAAATCGCAATATATATATGGGTATAGGAATTTGAAATTTTGTAAAATTTGAACTAAAAAACAGCTATTGCGTAACTCGGACAGTTAGCTGTATATTTTTAGGTTAGCTAATGCTTAGAAATAGTTAGTGAAATATGCTCTGGCGAAACCATAATTTTGTATGGCGACGGGAATATCCGGAAGAAATCTGTTTTCAAACCAACAAAAAAAGCGCCACCCAAACGAATACAACATAATGTTCTTTAAAAGTTCTGTTTGAAATCTTGCCGTCACACTCTCATTACAAAATTTAAAAGAATCATAACTTTGCAAACAAAAAATACATAAACTTGTAACTATGGTCACATTCTATAAATGTTGTTTTTAAGACGATTTTTTTGTGTGTGGGGGGGGGGGGGGGGATTTCAATGCTCTACATCCAGAGTCTTTGTAGGTCAGATATACATGCAAACTTTGCGCTTTATAGTTAAGATAGTTCTTTTTTAAGTATAAGGTTTTTGAATAATTTTTTTACTAAAAACTTCCTAATTTCATAATAATTATGTGTTTTGTTCAATGAAACTATTTTTAAAGTGTATAAAAAGTATAAATTGTATTTGTAAAAAAGTCAACAATAAACTTTTATGATATAAATATTTACTAAAAATTAATAATTAAAATTCTATATTATAATTGTGTCAAACCAAGACTTACAAAAAAAAATTCAATTATATATTAAAAAAAAGATTTAACTAAGATAACATATTTATGCAATTCTTGCATGCTAAAATTGAAAAATATATATATTTAAAAATACTATTAGGAAAGTTTTTCCTTAATCATATTGATAAAAACTTAAAAAAACGGATTCCGAAAAAAAGATACAATTTGAACGTAAAATATGTAAAAGAACACGATTTATAATGTATGCTACTAGCATTATTTTAAAAGAAGATCTTTGAAATAAATAGCAGATTTTGCGTAATGAGGCATTGTTCTAACTTACGTAATGTCATTTAATCGTTCTTTTGTTATCGATAGTAAGTAACAAACAAAATCGACTTCCTTTTACATTTACACAAATCAACATAAGATTATTCATTTATACTGAAACTTAAAATGTGAACTCATGCTTTTATCTCGCATGAATTGCATTTTGTTAAAAAAGAGTTTAGTGATTACCTTTTTTTATGAATTTTTAATCTTTTAGTGCGACTTATTTTTATAACAATGTTTAAGGTAACTGTTTTAGTAATTTTTCATTTTGCAGAATGTTGTTAACAATAAAATTACACTATTACTAAGATAACTACAATTTAAACGCATCAATTTCTTAACACAAAACTAATTTTAAAGAGAAACAATCTTAGCCAACAGTTTAATGACTTTCAAATGAATTTAATAGAGAGCATTATTAATGATAAAATTGCACTACATTCGTCAAAAGTAACTAAAATTTCTAATGTATCGATTACTTTACACAAAACTAATTAATATAATCGGATAGTCAGAGTTCGGATAATTGTAGTTATGTACATAGTCTTGGCGCATAGATACAATGAATATAATTCAATGGTATGTATAATACAATTAAAAATCAACGCGAGAAACGCAAGTGATATTTTTAATATTTTTGATGTAGGGCTATTTCAAGGCTGAAAACATGTCTTGTCATCAACACTAAAAATAATATAACAGATAATACATCTAAAGCATACCATCCATCATGCATCATACATAGCATGCATTCCATCGTTTATATTACTTTTAAGTGAGTTTTCACTATAAAACTTCACTATTTTTTTCAAAATTCAACTAAATTTTCTAATGCGTTAGATTTCAGACAAAATCTAAAGCTAATATAACAGGTAAAACATCTAACCTATCTAATAATTGGTGACTTTCAAATGACCTACCATTAAGCAAATTATTAACGCTCAAATGACACTATTTTCTTCAAAGGATGACTACATTTTCTAATGTATCAAGATTTTAAAACAAAACATTGTAATCTCAACCAATGTTGTTGTTGTTGTTGTTGTCGTGTCCATGTTGTGTGCAAAAACTAGATGGATCCGAATCTGTCGTAGACAGCTTTCGCTATTTCTTCTGCATCTTCGGAGAGAATTAAAATTTCTGGGTCTTCAAAGCCAATCCTGAAGAGCCTGGCTTGAATTGCTGGGCAGCCAAAGATATGCTGCGGGGACAGTTGGACACCAGGACAGTTTGGGCAGTTTGTGGAGAAGTTTCTTTGTCCTTCCGTTGAGATTTTCATTCCTTTTGAATGTTTTGTTCGTAGTCTGGCTGGTATTATTGAAGATATTGTACGGTTACATTTTAGAGCAGGGATGGAATATTTAAAATTATTTTTGATAAGTCTACGGCTGGCAACTGCATTGGCGTCAACGAGAGTTATGAGGTTAGAGGAACGGGGGCAAGCTCTTGATTCTTTGGCAAGCTCATCGGCTTTTTCATTTCCAAGGATGTTAACATGAGCTGGTATCCACTGTAACGTGCAGGTTTTCTTGGCTGCGATGACTTTGTTGATGGATAGGATTATTTCATGGCTGATTTGGCACTTGCCCTTCTGAATGGTCTGCAGGGCAGATCTTGAATCAGAAAGGATGGTAATGCCGCTGGATCTGTGGATGCTTTTGGACAGGAAAATCTCCAACGCGCTCTTGATGGCAACGAGTTCGCATGTATAGTTGGAGGCAATTTTCCCTACAGGAATTTTGTGACACTCATTTTCATCGCCTGGACCCGTTAAGAAAATTCCTGCACCTCCTCCTTCAAGATTTGAATCGGAGCCATCTGTGTAGGCTAATACTAAATTTTGGGCTTTGGTGGTGAGTTCATTGATGATATGGACGCCTTTTTCTTTAATTATCGAGACCGGTTCTTTTTTGGTGCAGGGTCGTAGGAGGTTTAGGTTTACGATTGTCTGCGGGTGAAGGTGCAAAGTATGAATAGGTTCTTTCAGAATTTCAAGTGACTTATGCTGGAGGTTGATATCTTTCCTGATTTCCAGATCATGCTGTAGGGTTGAGGATCTTTTAAGCCTGGATTTTTCGCTCTATGCTTTGAAAGTTATATTGGAAATGTGGTTTTCAGGTAGGCTCCGTATGTTATTTGTGAATTTAATTGTGGATAATTTTCTTCTGTTTTCCAAAGGAGTTAGGCCGCATTCCTTTTCAGCTTTGATGTTATTCGTTGATGAGACAGCTCCAATGATGATTTTTGATGCCCTGTACTGTATCCTGTCGATCTTTTCTCTTGCAGTGGGCATAGCTGGTGCCCAGATGATTCAAGAATGGGCCTGACTATGGAGGTATATGTATTAAGAAGGGTCTTTGGATTTGATCCCCAGGATCCACCGCAAAGTCTCTTAAGGATGTTAAGCTTTTTTTAGTGCTTTATTTGAGACATGCTTGAGGTGTTGCGAGAATCTGAGCTCTGCGTCAAGAGTGAGAACAAAGTCCAACCTCCCGAGGCTATGGCAACCCCACCTTCCATGAATCTCAACCAATACAACACATAAAACATCTAAGTTATTTAATAGTTTAATGACATTCAAAGGGATTCCCACTAAGCGAAAAGCGATCCTATTCTGGAAATTTCCATGAAAACAACACACGCGAAAAACAATAGATAAACGAGATGAGATTCATATCAGATTAAAGAATCGTCATTATTAATGGTTGCAATCATTGCCTATGGAGCTTCCTTGTTCAATCATCGATCGTTTTTTACGACCTTCAACCCTTTACATGAACTAGTAACGCACATGTAAGAAACTGTGTATCTGCTGACACATGTAACATTAAATCAGGGACAATATCATATTCTATAGAAATGTAAGGTTGGTCACAGAAGACAAGATTGGAAAAAAATTACATATTTGGGCGACTAGGACAAACCATATTATCGGAATACAATCATAACCACTTCTAAAAGAGTAAAAAGAAAAACAATATTCGTGGTCTTGTAGTGAATGTTGCTGGCTTGTTGCATTCCATTAAAATATACAAAGAAAATATTCAATATTGTAGAGATAATTATTTCAAAACTTCCATAATAATTTGATTAATATGGTCCCAAATTTTAACACTTTGTGTGCAAACTAATTTGAGAGAGCCTTATTTTTTTCACAAAGGTTACTGAGAACTTCTTATTCTTGACAGTAAGGCGTAAGTCTAAAATATTCTAAATTTGAAATCAATCGAAACATTTTTTATGAATAAACCTTCTTACGTAATTTGCTTATCAGGGGCAATTGAATATCCTCACGGTTAAAAAAAATCCATTCCGTTAAATTACTTAAAAATTAGTAGACAGTTATATCTCTAGAATCCCTTCTGAAACTACATTTTAAAAATAAATCTTTGAATATGTTTAATTTAGATAAATTACCACTGTGTCTACATGTCAAACGGATAATTGCTTCGCATCACGATACAGGGACAAAGAGAAATTGCATAACGATCCTTCAAAAGTTTTCCTAGTGGTATTTTAGAGGCTAAAAAGACATCCCTACTAAGGATTGTAGTTTTTCATATTTTGTGTATTTCCCAAATTTTTAAGGCTATTTGTCTATTTTTGTCTAACGTAATACTTAAATATTATAAGCTAAATTTAAAGGTGGTTATCTATTTTTGTACGAAGTTAAATTTTAATATCATAAGCCACAATGAAAAAAAAGGCACGAACTTTTTAAAAGGTTTTAAAGTTAGTGGGTGACATATATTATAAATACTGTAGTTGACCTGTCATGTGCTATACGTGAATTAACAAGTGCAATATCCTTAAAAAAAATTCTCAAAATTTGAAAAATCAATTAAAAATATTTTTTGTTAAATATATTTCGTAACTATGTCCTAACTTTGTTTTTAACCCGCGTGAAATAAAACAAATTTGTGACTTTAAGTCGTAAATTTTTTTAATTTAGGTTAGGGAACATTTGAATTTTATTCTATTAGAATAGTAATCCGTGTAACTCCTTCATAAACTCAGCAGAGAGAGACTTACAAGCTTGAGAAACAAGAAGTTTTGAGTTTCATCATAGTTTTTATGTGAAGTAAAAGATAATACGATGCTTTAACAGTGCATTTTGAAGTACAGTTTGAAAACCAAAGATAGTGCATGCTTTCGAACATTAAACTTTCATAAATTTATTATTTAGCTTATACATTTTAAACTGACTTTTAATTTTATATATAATGCATTTGGGGAGGGGGGTACCGCAAAAGCCCATGAGGCCGAAAAGCAAGCTCTGCAAGTAAATACATTACACTCTCAAAAATTCTTTCTCAATTGACTTTTTTGCCGGTAATATTTCCGTTATTTAGTGAATGTTTTAAAGGTACCGCGCTCGCTTATGTGCATTCGTCAGAAACCAATATGGTGTCCATTCATGGAAATATACCGGAAACAAAGTTGCTAGTAAAATTCCCCTTTAATTGAAGGAAGAAGTTTCGAGAGTTTGTATATAACAGTTTTACTTTGCATATTTTATGCGAAGGATGGAGAAAATTCTACAAGAAAAAAATACTCACTACTCATGGGCCAGGCCTTCACCTGCTTCAATGCTGAGGAAAACTGGAGAAGGGCAGTGAGACATGAGGTGGAAATGTCTTTCTTGTACACCTCCTTCATGAGGGTAGGCGTTGCCTTCCTCATGATCTTCTGTATCATCGACTTCACGTTCTTCTCCATTGACATCCACTTGTCGCGGGGTTCCTCAACGTCGGCTCCCCAGCTCGCCGCGAACATCAGCAAGCAAGAACACAGCAGAAGTAGTGTAAACGGCTTCATTTCGAGAAATTTGTCACAGACAAGTCACAGTTGTCGTCTGGTAGTTAGTTGAATGACAGGACAAAAAAAATCGAATGTTGTCTTTCTTGTTTATTTTAGTTTAAAAGGCAATCAAAACCATTTTTAACAATTCGAACTGTATTCTGGAGCTGTTATTAGGTCTTCGAAGACCTTCAAAAGTCAAAACACTGTTGCCTTTCAACAGTGCAGCCACCGCCAACAGTCAAATTTCGAAATCAAAGTTATCTAATATGACATTGATTAATCTAATTCGTCAAACAAAACCAAATCAATATTGAACAATATACCGTCCAAAGATGACAAAAGAAACTGATGAGTCTACAACATAAAGAAAAGAAGATCTCCAAAGTTGACGGATGTCCAATATCTGGATGACAAGCCAGAAAGGAGATGTCCGATCTCTTGAGTCGAGAGAGTAAAGATGCTCAACGGGAAGTGATGCCGCGGAGGAAAAAGGGTTGGAGACTTGTTCTCGGTTTTCTTTTTCTTCAAGGACAAGGTGAAATTGAAAAGGTGAGGGGGGATGGGGGGCAAAACAAGCTACGCGGGCCTCCGGGTTTGTTTGGGACGTACGCTCACCTGCGTGGATTACTGAGTTTTCTTTTTTAAAAAAATGATAATTTTATTTATTACGGGAAAGTAAAAACTTCCTCAATGTTTCTTCGTTTTTAATGGCTCGTTTAAATTCCTCAATGACGTATCTTTGTGGTGACGTATCTTCGCAGAAATAATTTATGTTGCGTCAATATAGTATGAATATGTACATATGTTACTTTAACCAAGTTCTATAGATGATTGAAGACTTTTTTTTTTATCAAAATATGAACTTGTTTTGAAAAAAACTTTTGTTTTTGACTTAAAAGCTTTTATCTTCTTTTTCGCGTAAATATTTCTTTTAACCACCTAAAGGATACAGGCGTACAAAGATGTCAACTGACAGTCATGTTTTCTAGAAATACACGCATATTAAAAAAATTATTTTAAAAAAACATCATTTTATTACATTTAAAAACATTGAGTTTTGAGGGGTTTAAAAAACTATTTACTACAGAAATAAAATTTGAAAAATAGAAAAAAATCATTATTGAGTTGATAATATAAATCTTAATTTCATGCAGTGAAACAAACTTTACACTTTCACCATCCCTTATAGGGAAAATTATACTATATTCTATCATAATGAATAATAGAACCCTGAATGTTACGTTAGCATTAATATGAACCTGTATCGAAAAATCTTTAGTTAAGCTTCTGTGACTCTTTAATAAAGTTTTTTTAATTATGGCATTTAGCAGAATCAGCAATTTTCAATGGAAAAACTACACAGAAGTACTTTGAAAGCCAATTTTCACTACCAACAGTAGCAAAAAACATTAGTTAAATAAACTTATCAATTGTTAGACACAGATTTTGTTTTTTAATATTGTGAGCAATATATATAAAATCATTCGTTATGCCGTTTTCGTCTTTTAACTAATTAAAATACATAAAAAAAATTTGTAAAAGTTTATGCTGCCATAAAAAAATAAATTACCCCTTTTACCATTGATTATCGACAATTAAATATCTTATTCGGAAAATTAAGATTATTAAACTTTTATTGTATTAAATTGCAATTAAATTTAAATCATTTAAGATAATGAATATAAACAAGTATGTTTGTAACAGAATCTGTCACTTAACCCGCTTCCACACAACAGTTATGTTTAACAGGTAAAAAGGCTCCAAACGCAGCATTAATTCTGTATTAATCATTTACATGCTAAATTTGGCTAGTTTCATTTATTTTATTTCGAAAATTCAATAATTATTTACTTATCGTATGCAAAAATTAATTTATATTCCAAAGAATAAATACGTAATATTCCTGCTTTTAAATAGAATGAAAATATTTCATATAAATATACAAAGAATCTCGTAGTGAAATATATTTGACGTCATTACAAACTGATCAATGTCGCAAAAATAAATTTATTTTAATTTATTGTCTAAAAGAATTAAAGTTTCTCGAGCGATTGTTGTGAATGGCAATGGTGATTTAATTCTAATAAAAATGGCTTCGTATGCTCTTTAAATGAGCATGCAGTTTTTTAAATAATTGAAGTAATTCGAATTCGAATTCTTTTCTGAAATTTTCAATGTATTCTAATTTCGATGCGCTGAATTTTTTGACGTATCACACTTGTCCGTAGCATTTGTAGTTTGGAGTTTGAAAGTGGGTGACAGACGGACAGACGAACTGAACGATTATAATACCTTCCACTTTTTACGTTATAAACGTAGTGTGGAAGCTAAAAGTATCAAACTTAACTCCTGAAATTCCCATTTTTTTTCTTAATTTATGTCTTAAGGATAAAACATGGATTTCTGGGCACATGTTGAATTATGATTTTCTTTATTAGATTTGACATGACAATACCTGAACGATTTAACCCTGAATGGGTTTAAGAAACTAAAAACGCTAAACAAAGTATTTTATTAATTTTCCTTATTTTCCCTGTTTTGAATCTTCTTCCTCTGCACAATCACGTACACAGCAACGACTATCAAACCAGGAAATATAAAATTACAACAAAACTATACTTTCTCTGCAACAAACTTTAATTTTTTCTTTCAATAACTGATAAGAAAAAATAAGGTAATGAAAATATTGCAATAAGGTCGATTATCCGAAACGGAGATCTTGTGTTCTCTGCAAGTTTTGGAGGGCAGCTGATTCCGAAAAGGTGGTTTTTGAAAATTGGTCCTTCTGTCAGTCTGTCTGAAACCAATCTACACCTCGAACTAAAAGAGCTACGAACAAATTTTGTGCAAGAGTACGCAGTACTTGTCGGAAGTCATACTACGATTTCCCAAAAAATCGCTTATGCGCAGACATTAGCTAACATATAACTTTTTTTTTAAATGGTATTGCTGAAAATCGAAAAAAGATACAGACTTCAAATTTGGTACACGAGTTCCCACTACCTGTAGATTGTACCTGCCTTGGATTAAAAGGATTAAAAGTAATTGAAAATCCTTATACGGTATATAATTACCTTTACATGTATTGATATAGTGAGTGGCAATTGAAAGTAGTGTAGTGTTACACACCCCTAATTTTCAAATAAAGCGTGCATTTAATTGCAGCCAATTATTTTATTCAAAAGGTCACGAATGCAACTAACTGAACACGAAAATTTCTAACCTGGTTAAAGTCGCTATCATTGTCAAAACTTGTTGAACCAGACACAAGTCACCCGTCTCAGGTGACAATTTTTCAGCAAGGCCGTTTTCTTCGTAAAACTAAATACCTTCTAGGGTTCGATCCATTGCAGACGTCAATAGTAACAAATTAAATTATAATTTCGCCATTGGAACGTCCTTTTAAAGGTTTAGAACAAATTAAACTGAAAAACAATATAATTCAGTGATTTTTTTCCTATTCAATTAATTTTATGGAGCGATGAAATCTAATCCATTAAAATTAAACACTTACATAATATACGCAAATAAAAAGGGTCACGAGATCCTTTCACGGTACTTGCCTAAAATTTTATGGTTAAGCCATCCGAATTGCTTTTAGTACATCCTTTGGTCCAGCGAAAACAGTAATTAGCAAAAATAAAAGGCTATTTTATTGATGATTTAAAGCTGAATGTATGTTTGGATAAACAGTAAAAAATACATAAAATATTTAAATGTTATTTAAAAGCATTTTAAAAGATGGAACTATTGCAAATTACTGATTTAATAAAAAACAAAGAAGCTAGTTCTTATTCTCCAACAAACATTAAAAAACTACATTGTGAAAAAAATTAAATTACGCATCCAATGGATATGTAATTACGTACTATCCATAGCAAAAACTAAACAAAGAATCTAGATATTTTTGAAAAGACATATGCCAAACTATTATGTGAAAATGCAATAAATTACGGGTCTTTGAGTATCTATAAGTATAAGCACAAACGAAATATATACGTGTTTCGAAAACTTTTTATTTCTTAAAATGATTTGTCCGAAATGAGAAGTATTGATACAAGAAATAGACATCGTAAAAAAAAACTTGTTATATTAAAGAAAATTTCTGGCTGTAAAGTTGACAGAAAATATCCGTAATGGTACGAAAAATATTTGTACAAAATTTTCCAGTAGCAGAGCCATGCAGAAAATATTCGTACATAATAAATATTTTCTGTAGCTCGGTATGCGTTAAAAATAAAAGGTGAGCCCATGACCCGAAGACGACAGCATAGGAGTCAGGCGCGTCGACCACTACACCATCGCGGCTACGGATAAAGTTTGCGCATTTCTTTTTATTTTAATCATAAAGGAAAAAATCTGATCTCAACAGGTTCAATCTGTAGCAGTGGGAACAGATATTACCCCATGAGAATGCGTTTTTTGACAAATTGATATGTAATTTTGCAGTCAACTGCAGTGGTTTTTGAAAAGATATTTTTTAAGGAAAATAACGTAGATATTCTGTTTTCTAACAATTTTTCTTCAAAACACAAAGTTTTTCAAGCAATTATGAAATTTTACTTACTTCAAAATATCCAAAATTGCATAAATAAAGATTGATCGCGAGGTTTATTTAAAAATACTCATCGATTGCATAATACAAAACAATTCCTTTTTTTAGAAATTTATTGTTTCAAAGTTCCTAAGCTTAATAAACTTTACAAAGTTCTTGATTCTGAAAATTGATAATTAAATAAAACAGATGTTATATTTTTGCTACATTTTATTAAATACGATTCATTTAAGATTGTTATAGCAATTATGTTCGTTACCCTCGCTGCCCCATGAAAACCTTTTGTGTGTGTAAAAAATTACTTTCAAATAGAATTGCTAAATACGAAAAAAGAATCACTTTCCTACTACACTTTAGCCTTTTAATAATAAATGAAAGAAGAGTGTAAGGACATTTTCTGTGGACTTAAACCCTTTTTACATTTACTGATTCAAATTAAGATTTTTAAAAAAAGTCAAAAGGCAATAACTGTCTCGGAACTGGAACTGTCGGATAACTGGAACTCGTAGAAACTATTTTGTAAAGACACAAAATCGTTGCGCTATTTGTTTTTCATACGATAGAACTATAACCATGTTTGATGCAAATATAAAATTAATACTATATCATAAATATTTCAATTAAAAATAAACAAAAAAAATTCAAATCAATATCTTAACTCACATCACATCTAAAAAGAGATTTTTAAGAGCAGGGTATGATCTAACATAAAGCCGGTTAGGCCCGGGCTTAGAGTAAGGAGATTTTATGCTACATTTTGTGAGCCTCTGAAATTCTGGTATTCTTGGGTCCAACATTGATAATAGCTTAACTTTCAAGACACATTGACCTACCGTGTGATTGCCTTGGTCTAATCAATGTTTTAAGGAAGCTGACAGGATTGAGTTTATAAAAAGATACGGCGAAATAGCACCCTCATACTGGCAATCATACAAAAAACAAATCCGTAAAGTTAAGGGGACTCCCAAAATATTTTTTGCCTATAGTCGTTATCATCCTAGATGAGCTCATGATTAAGAGAATAAAAATAAATATTATTTATTGTATAGGTAACATGTAATGGATGCAATTTTTTTCAAAACAACAATAGAAATTTGATAATATTATAAATGATTCCTAATTATGGACAGTTATAGAGCAATTTAAGTTGGAAGAATCTTCTTTTTATTACAGAAATGTCAGCATTTATTTCCTCCTGACAATTTGTTTCAATGTCGCCCCTTCTGACAACGATCATCATCTTCCTTATTTTTGAATTTCCACCCTAGATGGTATTTCCAACCCTAGATGGTAAAACTTATTATCTTGATGATGTCATCTAATTTTTAGTATTTTCGGTATAGAGAGTAAAGCAGAATTCATATCTGAAAAGCATTTATTAAAAATTTGATAAATGTTTCGATAAAACAATATTCGCTGACTTGTTTTTGAAATAAAATCTTCAATTTATGTCCTGTGGAGTTTTGATGCGATTCTCCTTCTTTGAGGAAATTATTCCTAAGTATGAGAAGACTAAAAAATTGCATTTAGTTTTATGAGGAAATGGTTAACTATTTATTCTTACATAAGAGCCATACCGTATTAAAAGATCTAATTTTTTTCTGTGTTCATGGTCAAATTTCTATATATGGGTACTTCAAAGTAAAAGTTAGCAAATTTAAACAAAAATTAATACGTGATTTCTTTTAAAACAATATTATTATAAAATTTGAAGGACACATAAACTGCTTAAAAGAATGTAGTAAATAGTGTTGAGATAAAAATGTATAGAATAGTTTTAAGATTAATTTTTGAAACATTTTAACATGAAATTTTGATATTGATGATTGCATGTTGAAAATTATAATTAGAGTTCAAATAGTTTTTGCGAGCGCCTTTTTTTTAGAGTTTGATTTCTTGAAATGGGTTGTACTATTTTCTGCTACTGTGAGTTATGAAAAATATTTTCTACGTGTTTTATTTGCTGGTTCGTTATTGGGAAGACCTCGCCCTATTGAGTTGTAATAGGCTTTTGTGGCAATCTTCACAATCTCACCAAACATGTCGACAAGCTCACCAAAGTCGCCAAACAATTGTGCCAAATGAGCTAAATTAGTTTTTTTTTTTTGCTTCCTTATTAAGATTTTGCCTTGAAATATTGTTATTTTAGAGTTATAAATCAATTAGCTTAGCTGGAATTAAGTAAAAAATAACAAAAGGGTTACCTTATAACAGACTAAATAGTGAATAATTACTTGAATACAGTATGAGTTTTATTTTTTAGACCTTTCGAAGAACGGGTATTAATTTGCTAGTTTTAATATAAATATCAAAATCCTATATAATCAATTTAAAAGTCGTACAAAATATTTAAAAATCCTATTAAATAAAAACATTAAATTAATACTTAAAAAGTTATTTTCCTCTCGCTATAAATAAGAGAATGAGTCCTTATTAGAAAGCAATTATAACATACAACAAGAAATCTTTTTAACTTTAAACAAGTAGGTTTGTAACAGAATCTGTCACTTAACTCGCTTCCACATATTTGTGTTTAACAGGAAAAAACGCGCCAAACACAACATTAATTCTATATTTAACATTTACAAGCTAAATTTGGCTAGTTTCATTTATTTTATTTCGAAAATTCAATAATTATTACTTATCGTTTGCAAAAATTAATTTATATTTTAAAGAATAAATATGTCATATTCCTCGCTTTTAAATAGAATGAAAACATTTCATATCACCATACAAGGATTCCGTAGTGAAATATATTTGACGTCATTTCAAACTGATCGATGTTGCAAAAATAAATTTATTTTAATTTATTGTCTAAAAGAATTAATGTTTCTCGAGCGATTGTTGCGAATGGCAAATGTAATTTAATTCTAATAAAAACAGGGCCTTTAGCTATTTGTAATTCAAACTTTTAAACGCCAAAATTAACTATTTTCATTAATCTTCTTTCTCAGATTTAATAATTAGACTTTATCGTTTGCTAAATTTGTTTGAAGTTCGAAGAATAATGATGTAATCTTTTTTAATAAATATTTTTGTCGCCACAATTTCCCATTTACATTTCTTTCGAAAATTCACTTATTTATAATTTGTTAAATTAATTTACAGTTCAAAAAATTTATAATTTGTACAATTGATGCTTTAAAAATAAAAGCGAAACTTAGCATATTTTTTTTATGTTAAGTTAGAATTCTCTATGCATCTTTCTACATACATATATATAGAACCATTAAAAGAACTCTATTGTGATAATACAACAATCCAAACCGAATTATATCACATAAATAAATATTTTTTCAAAAGTGTATTTTTATTTTAACAAAAGTTTCTCGTACGTTTAACGAAATGGCAACAGTGAAAATATTGAATAAAAATGGAATTTGCATGTTATTTCAAGTAGATTAAATTTTTAGTTATTTCAATTTTAAATAAGCTTCTAGTTTAAATTTTTTAACGAAATTTGGCATGTAGCCTAATCTGGTTTTTTGCTTCAAAATGACGTATCCCACTTGTCTGTGGGACTTGTGGATGACAACAGTGAAAATATGAATAAAAATAGAATTTGCATGTTATTTCAATGTAGATAAAAAAAATTAGTTATTTAAATTTTAAATAAACTTCTAATTTAAATTTTTTAATGAAATTTGGAATGTAGCCTAATCTGATTTTTTGCTTTAAAATGACGTATCCCACTTGTCTGTGGGACTTGTGGTTCTTTCTGTGAAAGTGGGTGACAGACAGACGGACAGACAGACGGACTGAACGATTATAAAACCTTCCACTTTTTACGTTATAAACGTAGTGTGGAAGCTAAAAGTGTGGTTATGAGTCACCTAGTCACATAGATATTAAAAAAAAACTAGGTTTACAAGGTTTTGGGGAAACACGGTTACATAAAAACATTATTTTGACATTCATTGTTTGAATGCCTGAACACTATAATTAGCGATTTGTTCTTCTGCGCAATTATAACACCATCCAACTTACTTATTTAACAAAAACTGCCTTCTAGGTTTATTTTTAAAAAGAAAATACACTTTAAATCCCTTGATATTTTTCTTCTTATTATATTTTAAGTTACTTCTCTTTGATATTTTTACTATAACTTGAAACTTTAATGCGTGAATACAAATGTGTACGGGTTTGTTGTTGTTGTTGTTGCCAATCCCCAAAGTCCAGCGGGGCTAGACTAAGTCCATGAAGTTAAAAACCCTGAGGAAGTCCAGGACCAAAAAAGGTCTTTCGAGTATATCATGATGGGTGAGTCCAAGGCACTCCAAGATGTGGGTTGGAGAAGCTTGCTCTGAGGAGCACTTAGTGCATGCGTCGAAAGTTCTCAAACCATCTGAGAAGGTCATAGTTCTGAGGTGTCCACTTAGAAAACGGGTAATTGCGGTTTGTCCTTGTCTGTCACAATTAAGTACCAGAGAGCCGCCAGGTTGACGGCCCTGGTACCAGTGATGCACTGGGGCAGTGGACCAAATTGTTTTTCCCCTCAACTTGGCTTGTGAATAAGTCTCTGAGTAGGTAAGAGGCTCAAGTGGAGCCATGACTTCACTAGCTCCCGCTTTGGCCAGTTCATCTGCTATTTCATTCCCCTCAATATCAACATGCGATGGGATCCATTGGATGTGGATCTGGTGATCTATGGACAGTTGTTTAAGCTTATTGAGGATAGAAACTCCAACCTTGTCTCTAACACCGGACCAATTAGCCAAGTGCTGGACAGAACTTCTGCTATCAGTTAGAATCCAGATTTCTTTACCTGGAGTAATAGTCGCAATATAGTCAAGGCTTTCGTTTATAGCTATAAGCTCGCTACGGAAAACAGAGCAGCCATCAGGATTCCTTCTCTGAGTTTTTGTAAAGTTACCATTTGAGATGATGAATATTCCACTTCCAGCTCCACCCTTCTCGTTTTTACTGCCGTCAGTGTATATTTTAATGGCGTCTGTTGGGATGTTATTAATTATTTCAAGTGCCAATTGTTTTAGATAAATGGGGAGGTCATCCTGCTTGTTAACATGGACAAGAAGGTTTGTGTGGAAATGTACATTAGTAAGACCGTCAGAAGGATCGATGCATTGAACTAAATGGTGTTGTTCCACGTCTCTTTCTGATAGCTGAGCTCGAGTCACCAAGGAAAATGGACTGTTTATCTTAAGTCTTTGAACATCACGCCAGCCTCTCAAATAATCAGAAGTTCTATTTCCATCTCCAAGACTATATAGTTTTCCATAGTATTTCACCAAGGAAGCATTTCTTCTGAGGCTTAGTGGTTGCAGATCAGCCTCGTAGAGCACTATTTCATTGGGGCATGAATTACGTAGTCCAGTTTCATTGTTTGAATGCCTGAACACTATAATTAGCGATTTGTTCTTCTGCGCAATTATAACACCATCCAACTTACTTATTTAACAAAAACTGCCTTCTAGGTTTATTTTTAAAAAGAAAATACACTTTAAATCCCTTGATATTTTTCTTCTTATTATATTTTAAGTTACTTCTCTTTGATATTTTTACTATAACTTGAAAATTTAATGCGTGAATACAAATGTGTACGGGTAGAGTAGAGAACCATATTAAATAAAATTTGCATTGCGTATAATAAATAAATAGTATGAGTATGATTAAGTACTGGAAACCAAGTCGAGGATATATTGAGAAATTGGCACTAATTTACAAATTTACCTCGAGGTACATAATAATATGTTGAAACATGTTTACGACTATTTTAATAGTTTTCTATAGTTATATTGCTTATTATTACTTGAAAACAGAAAATAGTGTCGGGTAGAATTATAAAGGACTATATAAATGAAAAAATATTTTATGTAGTCCTTGATGTTATATTTTGAAACTTAGTTTTGTGATTAACACTTTCATTTTTATCAAACTTAGGATTCGACATTGTTTTTCATATGGCATGTTACGGGGCAACAAAAGAAACAAGACTGTTAAATGATAATACAATTGCCTTTGAATTATTAATAATAATTAACAGGTATATTTGGTCAAGTACCCCACAAGGAGGAAACATGGATTTGACACCATTATGCATTAGAATTAGTCAAAACTTTTGTTTAAAAACATATTTCGATTTGCTTTAGAAGTATAATGTATAAAAAAAATCTGTCACAAAAAAATTAATAATTTAAAATATTTTATTATCCCGGTTTACATTACAACAAAAATATAAAAGTCTTTATTTGTGTCATTTTGGTTATTTTAAATGATTACATCAAAATTTCTTATTTACTGCTATTAAGCCATATTTTTATATTTTTTTATTTATTCCCAATCTTAATTAAATACTTAAAGTTGTTCCAGAAAACTTTAAACTATAAACATTAACGAATTAGTACATATTTTAAACCGAACATTATCCATTTTATTCCAATTAAAATTTTGAAGATAAAAAAATTCTAAAGGAACTTAAATAGCCTACTTTCCTGTTACTTTAATTCGTTCAGCTAATTTTATAGTATGGATCGAAAGACAGACCAACAGACAAAAAAATACAAAATATAGGCTTACGATGGCGTTACACTGGTTAATTTTTTCAAAAAAAAATCTGATTATTAGAACAAAAGTTTAAAGAAGACGGAGACAGACAGGCGGACAAAAAGCATAACCGATATGTTTGTAATATAATGTCATAAGTTGAAAACTTGACTGTTTGGAAGTTGAAACGGGAATAGGGACCTGCAGACGGACGGAAATCTCCTCGGTGTTAATGCCCCACTTTCCAATTTTTAATTCACTCGATCTTTTTTTAAATAAAGTATGTAAAAAAACGTAAAATGTTGAATTTGATGCTGTAGAAGTGCGAATTTTAGGTGGACTTAACATTTATTAAGAGAGTTCCCAAATGCAAAGGAAACCATGACAAAGAACCGAAAGAGTGTGATCCCCAAATCCTGGGATATAATGAGAAAACCTGACAAAAACTCATCTTTACTTTCATTTTTTTTTTTTTTGGAAAACTGATACTAAAACCATTTCTGCATCTATTTTATGTGTTTTACGATCTGGAAGTTAAAGTGTTCATGGAGTCAGAACAACTGAACTCGTGGAATGGCATCAACATACCTAACTACAACTTTCTAAATAAATGCTTTATGGGAAAGAGTAATAGGTCAAAAAACTGAAAATGAAAGAATTTTCAAACTTTTTTTCAAGATGGTCAAAATAGCATTAGGACGAGGATGACAAAAACTAATATTTATTACTACCTAGTATATATCGCACCGTACGCGGAAAAGTGACCTATCGGCCAAAATTGACTTTTTGAGTTAACACTACTATAGGATGCAAAATTTCGATATCTATCTATTGGTGCAATCGGCATAGCGATCCGAGCCTTAGTTCGCCTGCAATTAATATATAGTTTTTTTCCGCGTTCGTTTTTGGATGAAAATGAGCGGAAAAGAAAGACCTATCGCAATTGGCGATTTTTCGCTATGTGTTTGCAGCTGCTACGGCAATGAAGTTAAGTTTGAAGTGCTTATATGGAAAGGTTGAAGTCTGTGATTTATTTGTTTATTTGTTTCTTTATTTAAAATACTCTCTCATTTAAGAAAACCCATTTCAAAAGCTCTATTTTGCGGTATTTAGTACAATAAATATATACAAAAAAATTCATGTAATATGTATAGATTGCAAAATGATATGTCAATACATAATTTTTTTCTCAAGTTAATATTTTAGCAAACGATAAATAGTTTTTAATCGTTTTCAACGTCGGAATTTTACCATAAATCTGAACGCAATTGCTAGAACTTGACAGTTTGCGATATAAAGTCAATGAATTCAACTGTATACTTAAGGTATGATGTATCCTTACAACTTACTTTTAAATTTAAGAATTTTTTTTTATATTTTCATGAATTTTAAAATGATTTTAAAATTTTAATAATGCTTCAAAATTATTTTTTTTAATTTTAAACATGATATATAGTAAAAATTTAGATTGAAAGGCTTTTGTAAAAAAATGTGGATATCATTTCTTATATCTTGTAAGTCCGGATTTTTGTAAAAGTGATTCGTTTCACACAACACCTATTTTTTATATAAACAAATTATTATGATTTCAGTCATTGAATATATTAAATTATAAAAATAAACCTGACTTTAAAATAATATCGTAATTACATGAGGAGAGATAAAACCTTATTACATAAACTTCGTTAAATTGGTTAAACAAGCTTTTTGTTAAATTTAATTTTAAAAAATATATTCTTATTGTTGATCAATATAGTATTAGATTATAAAAATGCATTAAGTAAAAATGAGTATTTTTCATAAGTATGTTTCCTTAATATTTAGAATGAATTTAGCAGCAAATTTTTCAGGACCGTTCTTTAGAAGAGCCGTTTAAAATTTTGGTAAAAATTCAAATTATCACAAAATTGTTCCAAATGAACCTAGATCAAAAATATTTGGCATGGTTATCCTTTTTATGAATATCAAAAGGTATGCATAGTCATTTTTTACTTTAAATTTGCCTTTCCTGAGATATTTTTAGATAGGTATTTCTTTCGCGTACAAAATCGTTCAAATTTGTACGCGAAAGAAAGACCTATCTAAAAACATCTCAGCAAAGGCAAATTTAAAGTAAAAAATTACTATGCATAACTTTTGATACTCATAACGGATATCCCTGCCAAATAATTTTTTATCTAGGTTCATTTGGAACGATTTTGTGATAATTTGAATTTTTACTAAAACTTTAAACGGCTCTCCTGAAGAATGGTCTTTTTCGCGATAGGTCTCTTTTCCGCGTACGGTGCGATATTGTATAGTATACCCGACCTGTTGTATGGCTATCCCCTTTTTGCATCTCTATTTTGTAAAATAGCAGTACAATTGCATTTGAATGAGTACTCGAATGTGGTTTATATACTATTATTAATTGCATCGTTATTATTAATTGATTCAAATGCTTAATACCAAAACTAATTAATAACTATTTATAATTGGATTTCAAATTAACTATTTATATTGGTAAAAAATATGGTACTTTTGAAGATTTTTTTAAACTTTTTTTTTAATCAAAAAGGACATTTGTTTTTGGATTTGGCACAAATAATTGTAATATTATTATATGCTAGTATATTTGTTACCTAACCTGCCTTTTTTGGGGGGAGGGAGGAGGAGGAGAGATTCGCAGAAAAAATTATAAAGAGGGCATTTTTTTATTAAATATGCTAAGCTTTTATTGCTCTTTTACCAACATAACAAAAATTTAATCCGCTATTATTTATAACCATTTTAAGATTCCAATTTTTTTTTAAAATACATTAATTTTACTATAGGAACGTAGATCATAGTTACCTCACACTTCGCTATAGTGTTTTTGCTTTTTTTAAGTTATACATTTTACAAATGTTTAGCCGACTATTTGTAATAGAATAAAGTGTACAAGTTCATTCCATTAGTGATAACGGAAAATACTATAAAAAAGTTCTACATTGAAAATTGTTTTAATTTTTTTTTTTTAAATGGAATCTTGATTTTTTTTTATTACTCTTCCAATAATCTAACGCTGCAAAAGTTTTAGTCCCCTAAAGCTTTTCCTCAACATCTTTTAAATACCAAACAGTTTTGAATAATGATTAAAAATGTCTCAATAAATCAAATTTCAAACTAATTTGTTTAAAATTAGAAAATAATTTGGTAATTTGATCGTTTCCGATTGTCTATATTTAGCCTCCTTTAGAGGCTTTAACACAGCCAATTATGCCAGGGCCGTCTCAATAGGAGTTCGCTACTAGAGTGAGCGTGAGCGTGCAGCGAACTCATTCGAGACGGCCCTGATTATGCCTCGTAATTTAGAACCGCCGTCAAGTGACGAGGTCGACACCTGAGCTGGACCCAACTGGACTTCGAGGGACATACCGCCGCGACTATCGCCGAAATTTGATTTATTGTGTCACACTCAGTGATACACAAGAATATCCTTTTACATTAAACTATTTTAGAATGCTTCGGGTTCCAGCTCAGAAGTTGTCTTAAAATGCTATAGTCATTTATTTTGTAGCCTGGCAACAGGAATACCAAAACCGTTTGTTAGTAAACATAGACTGAAAACTGAACAGTCATAAAAAAAAAAAAATTATATCGAAAAGATAACATTTAAAGCA
The DNA here is from genome assembly GCA_019343175.1 of Oedothorax gibbosus. Classification (NCBI taxonomy): domain Eukaryota; kingdom Metazoa; phylum Arthropoda; class Arachnida; order Araneae; family Linyphiidae; genus Oedothorax; species Oedothorax gibbosus. Next base: position 31,451,222 of record CM033277.1, read on the forward strand.
GTTTTTTCTGTTATAAAGTGAAATATTTTGAAAATTATCCTTGCACAATTTAATAATGGTTCTTCGCTTATCTAGGCTATTGGTATAACTTTAATTTTTCCTATTGTCCTTTTTAACATTCCGTTTCTCACACTATTTTCTTCATAGAACTCTCTTAGCTTTGATCTTTATTCTTACTGAGAATTTCTTGTAAATTTAGTTATATTTCAATTTAAATATTAGTATATTTTTGCTTCTCAAATACCTTTATCACTCGTTTCATTGCTAGTGAAGCAATAACGAAACTAGTTCTTGTGAATTTAAGGTATCATTTTTCATTTCCGAAGTTAAACAAAATCAAAATAATAACCACAGTTTAGTACTTTTTAAGTTAGCACGCATCCTTATTTTCATTTATTAGGAGCAAATTTTATTTGAGAAAATCTATCTATATTTTTAATATGCAAACTGCCATTCTTACATCTCTATTATTTTAGATGACCTTGTTTGAACTTTACAATTATGAGATTATATTATCTTTTAAGTTCTTATAGTTAAATATATAAATTCTACCAAAAAGAAATAACCTGATAATTGTTGTTTTCAAAGATGCACTTTCAATTTTAAGGAATAGAATTGTGCCTACCAACTTTAGTCCAATCTACACTTTAAAAATTTAATTACCTACCACTAACAACTAGGCTTGTTTTAGGGTTACTGAAAAAAAACATAAACAGAGAATCCGTTCGGAAAACATCATTTTCGAAATGTTGACAAACTGAACATTTTATGTGCCTAAACAAGTAGGTTTGTAACAGAATCTGTCACTCAGCCCACTTCCAAACAACATTTGTGTTCAACAGGTCGCCAAACACAATATTAATTCTATTATAAACATTTACATGCTAAATTTGGCTAGTTTCATTTATTTTATTTCGAAAATTCAATAATTATAATCGTTTGCAAAAATGAATTTATATTTCAAAGAATAAATATGTAATATTCTTCTCTTTTAAATCGAACCAAAATATTTCATATCAACATACAAACAAAGAATCTCTTAGTGAAATATATTTGACGTCATTTCAAACTGATTGATGTCGCAAAAATAAATTTATTTTAATTTATTGTCTAAAAGAATTAAGTTTCTCAGGCGATTGTCGTGAATGACAATGGTGATTTAATTCTAATAAAAATGGCTTCTTATGCTTTTTAAATAAGCATTAAATTGTGCAGTTTTTAAATAATTAAAGTACTTTGAATTCCAATTATTTCTGAGATTTTCAATGTCTTCTAATGTCAATGCGCTGAATTTTTTGACATATCACACTTGCCTATAGCATTTGTAGTTTGGGGATGAAACTGGGTGAGGGACAGACAGACGCACTGAACGATTATAATACCTTCCCACTTTTACGTTATAAACATAGTGTGGAAGCTAAAAGTAGGAGAAAGCCATATTCCTTTCCCAAATTTATATGCCATAACAATTTTATCAATTTAATTTAAACTTAATTTCAGTCTCTACATAAACATAAATATTTCAGCTCAAACAGACTGAAGCCATCATGACTAGACAGAAATTTGCTACTGCCGCATCAACCACTGTGAACGCTAAGATAAAAGAATTCCAAACTCATCAACAGTCTCTACCAAGATTGCCAGTTCCCCCTCTCCACCCATCTCTGGAAAAGTATCTGCTATCAGTTCGGCCGCTACTGACAGAAGAAGAGTATAATAACACTGTTAAAGTAATGTGCTATTTATATTTGTGTGCATGACATTTATTTATTTTGGATGCACATTACAGGACGATTCAATTACAATGCACATCATAAAATCAAAGCAGTGAAATCACACACAAAAAAACATTTCAATGAAAAAATTCTGAGGCATATTAGCTTTAAAAACATTAGGAGGCATAGAAAATAGGTCAAAATTCTCAGAGACCCTATTTTAAGTTTTATAAAATGTGTCCAAATAAATATTAGTTGACTGATTAGGATTCAAATGAAAAAACAGCGAATTCTGGTTACTCTAACGGGTAGAAATAGCTTTAACATACCACTAATGTAATTTGATTCAATCATATTATTAAAAGCTACGTAGAAAAACAGAACAAAAAACTTGATGTCTAGATTTAAAAGTACAAATGTTAACAAAATTTGTTAAGTTCAAGCAAAGATACTTTCCAAGAAACAGTGTGAAAACTTTTGACATGAAATAAAGTAGCTCAAGTGTTATATAAAATTTTATATATACATTGAAATTTATTATACTCCTTCTGATTACAACGCAAGCTACTAAAACATTTTCGGCCCCTATCCCCTTGTGTGGTTTTCCAAGAAACGGCATTAGCATTGCTGTTCTATACCTACCTTTTTTTTTTATCAAAGTTTATGTTGTGATCCAAAGGACTTGATATCCGGATAACTACTTTGTTTAAGTTTTTCATTGTTGGAGAAAATTATTATGATTAAGCACTTCTAATTTTTTTTTAATTTGTAGTGCTTATCACTGTTATTGTTTAGTTTGTGAATGCCACCCAGAACTCATAAAGAAATTATTTCTTTTATTATTTTTTAATTGGATTCTAACTGTTTTTAAATAGGTAGTCAAAGACTTTGGAGCACCAAATGGTTTAGGATCACAATTGCATGCTCTATTAAAAGAACGAGCGAAAGTTACTGAAAACTGGGTAATGTATTGGTAGTTTAATCATAGCATGACACTAAACTTTACAAAATTAAACTCATTTATTTAAGTAATATTATATATTTTTAATGCTAAAAGTTATGGTAGCTTTCATTTGTTTTAAATTAAATTTCATTGTATTGAAACTACTTTTATAAATATAATTACATGGGATTGGAAAGTTACCTTTAACAGGTAACTCAGTTGCAGTTCTTATGAAAAGTAACTACTTACAGTTATCGTTAGAAACTTCAGGCTATAAGTCAATCTAAAAACTGGAAGTTAACCATCTTACCGTTTTTCAAAGAGAGCCAAGATCAAAGAAACAGAAGCACAAGCAAAACACTGCAATTAGAATGATTTTTTTTTAAAGTTCTCATTTTAAAGGTCTTTTATTTAAAAATTGGCATCCGACAGCCTTCGAAAAGTAACTAAATTTTTCGTTACTTCTTTACTGCTAAAAGTAACTAAGTTACAGTTAATTTCTGAAAAATCTAATGGTGTTACCTAAAAAAGTAACTCTTACAAATAACAGAGTTACAAGTACTATGTTACTCCAATCCCTGAAAATTGCTAACCAATCCCCAAAACAATTTCATCCATTTCTTGAAATAAAACATTTTACTCTTCCAACTTTTTTAAGAGCTAAATTTCAATTAATAATTATTTCTTCCATTTTATTTTCCATAAAATTCACTTTTGTATTTACATATTCATTAAAGGTAATAAAAAGTTGATTTTTAAAAACTTTTTTGAAGTTGGATGAATGGTGGCTGGATACTGCCTATTTAGGATTTAGAAGCCCTCTTGTTGTGTATTCCAGTCCAGGATTAGTGTTTCCACTCAAAGATTTCAATACAGTTGAGAGGCAGCTAAGGTAAAATTGTAGAGTGTTTTTATAATCTCAGTTTTATTGAAATATTGTGCTTTAAGTATTTTTTCCCTTGGTATTCCAGTTAAAATTTTAACTATAAACAATATTTTGAGCAAGTTTTTTTTCAATCCATCACTGAAAAACTATAATTGAATGATGTAAATCGATTAGGTAGTAAGCATGTATTATTTACAATATTATAAGATCAGATTGTTTGTGTAAGAAAAAATAATAAATAAATTGGTTTGAATCGGGGAAAAATACTTATTTAAAGGTGTTGTTTTTGCCTAAAGAAAGTGATTAATGCCTTGTAGTAAACTTATCAATCTCAATTTATATATTTATGAAAAAAAACTTGTTTCTTTTAGAAATTATTTGATAAATCTTTATTATATGCATTTGTAACGTGCAAATTTAATAATGGACTCTTTTACTTTTTAGGTTTGCAGCTAGATTAGTGGCTGGAGCTTTAGACTTTAAGATGTTAATAGATAAGTAAGTAAAGATTGAAGGGTATACTTTTTTGAAAAATTATTGTGCAATGAAACCTGTGTATAATGACTTGACATCTTGCCCAATAACATCTTTAAAACCTTTCAAAAAATTATAAAAGTTCAGTAAATATATATTAAAAAATATTTGTTTTTATATTCTTGTAAATCTAACGTTTGATTGTCCTAATCTATGTTGAATACATTATTTTATTGTGTATTTAAAACTTAAGTGATATATATTCGTTCTGACAATAACATCTTAGTGTAGGGAATAATTTTGATGCTATTCAAATGTTTAAAACTAGGGCAGATGTGTTTAACTAGGGCTGAATATTTTTAAATCCAAATAAATCTACAACTGAGCTGATTAAAATGTGTAACTTCTGCGATATCTGCCTACATATCATTAGACCAATCACTTTCGATTAGAACTATTTTCGATACAATAACTAATAACCTTAATAGTAAATAACAAAGATAGGGAATTAGAAGACTTTGAATTAGTTTTAAAAATGGCAATTGGTACAATACCAATCTTGTACCTAAGTACACTGGCTATTGTTGTACCTAGACACTTTTTAGAAATTTACTTTTGCAATGAGTAAAAAATCAAACTTACAAATTTGGTTTTCATCAATCAAGATTAACTTATTGACTCATAAGGAACATAATATTAGCAAATTGCAAGTTTTTTTTATAAATTATTCAAAATCAACATTTAACAAACTAATACCTTGTGTATTTTAAATCTGATCAGTAAAAAAAAATAGTTTCGGAAATTTAAATATAATTTTATTGTGGCTATGTACTGGCCTTGTACTAGGCCAATACATGAAACTCTTTACAAGACTTAGCAATTGTATACAAAAGTTGTTTTTTTCCCAGAAACTTATATGGCAATGAGTTTTAGTTGGTATATAATTTGATACATGAAATTACAAATTATGTTTTTTAGTATAGTTCAATTAAAAATATTTACTGCTTTTAGACTCTTGATTACTTTTTTGAAATAAATAAAAAGGAAAGGGTCTAAAAAATTTTACTTTTCCACACTAAAAACATTTTTTCACACTTAGCTTGCTGCATGCTTCTCATCCAAGCACTAAATTTATTTAAATAAAGGTGATTGGAGTTAGCATTGACGGTTTTTTTTTAATTTATGGGCAATGAACCAAGGTACACAGTTGCCCTAGGTATGCGCGTCTAACCTTTATCTGATTGACACTCTATTTTCAACCTAATATTGATGACGTAAGTTGAAATGTATTTAATTTTCTTAGCTTTGCTTTGCCTCTTGAAACCATGGGTGGTAAACCTCTTGATATGGCTCAGTACTACAAAATATTTTCTACTTGTCGCATTCCTGAATGTCCAACTGATAGCCTGGTCTTTCATGCTTTGCATCCTGAAAGTCCAAAACACATTGTTGTGGCTCATAATAATCATGTAAGTAAGGTCTTTTTTTTGGCATTTTGATTTTAAATCATGTGCGCCGCTGCATATCAAATATTCAGGGGGGCAATTTTAGAGCTATTGAATCAACAAAAGCTGTATTTAATGGTGCAATATATAGAAATGGCAAATAAACAGTTATTTACTGTCATACTGTAATTAAAAAGTTTTTTAATGCAAAAAGGTAGGCTACTATTTCCATAAATCAGAATCTGGGCTGCTACCAGTTTTGAATGCGACCATCTACATAACTGCAATAATATTGAAATTTTTTGAAAATGTGGGTATGGGAATGATTTTATATTTATGCATTAGATGTGAAATAACCATGTTATAAAAATTGGAAAACAGCCATGCCTGTAATGTTCTTTTATAAAAAATGCTTTATAGTTTGCTACATGTAATGTCAGCCCTTTTTTAGGGGTTTCTTTAAAAAAAAAAAACATAGGGTATCTGAGGGAAGTTGAGGACATGAGATTGGGAGGCGATTGCATCATTATCACAGAAATGAGCACGTCTAGTGTAAACTAATTTGTCCTACATAAATTGTTCAGTAATGTGGTCTCCATTTGTCTTAGATAAACTTATATATTTATGATATATACAAAATGCACCACTGGGCATAGTCTCTGCCTTCGCCCTGCCTGTCACCCACTTTACTCACCTTCGTGAGTGGAGGTTCAACTGCAAACATGTCATAAATAACTTGTAACTATTTTTTAACAATCTAATTAAATTTTTTTAGTCGCAAGTTGTCAATGTTTTCCTCCCCTCCAATAAACATTTATATAAGTCAAACATGTATTTGAGATTTCAAATATGCTAAAAGGTTGCATTGTGTGTCAATCTCTGACTTACTGTGGTTCAAAAAACCTTCTCACTCTTATTCAGCATTTTTTCAAATAATACCTAGTACCAAGTGTTAAAATTGCTTAACCTTTTGTCTGAAAAAAAATTGTGTTCTCTGAAATTATCTGAAAAAAAATATATCTGAAACTGTTCTCTGTTAAGAGTAGTCTGTTTATAAAAGGTAATAACATTTTTAATTTCCAAATTACTTAATGTTATTAATTGTCATTACAGTACTTCAGTGTTGATGTTTATGGAGATGATGGAAAACCGTTGAATGAAAGTCAATTGTTAGCACAACTCCAAAGTGTTGTTGCACAATCCAGTATTGAAAAGAGTCCGATTGGTGTGCTGACTACCCTTGATAGAGATTCATGGGCAAAGGCTTACAAGAGATTACGCAAATGTATGTATTTTTGTTTAATGATGTTTGTTTACTAGATTAATATTAAATAATTTTTGTGATTTGATAGCTTCCTAAAACAATGAATAATTGATGTGTATAAAATATTAGGGAACAAATGTCTTATTTCGTATGAAGACTGTTTAAGGAAGAATGGGACGGGATCTCCAAAACTAAGTCTCCTCTTTGTGTTAATCCAATGTAAAATAACAATTTTACAAAATAACAATATTTTGCTTGATATTATTTAATCAAGCTGAGTATTTGTTACAAATTTCTTTTTAGATGATTATCAAAATAAAGAATCAATCAAAAGCATACAAAAAGCTATTTTTCTGCTTTGCCTTGATAAAATCGTGCCAGATACAAATTGCCTAAACCGCAAAACACATGCTGCTCTGCAGACTATTCATGGAGGCGGGCCCAAAGGAAATGCTGGGAATCGGTGGTATGACAAAACTATACAGGTGAGATATTCGCAAAAGTTGTTTTGGTATTAACAATCAGCTTAGTAATTGTCTACTAGTAGTTAGATATATGAAGAGTTCAGTGGAAGAACTCCTTCATTGCACAGGAATCTTCCTGTAATCAGATCTGCTTGGCAGACGTTGGCGACAGGAAACCATTTTCTCCCTTGCTTCTTCCCTCATGGTACAAGCATGGGACTCGTGTCTGGCGTGAATCAGGGTTGCCGTAAAAGAAGAACCATGTAAGAAACTGGTTTTCTTACACAAGTTTTGGCGATGACTCGCTATCAGCGCCAAAGAGGCCTGGTGCAGACAGATTCCTTTGCAATGAAGGGGGTTTTCCCATGTACTCTTCATATGAAAAGGTTCAACATTCAATGTAAATAATAATTTAAGTGTTACAGTAAAACTTGGTTACAATCGCAACTTGTCTATTACGTCGTAAACGTTCGGTACCTTTAATTACCCATGGATGTTAATGTTATAAATACCTTGCTTATCACGACATTTAATTAAGTTTTTTAATCCCGATTGCTTGAATGGTGTTTAATAAACGAGTTATACTGCATATTTCTTAAGTAGTTTTTTATTCTTGATTAGAGTATACTTTAAAGGCTGAGAACTGTGAGTTCATACTTGGAAGGCCAGCAAGTAAAGTGTATGCTAAACAATGTGCAAATATACACTATATGCTATCACCAATTGGTCACTACTATGCGGTATATTTAACCAAAAGATGCCTAATGACCAAAGCCACACTTTTAAATTTGATTTTAAAAATGTTTTATTCCTAAAAGAAACTTTTGCTTACAAAAACTGTAAACAAAGCAGTAGCTAATTTTGAAATTGTGCATTTCAGTTTATTGTTGGTGGTGATGGTGTTGTAGGCCTGACCTATGAACACAGCCCAGCTGAAGGTCCACCAATAACTCAAATGATGGACCATGTTGTTGATTACATGTGAGTATTATTTGTCCTTAAAGGTTAGTAAGCAAAACTTTTTAGTACAGTTTATTGCAGAGTACAAACATGTAATGAAAATATTCATTAAAAAAAATATTAGAACAAAACCAATACTCAACATTAAAAAGACTTATTCGTCAATTGTTCTGTTTATCTCCCATGTTATAGATTTCAAGACATCTATATTTAATAACTAAACAGCAGAAGACAATATAGTAGCTTTGACCATATAGTAGTTATGCATTTGCAATCATGTGGAAATATTTGCTGGCAGTAAATTAACCCTTGAGTTTTTGTAAGCTTATATCTTGTTAAATATGTTTCAAAATATTTTGTGGTAAATATGATGTTTGGATTGGCTGTAATTTTAACTCATTAGAAATGTAACTGTAACTTAAACTTTTGTTCGGATTATAAAAAATAGACCAACCAGCAATCTATAATATATACAGAATAAACTGCTCAAAATTTAAAAAAAAAATACAACCAATGCAGGGTCACCTGGAGACAACTATTTCGCTTCTTTTTCAACTTTGGCGATGGTTTTGGGCTCTTTTAACACTCTTTTAGAACTTTATCGCCATAAGTCAGTGACAAGTTCTAAATGTGTGGCTTAATAAAATGTAACTTTTTGATACTGTGACATTTTAATGGAGACAAAATTGGTCCTGCTTTCTTATATCTGTTAGCACTGTGAGCAGTTTATCCAGTATATATTATAGATTGTAGCTACCAACAATTTCCCTTGTGCTCATAAAATTTGAAGGAATAGAAACTTGAATTATGAACTAGAAGGATTAAAGTTGGATTTTATTGAAAGGAGAAAATTAAATGTCAACATCGTTTTTATGTCTATACTTCTTTACAAACTTCACTTATTGCTAGCAACATGTTATATAAGGTTTGTTTTGTATAAAGCTAAATTTTTATACCTATAATAATTATATGAGGAACAACCAAAATATCCCAAACCTTTGGTACTTTTCAATAATTTCTTTGTCTAAATTTAATCATCCCAATTTCAACTCACGAGTAGTTAAAGGATGTAGTTCCAAAACTCAGCATTTCCAAAGTATAAGATATAGGGTCCGTCCCCTTCATTGGCGACTTCGTCCAATTGAATTTACCATCATCAAAAGTCACCGCCAACGAATGGGCCGTACCCTATATCTTAGTTATGCTTCGGAAAATGTGACTTTTGCAACTACACACGTAAATTATGTTAAATTAGCTGTTTGACAGTTATTAGTTTCTTAATTGGTCTATAATTTAATTTATTAATCCAAATTTAACATTAGCAAAAGTCATAACATTTTTACATAGCATTTTAAAATTTTATAAGGTGTCTACACATGAAAAAATGTCCAACTGAATGTTAATAATTAATTACTAAATGCTAATAATTGAGTTTATGTTTTAGCCAAAAACCAAAAGATTAAATTATGTCAAATTCGCTGTATGACAGATATTAGTTTCTTAATTGGTCTATAATTTATTTTATTAATCCAAATTTAACGTAAGCAATAGTCATAACATTTTTACATAGCATTTTAAAATTTTATAAGGTGTCTACACATGAAAAAATTCACAACTGAATGTTAATAATTAATGACTAAATGCTAATAATTGAGTTTATGTTTTAGCCAAAAAACAAAAGGTAACAAGTGGCTTCCTTCTACTGAAGTTACAGAGCCAACTAAGTTGAGATTCAAGCTATCTGATGACACCATGCAAGATATTAAAGAAGCTGAGAATGAACTTCAAACGTAAAAAATGTGTTTTGTAATTGTTACTGACAAATTTTGTTAAAGAAAGTACTTTTAAAGCCAATTTTTTTAATTGAATGTTTCCAGTATAAAGAATTTTTCTAAATATTGGGAACATGTATTTAAAAACAATTCTGTTTATAATCTCTAAGTATTTTCTAATCCCATTATTAATTTAATGTAGGGCAAGAGTATTTTTAGGATAACTTTTCTCAGTACTAGTTTTATAAAACAAATTATATTTTTTTTAGGCTTGTTGACGATTTGGAAATGTCATGCTTCACATATGAACCTTATGGCAAGGACTTCATTAAATCTCAAAGGCTCAGTCCAGACAGCTATGTGCAAATGGCGATTCAACTGGCATTTTACAAGTAAAAATTAGCTGTTCCTATTTCTGTAATTGCATTATAAAACTAATTATAAATCAAGAATACATGATTTTTAGCCCACTTTCCTCTTTGTAATACAAAATAATTTTTATAGTAAATTAGGTATTGACATTATGTAGATATCCGTCTCCCCCTTCTAAATTCTGGTATAACTATCCTATTTTAAAAATTCTATTATTGTTAGGTTTCTGATGTCACACCTTTCTATCTTTTATACTTTTTTTGGCTGCCTGTAATGCTTTTCCGTCCCTATGTTCTATGACTGTCTGTTTAAACTTCAGTTCTTATTTAATTTTTTTTTGTTAGGTATGTGATACCATACCATCTTTTATACCTTGTTTGCATTTGCCTGCCTTTCCATACTTTTAATAATTTCAGTGAGCATTAAAGTAATAGGGAAGTAAGTTATTATAGTTCTTTCAGAACTTTTTAATTTTAGGATCCACAACCAGATAACTGCCACATATGAATCTGGTTCATCTCGTAAGTTTCTTCACGGCCGCACAGAGATCATTCGATCTGCATCAATGGAGGGTTTAGATTTTTGCAAAGAAATGACAGACAAGGCTTCTCCTCCTCATACAAAAGCTGCTGCATTGCGATCAGCTGTGGATGCCCATAAGGAATACACAATACAGGTAAATAGATGGTATTGACCTAGTGTATACACTATACATACTGAGCTTGATTAAAAAAACTGAACTTCTTTACTTGATCAGACAAGGTGATATGATCTCAGTTTAAAGCCCCCCCCCCCCCTCTATCCCCCAAATTTTTTTTTTTGAGGAGTTGTAATGGAGATGATGTAAAGCCTGTGTCGAAGTCATCCAATTAATGGTGATGATAAAAAAATCTTTGTTTTTCAAAGTTGTTTAGAATATAATGTTTTTGCTGTATTTCAGATATTTTTTTACATGTTAGTCTTAATTACATATCGAGTTTTCGAGTAACTTTCTAATACAGGTCTTTAATATAAGAAATTTTTAAACTCTAAAATATATTTTAGAAAAATCCCCACTTGTTTGTTTAATACACAATCAATTTTAAAAAGCATGCCCATTCAGTGCATTAAATTTCGATAAATGTGATTTGGAAGTTTAATATTCAAAGTTTCACATTTACATTCATCTTGTAGCTGCAGCTATCCCTGTGCAGTCGTAGATGAATCTAAATGTGTGGGTTCTTTTTAGCCATCTTTATATTTGTATGAAAACATGATTATGTATTGTTAATGTTACATAACTTGTCTAACATGTTTTAGGCTATAAGTGGATTAGGTATTGATAGAATGCTACTAGGATTGAAAAAAATTGCCTTGGAAAATGGTATGAATGTTCCAGATTTGTACATGGATACTGGCTATACAACAAGCACCCACTTCAAATTATCTACTAGTCAGGTACTATTATGCTTTCATTTATTTTTTTAATTAATTATCAGTTTGCTGCAGTGTGAATTCTTAATTGCGAGTTTAAATTTAAATTTTCACAAATTAAAAGTGCAACAAAGGTTTTTTTTGCATTTATTCTGAAAGGTGTTTTGGCCCTTTCCTGTAGTTTAATTTTATGTGACCATATAAAAATATCAATTCATACAATTTTAATTTTATGTGACAATCACCTATACATCTCTCTGGATTGCATTGGCTTCTAATAGTGTTTTTATCATCAACATATTAAATTTACATGTTAAAATGTTTTGATTTATTTAATTTGAAACTAAAGACAAACACATCCTAACTCAATAATTAAGAAGAAAAACTAACCTTGTATTTAAATAAATATTTTACAATTGTTGCAATTTTTTTTCTTTAAATATAGGTCCCATCTAAAATTGATGCCTTCATGTGTTATGGGCCATTAGTACCTGATGGCTATGGATGCTGTTATAACCCTAGACCATCTTCTATAAATTTTGGTCTTTCAGCTTGTAATAGCAGTCCTGAAACTCAATCAAGCAATTTCATGAAAGCATTGATTGAGAGCTTAAACGAAATGCATGATGTCCTTAACCAGAGCCAGAAGGCTAAATTATAAAACTTTATATGCATATTTAAATGCATTTGTATTAAAGCAGTTAACCTTAAATAAGACTATATATTTAGGTAATGAGAAATAACGAAGATGATTTTTATGAGCAATATAAATTCTCTCAATATCTCAGGATATCTGTTTTAAAAATATATATTGTTAAATAAAGATTTATTTTGAATATTGTTATTTCTCGACTTGTGGATACTTAACTATAATCAAGATATTAAATTTAAATGAATATGTATTCTAATGAGAGAACTTAGTAATAATAGAAAGCAACTTAAAACTATTTTCCAGTGTTGTGCAAGGCATTCATTAATAACAAACATAGATATTTAATTATTTTAATGAAATATTCATGTTAATAAAATGTGATTACAAAAGTCATTATTTCAAACATCATTGTTCTTAAAATGGGGATTTATTTACTGTTGTAAATGTCTTAAATAACATTTAAAGTCAAATACAGACCTGCTAACTATGGCTATGGTGAGATGTTAATTCAACCAACCAACCGGACCATTTTCTCGGAAAAGAAAATTTAAATGTTTCCCCTTTCAAAAAAACGTATATGACCCAGAAATTAAAAAAAAAAAACTTAAAGACCAGTATTGCCAGGTAAAATCTAGAGTTAGTAGGTCTGCAAAATATAACTAGTTTTACACATAAATATGCATATAGAAAAATGGGAAAAATCTGTCCATATAAATTAATGTTTCATTTAATGGATGAGGACATGAGGTGTTAGTTCACACATTAGCAATGAGCAAGAGGCATCTAAAACCCTTGAGAAAACATGACCAGCAAAACAACCAATGATCACAGATGCAATAAAAAAGATAAATACTACAAAGCACATGTATACAAACCAAAATAGGTTATAGAGTAGAAAACAAGCAAGGTTTAGTGGCAATATTTATGTATACAAAAACATGTGATAGAATATTACATTTGAGGTAAACTTAATTATTGAGATTTCATGGACACAAGCTTTCGCTGTCTTGTTCTGCAAAAATAAAATCAATAATGAATATACAACATTTTGATGGGTCAATTTGTGATAACTATTTCCTTTCAATACAATACCTAAAGATTTCAATGTTTGTTATATAAAGGGATAAATTTAAGAGTCAGAATTTTTTTACAACTTCAAAAACTTTTCTAAATTTATTTCTATTTAAAATTATTCTACAGTTGGTGTACTTAGTAAATGGTATACAGGTTTTACTATATTAATTAATACTTATAGATCGGATTGGCAAATTAAAAAAAAATCTAAATGTTTTTTAAATTCAATTATAAATTTAATATAGCATTAGCAGAATTACTACTAGCACTAAAATTAATACACTACCAATTCTTTTAAATTTTGTAAATACTAAGTAAAAATTAAGATAAAAAATATATAATTTATTGTTACCTTGATTCTTGTCGATGGGACGTATATTCAAACCACATAACATTTGGAATGAGTGTGGTGTCTCGTAGCATTAAAAACTCACTAATGGGCCTAAAAGTGAAATAAATATTAAGGCAAGCTACAAGTGCAGCTATAAAAGTAAACCAAGAACATTCAAAGTTAACAAGGATAAAAATTGGTTCAAGAAACCAAGGATTTTCAACGTATGTATGGTAAAACATGATTGACATATTCCAACCAAGTAAAAAAAAATTTAATTTTACAAAAAAAAAAATCATTGAAATTACTAGTCATAAAATCTTAAAACACCAGTTAAATAAATTTGTAAATATAATTACCAAGAGAATATATTCAATAGCTTATGTTCAAATTTTATGAATATTATTAACAATATTGTTACTTTACTAACAATATCGAAAGCATTTACTAATCTAGAAGGAATTGAAAAACTGTTGAAAACTATTCTAGAGTTAAACTACATTTTTTAAAAATTGTAATTATTAAAGTAATTAATGTATCTCAACCTAATTTAAAGGAAAATACTTTATCAGATTATTTATTATCCATCAAAATTTAGTACATTGGATAATTGCATACAAATTCTCAGATTAATTCAAATCGAACACAATTTTGTAAAATTATGTAACATAAATTGCATAAGTTAATATTTTATTATAGTAATTGATTCAACTGTAAAGGGACAAACAATTCTAAAAGGTTGCAGTTTTATAAAATTTTACTACAATTTAAACCTTAAATCGTAAATTGTCTTTTACATGTCGTAATTCATGAATACAAAATATGTCATGAAAATAGGATTACTCACCACGCAACAATTACAGGAAACAATGGCGTTAATGTGGTTTGTGTGATGAGAAACCATAGGCTGCCTAGAACTATACCCAGAATGCTCCCCCACATAACTTGATTCCATGTATGGTATTGAAGATAAATTCTGGAAAACAATAACAGTATTTAGTTGAACTAGGCATTGGCATGTATGAAGACAGATTTATTAATCATAACTCCTTAGTTGCAAAGTCACGTTCACACATAAATAAGTTTGTTTTTTTAGAGGAAATAGAACTCTATAACAATTAAAATTTTGTTAGAAATATTAAACAATATCAAACCATGTTACAAATTAAAGAATATTTAACATTAGATCAGAGATATTAAAAGCACAGAGTAAGAAAAATGTTCACACACAGACAGGATTACAGTTTATTTGTCCTGACTGATTATTTTAATCTCGGAGGGAACCATCCTTGAAGGCAAAGCATGAGCTTCCAAACATGCATCAATAGACATACAATCAAATGGTGATGTTACAAGGGGTTCTTCTAATTTTTGATTTTTTACTCGTTAACGTTCCATTTTTTAATTTGTAGATCTTTTAGTATGATTTTGGTCATTAAAATGAACATGTATAAAGAGTCCAAGAGAAATCAAGCGATCTATTGTATCTATAGCAAAAATGTGTATATTTAAAAAAAAATTATCCTGTAATAAAGTTTTTTTATGAAAAAATAAAAATATATTTTAATACTAAGTGGCATTTCCGTACATAAACGCACCAAAAAAACACAATCAGCACTATACAAAGAGTTTCTTACCTACTATATGTCACAATAGTGGCAACACAAACTACTATAATTGTTGCTATGTACTTCCATGCATTTTCTAGAGGGTGTGTACTATTACCATGATGTAATCTACAAACATCATAAAAAAAATTATTAATTTTACATAATATAGAGTATTATTTTCATTATATAATTATATATTTTTAATATTAAAAAATAAATATTTTTAACAATATAATCTTTAAGCAATTTCATTCAAAATTTGATCATTCTAATCTTTAATAAAATTTACATTTGTTACATTTTCGTTAATTTAAAATATATAAATTCTTACCTTATAAGTAAGAAAAAGGCCATGTATGATGCAAAAAACCACATAAACTGTGCATGATTCGATGGCATACCATATTCAGAATACAGAATTTCCCTACCTGTTAAAAGCAAAATAATTGTTACTAAACATTCTTGATTATCGTACGTCATATCACGCATCCAGATTATAATATTTTTATACATTAAGAGGGACTGTCAGTCCCATAGAGCTAATGCATTAGTTTTTAAATCATAATTTTTGCAAAAGAATTGCTTTGCCATGTTATCCTATTTTCACCAGGTATGGGAATCATCATAACATCAATTTAAAACAAAATTGAAAAGAAAATAACATCCGGTTATTTAATTATTAATTGATAAAGTTTTAAAATAGTGTCGCCATCTGCTGTAATTTGTGGCATTTTAAAACTAAAAAAAATATAATTTAATAACTAGATAACAGTTTCGTTTCAAAATTTATTTCATTTCGATGTTATGTTCATTCTCAAACCTGGGACAAAAGGGCTAACATGGCAAAGCAATACTTGTGAGGAAGTTATGATTAGAAAACTAATGCATTAGCTCTATGGGACTGACAATCCCTCTTAAATTATCTTTACAACATTTGAAAATATGTATAAACACAAGCGATTAGTAAGAATAGTTATTTGAATATCATAAATAATATAAAAATTACACATTATAACATCATATAAAGATTAGTTAATAAAAATTAATTAAAATAAGGTTAATCGTTGCATTAACCCTTTCATACTAAGATCATTCCTAATATTTTGAGATTGCTAAGGTGTCCCATATTTTTTACATACAGTAATGTAATCTTCCTCTGTCATTACTTAGTCATCCAATAAAAGATGATACTTTGCTATGCTTCAATGACTAGCAAATATGAAGCCTACAATAAACAGAGACAATGTTGTTCTAAAAATGCAGCCTCTCTCCTATAGACCTTACGATGAGAATGCAAGCCTGCTTCCCATACCCCCTCATTTGGTTTTCCAGGAAACAGAATGAGGGGTGATATTTTCTTTTCTCCCACACTCTACTTGGATTGGAGAGCAGTTGCCATTAACCTCACAGCAGAGCCTCAAGCAAGGTAGGTTTAAAACACGACGCTCACGTCTTTTCTTGGAAAACGGAACCACACGAGGTGATCAGGGAAGCCAAGCTTGCATTGTAAAAGTAGCATCATATAGTATACCATACAGAAAACAATGAGAAAAGAAATCTGAACCAAAAAGAAATTATCCCTTTTACCATTGTTTTTCGACAATTAAATATCTTATTTGGAAAGATTATTAAACTTTTACTGCATTAAATTGCATTTAAATTTAAATCCTTTAATATAATGAATATAAACAAGTAGGTTTGTAACAGAATCTGTCACTTAACCCGCTTCCACACAACAGTTGTGTTTAACAGGTAAAAAGGCGCCAAACACAGCATAATTTCTATATTTAACAATTACATGCTAAATTTGGCTAGTTTCATTTATTTTATTTCGAAAATTCAATAATTATTACTTATCGTTTGCAAAAATTAATTAATATTTCAAAAAATAAATATGTAATATTCCTCGCTTTTAAATAGAATGAAAACATTTCATATCAACATACAAAAACTCTCGCAGCGAAATATATTTGACGTCATTTCAAACTGATCGATAAATAAATTTATTTTAATTTATTGTCTAAAAAAATTAAAGTTTCTCGAGCGATTGTTGCGAATGCCAATGGTGATTTAATTCCAATAAAAATGGCTTCGTATGCTTTTTAAATAAGCATTAAATTTCGCAGTTTTTTAAATACATGAAGTAATTCGAATTCTTTTATGAAATGTTCACTGTATTCTAATTTCGATGCGCTGAATTTTTTGACGTATCACACTTGCCTGTAGCAATTGTAGTTTGGGCTATGAAAGTGGGTGACAGACAGACAGACAGACTGAACGATTATAATACCTTCCACTTTTTACGTTATAAACGTAATGTGGAAGCTATAACAAAGGAGAGGGTATACTTTATTTTTCTGACAAAAGGGAGATGCAAAGTTCTATTTTAACGCTGAAATTTTGGGCTGTCTGAGCATGTTTTAGTCCAGAAAGGGTAAAAGAGCATTTACATGGTATGTTGTTATTTTGCTTGGGCAATTCCTTTATCAAATTTTAGCTGATTTTCATACAATCTAATAAGAAAAGCATTTAAGATTATTCTTAGTTTCCTTAAAGCATATTTTAGCTTCCACACTACGTTTATAACGTAAAAAGTGGAAGGTTTTATAATCGTTCAGTCCGTCTGTCTGTCCGTCTGTCCGTCCGTCTGTCACCCACTTTCACAGAAAGAACCACAAGTCCCACAGACAAGTGGGATACGTCATTTTAAAGCAAAAAATCAGATTAGGCTACATTCCAAATTTCATTAAAAAATTTAAACTAGAAGCTTATTTAAAATTGAAATAACTAAAAATTTAATCTACATTGAAATAACATGCAAATTCCATTTTTATTCAATATTTTCACTGTTGCCATTTCGTTAAACGTACAAGAAACTTTTGTTAAAATAAAAATACACTTTTGAAAAAATATTTATTTATGTGATATAATTCGGTTTGGATTGTTGTATTATCACAATAGAGTTCTTTTAATGGTTCTATATATATGTATGTAGAAAGATGCATAGAGAATTCTAACTTAACATAAAAAAAAATATGCAAAGTTTCGCTTTTATTTTTAAAGCATCAATTGTACAAATTATAAATTTTTTGAACTGTAAATTAATTTAACAAATTATAAATAAGTGAATTTTCGAAAGAAATGTAAATGGGAAATTGTGGCGGCAAAAATATTTATTAAAAAAGATTACATCATTATTCTTCGAACTTCAAACAAATTTAGCAAACGATAAAGTCTAATTATTAAATCTGAGAAAGAAGATTAATGAAAATATTTAATTTTGGCGTTTAAAAGTTTGAATTACAAATAGCTAGGCCCTGTTTTATTAAAATTAAATCACATTTGCCATTCGCAACAATCGCCCGAGAAACTTTAATTCTTTTAGACAATAAATCAAAATAAATTTATTTTTGCGACATCGATCAGTTTGAAATGACGTCAAATATATTTCACTACGGAATCCTTGTATGTTGATATGAAATGTTTTCATTCTATTTAAAAGCGAGGAATATGACATATTTATTCTTTAAAATATAAATTAATTTTTGCAAACGATAAGTAATAATTATTGAATTTTCGAAATAAAATAAATGAAACTAGCCAAATTTAGCTTGTAAATGTTAAATATAGAATTAATGTTGTGTTTGGCGCGTTTTTTCCTGTTGAACACAAATATGTGGAAGCTAAGTGACAGATTCTGTTACAAACCTACTTGTTTTTATCTGTCTAGAAGTTTACAAAAATGGAGTATTAAATGTATGCTTTGAGACAACAATCTACTGTACCCTAACACACTAAAATGCAATTAACACTGGGGTGACTGTTTGGCATTCTGTTGATTGATTTTATAAATAAAAGCAGTCAATGGAGTTACACATTACTTGTAACAGTTACTTTTTTATGCAACACTGTTAGAGTTTTCAGAAAGTAACTGTAACTGAGTTACGTTTAGTAGTAACAGAGTAGCATTTTTTTTATAAAACTTTTCCCCTACTTCACACCTTTGCCTTTGATGTTGGCTGTTTTCAGCTAAGAACTATGCATGGGTGCATGATGCCCCCCTATCAAGGTAAAAGTTTAGTTTAAGTGTGTTTTAAGAAACAAATTTGATATTTTATTATAAGTCGTCCCATGCACTAATTCCCAATAGTTTTAATAAACATTTGCTCAACGCTTGTCCTATTCTATTTTTTTATGCAACTTTTCTGTCTACCTTGTCCTGGAAGCACTAAATCTTTGGCTTTTCCAGCGATATCACAAAAATTAATAAGAATAAATAATCAGCACTCACCATGACAAGGACGCAATTCCTTAATTGAATGTTTGCATATCCAATTAATGGCTTCGTTTAAAACAATACCAGCAAAAAATGCAATCTAAAAAAGAAAATGAAATGAATAAATCAAAACAACTATACGAATTACAGGCGTGATATGTATAACGCATATACTAGAAAAAATCTGAAATTTATCCATTTATCATTGTACAAATTAGCTAATAATATAGAAAATGGCAAATTAAAGTAAATAGTAATGCTTAATTTTTTTGCAATTTCATTTACAATTGCAGAGTGCTCGAGCGCTTTGAAAATTCATAATAAATTAACTAAGCAGCATTTTTTAAGTATTGTTGCAGCTCAAACAATCCTTCCAGATATATTCATAGATCATTGGGTTCAAGTTGGCTTATATGAATAGGAACTAAGAACTCTGAATTGATCGGATAGATATCTGAAGGATTCACAAATGAAGCAAGCTTGAAGTCAGCCAATAATGGCTGAGTTAAAGATCTGTTCATCAGAGGCCAGAAATAGCATGGTCGGATCTCTAATGTTGAATTAATCTACCAATCAACCAAACAGTTATAAAAGCTGCATGTGTCTGTCTTTCTTGAAAAAGAGCATTTAGAGTTTACTACTGCAATATGTTCATAATTACAACTACATTACTTGAATTTTCCTTATAGAAATGTTGAATACACATAGATGTAAAACATAAAAATCTTACTGTATGCAAATCTCTTCTGAACAATATAAGAGTTGCAAATGAAATGATCAAAGCCAGGGGGCATAAACTTGTGAGAGCCAAAACTTTACCGAGCCAGTCCCCTAGAAAAGAAAGAAAAAATTAATATATTTTAGTAAGAAACTTTAGTTTGTCGAAATAGGTATGATATAATGGCCGGTCTCGATTTGGGTTACATTACCAGGCAACAAAAATGATCAAATGTTATAAACATTCCATATAAATTTCATGCAGCTCAATTTGTATAACAACCCTAAATTAAATTTTCAAGGTCCACCTAAAGAATTATTTCTATCATATACAATACACAACCTACCAATGCAAACATCATTTAAAACACTACCAGGTTACAACACTTGACAACATTGTCAACTTTTTTTTGTACAGAATGAGAAGCTTGAGAGAAAAATTGGTACAGCTGATAATGACCAGACTGTTTATTGGCAACTTATGGCAAGCTTGAAAATTTAATGTAGGTTTGCTATACCCATCAAGTTGTGTGAAATAGTGGTGAATGAAGTGGAATGTTTACCACATTTGGGCATTTTTACTGTTTCACAACAAAACGTTATTAACAAAATCAAGACCAGCAATGATATCATGGCTGTTCCGAAAAATCAATTACAACATGATATAACATATAACATAAAAAAAAAACATAAATATCTAAATTCCTAAAAATTCTATAACAATAGAATTTAGGGTATAGCTATGATATAATGGCCGGTATGTTCATTGGCAAAGTTTAAAACTTAACGTAGGGTTGATATATCTATCGAAACATGAAGTGGAATGTTTACCTCATTTAAACATTTTCGTTGCTTGGCAACGTAACGCAAATCGCCAAATCGAAACCGGCCATCATATCATAGCTGTTCCTTCATTTAACTTAAATGTAAAAATTTAAAGTATTAAGATACAATACAACTACATAAGAATTAAAATAAAGAGAAAGGGTAACTAAAAATATAATAAACAAACCATTTTGATACTCGACGTGACTGATTGCTAATGATGTCCATTGCAAAGGACCTTTTGAAGTTAAATCAAGAGTAGATTCCATTTTGTAAAAAAAATATTTACAAATATATATGTTTTTTTGTTTACTATAGTGTTACTTTTTCAACGAAGCATTATTGGAATACGCAAATATTCAAAGTTCGTGTTGTAAATAAATAGTGCATTTATTAATGCTTCTTATATTCTTAAAGTATTAAAAGTGTTACGGCATAAAAATTATAAAATTTATGAAATGTCTTCATATAAATAGAAAATACAAATAGAAATTTATAATGACATCAGCAAATTATTCAAAATCTACCACGATTACATTTTTACGATAGCAGAAATTTTCGGAATAAAGTTTGTTATTGTTTTGTTTTTATTTCTCTTTTCACTTCACATCGCATTCGGAAATTTAAATTATTTAATACTGTTTAACTGTTGTAGTTTTCGTCTAATTTTTAGGCACTTTTTCAATTCTTATGTTTAAGTTAATCGTGAAAAATAGTTAAATTCACATTCTAAGAACAAATGATTCAGTAACACATCACCTCTAGATGTCATGTACAACACCTAAGCTACACCTGAACCCCTGTTTTTCCATCAGTGGAATAATGATACGAGTAAAAATTTCAAAAAACCGTCTCACTAAAACTCTGCATATCCAATCTATCTTCCCCCCTCCTCCCACTTGCTCTAGATGTTTTAAATATAATATTATATTATTTTAACAAATAAGTATTTTTTAGGTAATCAACCAATATTTACATTTATTAGAAGTTAGTTTTATTTCATTTTTTAAACATATCACATAGAGTATTTTTTTTTCATTGTTGCATTAGGATAATAAGATCAAAGTGGGAAGGCAGTAGGGTTGAAAATACAGTTTCTTAGGCTTTGGGTTTTGGATATTTATTGTGAATTTATACCAAAAGTTTCGAACTACAACTACAGGGTGTTTCATTAATCCCGGTACTCTTGCTTTGAAAAATCACTGTGAGAGTCCTGTTCTGAACGTAAAATACCAAACAATTTTAGAAAAATAATAAACTTATAACAGGAGATTAAATTAAAAAAAAATCCTAATAGAATACGCACAGTAATTTTTCAAAGCCAGAATAAAGTGACTTTTGGGACATCCTGTACTTATATAAAAACATTTTAATGTTACCGACTAGTAAAAGAAGTTGTGATTTAAAGAATATTTACAAGCTTAATTGTTTTGTTGGATATTTTTTTCACACGGTCACTTTTGGGTTTGATTCTGTAGAATAAAAAAAACCCGCATAACATATAATCTATTCAAAAGTTGGTATTGCAGCTGCCATACCAATTCCGGCCCCACTGAAAAAACTGGTATGGCAACTGCCATACCGGTTCCGGCGCCCACTGACTTAAGAGGACGCCTTTTGGAATCTCCAAGTCAACCCTCTAGATTTTCCGAAATCCAGATGGACCATAATATGCAGTTTATCGCCTTTCGATGTAATGAATACGATTGACTGTGTCTATTCAGGCTAAATTGGCCCCCCACTATGACAGCCCTTCCCTGAAGGGGGTTTGAGGAGAGGGGGGTGAAAATCGCTGAAGGGGTTTTTGTCTGGAGCGTTGTGTTTCAGGCGAAAGAAGAATCCAAGGCAATAAGGGAAAAAACTGCCTACTGAACTCTGAAGTGGGCTCTGACCACATGCATGTGTATGTTTCCAATTTCTTACCTTATCAGTAAATGACTTTTTCCCAATAGTAGAATATTGGATGCACAAGACGAATAGTAATATTGACTGTGAACTTTGAAAATTATTTAAAGAAGCTTCGCTAAACAAAAATAGCACACATAGGAATCGTGTGAAAACTTAAGCCCATTTCACACCTTGTCACAACTACTTGCAACTCCCATAGGACACCATGCATTTAAAAGTTGCCTCAAGTTCGTGAGATTTTTTCATGCGAGCACGAAAAAATCTCAAGTTGCATGTACCGTTAGCCAATCAGAATTCAGTATTTGTTTGGCTACATTGTGACGAACTAGACTTCGCCAACTGGTTGTTTATTTACTTTTTAAGACGCCAACTTTACATGCTTGCAAAAAAATTCAAAAATCTGCGTAATTAAAAATGGGTTGATTGATTGGGTTAAAATGCAATAATAAAAATACACAATGATTTAATTTTAAATAATTATCCATGCAATATAATTAAAACGTTTAATGTGGAAAAAATGCGATTTAAATTTTTTATATAAAAGTAACCCAATCTAATTGATAAAATAAAAATAACAAATCCGATAATATACTTACTTCGAATGCTAGTTCCCTCACCAAATTATCAAAGCAACCTAATTGCTTTCTTCTAAGAATCCATTTTCTAGCCCATAATTTCTTTTTAGAAGACTTCAACACGTGCAACACTCTCTGGCTGATGACTCCATTATACAAACGAAACAAATTACTTTTAGGAACAACGAAAATTTCACGCTCAAGAGCATGCTATGTTTTCAATGTTGCATGCAATGTTTTATTGTTCTAAAGTAAGTTTGAGATAAGAGCGAGTCTATGGTTTGAAAAAAGTTTTACAAAAAGATAAAACTTGCCAAATTGTGAGATAAATAATTTTTTGTGGAAACCCGAAGAACCAGGTTACCACAAGTTACGAGTTGCAGTTGCATTTAGTTGCAACGGAATTGCAAGTAGTTGTGCAGGTGTGAAATGGGCTTTAGATATCAATAATAAATTGGATGGTATCCGAAAACTAAAAATGGAATTACACAGGAAATTCAAAGGCGTTTTGCACCAATCTTGATCGATAATAAAATGTAGCTTAATTAAAAATGACGTATTTTTACTTTCAATTACCAAAAAAGAAATATAAGGTAATGAAAGTAATTGTGATGAGGTCGCAAATTCGAAATACATATTTTGGTGTTTTCTACACGTTTTGGAGGTTGCTAATTCCGAAAAAGGGGTCATTGAAACGAGGATATTTTTTTTGTATAAGTGTCTTTTTTGTGTTATGCTCAATTGTCTTTTTTTTTAGTTGCCTTGGAGGGTTTGTGCCCCTGTCTATCTGAAACTACTTTTGGTGAAGGTTTTAGAAGGTTCTCCTGGTGTTGCTTTTTTTGCTTTTTTATTTTGTGCGCTTACCGTTGGCTCTATAATATTCCTATGTCTATTGGTTATTCAGATTCATTTCGCTCATTCGATTCATTTCGCTCTCTTTCTTATTTTTTTAATTATCATTTTAGATCTGATAGCAATGGGTTTTGGTATAAAAGAAAAGTTAGATGTCAGGAGGAGCAGGTTCCGGTCTTTGTGTTGAAGAAAAAACACATATACAAGTACAGTACTTGTCAGGGTAATTTGTAAAAATATGTTTACTTGAATAATCGCTTTTGGCAATGAGTTTTGGCATAAAAAAATAGATGTCAGGAGGAGCAGGTTCTGGTCTTTGTGTTGAAAAAAACATATGTTGGAATACAGCACCTGTCAAAGGGAATTGTAAATGTATGATTATTTGAATAATCACTTTTAGCAATGAGTTTTGGCATTTAAAAAAGTGTTAGATGTCAGGAGGAGCAGGTTTTGGTTTTTATGTTGAAAAAAAACTATATATTGGAGTACAGCATTTGTCAAAGGGCAAATGTATGATTATTTGAATAATCACTTTTGGCAATGAGTTTTCGTATTTAAAAAGTGTTAGATGTCAGTAGAAGCAGGTTCCGGTCTTTGTGCTGAAGAAAAAACATATATTGGAGTACAGTACTTGTGAGGGAATTTGTAAAAATATGATTGTTAGTAAAAGCAAATATTCCAATGAGTGTCGAAGATAAAAACTCATTTTGAGGTGCAGGCGGTTGTCAGAGGGATATTCAAATATTTCTTTTATTTCTTTTTTTTCTGTAGTTTTAAATTCTGTGCATCCACAATATATTGGGGCTCCCTTATGGGCATAGATCTGGGGTGACGCGGATCGATAAGTTCTGGAAGAATGCAGTTTTTGTAGAATTTTACAAGGTGGGATTCCATTTGCTCCTTCCAAAATGCATCTTCTTTTAAAATTTTTTCTATTACCATGCCTATAGGGGACCACACAACAAAAAGACAGTAATCTTTTTGGGCGATATGCAATTGACCCTGAATTTGATAAAAGTGATCGTGCTTCCGATTAATTGAAAGGATTGATTCCTCATCCTTATGGGGGATCAGTAGATGCCGACCGTTGCGAAGATATTGCATTGGGTGTTTATCTTTTGGCTCGTTAGAGGGCACTTTATCTCAACAATACCCTCAGAATTTGCAACGATGCCATCTGGAGATGCTCCTAGGAATGGAAATTCACTGTCAATAAATAAGCCGCACGATTCAATTTTTATATTCATCTGCATTTCTAGGGCTTTTACCGCCTTTGATTCGTTTGCTTTCCCGTATCTAGTGGCTGAATCTTCACAGTTGCTGTAAAGAAGATTTTTGACAATTCTTGCACAGTTGGTAGTTGGAAGCATCTTGCAAATTGATCCGAAATTTTACGCTGTCAAACATTTTCTTCTTTCTTCGAACCATATTGAGCTCTGAGATTGAGTAGAAGTGTTATCTAGCAATTCCATCTTTTGCTCATCTGACAAATTTAGCTGTGCAAGGAATTTGTCCGTCTTTTCCCTTTGAAGCTGTTCTGTTAAATCTGGCCTTTGACACAATACACCATACGACTTAGAATCCGAACTAATTAACTATCATAACTAACCACCACAGATAAAATTATAAGACAACTAAAGGTTGTGCTGTTTTTCAATAAAGACAACATGATATGGTAACAAATGAAATAACATAGCCAAAAGGCTGACCAAAGAAATGAATCTAAATCTGTGTTGTTGTTATTGTTTTTTAAATATTTTTTTTAATGTGTCCATTCAACTAACTAGCTTCTCTCAGTGCACCCTCTTTTCTCTATGTTCAGTGAATACTATGAAAAACCAGATAAGGTTAGGGGTCCCCAGGGTCCTATGACTACAAACAGGTGAAAATGGATGGACGATTTTTGAGCTGATTGTCTAAAAAAGACATGGTTGATGGTTGGGGTAATATATAAAGATAGAGACAATAGTTCTTGGGGTAGTTATAATCACGAATTTTTTTTGAATTATTTAAAACAGTTTGGTAACTCAGATTAATAATCTTTAATTAAGTGCTCGTATAATACTATTAAAAATTCAGATCTCACTCTTTAAAATATGTAATCAGTACTGCAACTATTACAACTAATTATAGTTATTTACCAGAACAACCATTTGTAGGATGTTTACTTTTATCTTAATAATGATGTATAAAAATTCGTAAATGAGGACATGCATTCGAAGCGAAAATAGCACAGTAAATGTTATTGTAATTCTAAAGACATTTCTGAATGCGTCACGAAGATGGAAAATACTTCAAAATTTTGTATATGATTTTCAAAGTTAATCTTTGATACGACTAATAGTTGAGTAAAAGGACTAATATTCAAAAGTAGGACTATTAGTCATAAAAAATCTTAAAATATAATTTCCATAATGGATATACATGTTATGATATTGTATGACACCGTATTGGATCAGAGGCCCGAAAATCCAACACAATGGAGATCTCATATCCTCACAAAATTGTGAAAAGTAACATTAAAAACTTAATAAACCAATACAAAAAATATATATCACAAGGCAACACCAAGTCTATAAGGATAACCGTAATTAATAGTTTATTTTAAAATGTCTTCGCTCAACGGATACAGAAGTTACTTTCAGCATCGGGGCCAAAAAAAAAAAATTAAAATGTCCATATTCTTATGCAGCCATGAACTATTTTTCTAATATGCATACAATTTTTAAAGATAATGTGTCGAATTAATTAGAATGCCATAAAATACATCAAAGAACAATACTAGTGCAGTGGGGAGGGGCATGTTGAAAATATTCCGATGTCTATTGGTTATTCAGACGAATTTTTTCTTCTTATTTTTTTCTTAATTATCATTTTTGAATTAAAAGTAATTTTTATTAAAATTGAGTTTAAAAAAAAATTGAAGTTAAATGTTATTCTAAAACAAAAGAAAAATGATTCTAAGGGGCCACTTGGAAGCTGCAAGGCCCGTTTGCTTTGCCTAATTGGTAATCCGGCCTTGTGTGTTTCCTATTATATTGCTAAACTTATCAAAAAAATTACTTTTCCCCAATATTGAATACAAGAAAAGTAGTATTGGCGACAAAACGAAATATATTTTTCTCACGCTAAATAAAAATTAGCACTCATAAAAAACACACATAAAAGTAATTGTTTGAAAACTTCAATATCGATAACAAATTGGTTGGTACCCGAAAAACAAAAATGTAATTACACAGGAGAATAACAAGTAAGGTTTGCACTAATATTAAAAAATAATGCAATAATGTAATACAGATAAATAAAAATTATATACAGTTTTTTTTATTAAAAACAATAACCCGTATAATCGAGTTTTGTTTTAGTTTGCGCGTTTTGTTTATAAGAAAGGTATTACGTATAATAGCTTTGTCCAAGAAGCACTAAACCTATGTCCTGTTTGGTATATAAATACTACTATGAAATTCCCCTATTGACCAAATCACAGTTTATCTTCTCGAAATTCCAGCCGCCGAATGCGTTTCTTCAGAAGTCCTTTCATAAAACCCAGCCGAACTCATTGACAAAATGCAAAAATCTAGACCTGTAAGAAGATCCCTGCCCCAAAAAGCAGATGTTACACTCCACAGCCAAACTAAGCCCCGGGAGAAGTTTCCCCCCTTCTTAGAATCAGGGGCCAGCCACACCACGCTAATTGACCCCTGCAGAGCGACAGATAACAGCGTCATTAGGTCATAGGGTTGCTGTAAATGTACATTTCATTTCTGTGTAACTTTTCGTTGAAAATTTCTAAAAAATACAAATATTTACATTAAAATTTTTATAACAATTTAAATCGATGTGGAAAAGTATATTCTGTTTACGAGTGAAAGAATTTTTGCTCTATCTTTATTCGTTAGAGAGTTGTGTTACGTTAAAGTGAGAACTTAACGCGCACTCAATTTTTTACAAACTTAAAAAAATTATTAAAAATACTAAATATGTGATTTTCACAAAACAAATTACTGTTATGAAATCTACTCCTTTCGTTCTTTACAATGATACAAAAAACTAGTAACCTTTTATTAAAATTGTGTCGGTAATTGACTTGCGAATATTCTCCATAGGAATAACATTACGATTTTCAAGATGTGAAATTCTGAATGGAGTCCTCTTAAGCCCAAACTTGTCTTTTTCAGACCCATGGTCAGACCGAGATAATGTTGCAACCCGTTTTTCAAGAACTTTTGCAAACTCACTTTTTTTAATGATTTCTTTTAAATGTTCATATCTTAAAAATATTTTTAATTATAAAGTCTCAATGATTCTTTTGTTAGAACCAATTTTGTCAGAAAGTCACTTTAAAAAAAATTAGATTTTATGAACCCCCCCCCCCCAAATTTTAGATTAAAAAATATCTTTTTATAATTGCGTGAAAAAAATCCGATTTTTACATTATCATTTTAATATCAGACGCGTGCGAAAAGTTATACTTTTTAGAAACAGTGATACAAAATTACTTTTTTTCACCCAGAAGCAGTGAAAAAAAATACTTTCACTCTTTTCATAAGATGCCAACATTTCAAGTAAAATTTTTATTTCATAATCTTCACAAAATCTAGAAATTTATTGATCTGCTTTATTTATAAATATTATGCGCGTGAATTTTATTATTATTTTTATTTTTGAATCAGTATCCATGTTCAAATGTTTGACTTTAAACTAAAAAATTAGTTTACCTTTTGTAGTTCCAGAGATTTATCGATGCCGATCTTCTTTACGTAAAAAAATAGCACGTGAATTATTTTTGAACCAATGAGATTTGATTTTTTTCACGTAATTATAAAAAATAGTGTATGAAACACGTGTGAAAAGTAAACTTTTTAAAACACGTGTCATTATTTCACTCGCTCGTAAAATAAAATCCACTAGTTTTAAAAAGTGTTACTTTTCACACTTGTTGCATAAATAACTATTTTAAATAGATAGGTGATTTTTATTCAGACGTTTAGTATTTATAAATGTGTATATTTCCTAAAAAGAAAAACTCCAATTGAAGCATTTTAACAATCACAGTTGCCCACCATATGTTGTATGCTTTCTGAGGTTAGAGGCTGAAACTCAGGGGCATTTTGAGGCAAGTGTTTTTAACACAATTATTAGGGAATTTAATAGTTAATATTAATCATAAATATCGCAATCATATCAAGTTAAACGGGTACATATTTCGCTGTTATTTAAACTAAAACCAAAGCATTACAAAATGTTTCTCATCTACCTTTAGATTTTCTTTTTATTTAATCAAATAAAATATAAGAGTAAGTATTATAGGTTAAATATTTATTTTTTGGCTTTGTATATATATATTCTAATGAAATAATAGCATACAGATTTTTCAAAAAATAT
The DNA here is from genome assembly GCA_019343175.1 of Oedothorax gibbosus. Classification (NCBI taxonomy): domain Eukaryota; kingdom Metazoa; phylum Arthropoda; class Arachnida; order Araneae; family Linyphiidae; genus Oedothorax; species Oedothorax gibbosus. Next base: position 31,481,135 of record CM033277.1, read on the forward strand.
TTTATTTATAAAAAACTACAATACAAAAATACTTATCTTCATTAATGATCTGTAAATCTTACAAAGATTTCAAATATCAAACCCTAAAAACCAGAGGGATTGTATATTACATAAACAGTATATTGCAAAATCAGATTTGTTAAAAGTACATAAAAAATATTGTCCCATTTTCTCTCGCATGCAATTTGGTAGATATAAATCTAATTTATTCTAAAATTAACAACAATATGGGAGAGATAAAAAAAAATTAAAAATATATAATTGTATTTCATAAAAAAAATATTAACATTTGTATATGTTTATGATAATGCATATGATTTAAGTATATATAGTAAAATGGATAAGAATGCAAATATTTGTTTCATTTCATGGTAATTTTACTGAAGTAATTAAACACCATACTATTATTTTACGACTTAAGTGTAACATAAAATATGTATTATTATAATAAAAAGTTATAAAATACAATTAAAAATTGATAGGGCTTTTGCACAATATTCATTAAACTCTAGTAGTTATAGTAACCCATATTTTTTTTTAACAAAAGATTCTTAGCGGATATAACTAAGGGCTAATAGGTAAGGTAATATGGCATGAATATAAAATACCACTTTAAGTAAATAAGTTTTATCTTTCTAGTGGCAGTATTGTTTTCTAAAACTGCATATTAATGAAAGAAATGCATCAATATGGATACATCACAGATAAATTAAAATTGGGTATAAAAATATTATATTTGTTCAAATAATTCTTAATATTTGGTCCCTGAATTATAAGAACTTTAAGGCACTTAACATTTAGGAATTTTTAAAAAATTACGATAATCTTTAAAACTTGTAACAAATGTGTTTTCCACAATATTCTTCAATGAAAATTTTCCGAGGAGAGCTCATTATAATTATCACTTTTGAATTGATTTTTAACCTTGAATACATACATTAATGAAATAGTTTTGGCAAGACACCTGTTCAAAAAATATTCATTTTTCTTGATGACCAAACTAATTACTATACACATGACAACTTTACAATAAAATCCCAAATCTCTACAGAATATACAAAAAATGAATTTACATTTGCTCAATAACTGAGACCTTATAAGGAGTCTGTCTAAAAATTTACATGGTACGTATTGTGAGAATTTTAAAACATTCTTGAAATTTAAATCTATATTAATATAGGTTGTGGTTTTTGTTGTCATATTCTCCAAGTCTGACTTCTGCTCCAAGAGGGTGCCACCACCTCAATGTAGGCACATCAATGGTGGGGAGGATTAATATAGGTAAAAAAAATTATAAATTTGTATCTTTTTAGTCAGTCTTTACAGTTTTATTTTGTGTAAATTTTAAAACATTCTTGTTAAAAATTTAAATGCATATTAATATGGGTAAAAAATTAATAATTAAAGTTATAACAATGTAAAAAAAGATACTGCTTTATATCATAGGTTTTAAAAAAATAGATACTAGCTATTTAGATTTAAACAATTAAAAGAGCATCAGCTTAAGAATTTTTTTTTTGTATATAGTTCTTTAGACAGACCCCTAACTTTTCTAAAATACAATCTAAATGCAAATAAAATTTAATTTACAGATAAAAACTTTCACATAAAATGCAACAGCAGCAATAATTCTATTCACTTCAAGAACATGGCACATTCGAAACTTGCAAGTAAAACAAGTGCGTTCATTTTACAAAAAAAAATGACAAAACATTGTCATAATTTACTAAAAAAAACAATGATGAAAAAATGTACATGATGAAAAATATTTGGCGAACTATCCACAAGAAATGAAAAATGTTCTAACCTTTTCTTTTAAAAAGGTTAACAGATGAAACTATCACACAAAATGTAAAATAAATACTCTTAAATAAATCATTTTTATGATACAGAGATCATAGTTCTCTCAATACCTACAAAAATATATATACACTGAACATACAAAAGATGAAACTATACATTTGCCGATGAAGAGACATGCATGTTTGAAAGACTCCAACAGGGGTCGCTTTCGTTTGTTCGATCATTTATTAAAAGTTATTTTAGGAATCATTTGTCCATGTTGTAGATACACATCTCAATACATTGCACTAATGTTACAGATTTTCATAAATTATTTTTACTAAGGTAAAAGTTGAATTTGTGAAACATTGGAAGTTTGAAAAATGCACATCAATGTTGTTTTGCCTACTTTTAATAAGTAAAAATAATTGTTATTTCTGTTTTATGAAATTATGATTCAAATATAATTGAATTTGTTAAAAAAAATAACGCATAGTTTTGTGTAAACATCCCAGAGAAGGATGTTGAAAGTCAAGTGTAAAAGTTATCAGTTAAAAGCAAAAATTTCGTGAAATGTGTTATTTTTGTGAAAAAGGAACAATGGTTGACTATTTGCCAGAAGATACTAGTTTCAAGTTTGATAGCCTTATTCCCTTAATATTCCTTCTCGTTTCTATATCTATAGCATTACACATTTTTTACACAATATTACAGAAGCTATCTAGGCTTTATTTGCATAGTTCGAACTATATAAAAACAACCTGTGGGGAAACACCCACGGGTCCTTTTGTCTTTCCGTTCGTTGTGGCTTTCTGATGCTCCCCAGTGTGAAGCGAGTGCAGATTATGGCCCATGGGACTGGCCATGCTCTCCGACCAATCCGACACAGAATGTGGCGAAGAGCTTGACCACTGCCCGGGAGATTCCGGGGATGGGGTCAAATAATTGTTCTCAGGGGGGTGGAGATAGTGGGGGGTGGTCTCGCCCCCACTGTGACTGTGCTGAGAGGGGGGAGTGGGGTAATGGAAGTGGTAGTTCTGGGCTGGCTGTTGTTGCCCATTGTTCTGTGGGGGCGGGGGCAGGACCCCTTTTGGGGGCAGGCTAGGGGGTGCAGCATCAGGGGGGTAATCATAGATGTTGTTGCCTCCATTTGGGTGCAGCTTGTTAGTTCGTTGGTGGTGGGCAGCTCTCATGGCCGCCATGTGGGTAGGGGAGGTGGGGAGGGAGGGGCGTTGTTTAGTGGGGGAGGTTGAGTTGTAAGGACGGGAAGGAGGTGCACTTGGGACAGAGTTCTGTCGGACATGGTGTGCCGGAACGTTCTGGAGTGCTCCGGAAGAGTCCAGGTACACCTGTCCGATTTGTTGAAGTTTCCCGCCGCCGGCGCTTAAGGCATAGTTGTATATGATGTGGTCATTGTAGGGTGGTAGGGATTTCTGGGTGTTGGGAACGTTGGTCAGTTGGGTGTAGATCGGTTCAGAGTTCCCATTGTCCATCCCATTCTGTACCGAATCGGGAGACAAGGAGATTGATCCTTCCACCACTTGCATTCCGAGGTTGTTGATATCCCTTCCTTTCTTCTTCAGGGATGGCTTCCGTCGCAATCCAGTATCATGGTCGCCATCTTTAAACATAGTTCCGTTCACCACTTTACTTCTCCTCTTAGGCTTAGGCTTAGTGGAGCTGTGCATGCCCATCAGAAACATTGGTGATCCACCCAAATGTCCATTGGAAATCTGTGGGCTTGGTGGTACGTACTCTTCTAGAAGCCTCACTATGTCCTTGTGCCTTCTTTCGCGTGCCACGTCACATGGAAGTCTGTCCATGTGGTCTGTGATTTCCTTGTTGGCGAGGTTTTCCAGGAGGATTTTGACTGCTTCATAGCTGCCTTCCCTGGCTGCCAGAAAGAGTGGAGTTTCATCTTTGTTGTCCTGGGCATCTTTGTTGACACCATGGGTGATAAGTACTTTTACGGCATCTACATTGTTGACGGCTGCAGCCCAGTGCAATGCTGTCTTGCCTAAATAAAAGAAAACTATGTAATGCCATATCTTTATTAGCAAAAGCTAAGCATTTTAAAATATTTTGATGCTAGTTTATTATTTCAATAAAAAAATAAGTAAGTGTTTATAAATTTAGGTGTGCTAATGTGAAACCATAAAAAAAATTAAATGTTTTTAGAACTGACAATTTATTTAAGATTTATTTTGCTTCCTTACAAATTATTTTCGTACATTGACACAAAGTCGACAAATTTTTTCTACAAATAAGGATTGCCAAAAATGTAATTTAAATTCTGGTCAAAACTCAATATTATTAGCATTAAAAATTATTGAGAATAAATTAAGTAAGTTTATTTAATGTAAGTTTTTAATTAATTTTAATATAATATCAGCAAGAGAAAAGGTAATTACCATGATCATCAGCACAATTAATATCAGCATCTGCATTTACAAGTTCTTCTACCATTCCTTCAATCGCTAAACGAGCGGCCAATATCAAAGGTGTAGTTCCATCGTACATCCGAGCATTAAGGTTGGTGGCTCTATTCCTTAACAAAATCTATAAAAAATAATTAAGTATTAGCTGTTGGTCATAATACATTTTGTATAAAACTATGCAAAGACCTGGTCGTTGTTTGAGTTCAAAAATATAAAAAAATAATAAAAAAATCAGTCAAGTTTTTAAATTATTTTACTAAATCTACAAAAGGAAAACAGTGAAAATTTGACACATATGATTATTTACTTCAAAATAATGATAATTTAAGTTTAGTTGCCTAGACGGGTTTAATCCCCTTGGCGACCAATATTATTGCTGAAACAAAGTCTCTTTTCTCTCTTCCTTAAGACTAGAAGTTTAATGTCAGATGATTTAATTAAGTTACAAGAATGAATCTAAAATGTACATTTGCTTTGATTGCATCCAAAACAGCCACTCATTTTAATTAACATAGACACATTCTACGACTTTTTTTCTTGCATACCTGGAAAACTCCTTGTGCGTCCGCTGAAACTGCAGCATGCAAAGGTGTGCGCCCAGTAAGATCTTGGACATTGGCGTTAGCACCAGCATCCAACAGTCGCTTTGCTGCATCGGCTCTGGCATGCCTGGCAGCTAAATGCAGAGATGATTCTCCTAAAATAGCAGAGAGAAAAATTAACTAACAAGTCACAGGACAGGAAGTTAAATACAACAATAAGAAATTGGTCACTTTGAAATTGATTTATATTGAGTCATTTTTTAATTTATAGACAAATCTGTTTTAAAAGGCTAAAATTACTATTTTTCATGAATTAACTTATTAGATATCATGTTCTTTAAACAACATTGAAGTCCAGTTTTACATCAGTTTTAATAATCAAATAAATGTTGTAGAAATATAAATTTGTAAAAATTATATAATAATTTTTATCTAAACCAAAAAATAAAAAATAATTAAATAAATTTTTTTTACTTAAACAATTAAGTATAAATAAACAAACATGTAATTGTAGCCTAATTTAAAACTTAAATTTTTATACAGAATTTGAAGTCTCTATTGCCCTTACCAGTTTTATCCAGGGTCATGTTAATATCAGCACCTTGAAGCAGCAAATCTTGAACCATGTTGCCACTTGTACCTTCTTCATCTTCCCCCTCTTCGAGCATATCAATTCCACCCCCTCGACACGAAGCACACATTAGAGGAGTTAAACCACCTAGAAAATAAAGAATTCAAATTAAAATAATCTTAAAACTTTTCTTCATCACTTATTATTATTGACAAAGTAAAATTTACTCTGACTAAAATAACTCATTTTCACCTGCTTTGTACTAAATAAATATTTTTAAAAAATCCACATAAAGCACAACACCATTCATGTAGCAGATAAATTTCAAAATAGCAGACTTTTTGTTTTGCAAGGAGTTAAACAAGTTTCAGTAATTATTTAATCCTCCATTTTCTAAAATATTAATATCTGGTTCCTGACAGTTTGGTGCCACACAAATGTGTAAATAATAAAAAATATATCATTATGACAAATCGTGACTTATGACTTGAATGGAGTGGCCCATCACAGGCCAAGTACTTTGACCACTGGTTTATTGTACTAACCATATCGCCTAACCGAACGAATTGTGATGAATCAATGACTGCAATATTATTTAAGCTCATTCAACACTCACCAGGTCCTTGAACGTTCACATCCACACTCCCCGGCTCCATATCCCTTTCCCCCTGCGGCGGCGTAAGGGCCAAAATATCTGGATTCCTCACATCGGCCGCATCCAAATGTTGTTGCGTCCATGGACGGGGATCATTTTCATCATATTCCGGGGGCGATGACAGAGAACTCTGTGAATCACCAAAACTACGATCGTTGTCACTCTTTAGTCTTTTGGCCGGTGGATGGTCCAAACCGTCATCGTCACTCCATTGTGATACGTCGGTGGAAGGGATAACGGTCGGTGGGTGGGAGACAGCGTTATCGTTAGAGTTCATGTCAATGGTGTTGGTTGAGGAGAGTTTGTTGAGGTTTCTAAAAAAGATGAGGCTGGATATGTGACATGAGAATATTGTTGTGTACTCGTAATATATTATGAAATAAGTATTATAAGAAAAGAATAGTTAAATGTATTAATAATTATATGATTATTGGATTGGAATGTCAGTTATTGGCTTAAAGATAATTATATTTGTAATATTTAAATATTCAAGTCTACATTTTTAAATTATGCTTTCATTTCTGCACAAAGATTTTTCAAAAACAAATCAAGTGAATTCCAATAAACTTTGAAATCTTATAAAACTCTACTCATTGAAATATCATTATTATACTATTCTTTGGAGAAGTGCTGTAGGTATTTAATTCTGTGACAATTCTACTTACCTCATCTCTTGTCCATCAGGCCCTCGTCTATGAGAACTTCTTATTTGACTACTGTTATGCCTGAAGAAACCTTCTGGGAACCATGTGATGCCTCTTGCTTTCTTACGGTTTGTTATCAGAACACCAAAGCACACCCCTAAGAAAGCCACAACGATGATCGCTATGACAAGGTGCAACTGGTTAAATGATTCGACTTTTGAAACATCATGTCTTTCTCGATCTTCTCCTTCAATTCTTTCCAGTTGGAAGGCGAACGCTTTCCCCTGGGCTTGGGTTGCTGTAAGGAACTGTGCGGCCTGAAATGAAAAACATTACAAAATTAAACTATATTATAAAATTAATCTAAAATATTAAGCAAAATAGTTTATATTTATAATAAAGTTGGTAAAACAAATAAACTTGCATTAAGGGATATTTTTGGGAAAATGTTTAAAACTTTACCTTTGAGGAAGACTGGAAGCATTCAGTTGCAGCAGATTTGACACATCGTCGGTTGTCAATTTCCATCACAACTTTTGTCCTGTAAACATACAAATTTACTTATAATTTGTGCTGCTTAAGGCGTCATATATTGCAAACATTTATGATAAAAAAATAGTAGGTTTAAGAAAGCATAGAAAATATATTTACCCTGACTTAGGGTGCTTTCTATGATGATGACTGACACCAAGATCTTTGGCTTGCCAGGGATAAATCATAGGTAATCCATTATCATCATTTTTTATTCTCACAATTGTCCTCAAGGCATGTCCTATCTCTCTCAGAAATTCAACAGAATTGTTCACAAATAACTAAAATAAAAATGCATAAATTAAGTTTAAAAACTAAAACAAATGGAACCTTACAAAATAGAATTGGCAATAACTTAAACAGAGCTAATATTTTCATAAGGGATAGAATTTAAAAAAAAAAAAACCTAACAGATACATAGGTTCTTAAAGGATTAAGTTTTAGATATTTTTTTAACAACTGCATGTTAAAACTCATTATTTGAAAATATAACTTATATTGACAATAGTCTGGAAAGTATTTAATGTTTTTTAAAAGCCTTTTTGAAAAAATAAAGAAAACACTATCTTTTATAAATATAGTTATTTAATTGAAGCAGTGTAAAAGTGTGTTATAAATTTTTTAGTTGTCAATTGGAAAAATTTACCTCTGGTTCCATCAAAACAACTACCATCAGAGAACCATCAGCCAACATTGGAGGTTCAGACTCACAATCTAATCCATCCCAATTGCATTCCTCGATATTACACCCATAATCACAGTAGCCATTTCCATAATTTTTTGAACAGTAAGTTTCATAAATTGCACTGAAAAGATAAATGTATACCATTTTAAAAATATAGAAAAATATAAATTCAATTTTAATCGATATGAGTAGATTTTTTTAAAAAAACATTTGGAAAGTACGCTTTGCTTTTTTTTCTAAAATAAACCTTATATTAAGTAAATTCAATGTAATAGGATTTGTCTAAAAAAAATTTTGTTTAAAAACTGAGTTTTAATTAAATTAAGAATTTAACTACAGTTTCTACACAATGAAAACATAAATATGCGTTTCAATCAAATAACATATTTTTGATTGTTAAAAACATTGTATTTTGATTGACACTTCAGAATAAAATGTTTTTGAAAGTGAATTCAGTTAATTATCCCTCACTTAACTTACTTCATTTTTTAAAATCTTATATGGCATTTTAAACATATGTTGATTATTGAATAACTATCATCTAAAATATCAACTTACTTGCAAGGCATCAACTTTTGTTCACAATCAAATCCATCAAAGAGACAGTCAATGTTATTGCATTCAATATTGCATTCGTCATTTCGGAACACATCCCAGCAATTAATAGGAGCAGTGCAATTCATCCATGGATTCATACCTACAATATTCAAAACACATTTATGAATCAATGCTGCCCATACATAAGAAAAAAACAATACTAATAACCAAGCCATCAAAATATATTGATAAAAAGTACTGCTCAAATAAATAAAGAACTATATTAACTATGTAACATTATTAACAATTATTGGCCCTGTGGCTGTGAGGTATTTACATGCCCACCTCATAAGCGCAAGAATGAGGGGTACGAGACCCGGCTAAGTTAGCAGATTTTCAGAATTATGTGGCATGTAAAATATGACTTTAGTACCCATTTGACATAAGTTTTCTTGGCAAAATTAAATCTTGGCATAGATTAACAAGCACAGAAAACTTGGATTTTCTGTAATCCAAGCGTCAATATTGGTAGTGAGAGCCGCCTAGATGGTGCCAAAAAATTGGCTCACCGTTCTGAAGAATATGCAGAGTCTACAAAAGGCTTAACTCGCCAAAAAAGCAGCCCCTGAAGAACTAACAATAAGGATAACATTTAATTAGTAACCAAAATAACATACCTAGAGAACAGTCTCCACCGTCGAAGTTGCAATCCTTAGTATTGCATTCTTCATTGCATTTCCTATTTCCAGACTTTTTGTGGCATTCGTGAATCTCACACAGATCATAATTTTCATTGTCGTTGACTCTCATGATTGTGCCAGGTTTCAAAAACACTCCAACACCGCCAGTGAAAGAGGAGTCGTAATTACTACATCTGGGTCCATTCCAATTTTCTGGACATTGACATTCATATTTACCTACAAAAAAAAAATTGTTTAAATATTTTTAAAACATGGATGTTATTGAATAATGTTTGAAATTTTAAAATGTCTTCCTTTCAATTATTTTAGTTTTTTTTCTTAAATACTCCTTACACTACAATTTAAAAATTAATGCATCTTTTTAAAACATGCAATGAAATGTTTTGAAACATGGATGTTATTGAATAATATTTGAAATTTGAAAATGTCTTCCTTTCAATTATTTTAGTTTTTTTTCTTAAATACTCCTTACACTACAATTTAAAAATTAATGCATCTTTTTGAAACATGCAAACCTATTAAAAACCTAATTGGGAATTTAAAACATTGTCCACCCTAATTTATTTTTTATAATATCGTGCAAAAAAACTAACTTTTTCAAATCAATAATCGTGGCAAAAGTTATGCTTTTAACGAAATCTTGTTTCAAAGTTACTTTTACGCAGTTACTTTTAAGCACTAGTGCAACAAAGTAAATCAGAGCATCTGATTGGTGTAAAATTCTTTATTTGAGCGTGATATTTTATTCAGCGGCTTTGTGATTGGTGGAAATTTTTTTAATTGAACATGATTCTTTATTTGGCGTCTTATTTCCAATGCCAATCTAAGAAATACTTTTCGCACGTGATTTTAAAATAATCATTAATATAAATAATCACCTTCAAATCATTTGAACGTGATAATAAAATTAATTAATAAGCCAATCAATAAATACCAATTTAATAAATACTTTTTTTGCACGTTATTATAAAAAATAGTGTATGACAACATGTTAAAAATAGCCTTTTTTAAACTCGTGAATTTATTTAACTCGCTTATACCTCCCTCATGAAATAATTTATTCAACTTGTTTTTTAAAAAAAAGCCTTACTTTTCACAATAGTTGCATAAATAACTATTGAATAACTAGTTAAAAATTATTTTGATTAAATACTACAAATAGCACACTAGGAGTTATTACAAAGAGTTAATACTACAAATAGCAGAAAATAATAACTACATTAATAGTGTAACAAATAGTAATACTATACTAATAGCATACAAGAGTTAAATTAATTTTAATTTAATAACACACTAAAAGTTACTTACCAACTTTATTCAGGCAAACACCACCATTCAAACAAGGAGATGACTGACATTCATTATATGTGTCAATTTCACAATTATGGCCACTAGTCAATATTGGACAAACACATACATAACCATGCTTTCCGGGACGACATTGGCCTCCATTTTTGCAAGGGTTTCCAACGCAAGATGCATTCGAAAAAGCACAGTTCTCACCATAGAATCCCTATTCATAGAAAAAAAACAAGCCATCAGAATTAAAATGCTTGTATTAACATATGTGTTACAATTCATATACATTATCAAAATTAAATATACTGTTGTTGAAATAATAAAAGTGCATATCCTTAACTCTGAGGAATGCAAACATATAAACCTGTCACTGACTATCAGGTTTTCCAGAAACACACATAATTTTTTTAAAGTCTAAAAACTAAATTTTAAAATTTTAAGTATTGAGAGGTCATTTATTATCATCTGCTACAGAGTATAAATAAAAAAAACACATTAAAAACAAATTAATTTTAATGTGATCACAGTAAAAACAAGTTTACACTTTAACAAAGTTGATTATCCCTCAGAGGTTTAAAAATGTATTTAAAACAGAAAAATATTACTTAATAAACCACTACTACAATACCTAAATTGGTGAATTCTAGTTTTAAAATGAGCTGAATAATAAATGTAATAGGTGATATTGTCCCTTCAAATAAGTCAAATATGTTAACACAAACTTTAAATTAAAAAAAAATTAATTACCTCAGCACAAATGCACATGTGACCTTGTGCAACCTTTGAGCAAATCCCACCATTCAAACAGGGAGTAGCAGAACAGAAATCCATTTTCAGTTCACAACGACGACCCATAAATCCAGGTTTGCATTCACAGCGATAGTCATTCACTAGTTGTACGCAATCCTGAGTTCCACCCGCATAGCATGGATTTGATAGGCATTCGTTAACATCTCCTTCACATCTGCAAGAGGGATGATTTTATAAATTTTGTACAGTAGTGAAATGTAATAAATAAGTAAAATTGTGAATAGTTAAACAACATAGAAAACTTCAGATATTTATTTTGAGTATTTTTAATTCAACTTCCAAATACAAATAGTATTAAATATATTTTTTAATGTAAGTAATGTACCTTTCTAACAAAAGCTGGACTCATAAATGTAAATACTTGTCATAACTATTTAATTCATACAGTAAAAATTTATTTTACCTTTCAATGCCCATGCTTAAAATTATAAGGACAGAGTTTATTGTGTGTTTCCAAGTTATTTTATTTTAAACACAACCACGCAAACAAATTATTGTACGAAAGGAATAATTTTTAACAATTCTCAAAGCACATCATACAAGGTATTGTATTTATAGAATGTAATACAAAAAAAAGCCTCCTCTAACAAAAGTTACTTTAGGTGAACAATGTAAAATATTTTTAACTCAATTCGTAAGAAGTTACAATGTACTATTGAACAAATCAAGGAGAATGGGCAGAATTAAAAGTTTAACAATTCTCAAAACACATTATACAAAGCATTGCCTTTACAGAATTTAAGCAATAAAAAAAGATGCCTCCAATCAAACTTGCTTTAGAAGATGAATAATGTAACAAAAATCATACAAGCCGTAAGAAGTTACTATGAACCGTAAGAACTAACCAATGAACAAATCCCAAGTTAATTTTGTAACATACCTTGGGCCAACAAATCCTGGTGGACATTGACACTCATAATTCCCCACTTTATCAATGCATGCACCTCCATGGTGGCAAGCACCTTCGAAGCACTCATTTACATTGATTTCACACAGAACGCCCTGGGTGCCATGAGGGCAAGAGCAGACAAACTTGTTGATGGAATCATGACAGGTACCACCGTTACGGCAAGGATTTGGCATACAGTCATCAATATTGTGTTCACAATTTATGCCTAAAAGAATAAAAATATAACTATATTTTATTTAAAAAAAATATTAGAGCTTTTATTGCTATATGCCTAATATTTATTAGAGATTTTCTTAAGTTTTCATATGCAGATATAAGTAGCTTGTTTCTAATGGATAGATTTTTAATACACGATTTTTTTTAAGTATTGCATATTTTATAATTGCAATGACAAAAATAAATGTTTTAAAGATCATTTAGAAATTCAATACATTGCATTTTGTAGTTATGTTTAAAATATATAGAAAAAAATACTTCATTAATAATTTAGAAGCTAAATATCCTGAAATAATTTTAAAGCATAAAATACACATTATGCAGCCAGATAAGTATACATACATACTTATGAAAATCCAGCAACTATTTTATATATTATGATAAATATACCACAAAACATAATTCCTACTAGATTTTTTTACCTTGAAAACCTGGTTGACACGAACAAGAATAGCGGCCAACCAGATCATTGCAAGTTGCTCCATTATGACATGGCTGAGATGCACACTCGTTAATCTCATGCTGGCAATAGCTTCCTTCATATCCAGTAGTGCAGATGCACCTGTGGCTGTTCCCTAGATTTTCACACCGGCCGCCATTTTTGCACAATTCTTTGATTGGTATTTCTAAAGAAAGAAAAAGGATTACCAACAATGTTGATCAAAGATATTCAATGTTAGATAAATCATTGCGATATCATAGTTGTCATTATCATTAATAGCAAGCCTGCAAGAAATTATAATTGAAAACTGTTGGCAAAATATAGTTGCAATTATATACCATAAAAATTCTCCACGACTCCCACTTCTCTTTAAAAAGACCTAAACAAATATTTAAGTCTTAAAAAAATTGAGCTTTTAAAAAAAATTCAAAGTGCCAATAACTAAAATTTAATACACATTTTTTTAGTTCCTTAAAAATCAACAAGACCTGCATAAGATAAATAATAAGATTAATAAAAAGACATAATATTGATTAAAAGTTCTAAAAATAAATCCTTACCTTTTTGTAATGCAGCATCATTACATGACACCATGCTCACATCACAAAGTTTACCAGTCCACCCCGGTTTGCAAGTGCACCCATAGGTGTTATTGATTTGTTTACAGGTTGCCCCATTATAGCATGGTTTTTGGCTGCACCAGTCCACAAAATTCTGAAAGAAAACAAAGGGTTATTTACAATGCACATGTCGCCTGAACTGAAGTTGAAGAAAAATGAAAATATCGAATTCCAACCGAACCATGTAACAAAGAGTTTCAAAATAACATTTTCAAATGAAACCTTTATTTAACTTTATTGGTTTGATTTTAGATTTTTTTTCTACTTCTCTCACTCTAACCCTCCAAGGGATACAGAAATTGGCTGAAGTGTCAACTTGATTTCACAAGATTAAAATTTAAATTCTTTAATTTTTTTAAATTGTATTTTTGTAGCAAATGATTATTAATGGGTCCTCTATCCTTTAAATTTTAAAATTTCAAAATTTATAATTTTTTTAAAAATATATGAATTGCTGGAAAACCTGACAATCAGGTGACAGGTTTATACATCTGTATCCCTCAGATGCTTAAAGAAAATTACAACTCAGCAAGCATCATGAACAAAACTTTTAACAATTAGTAACAGTTGATCAAATTGTAAGCAAAAATTGTTTTTAGAAATTCAAGAATTAACCAAATATGTCTTACTTCACATTGAATTCCTGTGTAACCAAAGGGACAATGGCACGTGAATTTTCCAACGTGGTCTACACATGTGGCACCATGTTTACAGGGCTGTGATTCACACTCATTGATGTAATATTGGCAGTTACTTCCAGTATATCCTTGAGCACAATGGCAAGTGTAGTTGTTAACACCGTCAATGCATGTTCCCCCGTTCACACATGAGCTGCAAAGATTATTAAATTAAGAATTTTGAAACATTTTACAAAACAGTTAATAAAGTTTAGAGAAGATAATTAATAAACAAATCAAAGGTCGATTAAGTTGTAATGCATAACTTAAATGCTCCGATTTTTTTCTAATTTTTTTCTGTCTTTTTTTTAAATGCAAGAGTCAATTGGACATCAACAACAGTTTAACATACTTCAGAAATATTTATCAATTAAATTATTTGGATGTTAGGTTGGTTGAATTATCCTCGCACTAAAGCTTGAGCAGCGTAATTTAGAACCACTATCAAGTGACCAGCCAAAAACTGAGTAGGCACCCAATGCAACTTTTAAGGGCAACATCGTATGTGGCGTCAGGACTTTTGAGCACATTTAATGTGCACTCTCTCTACACAGGGTATTATATCAAACTTATTTTACTGCACAGAAGGTTTTTAGGTCGGCATACATTTTGACAATGTCTGGGCCTAAACCTGGTACCCATGTCATGCAAGGTAAGTGCCTTGCTTACAGGGATCTCATTTGGATGTTAAATAACTTAATCTACCATTGTTTATTCAAAACTTTTTATTAATAGTAGAAGGCTATTTTATTACAGATAGGTCATACCTTAAATTACAATCCTCATCATTAGTTTGGCAGTTTGTACCACTGAATCCCAAAGGGCAAGTGCAAGTGTAGCTGTTAACATAGTCATTGCAAGTGGCACCATTTTGACATGGACTGAATGCACATTCGTTAATGTCTTCTTCACAATGGGGCCCACCAAAACCATCTACACAGAGACAAGTGTATTCCCCTACACCATCTAGGCATGTTCCGCCATTCTGACAAGGGACTGAAAGAAATATTATACAATAAATACACTATTTGAATATTTTATTGAATGATAATTTGAATAAAATTAGTTTTATGGCAACATAAAATTTTTGTTTTGAATTTTTACATCCGAAACATTAGTTACCATTTATCAATCTACGTCACCATTCACCAGAAAAATAATTTTTACGGAAATTTTTATTTCAAGCAAAAGCAATGAAAAATAAATTTGTTTCAAAAAGTTTTAAAATGTATTAACTGGGAAAAATAAATCTACGAATGTATGCGTAACATTTTTATATTTATATTGTCATTAAAGAAGGTTTGCTAGTGTCGGTGATAAGAAGTATACAATATATTGTTAAATTTTTTTTAATGTCATGCATTGTCCTACTTAAAAATATATATACTAAACATGACTTACATAAAGCACAATCATCAGTGTTCAGCAGACAGTCTTTGCCTTCAAAACCTTTGGCACAATTACAAGTGTAGGATCCATTAGTGTTAATACAAGATGCACCATTTCGGCATGGAGAAGAAATAGCACACTCGTCAACATCTTCATCACAGAAACGACCTGTAAATAAGTGGCAACATTTATAATCAAATTGTCTGAAAAAAAAATGATTTTAAATGCACAATTTTAGTTAAATACAAGATATTTTTGCATTTTATGTATGTAACATTTACAATCAAGGGTGGAGGAAAATTATTTTAGTTAAATATAAGATCTTTTTATTTTGTGTCATAAGGTGATCACGGAAGTTACATATTACATGCAAAGTAATGTTGGTTATAATATTTTTAAATAATATTAGTTTTTTGTATTTAGAACATATTGTTATCAAAATACTAAAGCAAAAATATGCAATAAACAATTGCATATCTAGATATACTTATCGTCCTATTAAAAGTTTCTTTCTTACATCTCATTTTTATAGATAATTTACTTTAGAATTTTCAAACTAATGATGATAATCTAAAGCAAACTTTAAATATATAGAGTAAAACTAGCCTGACCAGATTTGTTTCAGTGATTAACTTTTTGACTACGAAATCATTAAATTTTCATAATTCATATTTTATTCATGCTGTATTGTTTGAAAAGCTATAAAAAATTAAAAAATACTATTTGCACAATTTTTATAGCCAGATAGTTGAATAATAAACAAAACAAAATGCAGTACATCTAGACACCCTAACTAAAACAACAGAAAAGGCACTAAAGTAAAATTATTAATTAAATAATTTTGAAATGTTAATAGAATAGCCTACTATTTAAATTTCATATTAAAACAAAACTGCATACCTGTAAATCCAATACTACAGCTACAAGCGAAATCCTGATAATTGGAAGAAGGCATGCACTTAGCATTATTCCTGCATTTATTGGGAGTGCAGGGATCCAGCTCCACTTCACAATTTGTGCCTGTGAAGGGAACTTCACAGACACACTGGTAGGCATTAACCTGATCAATGCATGATCCACCGTTCAGGCATGAATCTGAGGCACAGTCGTCAATGTTGATTTCGCAATTCCTGCCTGAATAACCGGGTAGACAGGTACAGGAATAGGTTGCAAGGGAGTCTCGGCAGCTACCGCCATGTTGGCATGGGTTGGATTGGCATTCGTCTATGTCCATTTCGCAACGATGGCCACCGTAGCCTGTAGAAATTAAGAATGTTATTTTTGGTTAGGCTAAATTATATATTTAGAGATGATTTGATAGAGATGATTAATAGTGGGGAATTGGTTTGTGTTGAATTTGTGACGGTGTGCCTTGTGATGAAATAGATCTGTAAATTTTGCCAGATCAGTTACTAAAATTTAATTATATCAGGTGGTTTTGTTCTTTCGGCCATGGGCTATATAAATTACGCTGGGAAGGATTTCCAGTTATATTGATATTAAGTTTATTTTTGGTTATTTGAATAAAGTTTATTTTATATGAAAATTGCAGTTTTCATGAAAAATCTTACTTCTGATGCCATACATTATTCTTCAACCAAAGAAAGCAATGATTTTTTGATGTGCAAGTGAAAATGCACGTGTTAATCAACTTTTTTTAATATTCAAATTAATAAATAATTACTAATAAAAATTAATATTGTAAGATTTAAAAAAACAGATTTTCTTTAACATATAACAATTCTTGTGAAAAAAAATATTGTTAATAATTACATGAAGTACGAGCATGAATGGTAAAAAGTAGTTCAATTATTTTTAAATTTAAAGAAATTAAAATTCACAAAATAACTTTAATACCTAAAAATGCTTTAAAATAAATTATCATCTACCCATTATGAAAATACACTCACCTGATGGACATTGGCATACAAATCTATCAATTTCATCAATACAGGTGGCTCCATGTCGGCAAGGATTACTGGCACATTCATTGAAGTCAGACATACAGCGAGGACCGTAGTAACCTCGCGGACATTCACACTTGAAGTTACCTATGAGGTCGATACACACACCACCATTTGCACATGGATTGTTTGAGCAATCATCAATGTTCTTTTCACAGTGCAAACCTAGGGGGAAATGATTATGTAATATTACTATCGATTGTGTATCACTCTAAGCATAAAAGGATGTGGTAAAGATAATCAATAAAAAAAACATAAAAAAAACTCAAATTATAAACAAACTGTTAATGTTTACAGGGGTCCATCCAGGTTTGTTCTACAGGGTCCCTTTTTTGTGAATTTGTCAAGTAATTTTGTGAAAACTTTGTATTTTTGTGAATTTTTTTGCGTACATTGCTATTTAAATTTTTTTGTATACATTTGTTAGGTAAAAAAATTAAAGCACTTTTCCAGAAAAGTTCAAAGACTTGTAATTTACTAGCAACATAAAATTTACATATATAAAGCGCGTATATATAAGCCGACACTCAATTAAAAAAAATTCTAAAATCTGACACCCCAGTATAGGCCGAACTGGAAAAATAGTTTTATACGTGAACAAAAAGTATTATAACATTCAAGCTGGTTTTGGGATCACGACTCACGGGCACCATAAGTCAAACACTTGATCAGAAAAAGTATTCTGGTCGTCAGACTTGGCCTGAACTTAATGAGCTACAAGAGCAACATGATACTCTTCCGATCACGCAAAGCCAGACAACTGTCAATCATTCTGATGCAAGGTGGTAGATTTCGCGAAAATTACTAGGCAGCAAAATAAGTAAATCAGGAAGCATTATTGGACTAATCTTCCAATGGGAGATTGCACTGGCTGTACGAGATTTGAAGACATCTTAGTGTAATCTAATCTTAATTCATCTTTCTATTTTGATTAAAATTTTAATCGTCAGTATTAGAATCTGTTATTAGAACTTGTTGTTTATTGAAATTTAAGTTTAGTTTCACCGAAAAACTAAACAATCGTTAAAATAGTGCATCGTAGTTGTAGCGAATTGGTTGACTATTTGTATCGCTATTTCAGTGAGTTTTCATTGCAAATTGCAATGTGATACCGCTTAAATCGAACCCTGATGCACATATTGATAAACGGATTAACCTTCCATCAGGCGCAAGACATTGACAATCGATTTTAACAGTGATTGAGTTTATAGATTTGTTAATAACGTACACAAAATTAGGATTTCAGTTGATCACGATGACTTTCTAGCCAATTTTAAAGATTCTGATACACTTTTAAAAAATAGAAAAGTTAGGAAATTTTAACCCGTTGTTTCATCAATTTTGTGAACTGAGGAGCCGTCGTAATTTTGTGAAGGGGCCATTTTCAGCGATTGTAATTTTGTGAAGGGGCCGTTTTTAGCGATAGTAATTTTGTGAAGGGGCCGCTAAACGGCCCCAATTTAGCTCTGGATGGACCCCTGGTTTAATAATGATAAACTAATAAAAAATAATTTAGTTTAAGAACATTATTTAATATCAGTAGTACTTGACCCATTAACTACTTTTAATAGTTTAATTTATTTTCTAAATACTTCAATCAACTATACCAATATAATATAGTTGGTTTTGCCTTTACTTGATTGTATCATATCTCAAATGATAAGCTTTTGAATATAATCTTATAGTTTTAAAAACCATGTGAGCAACAAAAAAAGTTCCAATTTATCATTCAACAAAATAAAAAGTTTTAAATTTACAATTCATGAGCATTCCTGAGAAGACTTCAGGAGATTTCAAGAAATTTATGTTTGTGACAGTTGGAAGTGTATAAGACAACAATATAAAACTTAAGAACAAAACACAACTCCTATGAACTTATTAATAACTGACATAACTCACCCATAAACCCATCCCTGCATTCACAAGTATAAGAATTAATCCCATCTTTGCATTTGGCCCCATTCCGGCATGGATTACTAGAACACTCGTTGAAATTGTGTTCACAGTTTGGTCCAGACGTACCAGCCAAGCACCGACATTGGTAACCATTTACCAGATCTTCACAGATCCCTCCATGATGGCAAGGATTGCTGAGGCATTCGTTAATCTGGTTCTGGCAAAGTCGGCCTGTGAAACCACGGTGACAATGGCACCGGAAGGAGTTGATGCCATCAATACAGTCGCCATGGTGACATGGAGATGATTGACAATCGTTGATGTTTGTTTCACAGTTAAATCCAGAGAAACCTGTTGATAGTTTAGGATTCAGTTAATATTCAATTGTATCGAATTGAATCATAAGGATAATTTATTTAAAATATTATAATCATCAAATAACAAAGGGTTAAAAAGTTTAGCTTAAATTTAGCCTGGAAAAAAATGCTAAAATTCAATAAATTTCATCAAAAATAATGCTCAAACTATAAGACAAAACCTTCAACATGAATTAAAACAAGTACTATATATTTACACTACTAAAAAAGGGGGAGGGGGCACAAAAAAAAAGGTAACTCATTTGACAATTAAGGTTTAAAGGTTATAGGTGTTCGGTTTTTAGATTTTAAAAAAAAACTTTATGAGCAACATGGATCAGTATTATATAAAAATTAGTAAAAGAGAATTTATTTGCACTGCACTATAAATGCTTGAACCAAAGATATTTGCTAGCATGCTTGGGAACTAATCACAGGGGGCTAAGCATAGGTAGACCACCTGACCTGAACATATATTTTACAGTGCAAAGCTCTTAGACAGGAGAGCTGAAACAGGCACAGCAGGCCTTGGCCCACAATAGGCTGTTGAGCCACTGAGTTTAGCTTTAATGGTATTTGTTGATTTCAAGAAAACAACTTTATTTAAAATTAACTAGGAAATTAAATCGTACTTGATTTTACTTTCACATTTTACATTTAAAAACTTATATAAAAAAGGTAACATCATCAGACAATCAGAATTTAAGATTTAGATGTATTTCATAAAGTAATCAAAATAATAAATACCTGGTTGGCATTGGCAGTTGTAGCCAGCAATTGCATCACTACATCTAGCTCCGTTTTGGCAAGGGTCACTTAAGCAGTCATCTTCGTTTGATTCACACTTCTTACCACTAAATCCAATCGGACAAAGACATTTGTAGCTGTTTATTTTGTCAGTGCAAATTCCTCCATTTAAGCAGGGTTTGGTATAACATTCATCGATGTCTTCTTCACAGAATACTCCAGTAAAACCTAAAGACAGACAAGTTATAAAGCAGATGAATAGGACTAATATTTTAATTAACAAATAAGGGTTAAAATCAATAAAATTATTTAAATGAATTCAGAGAATTAATGCCAGCGAGAGCTTGCCACACTAAGCGTCAGGAGCAATTCGAGCCAATTCTACACGATAACCTTACGGTACTATGTAAACAAGAATAAATTTTATTGTTTGTATCATTAAAATAAATAATAAAAAAAAGTTAAGTTAAATTAATGCAAGCTCGAAATCGTGTCAGAATCGGCAAATTAACTTACAACTATAAAAAGTATTAGTTACATAGATTTTCTATTATAGTTTTAATTTTAAAAAGTAAATGACAATTGCATAAAAAAGAAACAAAGACGTCCTTCTCGGTTACTTTGAAACATCTTCGGTTGTCCACTTCAAATCCCTTTAAGAAATAAAGCACAGCCAATAAACGCCTTCAATTTTAGCTACCAATCTGCATTGTCAGTAGTTCAAAATTAAAATATTACTTTGGTGGGGCGGATATTGCATTAAGGCCTCAAGAACTAACGTTTTGGTAATACTACGTTGGATCGTTAGGTGCCAACAAAAACTAACGCAACTTAAGTCTTAACGAAATAGTGTTCACGATACATTAGTTCAATTTTCATTAGTATTGGTTGCTAAATACATGTTAACGCATCTTAAAAACGAAGAACAAACATTATTTAACAAATTAACTTTGAGATAAAAACCTTATCGATGTCTAAGTTACGCTTACGATGGATGATTTTACTTTACCAACAGGTGCTAAGGCCTGTGAATTTAAAAAGGCCGTTTGAAGCGGAAGTTTTCGACAGTAATAATAAATAAATTTAATTAATTTATTCTTTAAATTAAAAATAATACTCTACGTATGTCAAGTTGAATAAACAATTTTAGACACTTCGACCAGCATCCAGCCCTCTTTATTCCAAAGACAACCTTTGAACAAAAACAGATTTACTTCGTTACTTTGCAAATTCTGCCGTAAACCTAATTACAGTTATTATTGAGTTGTAACACACAAAAATATTTATCGGAAACAGCTCTAGTGTGATGTAATTTAACCAAACCCACGCTCTGTAATCCACACTTTTCCACGGCTCTTTTGCGTTTTTAAAGTAGAAATTAATTCGGAAAATGGAATGAAGCGGGAGTTCTTAACTTGCTTAATATATCAATTTAAGGTTTAAATCACCACCCACGCATTTGACTTTGAGAACTTTAAAAAAAATCACCTCGAAGTCGAGCCTTTACTAAAAATAAAAAACTCAAACATCTTACGGCTAATATTTCAACGGCCTCTTTGTTCTTCGACTAAGAAAAAAAAAGAACATTTTCATTGCGTTTATTTGACCACGACCAAGGAACAAAAAGCCCCATCAATCCTACGAGGAAGATGAAAGTTAGTCAAGGTAGGGGGGAAAGAATGATTCTCCCTCAAAATTTTTATAAACCTCCTGCTGGCAAGGTGCAGGAAGGGTCAAGTGAAACAGCCATAGACCACGACTAAGGTCCATTACGTAGAATGCTTTGCTCCGGGTTCACAAACTTGCACTTGAGCAATTACGCCTCGAATTTGAGTGCTAAGCTTTATCGTACAGAACTGGACGATTACTTTAGAATTTTTTTTTCTCCTAAAGATAAAAAAGGTCAAATTCTATTCGTTCGTTGGCTTTAGAAGAAATGTTTTAGCCATATAAAAAAAAAGGCTCGTAACGAATTGGTTTGATGTATAATTACGAGATGTTTTGAATCGATAGAACATTGTTAAAATTCCGTAAATTGCAATTTTCGCTAAGCAAAGAGAAGCTTTATAATCGTCATTTGAAAAGCAAACAAAGGTATTATTACTAAAAAATAAATTTGAATCAGCATTTCCTTCAACTAGAAAATTGTTCAGAACAGCTATGAAACTTGGTAGCCTTATTTGCAGCCTATATCCCCGTTTTTATGTATATTTTTAAGTCTTCGGGGCATGGATAGCCGAGGTCCTTCTACAAAGATTCTTTGTATAATCATTTAAGGTTTAAGATTAATTTTTACCTGGCATGCAAACACATCGGAATCCACCCCTTTCATCCAAGCAAGTGCCTTCATTCTGACAAGGGTTCGAGTCGCATTCGTTGATGTTAATCTCACATCTAGGACCGGCGAATCCTTTTGAACAGTTACAACTGAACGACCCGGGTATGTTGACACACTTTCCACCGTGTTCACAAGGATAGCCTATTGAAATAAATGCATAAACATGTTTAGTTATTATTCAGAAAATATTCACAGAAATAAAGGGAATGAATGTCTTGTCTCACCTTCTTCGCATTCATCCACATCTTCCGTACAATCAGTTCCTCTAAATCCATTTGGACATGAGCAGATGTAGGTTCCATCAATGGGACTGGTGTCACACATAGCACCAGCATGGCATGGATCACTGGCACAAGCATCATCCAGATGACACAACAAACCTAAATTATAAATCAAACATTAGCAAGTAAATACACGGAAACTACACGCACGTATAACCAAGGTCGTATCAGTCGACCAATTTTGGGTGCTAAATACTAATATAAACAAACAAAAATAATGGAGGGTGAAAAATGAGATTTACATTTTTCAGGAGACATGGCATAAAAAGATCATCTCTAATCAATGAGGTGGCACATTGAAACATTGCCGGAACAGCACATCATGTGTTCTCAGAACAGTGTGTCAGTCCAGCATAACACAAATACAGTTTTATATTAAAATCACCTGATTTGTTGTACAGAAATTAAACGACAAACTTCTATTATTAAATTTAATTGTAAAATGATTTGTGTATAAATCATT
The DNA here is from genome assembly GCA_019343175.1 of Oedothorax gibbosus. Taxonomy (NCBI): domain Eukaryota; kingdom Metazoa; phylum Arthropoda; class Arachnida; order Araneae; family Linyphiidae; genus Oedothorax; species Oedothorax gibbosus. Next base: position 31,504,629 of record CM033277.1, read on the forward strand.
TTACATTTACTTAGTTTATAAAAACAGTAGTATATTTAACATATTTCAAAACTTAATTATTTAACTATACTGGTAGTTAATGAACACATTTAATTAAATAGTAATTATTAAAATATTAATCAATATTCTATCTAAATTTTTAAAAAAAAACCTTCTTGATTTGTATGAGAAGTTTATATATCCATTTTAAATAACTACAACTATGGCAACCAGTCACCAATAGCCCTCCCATAGCTCTAGTGCGACGATAATTCAACATAACCCTAATCATTTATGTCGTTAAATTATATAAAAATAGTAGCTAGTTTTTATAAAACATGTACTTAAATTTTAAACAGCAATTAAAATGTAATGAAAACAGAAAGCTTATTATAAATATTAAATATAAATACATCTCAATGAAATAAATGTTAATCGTGCAACAAATTGCAGTTTTGATGCATTATCATTAATCTCGTTAATCATTTTAATATCATTGAGTACAGGAAATGTCAGAAAATTTTATAAATCGGAACTTACTCATTGATTAGATGAAGGGAAACCCCCTAAAAACTATTCTTCTTACTCTTACTCGCATGACATCTATTTTGCTCCTATGAAATGTAATTGAGACATACGAGACCGAAGGCGCGAAAAACTCCGATTCCCAGCCCCTTAAGTATGCAATAACTTTAAGGTTTCGGTTAACCGTCTTTATACCTTTATGGTCAAAACATATATTATTAGGGCTCTTTGGAAAATTTCTATTGTTGACAAAATTTTAAATTGACTACATTAATTTGTGTCTGACGCGTAACAATAAACATACTCATTCATACTTACTACAGATACTTTACAGTAGAAATTACGATAGAAAAAAGCGTGAAAAACTCCTAACTTATAGTACACTTATTTCACTTGTATTAAGCAAAATAAAAACCCTAAAAATGAAATTAAAAAAATAGTCATAGTGGAATTTCTTTGATTTATTAACGAACAAATTGCACTATTATACTTGAAAACGAATTCAAATATATCTGTCAATATTTTATTTCTATGTTTTTTTTATACTTCCTTCCTATTCGAGAGGATAGCCGTCGTTTATCGGCGCCATAAAAAATGTATCTAAAATCTTATTCCCGCCAATATTGCGATTGGCTTAAAAATAAATCCGAAGGGAAGGGGGGGGGGGATAGTTTTTATTTCTTTTTTTTTACATTGCGTAATAACCTGTTCCCCCAAAGCGCACGAGCTGTAATATTTTTTTCCATGTTCTAGTTCTAAGTTGAGAATGCAACGAGTTGTAGTATAAATATAAATATTTGTAAAAAATAAAAACATTTCTTTACAAGTCGATTCTATCTAGTATGAATTTTAAGATTTTGGGGGGGGAAATTTCCCCATTTCCCCCCCCCGTGGATCCGCCACTGCGTATAACTGTATTAGTCAGCCATATTTTATTCCTACAATACTAATATACAACAAACAAAGAAATAATAGGAAGGGGGGGGGGGAAAAAATCGAGATTTACCTGTTTTCCCAGGAGCACATTGGCAATAAAAAGATCCGACTCTATCATGGCAGGTGGCACCATTGAAACATGCCGCAACAGCACAGTCATCGATGTTCTCAGAACAGTCGTGTCCAGTCCAGCCATTAACACAAATACAGTTAAAACCTCCTATGGTATTAGTGCATGTTGCACCATTTTTACAGACACTTGGTCTCATAGCACATTCGTCTACATCCTTACTGCAATAAGCTCCTAAAGAAATATAAGTGTTGACATTTCAGGTATTTTTCAATAGTAAGTAACAAAAAAACTGGCAATTCCAAATAGGATGGTAAGTAAGTAATGATAAATCTTCATTTATTCTTAGAATAGTTTACCTGTATATGATGGTGGACATTGACAAGTATATGTGTTGACACCATCAATACAAGTTGCCCCGTTCTGGCATAGATTTCCAGGACAGTCATTGATATTTGTTTCGCAATCCTTTCCGGTGTAACCTTAAAGAAATAAAAACAGTGCATTTTAAGTTAATATGAAATATAGAATAAAAAATTGAAGCTCGTTTTTTTTTTTCAACTTTTGATAGGATGCGTTGAAAACCGGCTTTCATATTCAATCATCGGTCGTTGAGATACGGGAAATTTCGGTGATGTATCTTTGCATAACGATTATATAGAGTCATAACAATATAATATACTGGAAAGGAAAAACAACAACAATCATGTGTAAATCTAAAACCATTATTTCTCAGTGATATTTGAAAAGAGTCATTACTTTTGATCTTATTCACAGTTACTAGGCAGGAATTGTGTGGAGAAAGAGTTCATAAAAAAATAACAATGGTCAATTCAGTCACATTTCAAGCTGAATGGATAAAGAATTAATGTATGTCTTTTGGTTGCTGGCCTTTGTATTAATGTTAATGAATATCGGTTCTAATCGAGTTGAAAACAAAAAATGTGCGGTCCGGCCGTTAAAGTCACTAAGAATATTCCGATATTAAGATTTTTGTTCAATTAATAAAGTGTTGATTAATGCATGATTACGATTTCTTTTTCAATGAAAAACTTCCTTTCCTCCTATAAAATATTGCCTTCTTATCACCCAATCTGCTTAGTGAAATAAAGTTTCCCTGGTATTTCATAGGAAAAAAAGGTGTTTTTAATTGATGCAAATGTTTTATGGTGATCGAAGTGCAAACAGACACTCTGTGAGGTTCCATCACGAATCGAAGATAGGTGTGATGTAAAAGAAACCCTGCCTTCGCCTCCGCAAATCAGAGGGTGTCTACTGAATTCCAATTGGGATGGGAAGAGCCTCTCCAACAACAAATTCAAGTTGCAGCATATTCGTCGAAAGGATAAAGTATGGCGATAACAACGAAAACAGCCATCAGCACCAGAACGAAGCAAACCATCAAAAAGGTCAAAAGATAAACGTCTTGAGAACTTAAAGTTGGTAAACCTAAGTTCTTTTGTAAGAGTATTTGGTGAATGAAACGCTGGTTTAACTAAATTGTTCCTTGATCAAATCCTTCCTGTTAATATTTGTTTTGTTTAAAGTTATTAGTTTACTGATTGCTTTGTTTGTAGAACTTAACTAATATACATTATTTAAGTAAGCCATTAAACATTAACAAAAATAACAGACTTTAAATAATATTTTTATGTACATTGTAAAAAGAGCATGTTGTTTTAAGCTCTTGTAGAGCTTTTCTTTTACATCAGCGATCAGTGTTGGGAACAGGTATGTGAATACTGAAGAAGAAGGATGTGAGGATAGGTGGAGAGGTAATATTATGCAGAGAGTTCTTCTGAGTAATAGCTACAAGCTACAAGAGTGAGGGTGGACGTGATAAAGGATCTCCCGCAGATTCGGTCTCGACCTCAAATTTGGAAGAGAGCCGAACCCCTCTTCTTGTTCTTCAGGGAACTTTTTGAGCAACAACGCCCTTGCTCTTGGGATGGTTGTCAGAAGATTTTAAGAAAAAGGGTTGGGCTTTGCATTGCATAAGAGACAGCGTCACTCTGCAATTAAGATTGTGGTCGAAAAGAGAAGCAAACAACCCGAGGGAATCGTCTTTTCGGATAAAGAAATTCAAAAGAGAAATGTGTTTAAATTTCCCTTGGAAATGTTCAAGCGATCCAAATCGCCTACCTTGCCTATTTATAAGTTGTTATCTGCCTTTCAGAGCCAAATGATAACTTTAAACTAAACGACTTCGACGAATTCAAAAGATACCACTGGTCGGAATATCAGTGATGGGAAATTTGACAGGAAAGTTCATGGAACAATGGCCGAAAATATTAATTCAATAATCGTATATTGGGTAAAGTCGGAACAATGAAGTAAAGACCAAAAGTCCAATCACTTAGTTTATCCGGGCATATTTTGGAGCAAAATGTCTCTCAAAAGAATTCATATCGAACATTTCCGCCTGAAATGATTGAAGAAAGTGCCATCATTTATAGGATTTTTTTACTGTCGTTTATTATTATTTTTTATTCCATATTTATCAATATTTCTCAGTACTTCATTACAAAATTATTTTTTTACCAAATGAAATTTTAATACCGCGAAGTGCTTTTTGACAATTTTCGCAAAATTCAGACAAGTGGATATCATTTTACAACCATATTGAAACAGACTCTAATTACTATACTCACTGTTAAAGATAATTCCCAATTGTTCGTCTTCAATTCACATATTTTTAACAAAGGTCATGAGAGGGGGATTGTTATTAGTTTTTTTTTTGTTGAAATCGCCGCCATGTCTTCCTGAATTATTCCGGCACTTAACAGAGAACCCCTTTCAAGACACATCAACCAAATCACTTTGTGAAGCCCAGAACAGCGCAGCGGTCTTTTCCCACGCAATCGCGATCCACAGATTGGGAGAGGATATCTGTGTATTATACATAACGGTCTCAACTGATTGCATCACAATGGGTAAGCCAGACATCATAACAAAAGAAAGCCATAACAGATAGACCGGGATGACACGGCGCTAATGCGATTACTTGTGGAAACGTAGCTGTTGTGAACTGATTTATGTGTATTTTATTTGCCAAGAGAGTTTGGGTCAGTCTCAGAATCATACAATCGCAGGATTAGTAGATCATTGAAATAAGTTATTAATGCACAGATTGTTACCCTTATTAGTTTTGTTAGGATTTCAAATGGCACAAATGACAGGACATATACCTAAAAACAAATGTAATAAAGTTTTTAGGGCAAACAAAAAGTCTGAATTGATTTCAGAATCTTTTTGTAAATTTTAAATGTCTCTTGACCTTTGTATGATACTAATTGATTTTCCTTTTATTTAAACTTATAGCTTGTAAGTTAATGCAAAAGTTGTTCTTTAAGTATACGCCGTAATTGTTCATTTGGATTACAATGTCAGATAACTATTAATAAAAGCCTGTTAAACTAGTTAGGTAAAAAAAAAGCAAAGAAGTGGTATTGATTGATATGAATACAATATGCCAGGGGTTCCCAACCTTTTTGCACCTGCGTACCACTTGACTTTTTGGGAAGTTTTGGCGTACCACCAGACCTAAATATATTAATAAACGTCTAATATTAACTCTTCTAAAAGTGTTCAAAGGCTTTTTGAATTGAGTTCCTGAGAAAACTTCACATTTAATGGTTAGATATTTATTTATAGCATGCTTATAATAAAGGAGAATTAAAAAGATTAAAACAGTATTAATTTACAGGTTTGTTTATTACCCATAGGCCTAAAAACATACAAATAAAAAAATAGTACAAACTCGGCAAAAAATTTATCATCATACAAACTATACTTTTTTAGTCTTTAGTGCGAAATTCGTTGTTTGCCTGAGATTAAAATATCAATATTAGGAGTAATGGAACTTATCTTCTCTCTTAAGTCCTCGTTATTCTTCTTCTATGTTTATTTTTTATGTACAAGAGTTCAGAAATTCAACTCTCACACAAGTAACTCGTAACAAATGGCATCAAAAATAGCAGAGCTTGATCAAAGGGTTCTAGGTTTTACATCCGATCCTGAAGTAAATTAAAGATTTCTCTTTAAAATGATGTTAATGTTTAAAGTAATGAGTAATATGTTTTCTCACTGCTCATGCGTACAGAAGCTATTGATAGCATTATGTTGCTCACATCACTCACACGTACCACCGTAATATTCCCGCGTACCACCAGTGGTACGCGTACCACCGGTTTGGAACCCTGCAATATGCAATGGTATTGAGGGGAATTTACTGATTTGTGGACTTTATAACGACCAAATATGTAAAAGCCATTGTAAAAATCATAGCTGCCTTCAAGATTTCAAGATGCCGTAGGTGTGAAAAAACATCTTTTCCTATTTGGAAATCAAGGCGTGGCCATAAAACAGTAAAGAAAAATTTATCCTCTATATGCAGTATCAAACTATAATAAAACAAAAAACTATCTTAAGTTTTTTAATGACAGCGGATTTCTTTACTGGCGGTATGATGTTTTATAGGAGGGCCTAACGCATATTAGACTGTGGAAAATTTGAAGCTTCTAAATCCGCCCTTGCATGTGCCAAGGGCCCCCGAAATTAATGATCTCATCTAGAACTTTAGGCTCAGAGTAAAAACGGGCGTGTACGAGCCAAAATCTATATAATCTGTTACTGTAGCAGATAAAAAGGTGTTTTATGTACCGAGAACGAACAGCAAAGTCGGCTCTACAATGTAAGAATGTTAAAGTTTATAAATAAGCATTATTAAAGATTTTTAACTCAGAAAAGTTTGAGGTGTGCTGACCCACCTCCCTAATTTTGAATTGTTGAATATGTGAGCTAGAACTGCCATCAGGTTCTACTACATGTAAGTGTAAGTATAAACAATAACCTCAACTGGTAATCAATATTTATAAGGAATAAAACATGAATCTTTTTTACAAAACAAGTACTATTTTTTTATGAGAATAGCCCTCAATTGATATTTTGTTGAGATTTTATTTATTTTTATCCAAAAACTCTGTATCATAACCATAAATCTCGTTTGAATTATACAACTCTGGCAATTATTGCATTTATCAATGCCAAAAACGCCTATGAGTAACCCCCCCCCCCAAAAAAAAAAGCATGGTCATTTTATTCTATAGACTCGACTTGAAAATCTAAAAGCAACAATACAAAAACTTCTAATAAAATTAAGGGCGCAAGTAAGAATAAATATTAGCATTATGGTACTAACTGTACTAATGCAAATGTAAGTTTCAAAGCCCAAAGGAGTCGTGGAACTTACACATAAAACGTTTTGATTTTTGTAGTTTCTGGGTGGGTGGACCACCATCCCTTTTAAATGATAGAGCCCAATTATTGCTGAGCAAAAGAAAGTATATTTATTTGCTTTCATCTCGAGGTAAAGCTCCTCGGTTGATTACAGGCTGTCACTGATTTTCCGTAGGCCGAGGGACCGTTGTTACCACACTTGCTATTTATTTTTCATTTGGTTTGTAAGAGTTTGCAGCAAAAACAGAAAGACGAAGAGTTATGAGAAACCTGATGTGCTTTGTTCTTTTTTTTGCTGGTGCCTTTAATCATGTTGCCGAGTTTTCTAGTGGAGATGAATGGTAATTGGCGAGTTTATGGCGTTGCCGAAGGAGTGGGGTGAAAGGAAAGGGTTGTTTGAGATGGATTAAGAAGGATGCGATTGCCATTGTCTCGAAAAGCTATAGCAAAGTAGGTATGCGAAGTAGGGATGGGGTCTGGCATTTTAATTTGCAAAAAGGATTTCCTTTCTGTAAATATGATTGTTCACCATTGTAAAATATATGTGTTCTAAAATGAAGATGAAGCAAAAACAGACTATGCTGATGACTAGATGAACCGAAAACCCGACTATTTAGATGTCAATGAAGAATGGTCAAGTTGAATCACATAGTTAAGAAGATTCTTCTACATGGAAAATTCTGTTTTTTAAAAATAAGTTCATGTTTCATTTCACAAGTAGTAAGAAAACGATTTATTTTCAACAAAATAAAATTCTAATGTTAGAACGTTAAGTTTTCAAAACTAAATCGTAAAGAAATATCTCAAAAACTTTGTCTTAGTTCACTTTCTAGCCACCATTATTTCCATTTCAACAGCCGACTGATTCATACCCAGTATAAAAAGCAAAACTGTATATCAAGAAAAATAATACTGTTATGCGGCGCAGGCAACAGAAACCACAAATATTTATTTGTCATTTGCGAAAGCCAAGTCCAGACGCCAAACCACAAAAGATTTTATTTAATATATAAATCGTGATAGTATTTGCCTCCAAGACCATTTTCTATCAATTTCTATAGACCACAACTTCCATTATGAATCAGAGAGACATAATAATTCCACATCACGTAGGTTATTCTTATCTGGACTACGAAAAGAACTAAGAAAAGAAAAATTTAATCTAAACTGGTTTCTACAGCATCTCCACTGCTAAGCTGAAAGAAGAAATAATAAGGAAACACCTAAAACGTCTTCGAAAAAAGCATTTCAGACTTCCAGACGTAGCCAAAGGTCGTTGCGTTATGCTTTTGAAATAGATAAGAAATCGAAAAAATAATGGTCGTCTAAAAAGGTTGGAGCCACAGAAACTAGTCCTTTTCAATTCCTTTATCCCAAATGTTCAACTTACCAAACAGTAAATCGTAGGCTTTTTACTTCGAAAAGAAAACATTGACATCTCGGACTCGTCTGAGTTTGCTAAAGGCAATTCTGTTTAGTGCATTATTAACTGTTCGATGGACAACTGAGTCGTGATGTAAGTACACGAACGTGTTGCTTTAAAAAAAAGTTCAGACCGAAAATAAAAAGAGACAATAACAAATAGCTAAGGATGGTTTTTGAAGAAGATTTATCTCTAAGATTTTTTTTATCTTCATCCTTACTCCAATGACCTTAAAATATGGATCGAATACGGAAAATATATTTTAAAAAAATAAAAATTGTAAAATATAAAATAGAATGGAAACTGAAATGTAAGACTTACCAGGAGCACACGTGCACTGATAGTTGAAAGTGTCGACATGTCTACAGGTTCCTCCGTTCTTGCAAGGACTAGGATCACACGGAATGTATTGAGCATCACAGTTAAATCCTGTGTAACCAGGATCACAATTGCACCTATAAAATGCAAGAATCAAATCTTAATTAGATAAATATATAAAAATACGAAAGGCTAAACAAATTGACTTGGCAGAAAGGAGATTTCCCCCAAAAAAATTCGCTATCAAATGTTAAACTTGCATCAAAAGTAGTTATAATTGTATTTATACTAGTGGGTTCATATTATATTTTATTGTTGCTAAAAGCTTTGTATGAAGTCAGTCCAACAAGCATAAAAATATACCAATTTCTGATTCCACATCATATTTAGCTTCATAAATTAGTTTCTTTTAGACCCAAAAATTCAAAAACATATCTCACTTAGGATACACATTCCATAGCTCCTTTTGCACAAGTTTTTTTTTTTAATTTTGTTTTATCCTTAAATTGAAAAAAAAACCCTGCAAAAACCAATGTCTTACCTGTAAGATCCCACAGTATTGATGCACTTGCCCTTTGAACCACATAAATTTTGCCGACACTCATCAATGTCTGTCGTGCAGTTAGCGCCCATGAATCCTCTGGCACAAGTGCAGCGATAAGTGTCTTTCAAAGATTGGCAAGAAGCACCGTTGCGACATGGCTGTGATGCACAATAGTCAGGCAATTGGCAATGGTGACCTGCCAAAGAGAAATAACATTAGACCCTGATTTTATTTTGCCGATTTCTTGCTAATACTCTGGTTGAATGGAGCCAAACTTTTTGTCATGACAAATTAGTTACTAATAAGTCTATTTCAGTATATTTATTTAAAAGGTAAACAATGTAGTAACTGCAATAGAAATTTGCTTTAAAATATTTTTTTCTGTTAGCTCATTTAATTTACGAATTAACAAGTGACCTAGCGCATGAGTACATGTCAAGGGACCTTATCTTTTAAGTGAAAAGTAATTAACATAACACAAGATGTATATCAATTATACAAGTATATATTCATAAAGGAATTAATTTGACCTCATGTCTAACACAAAAAGCAATAAAGCATATTTCTTCACGAATTCCATTCTCCGTTCAAAATTAAACTTCCAGCAACTCCACCAACAAGTCGAACAGGTTGTCCACCTTTTTTCCATTCTCTATTCAGTTTCACGAAAAACCATTTCCATCACTAATTAACAAGCACCCTGCCCTGTAGAACTCCAACCCTTCACTGTCCAATGAACTTTGAGGTTAGAGGGAACATGGGTCCAATTTCACTTCTGCTCATTATATCCCAATAATAAAATAAGTCGGAAGACGGGGTTAAACTCTCTCTAACGATTAATCCTGTTATAATTAAATGGCTTTTGTGGCTCTGTGTTGAAAAGCATGTTGCCCCTAAGGGTCGGACAACGAGATGCATTGCGATAGGAGATTCTATGATGCGCTTCAATTAGTGATTATGTTGACTGGAGTATAAATCTCCAGAGGTGACAGCGAAGTTTCGGAAAAGCACTATAAAAAAGATTACCTTCATCGATAGTAAAACTGTGTGAGGTTTCAAACTTAAGTACAATGGGTGTGCCGGGAGGAATTAAATTATTCTGTAAAATAAAAAAAAGGGGTCGGGAAACAGATTGGTGTTAGAACTATAAGGCAGGAAAATTAGGGTTGGAGATGCTATAAATTTTAAATTCAGCTTGCGCGATTTTAAGCATGAATGCTGCGATAAAGTGTCCGGGATGTTTTTTATTGGACCTGAAGAATTATGAGGGCTTGACGCACCTTAACTTGGCCTCCCTTAACTAAGCTTACAATCTGTAGAAGAATTCAAGGTAGATACTAGATAGTAAGCATACGATAGTAAAAACAAATTACAAATGTCTCATGCATGTACAAAACTGATCTTATGCAGTAATATCTCGAAAATTCCGCCTACCTCTGTATCCAGACGCACAGGAACATGTGTAGTTGGTGAGGGTAACTAACGTACATGTCCCACCGTTCATGCAAGGGTTGTGATCGCAACTGTTGGGCACCGCAATCTCGCATAGGGACGCAGAGAACCCAACAGGACAGGAACAGGAGAAGGTTGGACCGTTGGTGACGCTCATCTCGACGTTGCATGTCCCACCGTTCTGGCATCGAGGACCCGGACCGGTGTGGCACGGGTTCATGTGTTGGCAGAACTCGCCCATGAACATCGGCGGACAACTGAAATTGAATGGATTGAGTTAGATTTGTATGGCATACATTTATATATGTTTCGATGATTATTTCAAAACTTGAAATATCTCTTCTAGTGCTGAAGTATCTCAACTTGTGTGGCCAGTCGGTAGCAGTAAAATGGTGGAGGCGAATGCTTAGTACGAAAAAATTACCTTTTTTTTGCGACACGTTAGAAGCTTTTTTTTATAGAAATTGTTCAAATGAACTTTTAATTCTATAAAAAATTATAGAGTATAAATAAAGACATTTTTATTGTGCAGTCGATCCATTCTATGTATTTATTTTATCTTAAATCAACTGAATCTGAAGTTAACATAGCAATGAATAAAAAAAATGGCCTCTTAATGTGTCTTTACTAAAAGTAATATCCCGCATCATTTACAATTAAACTAAATTATAAACCATAATAAATACACTGTTAAATTAAAAAAATCCATATACTTTCAGAACAATACATTACATTGTACAAACTCAAGAGTCGCTTAAAAGTCGTTACGGTTATCAAAACTTATTTTATTTAGCAAATTACAGGTCCATGTTTATTGTTTAGGTCAACTGAATGAAAAGAACTTCTTGGAATAGGCGCTTTATTAAACAAACATCCCTTATACCTAAGAGACACAGAAGTAGAGTATTCATATAAACCTGATGTAAGATACATCCCTTTGGCTCTCAGACACAGAATTAATCACTTGGGTTTCGCTTAAGGGCATGGGATGATGGTATGTTTGTTAATAGAAAAACAAATCCGAGAATGTTTTTGGTGTCTTCTTTGTAAACTGACATCAATCGAAGAGACCGGAGAAGAAAATTTTAATGAAAGAAACAAGGCCTGGCCTAGGTTAGTTAAAGAGGCCTTTTCTGTTCTTCTAAGAAGTAAAAGAAACTTTAGGTCAGTGATCTGAAATATGTTCAGTTTTCAGAATTGTTTATTTAATTTTCGGGGACTGGACTTTGATTTAAAAACACACATTTAAAAAAGTTTGGCGTTGGAAAAAATTTGTTGTGACGTGGAGAGATATTTTACAAAGGATTTGTTTCAAATTCTACTTTGTTTTATGCAAGAGAGATAGGCAAGTGTAATTGCAAAGCTTAATCTTAGATAACATTAACATTAGAAAACATTACTTAAAAAATAGTTAAAATAAATTTTAAAAACAGACAAAAAAAATTTCTCAATCAAAATGCAAAGGTTTTCTTGCATAAAAGATAACATGGGTTACTTCAAAAATCAATTTATATATTAATTTAGTTTTTTCATTTGTGTATGTAGATTTACAGAAAGGAATTTTTAACGAACTTATTTTGCATATTTTTTTAATAATTGTTTTACATCCTATGTTTAAACAACGATCGAAACTAAAGTCGACGCTAAAATTGTGATAATATCTTAAAAGTAGTTCAGCAGGACAAGACACATTAAAAAACAATAAAATAAAGAAAATTAGCATAACGTTAAGAAAGTAACATGTCATTAATCTTTAGTCGGTAAAGGCTTGGAGGAAAAAAAAGAGCTTCAATGACTCCAAGAAAACTCTCGTCTTTGAAGATCTGAATCATATCAACAACGTCTTTATCAGATGCTGAGACGAAACAAGCGGAACGAAAGACTGTGTGAGCAAACTTTCTTACGTGGAGAGAGAGATCATTCTTAAGATAATAAAAAGAAACAGGTAACAATTATCTGAAACCATTAGTACGGCTGGCCAGGCGATCACCTGCAATATATGGGATTGCCATGTTCTTGTCTTTGGATTCTCGAGTTTTGTTAATGTGTTGTAATTGCGTACTTGGAATCGGGCTTCAGAAATGGTTAAATGTTCCCAGGTAAAAATCGGAATTACAATTGTTTGAAGTCTTTTTAGGCATGCTGCATGCATATAAAGGGTCAGATGTCAAAACTATTTTTACCAATTATTTATGTTTTATTTGTAATCAATGAGCAAAAACTTCGAAAATTCTCCTACATGTTGGCTTTTGTACATTAAATCATACCTAGTAGTAAATCAAGTTTTACAGATGAAAAAAAAAAGCTTTAAAAATAATAAATGCCACTACTGCCCTGTATTCTAGTTAAAACTTTACATTTTTTAAAATTGATAGTGATTTGCTTTTTTTTATAAAAAAAAAGGCAAATTGAAAAATTAATATTTTTAAAAATGTATACATATTTACCAAACTTATTTTGTTCTTTTTCTTTAAATAGTTTGCTATGGCTTGAAGTATACCTTACAAAAGCAATGACACATAAATTGGGAACTACTGCTTTAAGAACATAAATTTAGTAGTACAAAACCCTACCTGCAGCAATGAAGTTATTTGGGATATATGTACAAATCATCCAATATAGCAATATACCGGTAAAATATATTGTTCTTTGCTAGCAAACTATGCCAATAATTTCTAACCTTTAAAACAAGAGCTAAATAAATCAATTTGTGAATTTCAAATTACCAATTCCAAAAGTGGTAAACAATAATTCAAACCCATCCCACACCTAAAAACTATAAAAATACCTCTTCATAAGCTAGAGCCATCAAATTCTCCAACGATGCACCAGTGTTAAAATTAAAAACCGTAGCTGAATTGAATGGAAAAAGTGAGGTTATAAAATCTTCTCAGGTGCTTATTCGTAAATCGCCACGCGGATGCACACGTCAATCGTCCATCACCAGGCGAAATAAAATGTTTTCTCCGAACACATAACGAGAATTGGTTCTGGCTAACCCTTCGGGAAAATTACGCCACCTTTTGTTTCGAGGAGGAATGTCAAAAGTTTCATTTTTCTCGTTTGCTAGTGTTGAATATGGAATTTTGTAAGAACCCCTAGCAATGTTACTAGATGGGAAAGCATGGTTGCTATACAATATTCCCTACTAGTCGAACTGAAAGATTATAGCAAATCCCCTAAACAGGCTACTATTTACACACCAACACAATTTATTAGCATTTTTTTTTATTTATACAACTCAATGTGTAAAGTAAAAACTGATAAAGAAAAAGTTTTTCCAAAATTTTCATTAAAAATTCTACAATATTGTATCCTCCTTCCCAACTTTTTTTTGCTTAATTACTACGGATTGATGCCCTATGTTTTAGTTAACCAACAGTGCAATAAAATAGTATTAGACAGGGCCAGAAACTTTTTTAAATAGACTAGTAATTTTAAAAGAGAAGTTTTATAGTATATCTCTAATTTAATAGCTTAAATTTATTATCTCGTTTTATATTCTTATAAACTTAATTAATAACAATTCTTCTCAACCAAACGAATAATAAACTTTAATCGTCTAGCCTTCAAGACTAAGGCTAGACGATTATCACAATAAAGAAGTTGGTCCATCTTTAGTAAATGTTTAGGAGAACCACACGAAAATGGTTGATTGAGTATCATTTTAACAGAAAAACCATCTTCCATCTCTTGTTCGGTTCCCCCATAGAATGTTTTAATAACACAACCGGGAAAATCTTCATCATGAGAAGTTCATGGGATGAGCAAAAAAAGCTCGAAACAAGTTTCTCAACAGACCTTAACCCAGATAAGTGGAAGAGGAATGTTAGTAACCGGCCACCAAGGCGTAACCATTTAATCAGACACGCACTAAGCTTGAAAACAGCCAAAACTTCGCTTCCCAATAACAATAGACCTGAGATCTATTGGTCATGCATTCTAGTGTGAAATGAAAAGAGAAAACTAATCACTTAGGATGCAGTGAGAATACAAAGACAGGCTTCATGTTCTTATTTGGGTCACAGTCAATAACTAATAATGATGGATTTTAATAATTATGAGTCTTGTTGTTGTTTAAGATAAGACGCATTCGTGTTTACGTTTGTTGTAAAAATCTTTACAATGAAATGTAAATGAGAGTATATGTTTGTTGTAGAGTTGTTACGCTTGAAAGGTATTAAAGAAACAAAGGATTTCAAAACATTTTGAAAGTAAAAAAATCTATGATAAAAAACTTTTTACAAGCGATAGCTACTACGATAAACATTGAAGAATAGTCAATACTGTATGCAAAATATTTAGAAATTGGAATAGACATAAAACAAACTATATTCTATACAAATATAAATAAAATACGAAATCCTTAATTACCTTTTAAATTTGTTATACATGTATTTTGTGAAAATATTTATTGCAGTAAAAGTGTCTGAAAAGGAATGAAACGTTTTGATAAGTAAGTTTTAGTGAGCAAGGCCGTTCATTGCAATTTCCTGAGTGTTATTTTAAAGCTTTCAAACCTTCAAATTAATGTCCTTCCAAAAAGTTTTTAAAAAAATGCTTTCAATGAGTAATAGTTATAGTGAGCTTTGTTGTTTATTGCAATTTAAGTGTTAGTTTAAAGCTGTCAAACGAATACTGTGAAGAAAAAAATGAAACTTAACAAATGAGTAATTAACTATAATAAATAGTCACTTTCTTCAACTATTTTCAACAGCCTGTATAATCTAAAAATTAAACTCCGTATAAATTAACCAAAATATATTATAATGAAAATAAGTTTAAATTTATGCAATGCCGATTGTTAAATCCCATTGGAATTCCAATATAGCGTATCCAAAGTAATTCTAATAACCAGCTAGTTAATTACTATTGTGATTATAATGAGCAAATTTTTAACTAACACGCAACATACCATATAGACTTTCACTATCATTCCATAATCCACTAATTACCCACACACCCAATACCACAGATGAAGGGTTAGTAAAAGTCAAACCCAAATATAATAAATAAAGACTTTCCCTGGCATAGACATCACTAACATTTTCATACATAAAAAACCGATGACCCTCTGACACGATAGCCAATAAAGTCTCCCACGTTACATCCAATCCTACAATGTAACGTTTGCAATTCCGTTAGAATTATTAGCAATAGCCGAGTACTATCATTGGGAACCATCTTACAGCATAGGTTTCATCCACACCCTGTGACACGCAACTAGGGATGGAAAACCGAAAAGCCGGTGTTTGATTGAACCGGTTATTTGGTCAAGAATTGTGACCAGATTTTTAAATTTGGAAAAATTAAATTTAGAAACACCAGAATCTGTGCCGAGATTTTCATGAAAACATGTACTACAAAAATTCACAAAATCCGCATGAGTTTCTAAAGAACCGGTTTTTAGTGAAGTTGAGTTGAATCGTCGTACTGGAGCTACACGTGGGCTATTGGTGTCGGGCGTTATGATTTAGAACAACAGTCAAGTGACGAAACGACACCTAAGTATTAACCCAGCACAACTATAAAGGGCGAAATCGCGTACGCAGCGTTGGGACTTGGGGAATATATTTAAAGACGTCAGACTTTTGGGCTGCACAGTGCACAAACCGTTTTTACAGACCGGCAGTTAGTTTGACAATACCCGGTACAGAACATAGATCCTTTGGCATGCAAGGCAAGCACCTTACCGACTGAGCTCCCCAGAGCCGAACTTTTGGTGAAAGTTGTACCGGTTAAAACTGGAGAAAAAGAAGAACCGGTTAAACCGAAAATCAGTATTTTTACGAAAACTGAACATCCCTCCACACAACTCATAGAAGCATGACGATTTGTCGCACGCTACCGAGCACGTAAAGGTCCTTGTTGGTTGAGCTTTTGTTCAACCCCATTGAACCCTTGGCTCATTAGCAGCTTTTGTTGGCGGTCATTGTTATCTCTTCATAAATCTAAATTTTGTAGTTCACAGCCATTGTTTGTTATTATCTCTTTATTTCTGTTTAAATTGTCTTTATGGCGTTTTTTTTTATAAGGTGCTCATCATTAAGTCTGATTTAATTTGTGGGATAGTTTCTATTGACGTTTGGGATGGGTCGATATCGAAGAAATGGAAAGATATTAATTGAAAATTATGATAAAAAAATAGAAATTTTATCTATAAAATGTACATTAAACTATGTGTACTTTTAAAAATCTCGTCAATAAAATATATTCCTTAATTTATTTTTTCTAAAAACAATTTGAAACAAAATGTTAATTATTCTAAACATAGTATATAAGAATGTTTATGTGTGTATACTAAAACCAGGAAAGAGGCCAATTTATCCAAACCAATAAATTTTCAAAGTACTCATCGGCTCATTTCTTTGAAAATAAATAAATGACATCGCAAAACTCTTCAAACTCCAACAAGTCGTTTATTCAGTAAGACAAGATACACCTCTCCTTATAGTCTAAGTTTGCAACTTCTAATTATGTCTGCCTCCAAACAAGATCGAAACAGCAGGGCTGGAACATCTTGAATATTAATGAACACGTTTATGAAAGATTATGCTATACGTAAACATAAGGAGAGGGAATGTCGGCAGCTAGCAAGTCTCACCCAAGCTGTTTGGACAATTTGGTAAATGCGTGATAATGGTGTAACGTGGGTAATCTCTCGAATTCCAATGCAGAAAGAAAAATGCATAAATGGCGGCAATTCGTTATGGGAAAAAAACCATGTTTCTGGTTTTCAGTTGGTTTTTATTGGTTTAGTCTAAGCCTCGCGTGACTGTGTATGCGATAAAAAGATGCTTTAATTTTATTGGGTGGATTTTCAGCTTCCGAGAAATGTTATTGTTTGTTGTATGTAATAACACAAACGGATGTGCTAGGTAATTAAATAATTCATTAAAAAGTATGCCTAGAAAACAAAATTGTGCTCAAAATAATAGCGACATAAACTTTTGTAACGTAAAATTATATTTTAAGGGTGTTTTATTGCAAATTTGAAATGGTTAAATATAATAAAAATGTTAAAGTCATGCGTGAATGTCAAGCAGGAAATTTAATTTGGGGATTCCATCATTAATAACTCTTTAATGACTTAATCCTCATTAAATACTAAAAATAAAACTGAGCACTAAAATATACATATGAAGTTTGGGCGTATTTTTGATAGTTATGCACACTTTTAACATTGAAATTGACACTTTGCCCCTACGATATGCATCATTTAATGACCAGCTACCAGCTATACATGTTGTATCAATAATTATACCATAATTAATCAAATCAGCTCATGTATAAGAAAATATATTTTTGCCTTATATATCAAAACGATATCCTCTAATTTATTCATGTCAAATTAGCGACAACTTTTTGACGTTGTTAACTGAATGCATATTAGCTAAACTTTCTTAGCAATGGACCTCCGACAAGATCTCGCCAAATCAAATCAAATGAAAACCGGTATAGCCTAAGGCCGGGAATTCATGCTCTATCAGATCGCGGGAAGCGACATCAGATGAGACGAATATTCAAAGAGATAAAAATGCAGGCAAATTCTGTGTCAACCCACTTGATTAACAACCTCAATTTTCATGTTTCTACTGCTGGCTTCCTACAATTCCCAGTTATTAAAGCTCTCATCTGAAAACATAGCAATTTTATATGAACCTATTAAAGGAAGGGACTGGTCCTAAATAGACTGATGAATAGACAGAGATAAGCTGAGCATTTGTACATAATTATGATATTTTTTCAGGATGGTGTCACTAGTTTAGTGGTTGGCTGGGCCGAGAAGTTCATTTGGGAGTTTTTCTCCGGTACTGTTTTTTCAGTTTCGCTCTACTTTAAATGAGGATTCGCATCGTTGGAAACAGAATACTGTTTATAGAAGGCGAACAGGTTCTTTGTGATTATTTGTCTCTAGTTTAGACTCAGCTTGTTAGTTTTTCGTTCCAAACACATGTGTTGCTATAGTTTCTCATTCTGGAGTTAGGAAAAAGACTGCGCTTGTTTTCTATCAACACTCAAACGAAACAAAAACATACAAAAACTCACTGTGTACAATTTTAAGTAAATACATTCACGGGTTTGTGGAATTTTGAAGTAGATTTGCGAGATTTTGTCTAGACGTTTGGTCGTTGTTTACTTGTCACAGTTTGAGTCGAGAGCGTTAAAGTGTGTCTTTCGCTCCACGATGGTTAATTATACGAGGACCTAAATTAAAAAAAAAAATTAATAAAAGTTAAATAACTTCCTCAAATGTGTATTGTTTTCTTTCTTTTAATGCGACGTGTTTCTAATACTAAAATAAATAAACGGCGACTGTTTCTAATACTACAATAATTTCAGCAATACTAAATCGGAATAAAGCATAACTTAAAGTTACCTTGATCAAAATTACATAAATGACCATAATTATAATGTACGTTTCTTATCAGACATACAAAATCTATGATGTATCTTACTAACTGTCAAAGAACCGTAACTTTTTGACGACACTATTAAAATTAACCAAAGAGGGGATACAAAATACCTCGTCTACTTACCATCGAAATACACTCATCAATCATAACTTCCGTCGTAATAAGATACCTAGATGACCCATAACAAGACAACCCCTGGGGCTAGAATGTCGTAGCCGATCCCCTAATTCCATCCCTCTTCGGATTTCTGTTACTCATTAAAGATAAAAAATAAATTACTACAAAATATTATAGAAGCTGGCAATTTCGATCTTCATAAATTTCTGAGGGACCGACTCGTCACGCCATTTTGTGTATCTATATGTGCAGGAATTCCTGCGTCGCAATCTCTTGTGGGGCCAAAAAGGAAGTTTTCTCGGTAAAAATGGCGACAAATCTGTGGCAAAATGGGACTACAGATTGCTCAGAGTTGTCATTGGGCAGACTTAATGAAAAGACTGGTACTTAATGGTGGAATGGGAGTGGTTCGAAGGGGAGCATTAATACGAAGCCTAGACTCCATTACTTTTATTGGCATGATTTTCCATTTTATGAATAAATGAAACTTGACACATTAGTTTCTTCCGAAATAATCACTTGTTGATTAGATTAAGGATTTTAATCGGTTTGTATCATTTAGCAAAAAAATTGTCATTCACCGAAGAAAATTTGATATTTAACACTAAACTAGAAAATTGAACAGGTATATATATATTTTAATTACATAATGTTTTAGTGGGATTTGGTTTTATAACCCAAGAAAACTTTTCTGTAGAGAAGAATTATGCTTAGTGAATGAAACTACCTGAAAAGGGCTTGAATTCTTTCAAGTAGTATTACTAAAGAATAAAAAAAAGTATAGTTATTTGTGTTTAAAAAAAATTAACCAGAGGGAAACACATTTTAAGCACATCACTCTTACTTAAATTTTAGACGTATTTACACTATACACTTACAAGTTTTTTAAAACGTACTCTAAGAAATAGTAAAAGGAAACCATTTTTTTCATGACCACCAATTACAAATAAAGAGAATCTGTAGGAATTAGGACACAATATGCCCTTCTCTCTCTTTCTTTCTTTCTCCGTCTAATATCAATATCAACTAACTTTTACGAATAGAACTAATCTACAACAGCAAAATTTCTGTAATCAATTCGCAAGCAGCAAAATTATCAGACATTTTTTTTCTCTCCAAGACGTCAGACAGCCACACAATCACAACAAAAAACGACCTAATTGCTTCTTCTTAAAACATCTCAACTGGAGGCAAGACGATAAATTCGCTCGGCGGGCATTCTCTCTAATGGGAAAAAGCACAGACTGCACTAAATCTCCCTGGATGGTGAATCGGCCAGAGATAATTCAAGGTCTTCCACGGCCGCTGCTATATGGAAATTGCTCGGCAACAAAATAAAGTACACTCAAAAAGATGAGGACAAAAACATTTTTTCGTATCCCCCAACGTGTGGCCCCTCGCGCATGAATTCGGCTCACGATAGGGAGGAACGGCTTAGAATAACAGAACAAAATGGTGCCCAATTTTCTTCTAAAATAAAATATTAAAGAAAAATTCAACGATTATTCCTGACATTGAATGCAAAGGTCGCACGGAGTGGGCTCGGTTCGGTTTTTAGATCCCCGGGCATTTTTTTCTGCAAGTTTTTCTTCTTTTACCCATTGCATTTGTTCCCCCGCTTTAAAGATTTTTTTAAAAAGCAAGCTTATGTTATCTGGAACACTATATAGCATCTTTTTCCCTCGTGTAATTAGCTTTTATTCCGTATGATATTTTTGTAGCTTAGTTTTTTATTAACCTTATGTAATTGCAAGAAGTACTATTGAAAAGAATCTAAAAATGAAATCTGGCGAAAAGGATTATGGCGAAAGTAATTTCGACAATGGGTTAACGATGTGGAGGCGAGTATTACAGCTTTTCTTCTTTAAGCCCCCACCCCTACTTTTCATGTTAATCTGTAGTTGATGACATATGTTAGTCATCAATTTTATTTACTGATTGAATACATGCGAGGTAGTATTTTCATTGACGGGGTGCATCGATTCGATTTGCGTTTCATGTTTAGATTCATCTTTGTGGCATTTCATCCGCCCTTTGCGTAACAATTGCAAAACCAACCAGAAACTCTACATCATCTTAGAATGAAGTCAAATATATTTTAACATATCTTTTAAGTGCCCTTTAATTAAGATTAACTTAATCAAAATTTCTAATTATGACCAATATATAATTAAATTAACAAATAATAATCATAAATAACATTTAACTTATATAAACAAATATATATATATAAGTCATATAAATATTGTATAAATAATATATAAGTCTATATATAAATACATATATCATAATGTTACATATATTATATATGCTATAGATAATAATATATATATAACATATATATCATCATATAACTATATATTATTATACAAAGAATATATTTACTATCTATGTTCAGTCACACTGAAAAAAGGAATATTCGAACTGTATACTCACTGTCATTAGCATTGATTTCATTGACAAGACAGAAACATCGCAATAACTAGCTTCATAATGTAGCTCAGTGAGTCTAAGAACAGATGCATGCGAAAAAGCAAGAATAATCAAAAGAACTCAGCATCAGCTAATGGATATGTATCGGCTTCTTCATCATTGAGTTGCTAATACAGAGGGCATAATGGCAAACGAGAACCGAAACTTGGTCAATTATTAGCGAGTGAAAGTGAATGAGAACGGAATAATTACAAGATGTGTTTTTATTGAGTTTCCCTCTTGATCTGGTAATAAAGCCTGTAATACGAAAATGCGAAGTGTGAAGATTAAAATGTTATAAATCAATTTGGGGTGATCAACATTTGTCGCCTGTAATTGTGACGATTTTTTTTATGATGGCATGATATCGATGAAAATTATATATGTTCAATCATTCAATGATATTCATAAAACTGGTTATAACACCTTTCAAGACACAAGTGATAATGGAAATATAGAAATAAAAAAATAATTATAGACATAAAATCCGACATAAATTTATAAGCTAAACTTCTTTTCATAAATGCAAATTCCATTTTGAATTTCACGCTCTTAAATTAATTTAGTTTATGAATAAACTCATTTTTCATTGTTTATATACAAGTTAAACACATTACTTATACATACTACTTATATTACTTATATATACTTACAAATTAATTTCTTATTCGATAAAGAAAGTTAAAAACGGATTTTCAAAAGTTTAATTACGGTCTAATTTTTTTGTCATCGCTTACAATATAAAACAAAATTGTGCTTTTCCATTATGGAGAGACAAAAATTTAGTTTAAAACTATAATTCTACAGCGAAAATATTAAATTCCATTTTTTTTAAAAAACATATAGTAATAATCAAACTAGTCTATGCTTTTTAGAAGTTTCATGTTCAAAATTTTTTTTATTATTATTCTTTATGGCTTTTTTTTGTTCCAATTTTAGCTTCATAGATAATACAGGAATTCCAAACTCAGAAGAAAATCCAAGTATAATCCAAAGTTATTGATTTAATAATCTCCAAAGATTTCAACAAGAAGAAATAAAACTTCATTAACACCATTGGCACTGGAAAAGTAATTACTGCTGCCACTGGGATAAGATGAAGATCTGAAACCGCGTTGGAAATTATGACAGCCCGTGTGTGAAAAGGGGCTTCGTACGGGCATACATAATAAGCAGTTCTAGCACGATTAGATCTGATCTGGGAACTAGAAATCAATTGAATAACAGCAGCTGATTCAACAAGATAAGATGTGACAAACCACACAGATCTTCGAGATATTTGAAGAAATTGGAGAATTTGAAGAAATCTTCTTCTTGAATCAGAATACATATATTGCTGATAAGCAGAGACTGGGATGTCTTTGTTGTTTTTTAATTAAACTGTAATTGTAAATAAATTGCTGCGACGAATAAAATATACATAGGAGTAAATAACGTGTTTTTAACCATAGCCATAAAATTATTTTCCTTTTTGTATTTTTCAGTTGTCTAATAACTAGTTTATATAAGGTAGTAGTTTTAATTTATTTCAACGAGGTTATTAAATTCAAAAAACTGTTTAATATTCTGCATATTTTTTCTTGCTGGATTGTTTTACCATCTCACAGGTGCATTTGCATACAAGTTCTTTCGATAGATTTTAAACAAGCACACATAAGACCAAAACAATCTGCTTTTGTCTAGTCGTCTATTTTAATCATTACGACCCAAAATAATCCCAAATCAACCACATAACTTCTTTTTATACAAAAAACAACAACCACAAAAACTCAACACACCCAAAATCAATAACCAATCAAGACGAATACTAAACCTCAAAGACAACACTTGACGATGGTTCACCGTGACTACGTAATTCCGGTTCCTCTCTTCCTTATTATTAATAATAACAGAATCATTTATTTTTTCAATAAATATAAATGAGCCGAATGGAAACATGCATAGTATATAGAGGCAGTAGAGATGAGCCAAGCCCATATTCGTAAGGGAATAGGATGACCTAACGTCCATCTATGAGGACGGTTGACCGTTTGAACCCTATCATCGCAACTGTGAGAATCGGAGGCTTCAACGGACAGGTTAGATTTGCCTTGGGCCTGAGGATGGTAAGAACGAGAGCACTGTGTTGTTTTTGCATGATGTTTTAAAGGTTTTAAATATCAGAATAAATAAATTATTTAAGTGTTTAACATAATGTAGTATAATTTGTTTTCCATACATTTATTGTAGGTAGAGTGATAAGTTAACTTTATTTTATCACAGCTCACAAAATGTATTAAAAACAACACACTATATTCTTAAAATGATCTTTCTATTTAACAGCTCTTTGAATTCGTATCCTGGTTGACATTGCTTGACTACTATCGGAGTACCACGAAGGGTAAACAAAGTAGCTCAAAGTCATTGTTCTTAGAGTTGAGAAACAATTTATTTATGCAAACTAATTGAACTTATAAAATTTGTAGATTTGTTTACTGCAAAAAAATACTAATAGTATTAAAAAGTATTTACAAATTATACTTGAAATTCTTTATATTTTTATGTTAAAATCACGAATTAGCTATTTTAATTACCGACAACTCCAGATTCAAAACAAGATTTATTCAACTTTTAAAAAAGTTACATCTTTCATTTCTAAATTGTATAATTTTTGAGGAATTAAAATATTTTTTGTTATGTTCAAACTCATGTTAAAGGTAATAAGAAAGGCAACAAAAACAATTATTTCAATAAATGTTTTGCAGAAGTTTCGGGTATTATTTCACAAAAATTTGCCAATCCCGTTGTTTTCATAACACCGTTTCAGAAACAATCAATATCATTTAAAATCTATTCATAACATTGATTCATACAACTAGAAAGTTATAAACTAATCAATTAATTCAATAACTCATATTTATCATTATTATTAAACGAAAACCAAAATGACCCATTATTTCTTAGAAACAAGAGGAATAGAAGGGAAAAAGAATATACCTATTATTGTTGATTTGTTGCCACTCACTTGATAGATATTGTAATTTATTAAAATATCGTCTGAAGATAAACGAATCTTCCTAGCAAATGATTATTGAGGACGCGGTAGATCGTGGGAATCGCATTATTGAGGAAGAAATAATTGCCTTGAATTATGTTATTGTTTTTCTTTGGGAAATGATATTTTTTCTGCTGCAAAAGAACTTTTGACGTTATAATTATTTTAAAAAAATTATTTGCATTTAAATTGTATTAAAAATTTAAACCTTAATAATGCTTCTTCCACAAAAAGTAGGCTTCGGTTTCTTTATAATTTATTTCGTTCTTAACCATTCCTATCAGAAAATGCCCCAAATACTGACCAACGTATTTTCCCACTTAAAAGCGTATTACTAACTCGACACTGAAGAAATTTGTAAGAAGCAAGACTGTAGCACATAAAATTTCCGCAGTCAATTTTATTCAAAAGAAATAAATAATAATAAGTTTATCTTATTTGTCTAGCTAAACAAGAATAAAATAATAGCCTTTAAAAAGACCACCACAAACACGCAAACTGGAAATCATTCTTAAAAAACAGCTTCCACTGCAAAAATAAGAACTACTACTTCAGACACACAAAAAGTATCCAAACTTAAAAATACATAATTGTATTCAACTACAAGCCGTCGATGCAATTTCTTCTGAACCTGACCTGTTATTACACTTTCGGTAAAAAAAAAAAGACCCCTTGGGGCAAAAAGACCTGTCGCGAATGCTTGACGCAAAAAATCTAGAAAAAGGGCAGATGTATTATATTACCAACATTGGACAACGATTCATTTTCTACTAAGGTATTAAAATTAAGTGCAGGGAATAATGACCTTACTCTGAGGTTGTCCTTGTTCCTTCCGCGGGTGATGTAAATGCTAATACCCAGTATTTATAAGATGTGTTTTTTTAATTTTATTAAAAATGGCAAATTAAAAAAAGCTTATTAATTATATTCTGATTAAAATTCCTAGATAGTCATTTGAATTTGTTTAAGGTTTTGGTGCGAAGAGTTAAATTGATACTTTTTCCAATTATACATTTGAGGGATAAAGAGTTTTAATGAAATAACATGAAAGGGAAGTTTAAACGAGGGATTTTGAGAGTGTTTTACAACTTGCATAGTAATTAGAAGTAAAAAGGCTCTCTGGATATTCCAATAGAGAATGGTCCGTTGGTTATAAAAATTTAAGAAAAAATATCTTGAACAAGTCGGTTGCATTACCTTATTATCATAGACGCATTCATTCACATGAAGAAAATTAGTATTCTTGTTTTCCTCTTTAGAAGAACCAGCATTATTTTTATTTATAGTATGTTATTGATGATAAAGACCATAAACAGACACACACCCCTCCCCATGCGAAAATATTTGAAGAACAAATCTGAAAAATATAAAGTTAAAATTCTAAAGTAAATTTTACCCATTTACCAAATAGTTTCTTTCTTGGGAATCTGATAAGAATGATACAATTTAATTTAGTTCCTAACAAAACAATTACATTATTCGCAGCAGCGACGAGAGAAAAACACTCTATAATCTATTGCTGCCACCAACGAAAAAAAAAAGAATCTAAACCAAACGACCTGTTTTTGGGCGTTATTTACAGCAAGTGCTGATGCTCTTGGCATACTCTGCCGAAGAGAACGGCGTTTTTGCCCTCACTCCACAAGATAACCCGTATCATTACTCAATTTCTGGGAGGGTAGGAAATCCGGTTAGACGGACGGACGGATGATCGAATTACGTTTCGTCCGGCAACATTGTCGTCCTGGGACAGTTATTCAATCATCATTGAGTATTATTGATGGTAACGACAACTTAATGAAAATTTATTTAATTTAAATGTATTTTTGTGGTTGAAAAAAGTTTATGAACACGTCAATTTCTCCAAGAAAAAAATTTCATTGCATTTTTCTAAATGTTATAATGCTGTTCGTAAGAAAAGAACAGTTTGAATGCATGCGTCAAACAAAATTAGCAATTGCTTAAAATTAATTAACCATTAAAATATTAAAAATACTTCATCAAAGCAATTCTTTCATGCCAAACATTTCTCATAACAAAAAAAAAATGGTAATGGGAAAAATCAAAACAGGAACTTCTCTCCATCAATACAGGTATAATTTAAACAACATACTTTCGAAACTAACTCTTCAAGAAGCTTTAATTATATACGCCACCATTTCCGAATTGTATTGCTAAGAATCGAAGAAAAAAAGTTCCAAGATTCTAGGTTCAACCTCTCAATAAACGAGGACAAAAAAAGTGGAATGCATTCGAAAACTCAGTGTGTAACCTCATCCTTCTGATGACGAGTGAAACCTTGTTTCAACCGAGTTGGAAGTCAAAAGTGGAGAGAGAGGTACATCTTCACCTTAGCTCCAGGTAACAATGGTGGAAGGGACCTGCTATAAAATAAGAATGGTCTTATGAAATACTTTTGTCGTATAGTAGTATTTCTCTTTGAATTTTTTAAACCCATTAACACCCCATTTGTAAATACAGTTAACACCTTCAATACCGAATAGAAACGTTAAATTTAAATTTTAAAATTCGGGTTTTTTTTCGTGTTACTGAATTGGTCTTATATAAATTCATACACAATAGTCTTCATTTGTCTTACATTAGGTTTATTTTGATAAACTTATACAAAAAATTATTGAAATGGTGGATTTACGCACCTTTAGCCGAAAAGTACCTTTTTTTATTTTTAACTAACACATTTTTTTATCGAAGATGTCTTCCGATAGTCTAATGCTATTCTTACCAAGCAATCGTTTTAATAAGATGGTCCATGTGAACTATATTTAATTTTTTTCCCTCTAAAATTATACACTAAATAAGCTTTTAATTGGGATACTAAGTTTGCTCTTTATTTAAAAAAAAGGAAATAGAATTAATTAAATTTGTATGAACAATAAAATATTAAAGACTACAGACGTGGATCAGAATATATTACAATGCAAATGTCAGAAAACACCACGGATGAAGAAGAAACCAATTTCTCCAAAACGTAAATTTGAATGCTTTATTCTGCAGTATTCCCAGCAATACACATTATATAAATAAGAAAAACCGTCACACAGAAAATAAGAAAATGGTCTCACGAAATACTTTTGTCGCACGGTAATATTTCTCCTTGACTTTTAACTTAAACAAAACTTTGAGCGATGATGTTTTCCATTACTCTTCTTACCAAGCAATTGTTTTAATAAGATTGCCCATATTAAAAAAAAATTCTCCAGAATAATGCACTAAATTAGCTTTAAATGACGATAGTTAATTTACTCTTCATCGAAAATATTAAATAGAATAAAATTTGTATGAACAATAACATATTAAAGACTTGGGATCGGAATCTATGGCAATGCGAATGGCAGATAAAGCCACGGATAATGAAGAAACCAATCATTAAGTACTTATAAATCAAATCCCCTAATCATTTTAAAGTAGGCAATCAAAGAAAACTGGAAAGTTATTATTAAGTTCCAATTAAAAATCCATTATACATAATCAAAATAGTAGTCAATATTAACTGAGAAAGCATCGTTCGAATGAAAACCTCCTCAACACAGTAGAAACGTAAAATTGCATGCTTTCTTCTGCAATATTTCCAGCAATACACATAATATATAAATTAATTTTAAAAAAATATAAAGTTCATATTAATATTAATTTTAAAACGAATAAAATTTCTAAGAATTAGTTTTTACATAAAATATTTTAAAACCCATACTTTTAATAAAAAATTCTTCAACAACTTTACATTTACTATTTCCACATCCCCCAACTCCCTCTGCTATACAAAAACGAGTAAAAGGAAAAAGTGATGACCAAAAACTAAAAGTGAAAAATAGAAAAAAAATAATTAAAAATAAAAAAAAACTTGTCGGTCTGGTCTCTCGCAGCAGTTTCGTGACATACTCAGCCCCCTGATTTCCATCTTCGGGTTGGAAGGGTCAAGCGAGTGTTGTTCCTCTCGACAACACGTGCACACAGTTATTATTCTCCGAAGGCCAGTAATGTCTGCCTTTTGTTCGAAGGAAACTTGAGTTGTTATTTTTAAGGAGAAGTTGATCAACGTTCATTTCGTATGAATTGCTTCGAGTTTCAAATAATTCGTTTGAAGACAAATCCCAAAAGAGAGAGGGTTGATTTTCATATAATATACGATAATATAGATCTTCTTTACTGATTAAAAAATGAAAGTATTGTTAATTAGTCTAACACAATTTTCAATGCTTTATCAAATGATCAGAGGAATTAAAGTTTATTTAACAAGATTTTTTTTGAGAGTTTCAGTATACTTTTCGCTGTTAATATTGTAGAGAGAAAACGAATTAAAAAGCAGTTTTGTAACATAATAATTGAATTTGACACTTTATGAGTTTCGATATTTAACTTTTTATTCTAATGGACACAAAAATGCTTGCGATAAAAATTTTGTTCGTGTTTTCACCATAATAATGGTTCGTAGTAGCTGCAAAGACTGCGTGGTGAAATATTTCACTATATTTTCGGTTGAACCGTTTATCATGTTTTCCCCAAAAAACCTTAAAAATGGTTTAATAACCTAATTAAGAAAACATGTGAAACATTTCAATATACATCCGTTGCAGCTACTATGAACCATTATTATGTTGAAACAAGCACACAATTTATAACAGTGTAGAACAGTCAGTTTACGCGTTTTCTATTTATTATAAAGAAGAACGACAACAAAAAGAACAAATAGCTCTTATTTATCACATCTTTTGTTGAAACAAGAGATATGGCTCCATAGGAGATGCGAAGAGAATCTTTAATTTCTTCTCACCAACTGACCCAAGTTCTTCGGACCTGCTGCGTTGGATTGGTTAATAATGGAGTTTTAAACAGGCGTCGAAAATTGGATTCGTTGTATGGCAGGGCGTTAACTCACGAATCTGAATACAATTAAAATACATGATGTTTGTGAGGTTGGAAATTAGTTTTATGGTTTTAATGAATAGTCAAGTGCAAATTCCAATAGAGTAGGCAACGTTGTTTTCAATGTTGAAACCAGGGTTCTACAGTGAGAGAAATAAATGTTTATCTTTCTATTCATGATGTTCTATTGCCATGCATTTTCCAATTATAACTTATTTCTTAATAACAGTTTCAGAGTACTTCAATGACGGTGATTTAAATTTGTAAAGTCTTGAAATTCAAGCACACTAAATATTAACTTTTAGTTTGATGGAGAATTTTTCATTGTAATGACTACATTATGAATGTCTTTAAAATTAATAAAATAACTGACAGAAGCAAATAATCATTTGAATTTCATATATTTATTTTTTATCAAGCATAAAGTTCTATTTTTACAATTTCAAGCATTTGATAACAAACCACAAATTAATTACTATAATGTTTTTTCGCAATGTACAGTTGTTTAATCCACACACAAACATAAAATTTAAAATTTCCAATATCCAACCAAAATTTACGAAATAATATTATAATCAATCTTCTTTAAGAAAACATTTCTTGTGAACGAAAAGAAAACCAATATGAACAAGAAATATCAACATCCACTTCATTTAAATTCTTAATTTTCAATGACAGACGCATCATCCAAAATGACGTCGAGTGGCGACATTCCTTAAAATAGCTTCCAACCTTACTTCATATGTTATTGTATAACATCATGTGCTGTATGGCATCAGAGTTCAAGTTTAAATGCAATATAATTCTAGTTTGAAATTAATTAAATAACCTTATAACTTATATTCCTTACTTTGAGATAGATATAAAATTATAGTTAACGGTATACTATAATTCAAATAAACTAATCCAGCATACACTTACTATCAATAAAAATAATGCATGAGCATATTAATCTGTTGAACGAATTATAAAAATCAATCATAAATATACTGTATACCTAATAAAATTATGATACTCATGCGCAAGTAATTATTGTCAGTAAACAATTTCTTCAATGTCTTTGTCAACATAAAAATGTGATAATTTCTTCAAAAATTCATAAAACAAGTTATCGAATTCTTTAAAATTTATTTTATATTATATTCCTTGAATATGAAATACATGTTACCAATATAACATCTGACTAATATATTTAGTATAAATATAATAAAAATTTTAAACATTCAATTCATTTGTTGATATAATCATAATAAATAATCTTCAAATCTTCAATAATAAAAAAAAAATCGCTTTTTCTTCACTATTTCAAATTCTTCTTTCTTCATCTTACACTTTATCTTGTTTTTATCGTTCAAATTTTCTGATCTTGCTTGATTGTGCATTTTCTAATTAATCTCCGTTATCAATGTTCTTTCAATTCAAATGTTGATAGCATAATCGAGAAAATATTTATGTGCCCTCATTTTGAAATTAAATACAAGTAATGTATAATTAGCAGTGGTCATTCATGGAAGCTAATAACATTGAAGAACTCTTTACCAATTTCAATATGGAAACACAATGTAAACAATTCTATCATAAAACTCGTAACTAAAATGCATTGTGACTTCATGAGATAATGTCCATTGAATTAGGCAAAATAAACAATTTCCTGACTTCATATATTTTCTCATATCATATTATAATAAATAGACACACAATCATAGATATAAATATTTTCAAGACCTAAATCTAACGTTCGATCTACAAAATATTATTATGTCAGAACGCTGTTGTCTGTACTCGGTATTGCTGGAAGCCACTGCCCGATTGTCGAACTCGACGTTACTGTCTGTAAATATTATCAATCTCCTATCATCCAAGATTAACTTAAATAGACCAGTCACCACTGACCCACAGAAACGAAGAAATTCCATCTTTACTTAATCAATGTCAATACAAAAATGGGAAAAAATGCCGTTGGGGGCTGCTTTTATAGTGCTCCTGTAAACAAACTGACCAATCAATTAAACTTATTTAAAATAGCCAGCGATGATTGGATGACGCATCTCATGATAGCTGTCAATTATGATACAATCTGGTGCGAGAGTATGAGGGATAGACGCCAGTTACACGACTTTTTTCTTAACATGTTTTGTCATGTTTTGGAGGGGGGAAAGGAGAATGAGGGGGGGGGGGGGGCATTCGACCACACTTACGGAACGCGTTTTGGAGAAATTGGATAAAGAGTGTGTGAAGGTGGTAGGGGGGGGGGGGGTCAGTTTCAATATGGGGGAGGGGGGTTTGGCGATATTTAAAAAGCGCGTTACGTCATGTTTTGGAGTTGTTTAGGAGTAATGGTAGTGCGGGGGAGGGAGGGGGGGCAGTTCGGCGACTTTTTCGGAGCGTGGTACGTCATGTAAAGGAGTAACGGAAGGGGGAGCTACTGTACGGTGATATTTTCGGGGTGCGTTACGACATGGTTAGGAGTAACGGTGGAGGAGGGGGGGGGGACAGTTTGGTGACATTTTCGGAGCGCGTTACGTAATGATTAGGAGTAACGTTAGTGTGGGGTTAGGTGACATTTTGGCGCGTTACGTCATATGCTTAGGAGTTGTTGAGGATTAGCGGTAGTGGGAGGGGGAGCAGTTTTGTGATATTTAACGGTGCGTGATACGTCATGTGAAGGAGTAACGGAGGGCGGGGGGGGGGGGGGGGGGGGGGGGTTGGGGACATTTTCGGGGAGCATTGCGTCGGCTTTAAGAGTAACGGGGGGGGGGGGCGAATTTAGAATTTAGGCGACATTTTCAGAGCGCGTTACGTCATGTTTAGGAGTAACATTAGTGGTGGGGGGGGGGGGGCAGTTAGACTACATTTTAGGCCCGTTTACAAGAGCCATCGAATCCGTGGAATGAAGAGTAAATTCCGCAATTTTCCCTCTTGGGGATATTCGCCACGGGAAAATTAGCTTTCTGCTTAAATTTTTCTAATTAAACAAAATATAAGAAAAATGAAGACCATAGTTCTGCCGTCGAAAATTGAATTCGTTGTATGGCAGGGCGTTAACTCACGAATCTGAATACAATTAAAATGCATGATGTTTGTCAGGTTGGAAATAAGTTTTATGGTTTTAATGAACAGGGTCAAGTGCAAATTCTAATAGAGTAGGCAAAGTTGTTTTCAATGTTGAAACCAGGGTTCTACACTGAGAGAAATAAATGTTTATCTTTCTATTCATGATGTTCTATTGTCAAGCATTTTCAAATTATAACTCAGTTTTTAATCGCAGTTTTAGAGTACTTAAATGACGGTGACTTAAATTTGTAAAGTCTTGAAATTCAAGTACACTAAATATTAACTTTTAGTTTGATGGAGAATTTTTCATAGTAATGACTACGTTGTGAATGTCTTAAAATTAATAAAATAACCGACAGAAGCAAATAATCATTTGAATTTTATATATTTATTTTTTATCAAGCATAAAGTTCTATTTTTACAATTTCAAGCATTTGATAACAAACCACAAATTAATGACTATAATGTTTTTTCACAATTTACAGTTGTTAAATCTACACAAACATAAAATTTCCAATATCCAACCAAAAATTACGAAAGAATATTATAATCAATCTTTAAAAAATATATATATATATATTTCTTGTGAACGAAAAGAAAACCAATATGAACAAGAAATATCAACATCCACTTCATTTAAATTCTTAATTTTCAATGACAGACGCATCAGAACAACAGTGTCCACATTCCTTTACTTTGAAAAAAAAGATAAAACAGGTTTCTTGACCGTACCAAGGCGTGCGACATCACGAGTGGCGACATTCCTTAAAATAGCTTCCAACCTTGCTTCATATGTTATTGTTATAACACCATGTGCTGTATGGCATCAGATAAGGGAAAGATCCACCATAAAAAAGCAATTACGGAAAAGTGGCCTCTGTAATATGCGACACCCTAATTGCTGCTTAATAGTGCCTTGAAAGAGAACACCTAAAGGATCTCTAACCTCTGAGCACCTGCTAGCCTTTTTGAATTCCGACCATTGAAAAACCTGATTCAAGGCAAATAAACGCCGTTTAATGGTGTCAGGCTTACGTTAATGTTTGTGGGTGTCGTCGGTTTACATACTTTTTAAAAAGGAGAGATTATAATGGTTATGGATTTAATTTGAAATATGTTGTCCCTCTGGTTTTAGAATTTCAGAGTTTCTATTTTAGTCTTTTCAGAAAATATCATTTTTTTTTAGGAAACTCCTCATAAAGATTATAATTGTGAAATGTTAAATATCTTGTTGAATAAATTTCAAAGTTTGAATACAATATAATTCTAGTTTAAAATTACTTAAATAACCTTATAACTTAAATTCCTTATTTTGAGATAGATATAAAATTATAGTCAGCTCTATAATTCACAGAAACTAATAAAGCATAGACTGTATTATCAATAATAATGTATGATCATAGTTATCTGTTGAACTCATTATACAAAGTCAATCAAATATGTTGAATTCCCAATAAAATTCTAATACTCATTCACAAGTAATTATTGTCAGTAAACGATTCCTTCAATGTCTTTGTCAACATTAAAAATGTGATAATTTCTTCAAAAATTCACAAAACAGATTAACTCTTTAAAATTTATTTTATATTATATTCCTTGATAATGAAATACATGTTGTCAATATAACATCTGACTAATATATTTATAAATACTATAAATAAATTTAAACCATGACTTCAATTCCTTTGCTGATATAATCATAATAAATAGATAATCTTCAATGATAATAAAATTGCTTTCTCCTCGCAATTTCAAATTCTTCTTTCTTCATCTTACACTTTATCTTGTTTTTATCTTTGTTCAAATTTTCTGATCTTGCTTGATTGTGCATTTTCTTATCCATCTCCATTATCAATGTTCTTTCAATTCGAATGTTGATAGCATAGTCGAGAAATAAGTTTCTTATGTGTCTCTCATTTTATAATTAAACACAAGTATAATTGGCTGTGGTCATTCCATTAGCATTGAAGGTAGTTGCATAAATATTGATTGCATAAATATTGATACGTTGATTATGCGAAAAACAATGTAAATAAATATTTTCAAGACCTAAATCTAACGTTCGATCTACAAAATATTATTATGTCCGAACGCTGTTGTCTGTACTCGGTATTATCGGTAGCTCTAGCAATTGGCCGATTGTCAAATTCGACGTTGCTATCCCAAAAAATAATCAGTCTTCTATCATCCAAGATTAGCTTAATTAGCCCAGTCACCACTGCCCCACAAAAGCGAAGAACTTCCATCTTTACTTAATCAATGTCAATACAAAAATGGGAAAAAATGCCGTTGGGGGCTGCTTTTATAGTGCTCCTGTAAACAAACTGACCAATCAATTAAACTTATTTAAAATAGCCAGCGCTGATTGGATGACGCATCTTATGATAGCTGTCAATTATGATATAATCTGGTACGAGAGTATGAGGGATAGACGCCAGTTAGACGACTTTTTCTTAACATGTTTTGTCATGTTTGGAGGGGGAAATGAGAATGAGGGGGGGTGGGGGGGAATTCGACCACACTTACGGAGCGCGTTTAGGAGAAATTGGATAAAGGGTGTGTGATGGTGGAAGGGGGGGGGGGGGGGGGGAGGGGTCAATTTTAGTGCGGTGCCATTTTCGGAGCACGTTTGATGGGGCGGTACTTTCGGAGCGCATTAGATAATGTTTTGAAGGTGTATGTGGGTGGGAAGGCGGTTTGGCGATATTTAAAAAGCGCGTTATGTTAAGTTTTGGAGTAACGGTAGTGCGGTGGGGGGGTAGTTAGGTGACATTTTCGGAGCGCGTTATGTCGTGTTTAGGAGTAGTGGGGGGGGGGGGCAGTTTGGTGACATTTTCGGAGAGCGTTACGTCGTGTTTAGGAGAAACGGTAGTGTGTGGGGGGGGGTGAAGTTAGGCGAAATTTTCGGAGCGCGTTACGTTATGTTTAGGAGAAACGATAGTGGGGGGGATGAAGTTAGGCAACATTTTCGGAGCGTGGAGGATCACTGCTCAGTTCGGCTCTACTTTCGAGCACGTTGCGTCAATTATAGAAGGAGTAGACGAGGGGGGGGGGGGGGGGGGGGCAATTTAAGACTCGTTCGGAGCACGTGACACTCCGAAACGGGTAGGGGGGATATTATTTTACTTCAAATTTAAAGGAATTTTTACTTAGAAAGTACATTTTTTATTCAAACTATTTTTTTAGTAGAAATATGTTTTTCGGGGCTTAGCTAATTATTATTCTTTATTATGAATTTATTATTTATTAACAATTATTTTTTTTATCTCGTATCCACAAAACTTATCGGTTTAGATTATACAACAAAAACAAGCTTCAAATACCAACAAACAGACATAGGTAGCTTAAAAGCAACAAATAAGTCTATTAGAAGGTAATGGCGTTGTTAAGCTTACAATCATAAATGATCTACAAACAAAAGAAAGTTGTAAAAATCCTTCAACATCCGTTATCCATTCTCACATGCAAACGATAACCATTTCGAACATTGGAACGACAGCGGGGGTGGTCAGAGCACAATGATCAATAACAATGACCGAAGAGGACTCTGGGAATTGTAGAATCCCATCATTTCATCATTGTTCTGTTAGAACCGTGGGACCAATATTAAGTCACGTAAGTAGATTTCCATTGTCTTTCGTTGCCACTTTGGTCTGACAAATCTCGGCAATAATTGTCTCCGGGTTACCATGTCAGTAGCGGAATATTGACATTTCTGCGACCGTTAAAGAGGATTTTTTATAAGGAATTTATGTGGCGGGGGTTGGCAACGTATGGATAGTAGGTCAACGTAGTTTGGAATTTTGATCCCAATGTGAATAAGGAGAAAGTATTGAAGAAAAATGATGCGATTTGCTATTTTTATAAAGTATATTTTTAAGCTATTCTTTATGCTGATAGGGAATAGTTTTACAAAAATCTAACTCTTGTTTTATTATGCATTCTAATAGTTATTTTATTTATAAAAATTATTACCTAAACACTCTGCCCTCTAGGGCCTCTTATTTTACAATGTTTTCCATACACCATATGTAACTATCGCTAATTTTTTCGCGGTTACCTTACTGTTTTTTTACCAAGAGAAAATAAAGTGAAATGAGTTTTTTCCAATGAGAACCCGTAATTAAAAAAATTATTATTCCACTTCTTATGATTAACCTTTGATCGAGCAACAATTAATTTCAAAACAAAGAAGTGACCCATTTTCTTCGTACACATTGGAATCGCCAATATTCACAAACTTAATTCCGCCTTTTTTTAGCAGAGAAGGAAGACACTGCAGAAAAGAAATTGTTATATCCATTTCGTGATCAAAATTACTAAATTGTATAAATTATTCAAACATATCAATAAATTTTCTTTGCAAAAAACCAGCAACATTAACCCTTCTTGGCATTTATTTTCCCTTTAATAAAATATCCCAAGATAAGTCAATTTTTTTTAATTAAAATTTTTTCATAACATTTAGACACTAAAGTTCAAAACAATAACAATGATTGTTGTCTCATCAAACATAATAGGTGTTTTTCTCCTCTAAAAATTCCTCTTCAAAAAGTCGACTTCGTGCTGTGTAAACTTGCAACAATGGCCGCCTTTGTACTTACAGAGGGTTTCTTATGTTAAGTGCAATAATAGAAGCCTCAAACAGTAATCAAAGACGTTTATTCAAACGATAGAGAGGGACACAGGGGCAGATTGATACAAGACCCATTCGAAAGACAATGTATTGGAGGCCGCTCGTAAAACATGGGATATCCGGATTAATTGTTAAAACACGATATTGGGAGTTTTTCATGAAAGAAGCCGATTGTAACGTTATTTTTATTATTACAATGTCTGGAGGCGAGGAAAATATAGCATTCGTGATTTCGTAAATAAAATTGGTGGTAATAAAGTATTATTGGAATAAATATTTTCTGTAATTATATGAATAAGGAAATGAAATTGAAGTCAAGTTTATTTAACCGAAATATAATAATATTAAATATACTCTATTTGAGTTTTGACAAAATTACAAAAAAAAATTACGATGTTAGAGGATAGTTGTTGCTCTAAATAAGGCAGCAATAAAATGAGAACGACGACTAAAGATGGGAATTTTTAAACTATCCCTTTATTTGATTAACAAAGAAGTTATCAATGTAATCTATAGCCGTTTTGATGTCCAAACGACATAGAAATGTCGAAGATTTGTTGCACGCAACCAGTTCCAAGTCGTTGCTTTCAGTATTTTTTTTTCAGAAGAAAATATTTGTTACACAAAAGTAGGCACCACGCCGTCCATCAACAAAACACCAAAATTGAAAATACCTCAAGATTTAATTACTACAACTTTCATTTTGCAGGGTAAGATAACCACTTCAAACCGCATCCAATTAATGAAAGAGGCGTCTTCATCAAAAGAACTGCCAAAAGGAATTTTTGTAAAAGATAAAGTCAACTCGCGTGTGAAATAAGAGGCACAAAAATATATAGATAATAAAGAATACAAAACCATACCTGTCAAGATGAGGGAACAAAAATATTGGACAAGAGAAAAAATAATTACCAAAAAAATAATAATTACAAAAAAAGCAACCGGTGCTCGAAAGATAGAAGATTTTGACGTGTGAGGGGGAATCGTAAAAGTTTCGTTTTACAAGTAAAAAAGGCAGTGAAAAAATGAATATAATATCAAGTTTCCCCCATAAGAGCGGCAGCTATAGTAGTTATATCTGGGGCAGTAAAAAAATGAGATAGATGTTAAATACACCAAGGTTGTTTTTCATATCTTTGTTCGTTTTAAAATAAATATTTCAATAAAATTATTAAAACTTCATATTTTTTGAAACTCGTTAAAATAAAACACTATTTTCTCTTCTCATCTGATATACTATACTTCTTTATTTGTATTTGTTTAACTTTTGAAGAAAGATATAAACGTGTTACTGGAATAATAGTTATCGTAGAGTAAAAGTTTGGTTAAGTAGAGTAATCTTTTAGTGTTGGTTAAATTTCTACTATTCATCTTTGATCTTCTTTCTTTTGTACCAAAATTTAATTTTTTTTCCTCAAGTAATTTTGTATCTCAGAAGCCACTTTATAAAAGTAACATACTAATGTAAACTTGAACTGAAAAGGTCTAATTACAAAGAACAGTTCTCTATCAAAAACACAAAAAATGAGATCCCCTCCCCATCACATTCAAAGAATGAAGGAAAATAATAGAATTAGTTTCGGAACGGCTTTGTTATAATTATGTTTTATGAATACTTCTAAAACGTACCTTTAGTGTCAATTATATGTTTCTCAAACAGGAAACTAACGTCTTAAGATCGGAAATTGAAGCTGGAATTTGGTTCAAGGGAGGATAAATGAAAACTATATAATTTAAAGCGTGTGATATTAACTTCCTCTGATTTTTTTTTGATTTGATAATATTTGAATAGTTGGTGAATTAAACTATAAGATTGATCTTATATTTATATGTATTAAATGTGGACTTGTAGTTATATTTCTGGATAACCAGAATAAAAAAAAATTGAAATTTTGGCCAATTGGTTTATCGACACTAATTCACTTTCGTAATCTTACTAAACAAAATAATCGAATTTTACCCAGTCCTCTGAGGTATAAGCAAATTAGCTGAAGTGTTAACTTGTTGTCACAGCATAAGACTTGCATTAAAATTACTAAACTGAAAAATCAATTTCTTTAATTTTTAAAAAATTATATTTCTCTAGTAGATGGTTGAGCCTCCATGTTTTAATATTTAAAATTTAATAAAATTATTAGATTTTGTTTTGTTTTTAAATATGTGCATTGCTGGAAAACCTAAAAATCAGGTATTAAGGGTTTATACGTCAATATACGATTATCAGTATATACTGACAATCAACGTTCACCGCAGACTCTTTACGTATTAGTACAATTGTCTCTGGGATTTTCTGTTCCAAAAGTAAAAACAACAGACCCTCTAGACAAAAATTTCCACACGTGCTTGTGCTTTACGGCAGTCGCGCACACAATCGCGACTGATAGACTGACTGCCACTTGTTGATTGACGAAATTCTGCTCGCGTGTGATGACGTCGGAAAGCGACAGGAAATGTCCTCTTATTATAAGGACACTTATCTGACATTTCTCCGACGGATATACTCGAGATCACTATTTAGAAAAGTTTGAATTAAGATACCGGCACTGTCAGGCAAACAAGACTACACAGAATTCATTTTTTGAATGACACAATTTGATCATTAAACGCAGAAAAGGATATGGATTCTTAGAATATTAAAGGATTAGGAAAATGTTCTAAACTAAAAAAAGATTATGAATGGAATCGATATTGATCCTAAAAGCTTAATCTAGTTTTTTTAAAATTATTGCTATGTTGAGATTATTTTATAGATGACATTGAAACTATTAAAAATAAAAGGGATTTTTAGTCAATTGGAATTAACCAATTTCATTTCGTTTATCATCATCCGGACAGAATACTTTATTAGATATTTTTTTAATAGAACATTGATTTTTTAAAACTACCCCTTCACCTCCCCCCCTCCCCATTCTGCATTCATTGTTGAAAACCAATAAATCTACTCCCCCAAATAAGACCACACACAAAGTCAATTCATTTCAAATTAGGAACCAACCAACTTGACGACTGTAACCTAAGTCAACTGCCCTCCTGTTGGGAAAGCAACAATGACCACTTTCTATTCTGCAGAACCTGAAGTGACCAATCCAGCCCCTTCATGAGTAAAATGTGGATCCTACATGAGGAAAAATCAGGGGGCGGAGGACCATAAGTCAACCCAACTGTCCACAATTTGTAATGGTTCCAATTCAGATCAATGCTACGGAATAAGATGGATGAAGATGCGCATCCAAGCATAGGCAATTTATTGATTTTTAATGGTGATATGGAAATAATTACATTTGTCAGTGATTGAATAATGCCAAAAAGAAAATAAATTCGTACTTCATGATAATTTAAAGAATATAAACTGAGATATAAATTAAAGTACCTAAAGAGTTAATAAGTTTTCATTAACAAGTTGGTATAATAGTTCTCGTAGAGTAAGAATAGTCTAAAAGCTCCTTTTGAAGATGAGCTCCTCAGTAATTGAAAGAAAGTAAATAAATGGGGTATTAACGTGATAATTTAAAATGAAATTCAATTATATTTAAGAACGTTAATCAAATTGGATATGTGAAAAAAAAACAGATATAAAATAAAATGCATGAATAAATAGTTAATAAGATTTCATAAACAAGTTCCAAAACTTAAAGGTTAACTACAATTCTTTAACCATCTGAGGGATACAGACATATTAATACGTCACCTAACTCTGGCAGGCTTTCCCAGCAACATACAATTTGTAAAATTTATACATTTTGTAATTTTAGTAAATTTCAAAATTTGAAGCAAGGAAGAGTCCAAATATAATCATCTGATAAAGAAATACATTTTAATCTCAAGTTGTTAAGTTTACACTTCAGCCAATTTGCTTAACCCCCAGGCAGTTAAAATAAATAATTGAAAGACCTTGGACCAATATAATTGAATTCAATTGCCTTATCAAAAATGTAATGATACCAATTTAATTATAAACCCCAGAATAAATTGGTTAAAGACATAATCCAATGAACGTTTAGTTTAAATGGCGATGACGTTAACAAAATAATATATAAAAAGAGGAAAAGTTAAAAAGAAAATGAAGAGCTCAGTAGAAGAAAGTGCTAAGTGACAAAAAGGTGAAAACGAAAAAATGAGCTATTAAGTTTTTAGTTTTCTCTGAGATCTGTTGAAACGGTACTTGCAAACCGAAAAAAATATATTTAATATTAAGTTTATGAAAAAGGAGACACTTGATATATTTTAAGGAGGGAATAACATGTTAATTAACAGAAAAATCTCATTTTTTCGAAAATGTCACTTAGTACGTTCTTTCACTAGGCTCTTCAAATGCCGACAGCCCTTCGTCAAAAGAGCGTGGGGGATTCACGAGAGAAAGCAACCCGAGAACCAGAAACCAAGCCCTTCGATTTCGGAACGGTCGACTTGGCCGGAGTGGGAGTGGCCCCTTCCATCCCATGCTTGAATAAATGAAAAAAGACCCTGTCTACCCCAGTGGAGGGGGAATGGGTAGAAACCAGTTCAAGTGGCCCGTGCGCTCGATGATAAAATGTAGCCAAAAAAATGAGAACCAATTTTCCCTCTTTCTTTGGCCCGGCCACTTTTATACTTCTTGGAAAGAAAATGATATTTTTTTTAAAGAGTACCCGTCATGGAAGATTTCATTCTCCTTCATTTTGGGTTCTATTGTGTCCGTCTGTCAGTTCGATGCCACATTGGTTGTTTACAGTTGAAACAAGTTCTTACTTCGTAAGACCTCTCTGCAGAGGTCCATTTTTTTTTTTGGGGGGGGGGGGGGAGGGTTATGAGGTAACTTCGTTTACAAAAATAAGTTATTGTTAGAAAAAAACTAGTTTGGATTTATTTAAAAATACAATTGACAACGCAGAATATTTAATAAATAACCAATGGTTCTGGGGCCTACATTTTATTATTATTCATACATATTTTTTATTATTCACAATTGTATTCACAATTGTGTGCAAATCTAGAAAACAATGTTATTTAAACAGGTAACTTTCTTTTAAAACAAGCCTAGAGTAAACAGAAATCGGCCAAGTGAGAGAAAACAGTTTTTAAGCAATATCTACAAGCTACTAAAATTGAAATAGTAATAAAAATCACAATAAAAAGAAAATTAACTAAATTGCTTACATCCAACCTATAGCTACTCCATCTATTCCTAAACAATATATAATACCAAAAGAAAGAAACAAATGTAAATATACATATCAACACACGCTACAGGCGACTCCATTCCACAATTCTAGCCGAATAAACTGAGCCTACAATGTACTTCCACGTTATCAAACGCGCGAACAGAGGGACATTATGAGCACTGTTCACTGAAAAGTGGCATATATCCCATGGACATAACATGGCCAGAAGAGTCACTTTTTCGCGCATTTGTACCATATGCGATCTGAAAGGCGCGCCCCAAGAAAGCGTCGTTAAATCTTCGCTGCCTTTTGATAGGCCTCAAATTGGAAAAGTTGCGCGGGTCACACGGCCTATGGAGTCACTCCCAGACGCATTTACTGTTGGCCATTATCAAAGGATGGCCATAAACAAGCCTTTCAGTCGTCGCTTTATGTGGCTCCAAATAAACAGTTTTTGTTACACATAAAACTCCCTGGTGAGGATTGAAATGTTTATTGCTCGGATTTTAAAGGGAATATGAGAAGTATCCAAGAAAGAGAGGTCTTTTGGCTTTCTCTTGGCTTATTATAAATAAAATCAAGAAAAGAATGAATAGGTGAGTATTTATACAAAGGAATAGGAAAATTGTGCGATGATGAGAAATTAACCTACGACACAATCTAAGAAAATATGGGTCAAACTCAATTTGAATGTATTTGAATATTTTGAACTAAAAAAGAAAACAATCAAACCACAAACTAATTTCCCAATACTTATACATTTATCTTGATCTGCCATTTAAAGTCTCCTCACGTGAATGTGACTGCCCCAAACCCAAACTTGTCATTCCAGAAGAAGAACACCAAAAAGGAGGTTAAAAAAATCTGAAGGTTGTCTCATCACACACAACCAGGAAAAACTTCCCAAGTACAAAGACCATCTCAAAGCGAGATAAACCAAAA
Organism: Oedothorax gibbosus; assembly: GCA_019343175.1. Taxonomy (NCBI): domain Eukaryota; kingdom Metazoa; phylum Arthropoda; class Arachnida; order Araneae; family Linyphiidae; genus Oedothorax; species Oedothorax gibbosus. Next base: position 31,547,811 of record CM033277.1, read on the forward strand.
GAGTTCCTCCCATGTAATAACTTAGTAAGCCACATTCTGCGATAATTAGTTCGGATTCAACCTTTTTATCCCTAATCAAGAGAAATTTCAAGGATGCAGGTGAAAACTAAGAAGATTCTAATTGCAGTTATTAAAGATACCAGCACCATCCGTTAAAGACATTACCATGTAAAATATACACAAATTACATATATACGCCTACTCGAACTGAATGATGGAGTACCTTTTTTGTACAAAAAATGGTTATGCCCTATGCAACGGATATCGATGGGTTGTTTTGTAAGATTGCATTTTCAAAATATCTAATAAAAATGCTATATGGGAGATTCACTGCACATTACAGCACATTATGCAGTTACTTTTAAATTACAGTGGTAATGTTTATTTTTCAACAAATTGATATTTGCGTTGGGGAGTATTTGTAGTATCGTAGGGACTAGCCAAAACTAGGCACCGTTGGCACCGACCCAACGCAACTTTTAAGGGCGACATTGTACGCGTCGTCGTCGGGACTTTGGAAATTTGACGTGAACTCCTTTTACTCGGGATATTATTCGTTACGGTTATAAAGAACGTATGGTATTTCGTGAACTTAAACCTTATCAGATGCTATCATTTAAACGAAAAGCGCTAAATGTTTTAGGTAAACCAGAGACTCACACATCGAGTCAGGAGGATGCCATGCAGTGATGTCATGTCACGATTCCACACTTTCGTGCCAAACGCTTATCCTACTACTATAATAAAAAATCGTCTGCCTTACGACCCCTTTTCCTGACCCCGCATTCGCAGCTGTCTTTCCATAAAGTGCAGAACTCTCCAAGTGAAAGTTTATCAGACCCCCTTTTCATAAGACAAGGACTTGCCTATTGACATGATACAGTAATGTTTAGAAAGGTTTGGGTGAAAACAAATTTTGTTTGTGTTTGGATATCTAGTTATAATTTTGGAAGATTATAGGAAATTTGAATACCTTTGTCAATAATATCAGGACATATGACGGATACTAATGTTTGACCTGCAGCTTTAGAGAAAACTAGCACGAAATAACAATATTTATGAAACAGATTTAACCTTTGGAATTTAACACAAAAAAAAGTAATTTTTATATTTGATATGAATACTTAATCTGTAACTTTTGGAAAATTAAATTCTTGACTGTCTTGAATGTAGAGAGATCTACTGCATTAACCAAATCTAAAAGTTGGTAAATCTTAACCTAACAATAAAATTTGGTTCACTGACATCTATTTTATCCGAATACAGGCTAAAAAAATAAATCCCATTTCATAACAAGAAAATATATTTAAAAAATCTACAGGACCTTCAACAATTGATTCTAAAATTGCAAAATTCCTAACAATAATAAATCATCAAATTCCACTGCAAGTAATTTATATAATCCCAAATATCCACTAACAAGTTTTCAAAATTTAACAAATGAAACGTAATGCATAGCAACTTCGGACTATCCCTCCTATTGTCGAACAATCTTGTTTTCACGCCTCTAATTTTAGGGTACAACAACAGGGAAGTTTTATTTTTTGTGGATGGGGTTCAGTCTCTTCCCAGGGTTTCGAAAAGTTAAGAACAACATGTTCTCGTGACCAGTTTTTTTACGAGAAATATGAGTGCGAAAGATAGGATATTAATTTTGAATGTTTCATTAAAGAAAGTGATTATTCTTATTGTAAAAATAAAGAACAAAAGATAATAAGAGGAAGATAAGAAAGTAAGATAAAGAAAAATAAGAAATCTTATTTCATAATACAAATATATTTAAAATCTGCACCAAAACTTTATTTTAGAGGTTAATTTGAATTATCGTCACACTAGAGCTACATAAGGGCTATTGGCGACGTGTGTTATAATTAAGAACCACATTCAAGTGACGAGCCGATACCCGAGTAGGCAACCAACACAAATTTAAGGATGACATCTTACGCGGCGACCATTATTTTAAAGGAAATCTGAGGGTTTTCCATTTAATAGGTCTTTACACCCGATTCAGTACGATAACCACTAGATATCGCCTTGTCAGAATGATATCATACGATATTGTATTTGAGTAAACAGAAACAATAACAACTTATATTCAGTTCCGAAGAAAAAAAAGCATTTAAAGACAATAACTGCTTTTTAAAAACAACTCGTGTATCTAATTCCGTGGAAGTTGCTCTAACTTTTTAACGGGTCAGTGCTCTTTCCCAGTTAGATGATGAGGGACGTCCGATGGCAATTACTTTCTGGTGAAAAGGTAAATTGCTTCGACCATCGGTCGAATACCATGGTTTTTATTCGTTTTCCGGTTTCGAGAAAAAGGTAATTGGGATTATTAAATTCGAAATAATCTGCGATTAAAATCTGAATTTAAAATTGCATTGGAATTTATTCAGAATTAATTTTGAGTGGGAAACTACTCTATGGGGGGGGGGATCTAAAGTAATATTCTTTTTTTTTAAAAAAAATGGCGATTGAGAAAAAGATAAAAGACGACGGTTATGTAAGTTGTAAAGGTAGAATTTGGTTAACTGAATTTATTTTGTTCTGGCTTTCTATCATTTTGCATTTTTCAATGTGTAGTTTTCCAACTAAAAGAAGACAGTAATTTTATTTTCAATTAGCAATGAATTGTAAAAAAAAAAATCTGAATAAAAAATATAATGTACCATAAAAGTTTAGTATTTTACTTCTTGCGATTAACTAAAACCCTATTTCTACGTGAAATTTAATAACAACCTTACCCAAAAAAACATGTAACCAACAACCCCAAAACCGCTTCAAAATACCAATCCATCACATTACTCCCTTTTTCCAAATCAATCAACATTCAACACCCCCTAAAATAAAAATCCTCCAAATTATAAATACCACACAAACCACAAATAAGGTACTAATCAGCCAACTGTGGCAAACCCACTGGGTAGTTCGCGGGAAAAGTGCGCGGGCAGCGTTGGTGGGCGGGGCCTGGGTCTCGTTCCCACGGTGGTTCGCGCGTGCGCAGTGGGGTCGGCCTTCTAGGTCGGGATTAAAAGTTGTGGAAAGTCGTAAAGGAGGGATTTTTTGTTGTTTTGGTTTGGGATGATGGAGCGATGAGGAAAGGAATAAATTTGAGGAACAAATATGTGACATTCCTTTTCTGTTGGAGGAGTTGTTTCGTAATAATTTTATTTTCTTTCATAAGTAACTCAAATCTGAAATATAAATGTAGAATATTTGTCAAAGAAATTTTTAAAAAAGGAACAAAAATATATCAGTTACAATTCATAAAACTTCAAACAATATCTTATAATGTACTAAATTGACAAAAGATTACATAGTTTTAAAAGCATTTCAGACTTTATTCATTTATAGTTTAGTTTGAATTATCGTCGCACTAGAGCTACACGAGGGCATACATTTATAGTATAACTGGTATTTTTAAAAACATAAAACCTAGAAATTTGATAATCATCAAAGCAAATTAAATATAGTGAAAAGTTCCCCACACAGTTCCTCACATATTATTCAAACATAACTATTAACTTAATGAGGAAAGTTTCTCTCTTGAAAACATCTTGAAAACAAATATTAACTGAAAAAAATATAACGTTTTAGAAGTTTCAAAAGGCTAAATTTTCACCAAATTTTAAAGTGACTTATTAGATTTTCAGTTCATAATCACCTCTAAAAATGAGGTACAAAAAATGAATTTTTATAAAACTTTTTGCTGGGGATTTTGAAACAAATTAAAAACAGTCATACGATATAAATCGCAACACAAAATTTATTTTTTGGGGCAAACACATCTATCCATCTATGATATCCTTACATTTTTCACTGACAATTCCTTCCCATTGTATAATTCCTATTTATAATCTATCAACCCGACTCTCTGCATTCCCTCTCGCTGCGAAGGGATGACAAGTCCGCTAATCCTAACGTATTATTTAGTTCTTTTGAAAAGAAGAAAAATATAGTATACCCCAACTCTCCGTACAGCTATCTCTCGTCTCGAGAAGAGATTCGATCTCTTAGCCAAAGAAAAAAAATCTAAATCTGAAAGCTGATATAAAAAAAAATATGGGTGGGATTAGCCCCCCACCCACTTGGAATTGTGGGGAGTTGGAATAATAAAGCGTCAAAACGATTTGGCAGTTTTAGAGGGGTCGTGCATGTGCTTATAAAAGTAATACAGTATTTACTATAACCATGAATCGGGTTTAACTTAAAGGAAGTACAAGTTATTTGTTTAACTAATAACTAAACAAAATTGATATGAATTTTTGTTATTGATACACATCATTTTAAAATTCGATACATTCTTTCAAATATTATTGTTACTACCTGGTAAAGTTAATTAACTCATTAACGACGGTTAATTTGCCACGCGAAAATGAGCTTTCTGCTTAAGTTTATCCAACTAAACGAAATATAAGACAAAGGAAGACCATAGTTCTGAACAATTTATGTGGGACAAACTAAGCTACAAGAAAAACGAACTTTGAAAACTTCAACTCGTTTTTATTCGGAAATGAAAGCGTTAATGTGTTAATACATCAAATCAAATTAGTTTTCCTTTATGCTTTTTTTATAAAAATTGCAGAGCAACTTTTCACCACTCACTTAGATAATTTAAAAAATACTTTATAATTTCACAAACATTTTATTATTTTATCTAAAAAAAATTTAGTCCTCCCCACTGAGCTCTGCTCTGCACTTCTTACTCCATCCCTTAACAGTCCAATCCAAACAACAAAAGAATCCCCTGCTAAAATATTCCAACGGAGACCCCACTCGAGACAACTGTCTCGTGACCTAGACCCTCCCCCCCCCCAAAAAAAAAAAAACAAACAAAATAAGAAAAAAAAGAACGAAAAATTCTCTCTGTGGGGAGCATTGCGACGTTCCCCGTGCAGCAAATCCATTAAAAAATTTCGAGGGGTCCCAAGCTTGGCTAACAAGAGGCTCGATAAGGGGCAAAGAAATAGAAAAGAAATATCTATGAGTCACCCACATTGCTCATGCTTTTGTTGTGGCCCCTGAAAGGTTCAGGGTAACTTCTAGAACTCGATATTGATAGGGTTTTTTTTATATAGTCTTTTCTTGCTGAAATCCGTTCGAAAAGAGAAGGCGCACGAGCGTCCACCCCCTTCAGGTTGGTGTTTATGCTTTTCTGAAAGAACACTTTAGGCTAATTCCATATAACTGTAGTGTAAGTCACAATTTAAGAGGATTTTGCAAGCTTTTTAAATTTGAAAAATAAATCAAATGAAAGAAAGCGCGTTACATTATTTAGTTTTAATAAGTGTAGATCTGATAAGCTATTCCGCTATTTTTTTCATTTAATGTTAAAGGTTGTAGCTATAATCACTTTTTGCACACGTGACTTTCACTACAGAAAGGGTAATTTTTCATGGAATTTGCCTTTAACTATTTCCTCTTAAGAACTCTAATGAACAGTAAGTAATAATTAAATTACTTTTTATAGTTCTTGAGTAACAAAACAAAAGGAAAAATGGACCTTGTATGAATCTACATCTTTTTAGGGTAGAAGAAAATACATGCTTTGAATTACTGTTTTATTGGATCCTTATAGCTTATATGAGGTTAAAGCTAAAATGCCATAAACTATAAATAATTTGATAAGCTAAAAGACATATAATTATCAAATTCATACAGCGTAGAAAAATTAAAGTAAAGAATATTATGTATAGGTTTCCTACCTACAGAATTTTAAAAAGAAATACAAGGTACTTTCATAAGTATTTCAGAAGAAATCAACTTGGTTCCCATTTTTTTTAATACAAATAAAATGAACTTAAGTTCACTGTACAACTTCTTGAAAATGTCAAAAGTACAGATAAAAATTAAACTGTTATTTTTGATACTTCATAGGAGCTTCAGTTAATTCCATGAATACATTTTTAGGTTCGACAAAAGGAAAAAAAATCCAAGAAATAGAACACTGATATCTGAAAACTTTAAAAGAAACTGCTATTTTTCTAAATTATTTCAATAAACGAGTAAAAAAAAGAGCAAACATCATACATTTACCCTCGCCCCCACTACTATAACAAAAAATGTATAGCCCACCCGATATTCGCCACAGTATTATGTCAGAAGAATCTTTGACGACAAATAGCCGATGCGTGAAATTGAGTTAGCGGAGCGAAAGCAAGATTATCATGGGGATTATGATACAACCTTCTTTGGTGGGGATTAGCTAGAGGGGTGTAAGAAGGGGGCCACTTTCTGTAAAAGACCCTAAAAAAGTCTTCTGAATTCTTTGAAAAGTGTTTTCGAAAACAAGTTGCAGAGCTGTTGTCGCGGTGTAGATCAGAGGACTTAAAATAGTTGTTCACTACGAAGGAGTATTAATGTGATGGATTATGGTGAAACTGGTTGATGTTTAGTTTGAATTATCGTCGCACTAGAGCTACACGAGGGCCATTAGCGACGGGCGTCGTATTTTAGAACCACAGTCAAGTGACGAGCCGACACCTGAGTAGGCACCCAACGCAACTGTTAAGGGCGACATCGTACGCAGCGTTAGGAATTTGAAGGACATTTAACGTGCACTCCCTCTACACGGGGTATTATTCGTCGGACATTTTTGGCTGCACGGGCCGTTTATAGGCCGGCAGTTATTTTGGCGATGCCCGGACCCGAACCTGGGACCATCCGCATGCTAGGCGAATGCCTAAACGACTGGGCTCCTCAGCCCGCAAACTGGTTGATGTAATCGTTTAAAGATTTGTGGCTAAATGGACATTGGTATATTTTATTTTTTTCAACATAGTATACAGCAAACTCATTAAAAAAACTAGGGGTGTGTAACACGACGATATTCACGCAATTGCAATGAATCGATGCATCAATGTAGAAAACAGAAAATATTAATTTTCGATTTTCGACCCCATCGCAATATATTTCATTTTATTCATATTAGTTATTTTTAAAGCAAAAAAAAAACTCAAGTTTAAAATATTCACTATAGATGTTTAACTTTCCAAGACAAATATTGAATTCAGATCCTGTATTAAAAACTCTTCTTACAGATTTAAAAGAGGTTTTAAAACTTTGCAACTAAAGTTTCAATCAAAATATTGAATACAAAGTAATTTTAGAAAATATCACAGCATTATCTCGCGTTAAAATAAGTTCGTGGTTGGCCACAATCACACTAAAAAAAAAGGCTATTTAGAACAAATCGAGCTTTGAAGTTGGATAATATGTTTCAAAATATACCTTAGATAAATTCCCAAAAGGATAATTATAGTTCTTTAAAGAAACCCATTTCGGGCATTCTTGTGATATTCAGACCATAACGGTGTTCCGATACTTTAAATGCGCAAAATTGCACCCACACAAATTATTATCCCACATTCACCCTAAAATCTAAACTTAAAACGTGTCCCTATCGTTCACATCGTAAGCAGGAAAGTACGAATTAATAGCCGAAAACTCAAGAGAAATACCGCTATGAAAGTTTATCTAATCCGTATCGAAGAAAGGCTTAAAAAAGAATGCCAAAAGAACAATTTCATCAATGTGTGGATGCAAAACAATGGAACAATAATCTTCTAGTCTAGTTCATTTGTTGTTTAATATGGATATAGACTCCTTTCCACGCATCAGTTTGAGTTAATTTACCTAGGCAATCATGCAATCAATTAAAATAAAATATGGTTTGTATTAAATTTTAAGGTTTTAGACTTCGAAACTGAAAATAAATATAAAAGCAGTTTGAGAAAGAGTACTTTTGACGTATGCGTTTTTTTATTTAAAAAAATGCATTGTAGAATTTTGCACGTTCAAAACTGTCGATTGGTGAACTCTAAACGCCCATGTTCATTTCGCATTCGTGTAGGATAAAAAATTTAAAAATATCTATTATTTACCATGCATAAAATTAGGGTTACTATGAATTATTGTCGCACTGAGCTATTGGGGGCTACGGCGCACGAGGGCTATTGGCGACGGGCATTATAACTTAGAACCACAGTCAAGTGACGTTATCATGCATAGTTTGTATTAAAGAAAAGTTAATCATGTTTTTTTTGCTTGAAAGTCAATGGGAAAAATATTTTTATAGTATTAAAAAACCCAGACAATAAAAAAACTGCTTGTCAAAAATAGCAATTTTTTTTTCACCAACAACGCTTCATCAATTCATGTTCGACATACATAGCCCAATATCTAACGTCTTGATACAGTAGAGACGTAACATTAGAGTTACGCTTCGAAACACACGGCAAAATCTTCGGAAGTTTTTCCCTGACACATTGATATAAAAATCACGTATTGGGAATGCATAATTGCCAGCGCATATTCCATAGATGAGTGACTACAACAAAAGGGCTCCGTTACGAGAGTGGAGGGTTCGGTAGTAAACAAAGTTTAGGAAGTGGGGTCCTTTTTTCATTATTTTCGCTTATCCTGAATGTTACAAAATCGATCATGCGTCAAGCTGTGAACGGTAATTGGTCGCTGCAATGTAACGAGGGAAATGAATAAGAGAGATTGGAATTGAAACATAATGAAATGAATTCCATTTCTTAGGTTGGAGTTGAAGTAATCTTTAGAAACATAATAAATTGCCTTATCAATCACATCATTCAATAATATGGGTCCGATTGTATCAATTACAAGTTCTAAAAACATTACGTTTCTAAATTTTACTATATCACTATTTGAAACTTTTAGCTTCCACACTACGTTTATAACGTAAAAAGTGGAAGGCATTATAATCGTTCAGTCCGTCTGTCACCCACTTTCAAAGCCCAAACTACAAATGCTACGGACAAGTGTGATACGTCAAAAAATTCAGCGTGTCGAAATTTGAATACATTGAAAATTTCAGAGAAGAATTCGAAGTACTTCAATTATTTTTAAAAAAACTGCAACATTTAATGCTCATTTAAAAAGCATAGGAAGCCATTTTATTAGAATTAAATCACCATTGCCGTTCGCAACAATCGCTCGAGTAACTAATTCTTTCAGACAATAAATTAAAATAAATTTATTTTTGCGACATCGATCAGTTTGAAATGACGTCAAATATATTTCACTACGAGATTCTTTGTATTGATATGAAATGTTTTAATTCTATTTAAAAGCGAGGAATATTACATTTTTATTCTTTGAAATATAAATTAATTTTTGCAAACGATAAGTAATAATTATTGAATTTTCGAAATAAAATAAATGAAATTATCCAAATTTAGCATGCAAATGTTTAATATAGAATTAATGCTGTATTTGGCGCCTTTTTACCTGTTAAATACAACTGTTGTGTGGAATCGGGTTAAGTGACAGATTCTGTTACAAAAACCTACTTTTTTTTTTAAAAGGAACCTACAAAATATTTTTTTCGAATACTGTCGTAATTCATGAATACTGATATGATTCAAATGTAAGTTATTAAAATTTTATTTAAAATTAACTAACTTCCATATTTAGTTTATTAAAACAAAAGGTTTCTTTTTAACATTAATATTATTAAGAGCAAATAAGGCAGTACTTAAATACTTTCTATAACTTTTGTACATTTCCAGGAATTTGTTTTGCCTTTTTATTACTTTTTCAAACTAATTACTCGGAACTATTTTTTGCAACTCAACTAGTACTTATAATTTCCTATAATTTAATTCTATCAAAGATGGGAGTACATGACATACACATTAAAATACAATTAAGAACAGTAATTTTGATCCTTTAGTAGGAAATAACAAGATTAACTTATGACAATTCACGTTGATACCATAAAACTGTAACAAAGGAGAAGGGGGGAACTGGAATAGTTGAAATAAACGAAGATTTGGATAATTTTTAGTTGCCCTACAATTACGCGGCAGGCAGTGGGATAATTACTTAATGACAGATGATTACAAGTAAATATACTTTAATACAATGGTAAAAAAAATGCTAAAAATATAAAAATCCGAGTAATAATATCACAAGTTGTTCCGCATTTACAGCCTATATAAAAATCGCTCCATTATATTTATGATAGGATACAATTTCCTATTTTAGAGGTTTGTATGAAAAATTAGACAATTGAAAAAGTTATCATTTTAGATATAAACTTTTATTAAACTTTGCCTGTTAGTTTGTAATCTTTTAATCTCTACCCTCAAAAGTAAGTGTGTATCTAATTAGGTTTTTCTATTGCCCGATTGTATTTGTGCAAGTTCTGGTTTAAATTCCTTAAAATTAATATTAATCATGGAAATACAAACTTTTTTACATTTAAACTACAAAACGGAGTAATTATTAACTAATTGGATTTTTTGCTTGTTTAATCGTTCTGAAAGCATCAATTTGACACATTAATACATGATATTTTTTCATGAGAAAAATTAACAAGAGAATCACAAAGAATTAAGAGGAGCAAATTCAATTTTATTAACGTTTAGTTTGTGAAAAATTGTCGTTAATAGTAGTCGATAATATCACTGACCAACTTAAAAACGCAGTTCAGTGTTTATTTGGAATAAATACCTACCCCGGTTTGTAGTTCGTGGGTTGAATATATCAGAAAAAAATTTTACATAACGAGAGTTACGGATAATAATAACAAACAAAACAAGTTTTAAATAATTTTTAATTAATGTTTTTATGTTTAATGTCGCTCTTATTCATTTCTTAAATTAAATCTTATTTCATTTATTGAAATATAAAGAATGACAAATAATAGAGGTTTTACTTGTAAAGATGCTGTAATTTGACCTCATTTTAGGCTACAAAGCTAAACTAATCAAAATTGACTTTTCCATCAAAGAAAGCATGGGAAAATCAATCAAGGTAAGTTTCCAATTATTTTCACTTTTTAATTAAAATTCCTTTTAGACCATTCATCGGCATTTTTAACAAAAAGATCTTATGAGAAAGCACCATAAAAATATTTTTATGATCAAACTGGTTTGTTGGTTCTTGTTTAAAAAAAACATTTTTTTGCTGATGCATCATTTATTAACATAAGTCGCCGAAAAGAATTTCAATTAAATCAGATAGAGGAAGCCGTTGAAGGTTTCGAAATTCAAAACAAAACGATCTTTTTGAATTTAAACCCTGAATCGAACAAATTACTCTAAAGTTTTTCGACGCAAAAAAAAAAATTAGAGAAACTATTTTTTTAAGAGTTCAATTTTATTTTTAACATGCTTTTTAATTAATGCTCAAAAGCTCAAGTTGAGTAGATTTCTATATAAAAAGATTTTTTTGAATTTAATTTTCGAACGATCAGGTTTATTTTGAATCAATGTTTGATAGCTTCGGGCGTTTCCGTGTCTCGGCTTAAATCAGTGGAGCGTTCTGGGAATTCATCATGAAAAGTTTATGGATATGCATCACTGGATTATTTTGTTTCGGATCATTTTATTACGATAGTCGTTTTATTACTTTTTATTTGTAACGGAAAAAATTGTAAAGATGTGTTTGCTATCGATAAAACAAAAATTAAATTCGATGCAATAGAATTTTTATTTTCCTTCCTGAAATTTTTTAAAATTTACATGCAAGTGCGTATAATCCTTATAGATTTACGATATAGCGGCAGCTTTTTATAACAAAAATATTTAAAAGCTCGGAATGTAAAAAAATATCATTCAATTTGTGCGAAGTGAAACTTGTAAATACGAATATTTTGTTTATAAAGGAATACAACCATTATTTATAAAAGTTAAAGTATTCAAAGGGTCATGTTATTAAAAAAAAAACCTTCAGCGCTTCATATACAACTCTTCCCATACATTCCAAAATAATTTGCAGCAATTTATAATAAATTTCATCCATTTTAACCTACACGTCAAACGATATAACAAACTTTCTGTTTCTTTCAATGGTAAATTGTAATTGCCGTATAGCGTATAGAAAAGACTATTGTAATAAAGACCATTGTGATATAATTTTAAATTATATTTAACCGCTCAAGAACAATTGGCCACAAAAAGTATTGTTTTAATGAAGATTACACGACTAATAACCTAACTAAGGCTAATCAACCGGACGATGCTCTTTTCTGCTCCTTCTCACGTAAGTGATATTGAGAGGAAAATCTTTGTTTTTAAAGACTCTGTAAAAGCAAATATACAATTTTACTGGTTTTTGAAATCATTCGACACTAATAAACATCTTTCAAGAAATACACTGAAAATAAAGTCACTTTTGCGGTTTCCCATACTATCTACACTTTAAAACAGTATCGCTTACTTTGCGGCCATGAATCGTTTAATTAAATTTGTTTACAGCTTGAAAACTTTTGTATCAAACTCTTTACAGCTTAAAACCATTTTCTTTAAAACTTGTTCTCTAGTATGACGTCACTTTGTTGGCAAGTTATCATCAATAACATTACTTCTTTTGGCTTCAATCCGTCTAGAGATTTGGTAGCCTAGTTGGTATGACGCTTATCTTGTAACTTAAAGATATGAATATTTAATAGGGACAAAAACCGTACGTCGGGAATGTACCGTAAAAAATACGAACAATTCCGTATTTTTTACGGTATTTTTCTGGCAACTCAGTTCCAGTAACACCATAAATGATTTTTTTTTTGTTCAGTGTATCTGTTTTTAGAATTAGGATTTAAATTGAAAATGAATGAACTATGAACTGTTTTAGAATCTGTTTCCCTTGAACAACGTGGACATTATCTTAGGTACATTTACAGTAATAAAATGGTATGAGCATAATGTGTACTTACTTGCAGTAGGATTCGCCTCTAGGATTAGAGACGCACGAGGCTCCATTCTTACACAGGTTGGACGAGCACGAGAGCTGACCTGCAAACGTAACAGTTTATTTACATTAGAACATATAAAACTTAATAAATATACCTTAAATGAGATAAAGGTACCCTTAAATATCCCCAGATTATAAGGTATTTAAAAAATAGACATCAAAAATAAATTTTATGAGTTATTAAAATAATTCAAATGGCCTATAGTTGCTACGGGCCTCATTAAACTTCTCAAAGGACCTGCTGACAAATGTTTTACATAATACGTTGCATAGATCTTAAAACAGCGCATAGAAAAAATTGTCTTAAGAAAAAAGGCAAAAGACGATATAAAAATTTAAATTTTAACATTCAACTTCTAAAGTCAGGATGAAAATTGGATGACATATTGTCGAAATATAAAATGTATCAACCAAAACATATTTAAAATCAATATTTTAATGTAATTAAATCTTATGTTACTATATAATTTTTAATAATAAGGCCTGAAACTCTTGAAATCATTGGTTTTAAAGCTATACCTTGACCAACAAAATCATAGTGTTTATTGATCAGACAACTTTCATAGATCAGAATCAAGAAAGCACTGCAAACCATAATTTTAAAACAAAGAATTATTTCGCAATTACATGTAATTTTAATTGTAACTTATTTAACAATTTTGCAATTTTTTGGGGAGAAATTCAAGTTATCTGTGCTTGTGTGAAATCCCTGCACTACATTGGTAGGAGTAATTTTCGCTCTTAACTTTGTTTTTAACTTTAAATTCCCAAGCAAAATCCTACACATATACTCACAAACGTATTTTCCAAACAAATATATATTTAAAAATGCTTTTCAATGATTTTTTTTTACAATTTGGTTTAATAATTGCTGAAAGGCACAACAATTTAATGGAATTTGAGATTTAAAGCCCTAAATAAAAAAAAATTGTGCTAGGAGTGCACAAGCAAGCTCTGTCGGTTTGTTTATAATTCATAGTTCATTCCAACATGAATGAAGAGAGTCCGATTTACATACATGTCCGATTTCAGTACATTTATGAAAAGTGTCCGATAAATTTACCTCTGAAAACTTACAATGCCTCTGTAATCGCGCTTGACTCTCGTGCTACGTCATTATATTAAAAAAAATATACTGATATTTTTCAGCTACTTCGATATCAGTATGTGTGAAGCTTAAGCATTCTCGTTTGTAATGGAAAGTTAATATTGAGAAAAACTTTCAAATAAAGATGCAAAGTAAAGTGATTTCTACAAAGGTCCATGTATGTGTCGACCTCTAGAGTTAAGGGGTTAAATTTGCTAAAGATGTTTATTTCAACGGTTTTAATGGCATTTTATCGCTATGAGAGATGTCTTTCAACAACTCATTTCCGAATCTCAGGGACTAAAAGGAACGTGCATCTCTTCGCTTCAGATCGACCTCCCACCATCCGATCTCTCCTAGATATCGGAGCGATGACTTAAAACAAATACTACCAGAAGAAAAGCACCCCGAAGACCTTTCGACTCAGGCCTAAAACTTATCGAAGTTTACGTTAGCAGAGATTATAAGAACTTTCCTTATCGTCCTGCAAGGAGATAATGTCACTTGTAGCATAGAACAGGCGGACCCACTTAACATGGAAAAAATAGGCAGTTTCCGTTTCAAACCTATCTTTTATTTGCGACATCTCCCATTCAGAACTTTTCCTGCGGTTCGGAGAAAGAGACAGAAATTATGCACGTCAGATAGATAAATTGAATTTATGTTTGTGTTTGAAAGAGCGGTTTCTGGAGCTTATTAGCCGCTGTTTGCGCTTGGTTGTAACTCGTATGTCGGTCTTCTGGGACCGAGCCTGCGCATGTTACAGTTATGATTAGAAATTGTCGTGTGTTTGGAGGAGAGGATCCCTAGGGGACATGTATCTGAGATTATATCTTAAACAGAGAACTTATTGGCCAAATAGATATTTTAAATGAGGCTTTGAAATAAAACATCTCTTTTCCTAGATTGCCATATCGCAACTTAGAATAAGAAAAAGTACGTTTCTGCTATCTTAACTCCATAGAAGAGAAGTGTTTGTTTAAGTCTGCTATTGCATTTTAAATGAGTACAACATTAGATAAATTGTAACTTTTCTAATGTGTTCTTTCGTGTTAGAACTTTAGTTACAAAAAAAAAATGAAAAATATATACATAACATGTGATGTGTGCTGTGTGTAAATTTCTACTAATTTAACAGGAATATCTTTCATTTAATTAAAAACCAATTGTGTCGAAAAACAAAAAGTATTAATTGTTTACATAATATGATATCTGTAGTTAAATTTTTGAACCATTGTTTCTTTATGTTCATATTTTAAAATCTTAATTCCAAAAGTGAAAATACATAATTGTAAAAAAAAATGCAAGTTGGTTTCATTTTAAATATATATTTCATTCATAATAATTTCATTTTATATATAATATCTTACAAAGAAAACAAACTGTTACTATTATGAAAAATTTCTTAACGCTGAATGTGTTAAAAAACGACAAATTAAAAGTGACTAATTTTACATAGAGGTCTTAAAAAAACTATTTAAAAAAAAATACTATGAACAAAGTCAACGGAAATTATTAGAAGAGAACGGTTTTAAAGAAGTGAATGTTTCGGAATTCGGTATAATGATCCAATTTACCCATTAACGATGATTTTGTGAATATAGTTGTAAGAGTTTTTTTTTTTAATTTCGTATTATACAGCGTTATTTTTCCCAGCATGCACCGCTTCCTTGAAGATGTACGTCATCTGTTACTATTCAATAGATATTGTATAGCTCTTCTAGTGCGACGTTTATTCAAGCAAACCAAACCAAACTTATTTTTTCAGATGGTCCAAGTGTTCCTGTAGGAGGCACATCGGAAACTACTCAAATAGAGATGTAACAGGTTTAAGAATTGAATACACAATATGAAAACCTTCCTTTACGAATAAAATTTTTAACTTTACGTGTTTTTTTTAATTCGTTTATGGTGTAACTTAATTTGCATACATTTTTCAGGAAGGTCTATGCTTCTGATTATGTCTTATATTTTGTTTATTAACATAAACTTAAGCAGAAAGCTCATTTTCTCTTTGAAAATGTTCTCGCCAATCGTCGTAATGGGTCAAACGCCTTGAACTCCTACGCCCATCTGCATCTAAAGTTAGAGACAATTCAAACAGGAACTTTGGCCCACAAATACTGTTTATCTGCATTAAACACAAAAGATTTAAATGATTAAATGAGCAACAATTCTTCTATTTTCGAACATTAATCTCCCCCTCATTGGCCTTTGTTCAGCAAAGCAAGTCAAACGAGTTTAATTTAAATCTGTAATCAAGAAATTTAGGGTTGAGTAAATGCTCTAACAAGCAAGAATCTGGTCGAACCGCAAATTTTCCTAACTTTGGACAAATTCGCATTTGAATTGAGTGCTAAGTTGAACTGAGAGATATAAGAGTATTATTCTTAATTACTTGAAAGGTTGTTTAAAAATAATTTTTAAATTTATTGAGAAGCAATGGCGAAATATGGATGTTTAGAGCTCTTTAAACTTCCTAAATAATAAAATGTATAAGTGAATACCTTAAGTTAAAAATGTGAGTGTAGAATAAATGCATAATATTTCTATTGACTAGCAGTTCAATTTAACTAGAAATATTGCTGACATTTGAAATAACCAGCTTTCAATTTCAATCTTTTCCGTTATTTTTTTTAATAATCACTAGGTGATTTGCTTAGCATAGAGCTGAAAATACATAGTAAAGCCCAACTTTCATTAAATATCAGAGATGGTGTGATTTTCGCTACAACTTAGTAAACGTTAGCGAATTCTAATATTTTAATGATACTAATCCTTCTAGATACTTTTTACTTTAATAATAATGACTTAACATTGATTTATTTCACTAATACTTCAATCTCGTGTAGCTCTAGTGCGACGATAATTCAAACCTACCTACTAATACTTCAATAATTTGGATATTTATTTAACATTCAGCAATTAAAATTATGCACTAAATAAATAACTTTTCAGAAATATTGTAAGTAGAATTATGAGCCTTCTAACCGGAACTACAAATTTCATTGTTGTACTAATATTAGCCCACATCCTTTTCAGTGACGACGGCCTATTTAAGGCAGAGTTTTCCTAATTGACCGCGTCTTAATAAATTCGTCACTTGAATACAGTTCATAATAACGACGGGCCGTTTCCGTTTTAAGGATGGCATAGTCTGCAATAGTCTGTATGCTTATTTACGACATAAAAAAAATGTGGTTTTGTACCTTATAGTAGAAAATTTTTCACTGAGAACAGAGCAGAATCTAAGCAATTTTGAATATGGTACGTGTAATAGCTCAAACACAAAAACAAATGTCTGCGAACAGTAAAATAATTAAGAGACCAAAAAATTACCGACCACTTGCATTACATATTTGCAGCATATTTTCGTATAAAGGGAAAGTAAATTTTTATTAAAATAGTCCATCCCGATTCTGCTAAGAGTTAACTCATTTTTGGAACTTCGATGACGGAGGCGCTTCGCGCCGACACTCCTCTGTTCTATTTAGATTTCAGATTAAAATAAAGTATTTTAATTTTTAGCTAAACTGTATCAAAATACTCCACCTTACCGGGACATATGCCTAGCACCCCAGAGCCCTAAGTCACGTAAGCTGAAATGGGCACGGCAGGCCTTGGCCCACTAATGGGCTGTTGCTCCGAGGAGTTTAGTTTTTAGTATCAAAATACTATAGGTGTTTTTTTTTTTAAAGTGTGTATAGAGGATAATGCAAATTGCGAGGGAAATTTAATGCATTTTTGAAACTCATGATTTTGGTTTAGATTTAATTTTATGATAAAAGTCCCACCGAAATAATAGTCCTCAATATGATCTTAGAGCAAAGTAATTAAAGACAACTTAATGTTAAATTCTTTCAATTTTACATTATTTAAAAAGATGATTCTTTACTGAAGGAATAGAAAGAGCACAAAACTCGAAATTTCACGAAGTGTTCAATGCCACACGCATGCTCATAACACATAGTCTATTCTGCAACAAAGACTTCAAAAAATCCAAACTAAAAATAAATTGACAGTTCCAACACGACTCGTATCTCAACAGGTGCAGGAGACACAATAACATTATTACGAAAAAAAATCATAAACAACGAAAAACTGCGACCCAACTCTTTACCACGCTTGGACAAACGCGGGTACAGTTAACTTGAGGGTAGAGTCTCTCAGACTGCAATTTCTGACAGCATAAGATATAATTTTACGCGTTATGTGCTCGGTCGAACGTCAAACAGGATGGGGGGAGGGGGAGAAGCCCTAGAGGTTTATAAAAAGTATCACGAGTTGAGATATTTTTCAGGGAAACCCGAAATTGTAATTACAACTGAATAGTAAATATTCTATAATATATATTGTTGCTCAGGCGAGAAGAAAAGCTGCGCGATATTTAATATTTTCAACCTCCCCTTCAGACGTATTTTTACATTCTTTCTTTTAGTTAATTCAAAAGTTACCTTTAAAAATTAAATTGTTAGTTGCTTTTTTAAAATTCCAAATATATTAGAATAACTGTACTTATTTATTCGCAAAAAAAATTAAGGCACGATGAATAAAATAGTACCAATTGATAAAGGATTAAAAACGCCAGATTATTTGGAATTGGAAAAAAAATGAAAGTTAATTGTAAAGAACTTTCGTTGAACTTAGTGCTAATATATTATCGAACGGAACGATTATAAAAGTCTGAAATTCATGAAAATGTTTTATTCAAAATGTGGGAAATTTCTTATTAAAACTGTAGATGTACATATCCTCTTCACTACAGGAGTACACGTACGTGTAACTTTCTAGAATTCACTTCACAACTTCATTCATCACCTCACAACTTTTTTTTTCTTTATATTGACTTTTCTATGGATGTTCCAACTTTCCAAAAATACCGATACCGAATGAGCTGATTTATTAATTATAAAAAAAAATAACCAATCATGAATGTTAAGTATATTTCGGGGGTCTTGCAAATAAACTTTTTCATTAAAAAAAAGTTTTTGAAAATTTTTTAACAGTACATTTATGTGACATTTTGCATTGAAACAAACTTTAGAATAGACTGATAATTATTTTTGTAGAAAAACTATCAAAATTATTTAAAAAGTTAGTGCAATGAACGGTTATTACAGATAAAAGGATAATTGACTTGTCTTAGTAGTGGGGTTTGTATTTAAGGAGTCCCAAAAATAAAAATTATTGTCTAACTTTTTCCGATTTTGAACCTAATTGCAATTGCTATTAAAGATCAACTCCAAAACAAACACAACTTTCATTATGCCCTGAAACTATTCCACGAAAGATCACTAAAAAAAATCATCTGCTCGTGCTATTCGCGCGCGCAGGAAACGCTACGTCCTTTACAACACGTGAACGCAACACAACCGACCTTCCCCCCAACTTTCCAGTTTGCCCCCATCATCTTTGGGTAGCATGCATAAAAAAAAAGTGTATCAGGTGACAGACAACCGCACGTGCGTTTTTATCCAACAGGTGTGTAAAGTGATTTGCCAGTCTCGTGTTTGTTGGTCAACACCTGTAGGTTCTTGCACTCATTGGTTGCGGTCATTGACGAATTGATATTATGAATTCAGTGGTTTGTGTGCTTATTTGGATTTGCTTGTTCAGCTTGTTACGAGTGAAAAAAGCTTATTTGTGAGGGATGTTGGTTCCTTTGTATATGCCAAAGTGTCAGTTTAAAAAAGACAAATCCTAGAATTCTGTATCATATATAGTTGCCTGTTTAAAATGCAACTGTTTGATGCCAGTCTGTTTCTGATGCAAAATTACGTATCTGTCTTTTCATATATATTCAATTGACAATCTTTTACTCTACTCTTCCTTTTGACAGAGACTACTAATATAGTATACTAGCTTTTTCTCACTAATAACAAGCTGCAAATTATAATATGGCAGTTGATTAATAACCACAACGTTGTATACTCTACAAGAAAAAAAATTAACGCAGAAATAACTCCCATTGCTTTTGACCTGAAAAAATACATAAAAACATAAGTTGTGTCGATTTAAAAAAATTAATTTTTGAATTTGTAAAGCATGAAAATTAATTTGACTAAAATAATGTTAAAAGTTTCGTAATTATTGAATTGAATGATACGTTTTAAAACTAAAGTTAGCCTAAGCACTCTTGAAAGTTACTGAATCTTCTTGATCAAATAAAGCAAGAAGCTTCTATCAAGTTCGTTGAAAAAAAACATTCTGATACTAAATTTAAATTATGATAATTTTATGATAAACGTGACTGAAAAGGCTTGTTAACTAGTCAAATCAGCCACTTTTGCACTACTTGTCAATCTCAAAACTTTATTTTTTATGTCAATTTCTAGATATAATTATCATTTTTTAAAGGGATCTAGCAATCGGGATCAATTTTTTGGGTTGACTTCATTTGTTTTTCTAAGTTTTTTTCTTCGCTAAGATTTGAGCTCAACGAAATTGATAAAAACAACATAAAGGGAAAAAAATAAAATCCCCAAAAACTTTTATTTGCCTTATCAAACGAAATATGGTGGGACGATTTAAAAGGAGCACTTATGGAGAATCGGGATTTTGTTTGATGAAGAGTAATGGTGGAGATGGAGCAATGGAATATTCCAAAAATTGGAATATTGATAAAATGACTCTTCAGACGTAATGTGAATTCATACGAGCCCGATTCTATTACCAGCATTGATTTTGTCAATAAATTTTCATAGCTTCATGTGTGCTCCTGCAAAACTTCATATAAATCTAAACATTAAATTCTAATTTTTCAGTCATTTTAGATTCTATAGCTTTAAATATAACCACACTGTACTTTGAGCCTTACAGCTTAGTTTCGAAAAGGGTTCTGAAAGTCAGCTCTCTGCTTAAAAACTGCTTTAACAGATGAATGGTAATCTTCAATGTTTAAGAAGAAAAATCAAATACGTGTGACACTCGTAAGATAAAACCAATTGACTCCAAACGTTGATAAAACGTGGAGATAGCCATTCAACCTTATTTCCTATTAGGCGGAGAACGATTCCTTTGTTTCAAACCACCAAGATGAAGAGTATGAAGAGAATAGCAACTTTATATCGGTATTAATATTGTATTATTAACCGTTACATGTTACATTAGTAATTATCGGCATTAATTACTAATACATATTTAACAATTTTTCGGTGCTTGGATCGGAAAAACTTATTAAACAAAGAATTCTTCATTTCAAATTAAAATTTCATTCTGTAAGTGAAAGCAAGCATCTAAAATAAATTGCTTTGCTTTAAAAGTACAATACATAAGTTAAAAAAATTTAAGTTATGTGAGTCAGATAAAAATAACAAAAATTTAAATTCTATATGATTTTAGTGAAAATTCTAGTTTGTATAGTAATAGGAAACAGATAATAACAATTGTTTCTGGCTAGTTAGTAATACTATGTATAAGGAAGTAATGTTTGAAAATCAACTTTTCACTTTTCTTCCAATTATCTAGTTTAAAGTTGTAAAAGGATTATTTTCCTTTGATACAAATGTTTTTGTGAAAGGTCCTTTTTGGTCAAATTAAAAGCAGGATTGTAGACTATTTCGTTAACACTGAAAAAAAAGTTTAAAAAACATTTCCCTCAAATGCGATGAATAAAATTCTTTATAATACCAATTTTAAACTTCTTGAATTTCGTTGTACTAGTTAACTTTTCAAACGTGTATATCTGTATAGAGTGGACCTTTAAGTCATGTATCATACCTCAAGTCTCATAGTAATAGGTCATAGCAAGTTTATTTCGAAAAAAACTTTTGAAAACTTAAAAGGTAAACACTTGACTTTTATTTTAAAGAAATGTAATAACGAGTATTTTTTTTTACACAACAACAACGTGCTTTAATTGAAATATATCTACATATCTAATATAGCACAACTATGCATTTCGGTACACATAAATCAAGGTTAAAAGGCAGGAACTATAATTAGTAAAGTAATCCTCTACAATCCCCCACATAAAAATAACTATGGGGTGCCAATGCCCGTGACGAAGAATTAAACGAATCTCAGCTGGTTGATACAACTTATATATTAATTACTATTTTGGAAGATAACTTGCTATATTGATATACTCATTGTTTTATGCAAGTTATAATTAGTATATGCTTACTGGATAGTATATATACTTTGTTAAGGTTAAGTGTTTACGTAAACATTACCTAAAAACAACAAACTGATCTGTTTGCTACTAACTAGATTGGCGTTTTCAAGAGCGGTAATTTTTTTTCACGTGGCTAATCAAACAGGGATATACTGCCTAAAAGTTATAAATCAGGCTAAGGTCATCCTTATAAAAATTAGATATTAAACAATAACTTTTGTACCTAGATCCAGGGCGTGCACTGTTACACTCGGCGATCGCTCCTTCAGAATTGTCCACCCAAACAAATTATATTCCATAACAAAATTACGGATCTTAAAAGAATATATTATATAAATTCAGTAAAAGGACTTACTTGGCGAGGCGGGCTGGAATCCAATCGCCGCCAACACGGTCAACCCGAGCAGCCAGCCCAGATGAGGATGGAACAACCTCGCTCGCATTCTACTGCGATCGAAGACGCTCATTCCAAGTGGGAAAAAAAATTATCCTATCACATTGGGGCAGTTGTCGGTGTATCCCAAACGTATCCAATATATGCACAGTCTTCACAATCCAAAATGTCTTGCAGTAGTTTTAAAACTGTATCCAAAAAGAGCACACGCACTATATCCGTGGAGACCTGTTGGTTGCTCGCACTCACTTGTTGCACCACTTGTTCCTGGCTTTCCGCGTTTGGCTGGCAGTCCCGCGAGGCACTTTTTCCGAATCCGATGGTGATCGTGACTTGGCGGGGTTACCGTGATTTGTTGGGTCGTGCTTTGGCGGCGGGAGAGCATCGCCAAGGAGGGGTGTTGGGCCCTGCAGGAAGAGGTTTTCATTTCATTAAGTTCAGTTTGATTATCGTCGTACTAGAGCTACACGAGGGCTATGTTCAGGTCAAGAAACCATTTGACAAAGTTTTTATATCGTTAATTTAAATCGGAAAAAGAATCATGTAAACCATTTTTTTAAATTTAATTATCAGTCTGAAATTCATTAAAGGAATTGCATGTTTAATGCCATGGAAATTTCTCTGAAAATAAAGATTATTTTAGTTTTTCATTATTAACAGCAAAATCATTTATTTATTTTAAATCTGACAGATATTTCTCAATTCACTTGCCGATCTGGGCTATCGAATCCCGTAATTTTTAAGAATACAAATAACAATATTATTTTACTTTTGCCATGATATTTTCAGTATTTGCAGCCAAATGGATGTTCGACAGATATTTTGAAATTCTCCTGATATTTCATAACTAAAATATAAACTCAAAAACATATTCATATCTTTTAAGAGTAATTGTTAAATGTGTATAATAAATATCGCCTCGTATGAAAAAATACCCATACCCATGTTGAATTGAATTGAATAAGTGTTTGAGATATGTGCTCGCCGCCTATGTTGTTCAAATTTAACAGAAAACAGACACGCGTTATTAGTATAAAAAAATGATTATTACAACATACAGTCAACGTGAGAAACAAAACAATTATTAAAAATACAAAGATCTGAGCAATTCATGTTGACTAAAGCTGCCCTGTGGCAAATGGTCAATAGTACTTATGGCCCATGTAACTAAGATCTTAGTGATCTTAGTGAGTTTCCCATGAATGGATCGTGCATATGAGAAAAGTCCGAAGATTAAAATGATCCGTGTAAGGGACTCTTGCACATTAAATCTGAACAGGTATACTATTTCAGACAACTATAAGTGGCTAAAGGTGCTATCCTCTTTATCTCAATGTGGCTCAAAATTACGAGTCTTTGTTGTCAGGTATTTCTGTAGGCATATACATCAAATCGTCGCGAATATATGAAATTTTTGATGATTTGGTTAATCATGGCTAGAGAAATATTCATGCTTCAGGTTTGTAAAAGAATCTATCACTTAACTCGCTTCCACATATTTGTGTTTAACAGGAAAAAACGCGCCAAACACAACATTAATTCTACATTTAACATTTACAAGCTAAATTTGGCTAGTTTCATTTATTTTATTTCGAAAATTCAATAATTATTACTTATCGTTTGCAAAAATTTATTTATATTTTAAAGAATAAATATGTCATATTCCTCGCTTTTAAATAGAATGAAAACCTTTCATATCAACATACAAGGATTCCGTAGTGAAATATATTTGACGTCATTTCAAACTGATCGATGTCGCAAAAATAAATTTATTTTAATTTATTGTCTAAAAGAATTAAAGTTTCTCGAGCGATTGTTGCGAATGGCAAATGTGATTTAATTCTAATAAAAACCGGGCCTTTAGCTATTTGTAATTCAAAGTTTTAAACGCCAAAATTAACTATTTTCATTAATCTTCTTTCTCAGATTTAATAATTAGACTTTATCGTTTGCTAAATTTGTTTGAAGTTCGAAGAATAATGATGTAATCTTTTTTAATAAATATTTTTGTCGCCACAATTTCCCATTTACATTTCTTTCGAAAATTCACTTATTTATAGTTTGTTAAATTAATTTACAGTTCAAAAAATTTATAATTTGTACAATTGATGCTTTAAAAATAAAAGCGAAACTTAGCATAATTTTTTTTATGCCAAGTTAGAATTCTCTATGCATCTTTCTACATACATATATATAGAACCATTAAAAGAACTCTATTCTGATAATACAACAATCCAAACCGAATTATATCACATAAATAAATATTTTTTCAAAAGTGTATTTTTATTTTAACAAAAGTTTCTCGTACGTTTAACGAAATGGCAACAGTGAAAATATTTAATAAAAATGGAATTTGCATGTTATTTCAATGTAGATTAAATTTTTAGTTATTTAAATTTTAAATAAGCTTTTAGTTTAAATTTTTTAATGAAATTTGGCATGTAGCCTAATCTGATTTTTTGCTTCAAAATGACGTATCCCACTTGTCTGTGGGACTTGTGGATGACAACAGTGAAAATATTGAATAAAAATGGAATTTGCATGTTATTTCAATGTAGATTAAATTTTTAGTTATTTAAATTTTAAATAAGCTTCTAGTTTAAATTTTTTAATGAAATTTGGAATGTAGCCTAATCTAATTTTTTGCTTTAAAATGACGTATCCCACTTGTCTGTGGGACTTGTGGTTCTTTCTGTGAAAGTGGGTGACAGACGGACAGACAGACGGACTGAACGATTATAAAACCTTCCACTTTTTACGTTATAAACGTAGTGTGGAAGCTAAAACAAAGTATTAGCCCCTTAACGACGGTTGGCAAGAAAATTTGCCATGAAAAAAATGATATTTCTGCTTAAGTTTATCTTAATAAACCAAATATAAGGCAAATCAAGACCATTGTCCTATAAAGAATTTATGTTGGGCAAATTGAGTTAAACGAAAAACTAATTAAGAACTTAAAGCTAAAGTTCTTATTCGGAAATGAAGGTGTTAATGGTGGTCACACAAAGTCATTAATGGGTTTTAAAAAAACAGTACAAGAAGTCAAGAGAGTAAAAAATATATACTTTATTATAATCAGGATTTTATTCTTAATATTATTGTTTTACCTTTTAACGCCAATTTTAAAGTAAAATCTGACGTCTATATACTATTAATTTGAGAACAAATACTAGCAACCAACTTGTGACCCACAAGTGCCTTTATTTATATTAGGGGATCACGAATATCCTAACACCTAAGTAATCAATTTTGGGCGAAAGTCCATCGATAACAGTGTTAAAATAACAGAACATATTACAAGAATTCCAATAGAAGGGAATTTTTTTAACATTTACTTCTTAAGCTGCTAGTTGTTTACTAAGTCAAAGAACACCATTTTATCGCAATTAATCGGTTAATTGAACTTGTGACTGTCTTTATCGGATTTCTTAGGTTAAGAAAATAAATATTTGTTATTGATGAAGAAGATAGAGAAAGTTCATAGCTGGATAAAAGCTGTTAGTCATAAGAAATACAATGTTTTTAATCAAAGACAATAAACAGTTGAATTCTTTATAAAGCTCATTGGTTTAAAATAGCGTTTGACTCAATCCATTATTTAGAGTCATTCGCTATTTGATCAAATTAAATTGCATTTGCTTGCAATGAAAGTATTATAATTTGTTTATTATTTTTTTAACGGAGTTAAAACAGTTACAAAATTAAATAAATGTTAAAAATTTAAATAACTTTTTATTTGAATACCATAGGACTTGACTAATGCCATAATTTTTAGAACCTTGAGCTATTTAATTGAAAGAAATTGTATCTGCTTGAGTGCTTGCAATGATGGTTTTATAATTCGTAATGTAGTTGTAAAAAAAAAACTGAACTCAATTTAATTCCATTTCTTTTTACAAAATATCAACAAATATGTATCGTGAATCGAAGAAACAAAAATGTAGGTCAAAGCCATCTATGAGTTATCCGGTTGATAAATAAACAATAGATCTTTGCAATAAACATATTTAAAATTACAAACCGTTATCAATTACACCCTTGGGTGAATTTTAAAATGTATTTTTCAAATGCAAATTCTACGAAATTAATTTAAAAATTTAATTTCCCGATTTTTAATAGCAAAATTATCCAATCGTAGGTATACTCTTAAATCCGACCCTGCCCATTACAATAAGCATTTAAAATTTAAAAAAAAGATAGGGAAAAACAGTAGAAAAGAGCGATAGATAGCCAAACATAGCAACCCTGTTTAGATGCCTGAAGTTCGATAAGAGAAGCGAGTTTTCTGTAATAAGAAAGTTTTCATATTCGTCTGAGATTCATCTCGTCTTTAAAGAAGTTAATAATAAAATAAGAATAATATCAATTTAAATTCTCGTTAATTTAAGGGGGCAATACATGTAAAAATCGATTTTTTTTTAAAATTTCATAAATAGTTAAAATAACATCTCAAAAATGTGCCTGCAAATTTTTAGTATGAAATTCGCATTATTTATTGATTAAAAACTCATTTAAATGCTTCACCTCAACACGGCGCTGGAAGGCTTTGTCAAAACTTTAAGCACGTTTATCTCAAAACTACTTTTTTTTAAATTGCAAGATAACTCAAAACGTTATCCTTAGATCCATATAAAATTTGGTATACGTCTTCACTACAGTATTATCTTCTAGTTGAACCTCAAAAATGCCGAAAAAATTTCAAAAACTTACAGGGTTTTTTTACCCAAAAACCTTTGAAAAAAGAATTAAAAAATCGAACTTTTTTATTCTGAGGCTTGTCGATTTACAGTTTTTCAACTTTTTTTTAGTTTAAATAGAAGGTGTAAGTTTTATGAACATTTTCAAATCAAAAATTTTGATTTCAGATCAACTTTGGAGTAGCTAGAATTCCCGCCGATTGGTACTTATATCCGCGAGGGTATCAGGAGATGAATTACTACGGCGGCCATTTTGAAAAAACTAAAACAAAATAAAACTAATTTTTGTATTCTAATGTATAATTTATAAACATACTGAATTTTAAAACGATTCATGTATTCCTTCCCTTTTAATAACGTCTCTGAAAAACGATCAAAATTCAGGCAGTTACATGTATCGCCCCCATAGAAATTTTAAAAATGATTTCTCCTTTTTTTCGTACAAACTTATAAAAAGTAACAATATACAGCAAAACATCATATAATTGTAGCGAAAATGTTCTTGTAAAACTCAAAATATGCGAAGCCAATAGCAATATTAACTACTATTTATATCTCGTTTATGTTATTTATAACTAAATATTCAATAAAAATATAAAGTTTCAAATTGCTTCAGTATAATTTTTTTTATCGAAATACGTGATTATTTTTTTAGGAAATTAAAATTTTAGGAATGCATTTCTGATTTATAGGAAAAGTATATTGCACTTTAACTGTAGAAATTGCTATCATTCGATACCATAAGTAACATAAAATTAAATAGTATTTATCATGGGGAAAAAAACGTAAAATTCTTTTCTCAACTAACTTAAAATACAACCAATGATCAAATGCATGATTATTTTTAACGCGTTACCTTTGAAACTTTTGAATGTTGTCATATATCAGACTATCACTCGTATGGCCTTTCGTTGATATTTTCAGACACATTTCAGTTTCAGTTTCTCACATTTCAAAGCCTTTAAAGAACGCTTTTTCCTATGTAATAAAAGTAACACAGAAAGAATGGTACAACCTTTTAGCTTTTACTATAGCTTTTACTACTTACAAAAATCCAAACCGAATTATATCACATAAATAAATATTTTTTCAAAAGTGTATTTTTATTTTAACAAAAGTTTCTCGTACGTTTAACGAAATGGCAACAGTGAAAATATTGAATAAAAATGGAATTTGCATGTTATTTCAATGTAGATTAAATTTTTAGTTATTTAAATTTTAAATAAGCTTCTAGTTTAAATTTTTTAATGAAATTTGGAATGTAGCCTAATCTGATTTTTTGCTTTAAAATGACGTATCCCACTTGTCTGTGGGACTTGTGGTTCTTTCTGTGAAAGTGGGTGACAGACGGACTGAACGATTATAAAACCTTCCACTTTTTACGTTATAAACGTAGTGTGGAAGCTAAAACAAAGTATTAGCCCCTTAACGACGGTTGGCAAGAAAATTTGCCATGAAAAAAATGATATTTATGCTTAAGTTTATCTTAATAAACCAAATATAAGGCAAATCAAGACCATTGTCCTATAAAGAATTTATGTTGGGCAAATTGAGTTAAACGAAAAACTAATTAAGAACTTAAAGCTAAAGTTCTTATTAGGAAATGAAGGTGTTAATGGTGGTCACACAAAGTCATTAATGGGTTAAAAAAAAAACAGTACAAGAAGGCAAGAGAGTAAAAAATATATACTTTATTATAATCAGGATTTTATTCTTAATATTATTGTTTTACCTTTTAACGCCAATTTTAAAGTAAAATCTGACGTCTATATACTATTAATTTGAGAACAAATACTAGCAACCAACTTGTGACCCACAAGTGCCTTTATTTATATTAGGGGATCACGAATATCCTAACACCTAAGTAATCAATTTTGGGCGAAAGTCCATCGATAACAGTGTTAAAATAATAAACATACTGAATTTTAAAACGATTCATGTATTCCTTCCCTTTTAATAACGTCTCTGAAAAACGATTACATGTATCGCCCCCATAGAAATTTTAAAAATGATTTCTCCTTTTTTTCGTACAAACTTATAAAAAGTAACAATATTTTTTTCTTTCAAAGTATTAATAAAAAAAATGACATAAATGTAAAATATAAGTATTAATAATGAAATAAAAATATCAATCGAGGTATAGCAAAACATCATATAATTGTAGCGAAAATGTTCTTGTAACACAGAAAGAATGGTACAACCTTTTAGCTTTTACTATGTCTATTATAAGTTGAACCAGAGATTATGTGGCATGTGAAAAACAACGGTTTCACAGACATTATGCATGTAAAGGCTCCATTTAGATAAGGAACCAAACCCTTTTCTTCCACTTACTTGACTTGTCAGACAGAAACGCCAAAATGTCGAAGAACGTTTGAAGATATTATCTTTTCGGGGAATAGGACCTGTCGCCACAGGTGCCCTTTTATCCTATGAATGGAACCCAAGGGGGCGGATATTCGTCCCTGGAGCCCCTTGAAAAGGAAGACCGGTCTACAAGTTGAAATCGTCAAAAAGGAAATTGGTTTCTGAAGGTCAAGATAGACGTGGTCAAGGTATACAAGGCAAGGTCATGGCTTTATTTTAAAGTATCTCCCTACCTGAAATGCCAAGTTTTAAGAAAATTTGCTTTTTTAATATTGTTTTAAATGAAAGTCCATACTCTTTACTTATCAATAAAGTTTACTTTTTGAGTAGGATAATTTAAAATCCATTTTCAGTAAAAAGTGTTACTTCAAAACCTTATATCTAATAAAAAAACTTAATGAATGTAATGAAATTTTTATTGTGTGCTCTTAAAAAGTTCAGGTATATGTTTTGAAGTGATGGATAAGTAAAATAACTTATAGAATTTTTTGTATGGAATTTTTCCTTTTAAAATTTCTTTTTTTATGGCGTAGTGGAGGGGGCCAACTTAATTTCACCTGAGAATCGGACATAAGAAAAGCTGCCGATCGCATTCGAAGTTTAAAATTTAAATTTTCACACATACTTTTCAGGATACGAAAAATTTAAAATGAAATATCGGAACACAATCAACACAGCTGCATTTCATCATATATGCTACTATAATGGAATTCCGTAACATATCACGGGCCTGCATAATAAACTTTTCACATCCACAAACCTATTTTGTCTGTCGGATGTTTAAACTTGTAATATAAATAACTACACTAATTCTCATAGATTAAAGCCTTTCTCACGATAAAGAAAGTTATTAAAAGGTCAGCCAAATAGCAAACAACCAACTGCCATATCGTGTTGACTTTAATTTACATCGGCATGCAACAGACATATTAACAGCATAGAGGATGAATCAGCCTGTCTCGGAACGCAGGTGTAGAACAACATCGAATCCTGCTGCCACACATAAGTCCGATGGGAAAAATGTTACAAATTATTACTAAGTGATGACTGGGTGAGTGCATTGAAGCGACTTCAGGATATGTTGTGTGTCACTTTTAGCTCGAATTTCCGTTGAGATTTTGAAAGAAGTGCGGGTGACAGGTTCCAGATGAGGCACGCATGGTATTAAATTGCTTTGTAGGTATTCAGCTATCTAACGTTACAATAAAAGTGAACATTTGTATATTTATGTTTTAACGATGAATTTTTTTAAAAAAAATGTTCTTTATTACATATATATTTCTCACTCGTTGTACTGATGTAAATACTAAAGGAACTGGTGGCAATTTGGAAACTAAACATCTAAACTTTACTATTTTCTCAGTTGTCACGTTTGGTCTGTTATTATAAAATACCGACACATTTGATTTAACTTGTCAGCTTTCAACCGTTCCACGTTTTGATGTGAACAACCTGATTTTATCCGTTTTAATAGTATTTTAAATTGTAACTTTTTTATGGTTTAAAACGATTGCAGTCCACTAATAAATATCTGTGAATTAATCTTTGTGTTTTATAACCAACTGAAGAAAACGAAGCATCACTAATTTTCACTTCCTATCTACAAAAAAAAAATGCGCGTTTCTTCATTTCATTTAAATCTTGCCCAAATTTTCCATTGCCATATTTTTCACCTATGTTGACATTTTCTCACGAGAAGTTTTCTCTCTTTGAGACTTTCTATTCATGTCGTCGATCGTCGCTGCCCAATTGTTAACGGAACAAACATTTCAAAAGGAATAGAAAAACTAAGGAAAATATACTGTTGACCACCTGATCCTGACATTTCGGCTAGCTGTAACCATAATTATAGCCTAGTGGTCCTACCCCTTCACAATTTTCTCCGAATCTCTTCTTTTGGTTGTCAAAAAGTCAAAATGGTAGGTTTGGGGTATTTATGTCTTTCAGTTGAACCCCTACATTTTTGTTTACTTTGAAGGTGGTTCCTAGACCTTTGTATGTTTGTTTAGGAAAGTATGCGTTTGGGATTTGAATGTGGAACTAAAAGCTTTATTTATTTTTTATTGTAAATGGGTAAGTTAAAGAAATATTTTTAAGTAAATGATGTAGCATTTTTGTGGAAAGGTCCAAAGTTTCTATAGGTTACAGTCAAATCGCAATATTTGCTTATCTGAGGTTTTGAAATGGAGGTCGTAGAAAATCATTATCCTTTACACGAATTTTTTCTGTTGTGTCCTTTTCTAATAACATACCAAATACATTCATATAAAATGAAATTGACCACTAAAAAAATAACTGTAGAATTATAATAATATAAAATGGATCAACGTACTCTATGTCATTTGTTAAAGGTTGAAAATTTTATGTGAGATAATAATATCGAATGTAATGGTGATTAAGCAAATAAAAAATAATTGCAGTCTCAAGTTTTCATGTACTTAACAAGTAAAATATCAAGTTGGATATGGTGTTCTTGATTTTGACTTCTAAAAGAATGGATATCCTTAAAATCTCCTCTTAAATCCTCTACTCTATAACATACTATTGATGCTTATGTTTACATCATAGTATGTTATTTGTAAAACAAAAAGACTGTAGAGGATTTTAAGTCAGAGCCAGTTTTCTAGGAGTAAAAATCAATAACTCAATATCCAAGTTGAAATTTTACTTGTTAAGTAAGTCATGACTATTTGAGATGACAAAGTATTTGAAATGTTTTGTTTCATCACCATTTCATTGCCCATTATTTTCTCACACAAACTTTTCCCACATTCTGGAAAATATACAACAATTCATAATTCAAACAACCTATTTCCCAAACATTCGTGCACCATCTGAAATACTTCATTAATACACTTTTTCACTACCCAAAAATAAACTTCATCCCTCCCCCTCTCCCTTTTAAAAGAATTAAATCACACTTTATTCTGAAAATCGCCCATATCCTCCAAAACTACACGCATCGCTTCACTATTATTCAGAACTTGTCAAAATGTACGGGAGGGGGTACTCTATCCAGTTTATATACTTAAAAGAAGGGATTATTTTTTAAACTTTTATTTAACATGATCGGGAATAGCCAGTTCTTCGAAAGTTCTGGTTTTTATTGACATTATAAGAAAAGACAATAATATTTTATTCTTAGTTCTAATCTTTCAATAATTAAAAAAAAATTGGTGTATGATTAATTGGAAATTTTGAGTGGACATGCAATAACTTTTACGTTTTTTTTTTGCCTGCATTGGGTGCAAGCTGGTACCTAGCAAGGTTCTACCTTGGATATATGTGTTTTAAATGACTTTTAATTGCTCGTTCGTATATCCTGTTTTTTACGCGAAAATTATTTTCATCGTAAAAAA
Organism: Oedothorax gibbosus; assembly: GCA_019343175.1. Lineage (NCBI taxonomy): Eukaryota > Metazoa > Arthropoda > Arachnida > Araneae > Linyphiidae > Oedothorax > Oedothorax gibbosus. The sequence goes on from CM033277.1 coordinate 31,580,557, forward strand.
GTGATTTTTTAAAAATTAATTATGTTCATTAGAAATTATATTACTAATTTAGGCATTTTGTATTAAAATAAATAAAGCTAATGTTTTTTTTTTTTGTAACTCTCAATAGGCTCTCAATGTACCCAACCAATTTTTTTTTTTTAAAGCACAAAGTTCGATTTTCAAGGTCTATTTTCGAGAATTTTTCATTCTATAATTAAAAAATATATATAATTTAAAACATCACACAACAATTTTAGGGTTATTCTTTGAGATATGTATGTTCTTTGTTTTAGGCTTACAAATAACTAGTTCCGATATTGTCCAAAATGAAAAACTTAATCTATAGTATAAATAAAAAAAGACATAAGAAAATATTTCAAATTTTTCTTCATAAATTAAAATAGTTTAAAATTATTCAGACACGTTATATTGGACAACAGTTTTATAACTATCCGGAACTATACTTATAACAACTCTACATAATTACCGCCAAAACATTTCAACAACGACAGCGGTAACAAAAAGTCAAAAAAGATCAGGTGCTGAGTCCCTTCCTACCCATGACTGTTGATCCCCCGCTTCAAATTTGCATGCCCGGACTGTTGTGTGTCCGGACCGTATTGTCCAGGTATTCCCTCCCGTGGGAGTCGCGTGCGAGACACGAGTACAGGGTCCGGACCCCGTGGGAAAATCCGGGAACGTTTTGGGACGGTTTTGGCGCCTTTTGTGCGGGTGGGTGAGGGATGTGGGTTGGTTTTGGGTAGCTGTTGGTGTGTATAACTGCTTTTTTTTTCATTTATCTTTGGGTATAAGAATAAGTAAGTTTATCATTTATATTTTTAAAGAGTTTTAAATAGTGGATATTGTTGAAAATGTCAATGTTTTAAAAGCAAAAAAAAAAAAAAATGTAAAGTTTGTATATTATCGGTTTCAATACTATTCACTGTATAGAGAAAGTATCCAATTAATCTTTATTTACACTCGACTCTCTTAGTTTAAAAATTCTATATCTAGAAAAAAAATTAAAAATTTAGTAGTATTTATTAAGAAAACTCGATGAGTAAAAATTGCCCCATATAATGATACTTTAAAACTTAACTAAAAAAATGTATTAAAATGCAAGTACTATACATAAACCATAACCTTTATTTTATTTTTTAATTAAAGAACTGACTATAATAAAGATTAATATAATGAGAATAATGATTAATATGATTATGATTAATATAAGGATTGAATATAATGAGGAATAAATAAGTTTTTCATTTATTTTGTTAAAGAGTTCTAAATAGTGGGCATTATTCAAAATTTTCTATGGTTTAAGCACGAAAAGATTTAAAGTTTCTATATTTACGACTTTTTTTAGTTTAAAAATTCTATATCTAGATTTTTTTTAAATTTAGTTTTATTTATTAGGAAAACTTGATGAGTAAAAAGAATAAATAACTCATTTCTGTTACTTAAACGCTTTGCCCCGCATAATGATACTTTAAAACTGAACTAAAGAATGTATTAAAATACAAGTACTATAAGACCTTTATTCAATTTTTTAATTTAAGAACTGTCTATTTTTCTATATGCATTATAGAACAACAATAAATTATTTTCCCTACCATCCGTACCAGTTGATGTATTTTATTATATTCAGGGGTGAAAGACTTTGTGCAGTGGGAGTTGTAAATGCCATTGTATAAAGGGTAGGGGAAAGATTTGATTACGGAGGTCTATTGTGGGAGGGGGGGGGGGGTAAATTTCCCAGTGAGGTAGGTAAGCATTTCGGAAATTTGTTGTGTGGTTTGCTAGTGGGACATAACCGGCGGAGAATTGTAACCATATCCAAGTAATTTCATTTAACAAAGAAACAGTAGGATTTTTGTTTGTTTGGATGTACAATGTTATGTGGTTTTGGAAGGTGGTGTTAGAGGTGTGCCAAAGGTGTCATTGCACACGACCTCGCTCTTCGAAAGGGCCTCGCGCTGACTTAGAATACGATCAATGTAAACAATTACAAAAACATATCTTAGATAGTGCATAACTTAAACTTATAACATTTATTTCAAACTTGTTATAATTTATTTAGTCATAAAACCGTCATTTTTTGGCTGAATCGACTGGCAAAATTATTTCAATGCAATTTTAAGAAGCATTTCACTACTTGTGAAGAGAACTCGCGGTAAGTTCTCACAGGCATTTTTTAAAGGCATGCATGGGTTTTGTATAATAACCGGCTTATGAGCAGTAAAATTATTTTACATGAATTGTTACAAATTAAAATTTAAAAACCTAGTTGCTTCGATTAAATAATTTTTATTTTACGACACCTTTTTTGAATTGAAAGTGATTACTGTAGTATGTCAATTTTTTTTTTATCAATTTAATGCGGGAATATAAAATAAATGAACAAAGACGTGAAATTCATCATGTAAAACAAGTGTAACCGGTTCAACGCCAAAGGGTCACTAAGTCAGGGTAGCTAACAATAAGCCATGATAGGCAATTATATACATTAAAGATGCTGAATTTGGTATGAAGAAAAAACAACCTTTATGCTATAGTAAATGTTATTGACAAAAAATATATAAAATTAGAAATTGGTACATAATTGTCAATTCATACCTATGAGGGATCAGTCTCGTAAAATGCAGGATATGTAGAGTCTACCTTAGTATGTATTGATATTAAGTTACATACCTACATAACTGTGGCTCTACTGCGACGTTAATTGAACCAACCTATCAATTTTCCGGGTTTGACTTAGCTAATAACCATTTTCCGAATTCTAGGCACCAAGAGAAAGTTTAATGTCTCCCCCTTAGAAAATTCGGCAATTGGAAATAGGTACATATGCCACGGAAAATAAAAAAACCTAGTTAAAAATCCGGTATTGCTGTGTACAATCTGAAGATTTGGAAGGTCAGTATTAAATGTTGGTTAAGGTTTCTACGAAAAAAGCTGACGCATTGCATTTCCCGTGTCCTTCAAAATTCAAAAATCGATTACAATAATAATCTACTAGAAGACGTTTAATCCATACTACTTTCATGACTCATTATGAAATATACAAACATGCATTTAAAATCCATTGCCAATGGAACAAGATATCCTTCAATATGCTGAGTCAAACAGTTTCTCATTTAATTGTGTGGGAGAGTTCACTCCTTTAATTGAAAACATTTATGACAATTCAAAACAAAGTGTCCCATATATGCTGATATCGCAAGTATTAAACAACTATATCATTTGCATATTGTGGTTTATATGATGCATTTGTAATTCAATGTTTAAAGGGAAACTATGTTGTTTTAACTAGAAGGGCTTCTGGAAAGTTTCAAACGTTTTTGTTACACCTTATTTAATTGAAGGTTGATCAGAGAAAAAAAATTACTGTAAAAAGTAACTGCCATTAATTATAGTTTTGGCTAAATGTTAGCTAAATTTTCTAATGAAATGATGTTTTTTTTTTTTAAATCTCTAAAATTTGAATGCAAATTTTATTATAAGTAAACAACAATTTATAAAAGTTGCTAAAAAAGTGTCAATTCTTAGTTTGAGTTTTTGCTGTCACTAAGGGCAACTAGGCATTTTCATTGCAAAAATGTGTGCAAGGCGAAACAATTTTTCTCAGCGACAAATGTATTTTTATTTCTTCAGCAATACACTTAAAAAAAACTGTTTAAATTAATTGAATCCATCCATCTTTTAAATGTAGCCTTTTCGAGGGAAAGTTATGAAATAAGAGTTCTTGTTCTTGTTTTCATTACTTGTTTAGCTATTTAGGTTATTTCATTTACTTGTTTTCATTAAAACATCGAAACAGCTTTTTTTTTAAATAAAATGTTTAAAGTTTTCACAAGCACTAAGAAATATGTGGCATTGATAAGGAGACAATATGCAGATTTCTACAATTAAACGGATAAGGTTTTTATAGCAATATAAAATAAAATGTATTTAAATATTGCAAATTAAATAAAAGGGAACAAATTAAACTATGAATTTTGACCCTTTTCGAACATGCACAAATTATTTTGTCAGGGTTGATTCATCAATCTTTAAATAAATCCTTCGAAATATAGTAAAAAAGATGCAAAAAAAATAATTTATCGTTGTATCTTTAATAATCCTGGAGTTATCTAAATTTAAATAAGTGACAAAAATGACATAAGTTTTTTTAAAAATAACTCTCATTATTTCCTTAATTTAATAATGTACTTAGGTGCTTTTAGTATTTAAAATTAAGCAAATAAATAAATTTAATTAAAAAAATTTTAAAATAGATTTAAAGAAATTATTTTGTTTTTCGTATCGTTAAACATCAGTTTACAAAAACAATGCAATGTAATAAACGTTTAATCGGAGAATAATGTACGCACATAAAATAAGTTTAAACTATACTAAAATGAGTAGTATTAAAAAAAATTTCTAATAGGTGACTTTAAAAATGCTATGCAAGAATAACAAATGTGGAAAATCATTACAGCTCTTGTTTGTCAATAGATGGCAGTAACGCTCAAGTTTCCGGCTACGCTCCTGCTCGTACTCGTCATTACGTGTTTCCGGCCCATGTGTTGGTTTGTTTACAAATCGATTCTGATTTTGAATCCGTGTTTTTCGCATCAAAATGGTCAGAAAATTGAAATATCATGAGCAAAAATTGCTGAAAAAAGTCGATTTTATATCGTGGGAGGTCGATAATAACTTGCATGAGTTAAAAATTATGAAAAAGTTCCACGTGCAAAAGCGCGAAGATTATACTAGGTAAGTTTTTGTATAAGTCTATGCCACTTAATGTATGAATTTGTATCGGCATATAATCCTTACGTTATATTCATGAGCTCATAAAATTAAAAACTATTTGTCTAAATGTCAACTAAGTCATTAATATTTTACTCTTTACGAAAAGGTATAGCCAATGCTTGTTTTCAACAAAGTTGTTGTGTATGCCATACATATCATATATCTTTATTAAATTAGTTATGCTGCCCACTACCTTTTGTGTAAATGTATCTTGTTTATTTCCAAGGCTATGCTTAAGAAACCTTTTGCTATTTTGATTTTGCAGTGGTCGATAAAATATCATGCCCACTATGTGTGTTTTAAGACTTTTAACCTACAAGGAGTTTGTTTTGTACAAATAAAAACAATAAAATTAACTGATGACCTATAAATGGTCCATGCAGTCAAAAATGTCCGACGAAAAATAACCTGTGTAGAGGGAGTGCATGTTAAATATGCTTCAAAGATGCAACGCTGTGTACGATGTTGCCCTGTACGGCATGTTAGGTGCCTACTCGGGTGTCGGCTCGTCACTTCACTGTGGCTCTAAATTACGACACCCATCGCCAATAGCTCTAGTGCGATGATATTTCAAACTAAACTAACCTAGCATTAAAACAATAGAAAGCAGATTTGGTATTCTAATGTAAATGCAGCAATATTCAATAAACTTTTCTTAAGGGTCAAATAAAAAAACTTGTTAATGTGGAGAAAATATGGATTGAGAAAGAAAACAGTATGTCAACGGTGGTTATAATTGGCAAAAAAATTCTCAAGCTAATTTTTTACCCATTATGTTTTAGTAGTGCAAAAGCAATTGTTTAACATAAAAAGTTTGGTACACTCTTTGAGTTTATGTTAATGATGTTGAATGTACTATGTAGTATCTGTAGGACATTACTGACCAAGTATAAAATCGTGGTTTCTATGAAATACCTAAAAGCGCTGGCAATGCATAAAATAAAATACAGGGTGTCCGTAAAAGAATGTCTGAGTTTCAAATTGTAACAGTATCGTTCACCTGACGTCACGCCTTGTGATTTCTTCCTTTGGGGCTTCGTAAAAGATCGGGTCTACGTTACACCCCTACCCCACTCCCCCCTACCCCACTCCGGACTTCCTGCAGACAGTATGGAAAAAATTGCATTTTCATTTGGATGTGTGCCATAGCACTAAAGGCGGACTTTACGGACATCCTGTACTTAGTATGAAGTATTACTATACTAGTTAGATATTGTATTGTAACTTTAAACATATTTATTACTAATAAATAGGTGAACAGTTATTATTGGTAATTAAATATGCACTAAAAATGTGTTTACTTGCATTGTTGTTTTAAAGTGTATAATACTTATAGTCTGGCTGTCACTTCTTAGCATCCCAAATATTTTGATTGTGGAACGGTCCACTTTGAAAAAGGGCAAGGAAGGTTTAGGCAAGTGTTACTATATTTGGCGATTCATTGCTTTTGCAGGCGCGTATTTCTTTAAGGTGTAGAAACAGTTTCTCAAGTGAAGTGCAGTTAGAACTTACATAAGGGTTCACTATTATTGCATAGCTATATTTTGACTTGTAACGTTCCCCAAGGTGATACTTAAATAATACATACTACAGATGATGCAAATCTATTGACAATCAAGTCAAGATAGAAAAGAAATGCATGTGCAATTGATGACGACCATCAGCAATTAACTAGAATCCTTCTTTCACAAATAACACATGTGTAGTTTTAGTGTGAGACATTATTTCCAACCAAACTAACCCAATAATCCACTGTGTCTGCCAAAAACCATGGGATTGGCAACCCTGCTTCCTTTAGTTCTCTACCTGTTTTCAAAGTAGAATATTCCACAATAAAAATATTTGGGTGTTAAGAAGTGACAGCCAGACCATAATAAATTATAATTGGTATTATATACTTTGCCTGCACGATCAGCCATTCTGTAGAATTGCCAGATTCCTTTACGCCTATGCAGTAACCCTAGTTACTTTTGACAAAAAAAACCAGACTCAGGGTTTTGGTTTGCTTTGGGCAACACAAAACAAACTTTACACTACACAATGGGCTAGTAGTGGCAATCCAGTTTAGTTTCGTTTGAATTTTCGTCGCACTAGAGTTACACGAGTGAGTGGCAGTGGCAATCCAGTTTAGTTTAATTTGAATTATTGTCGCACTAGAGCTACACGAGTGAGTGGCAATCCAGTTTAGTTTAGTTTGAATAAATGTCGCACTAGAGCTACACGAGTGAGTGGCAATCCAGTACGCACGCGTTTGGGGCCCCGGGCAATTTTTTTTTGCTCTTAAAAAACATCAGTATCCTACATGGGGCAGTACTGTAGAGCCCATTGAAAGCCTAAACACCCGTTTGGGGCCCCGGGCAATTTGGTTTTCTCTAAAAAACATCAGTATCCAACATGGGGCAGTATTGTAGGGCCCATTGAAAGCCTAAATATTGGTTTGGGGCCCCGGGCAGTTTTGTTTTACAAAGCAAAACAAAAATGTTTTGCAAAGCAAAACTAAAAAATTTTAGTTTTATTTGTGAACAAACCAAAAAAAGTTAGTTTTGTTAGTCCTTCAAAACTGAATGACAGCTAGCTGTCCAGCCCTCTTCAATTCGATAAAAAAATTCAGAATTTAAATACGCACCACCCATAATAATAGGATGTTCAAAAGCCAAACGTAACCGCAAAACGAAACCTCACGAAATGACGATCGTAACCGCAAAACGAAACCTCACGAAATGACGATAGAAGAAAAATTAATTTAATAGAGAAAAATATTTCCGTGCAACCTAAATTCCACGCAAGTATTACCAGCGCCGGCGATTGGACAACAATTAATTTAGAACATAAATCCCACGCGCATAACATTCGCACAAGTATAACCAGCGCCACAACAAAGACGCAAAATGCATTTCACCAGAAAATGCTGTATCACCCAAAAAAATTGTTTATCGCTCCCTACAAAAGCGCCAAATCCCTTGGCGACAGAAGTACCTTCAAATTAAAATTAACTAAAACTAACTTAAAGTAGCCAGCTTCCAGTGATAAATGATAGCAATTAATACTTTCTAAAATATCTCATTATCGATTTATTTGATAGATTAATAAATGTGTTTAAAAAAATATATATATATATTTTATTAAATAAAGTTTAATTTAAAAGTCAAATTTTTTAATTAAAAAGTTTAATTTACAAAGGTCACTTTTGTCTGTGGGAAGCCTAATGGTTATCTTGATAAACTCCAGGACAAGAGGGCCCAAAAGTCCTACTACTAAAGGGGTACATGCAGAGGATGTGGCTAGTAAATCTATGGGTTTGATGGTCCTTATGTAGTTTACGCAGTTGCATTGGGTGCCAACTCAAGTGCTGCCCTCATCACTTGACAACAGTTCAAATTTATAAGGTGTTCCAGCTGCAGGGCCAGTACTTATCTCATTTTGTGGTCGCTAGCGTTAAAGTCACCAAAAATGTACGACTGTTGCCAAATGGAATATCTCCAGTGGTAACCCTTTACTCTTGCTAAAGAAATTCCTTTTGGTAAGTTTTAATTTTTTTTTTAAAGTACTACCTCAAGGTCCTGTTTTATGGATAAAGATGGTCAAATACTGGTTGCCCCCTTTAAAACTACTGCCATGTGGTGTGGTGGATTAAGGCTGCATTCCAAAACAAACTGAAAGTATCTTCTGTTCCATCTTAGTTCTATCCTTGCCTTAATCTTCATATATTTGGATTGTGCTGGATAAAATAAAAATCCGGCCAATAAAATGCGAAATGTATATATTGGACTGTTGCATGTTAAATCTGTCATGCTTCGAAGTCGTAATGATGCATAACTTGTTGCTATAAGGTTGTGTTTGGTGCTGGTGTTGGCCTGGTCACTTGAGCACAGTCCTAAATCAAGAGGCCTGGTTCCAATAGCCTTTGTGTAGCTCTAGTGTGATGTTATTCCAACAAGCCTGTACTAGTGACCATCAACTGTTACTTGTAGTGGCTCTGGGTCTGCCATAATTCTGAAATAATGTTCTGCAGTCCTTTTTCAACAAACTTTAACTCAGTCCTTATTTTCAGGTACAATAAATTGTCTCGTAAGATTCGTGCTTTGGGTCATTTGATAAAGGACCTGAATGTAAATGATCCTTTTAGAAAACAAATGGGGGATGAACTTCTTCAATTATTGTAAGTAGTCCTAATAATATATATTTGAAGGTATATTCTTTTTTTACGCTTCCTACATTATTTAGATTTTTCTATGAATGCTAAATGTTGCAATTGAATTTTCTTTTTTTAATAAACTTACATTTGAACAATTTTTCTAGTAATTGCTTTAAAAAAAAAGTTTTAGTTTAGTGAAAAGAACAATCTTGTGTATGCAAGTTTCCTTAAGTTTGTAATGTTTTTTTGTTCAGAAATGTATCATTTGCTTTGCTTCTATGATACAGTAAATTGTAATGAAAAAGTACTTAAAAGCAATAGCAAGGCCCTTGTCAACTAATTTTGAAATCCCACTTTAAGACTTTTTTATCAATGGCCCATTCCATAGTGACGTGTGTGACATTTGGAGTCACTTTACAATGTTTTACAATAAAAATACACTCTCCTAAAATTGATGCGAAACCCTTGTTAATATGGTTTTGTCATGCATGAGTGACAGGACATTTTAGAGTAAAAAGCATTCAGTTTTAGTTTTTGATTTAAATAGAAAACGACTTTAAAGTCATGTGACGTGTGTGACTATTTTGTAAGGAAAATTTTCAGGTTGATCTGCAAATTAAATTTTTTCTGTGATTTATATTGATATATATTATTTATTTTAATTTAAATGGGTAACGGATACTTCAAATCATTTCTATCAATCACTGTTTTATTATTTCAAGTCATGCATATTTAATTAAAAAATAAAAATGCTTGTGACGTGTGTGACATCAATTGTGACGTGTGTGACACGTGCAAATAGTTTAAAATTATTTATTATGAAACTTGGGCAATAGGAAAAACTTACAAATTAATTGAGTAAAATAGGTCAAATAAGGTTTAACAGCATATTTTTAAATAAAAATATTGTAATTTATAGTTCCTCAAAGTAAAATTGTCCACGTGAAGCAGCTGGAATTGGAGGATCAAGTTTTCCAATTACATTACCAAATGTATAGTGGGCAATGTCAGGGTTTCTTGGCCATTTCCAGTACTTTCCAGATTTAATCATACAAGATACTTCAATTTCTTCTATTTTTATGACAGTTATCACTTCACCAGGATACTTTACCATAAAGAGATTCTTAAATTCGCTTGATGGCCCATCGCTAAATATAACATCCACTTCCGGTTTAATTATTCTTTACTTTTCTCTAACTTTTCATACAAGTGGAGCAAGAAGCATGATATGGCATCTTTGTCCTTATGAGGTGCATCTGAACATATTAAGTATGTTTGACATTTACTATCATAGATCACTGCTGCTGCTGTGTACAGCTTAACACTTGCTCTACTCCACAATGCGGATTGTACTTCATGCTGATATTCTGCTGAATATGACATGGCAAAATCTATCTGCAAGACTCGTTTCCTTTTATCTTTTTGGTCAGCTTGAAATTCACTTGCTTGAATTCTCTTAATATTTGTATGGTATCGCATTTTGCCAAAATCTTCCAATACTAAATCAATTAGCTGTTCTACACAGCCTTCTTCCAGTACTTTCTTTAGAACTTTCCTTTTAAATTTATAATTTTCTTTTGCCAGTTTTAAATTCATAATTTTTATCCATTATTTATAAACATAATTTTGTGCAGCCATTTTCACAAATACTTTTTTAAAAGACAAAACTTTAATAAAAGTGAATGCAATAACTTTAAAGTAATTGCGAAATAGCTACTAGAAAGTTGGGTGAGGGTGTTGCCATTTTTAAAAATAGTTGCCAAATGATGTAGGTTTATTAAATTTTAAAACTATTTTTCAGTATTCTCTGTTTTATATAAAATAATGTATTCTTGTAAGCTTTTTAGATTGAAAGTCACACACATCACAATTGTCACACACGTCACAATGTGACGTGTGTGACATTTTAAAATTTAATTTTAAAGTGTAAAATATGTAACAAAATTAAAAGTACTGATAGATTCAGTCATCTTGATGCACACTAATTTATAAACTAAGTTTTTTAGTTTATACTCACACACATTAATGTTTTATATTAACTTTTTAAAGTGAATGTGACGTGTGTGACTATCAAAAAGTGTTTTTTTCTTTTCCCACTAGTAAACATATTTAAAAAACTTTTTTAATTATAGACCATGTGTTTTACCTTTGAAACATTCCATTATTATTTTTTAACTCCAGTTTTAATCATTTAATATATTTATCACCTTAAAAATTAAAAAAATGACGACTGTTCAAATCATATTAGAAATCGTGAAACAAATAGTGTAATAAAATAGTAAATTTAGAATATTAATTAATTTTTTTGATCTAAATCATTAGCAAATCTGAAAAATTCAACTTTTTTTACATTAGAATGAGCCATTATTTTTATCAATTTGTTAGTTTGAAATTTTACCCCCTTGGTATAGCAAATCATGGAATGGGCCCAATACAGTTATCTTATATACTATGCTAAATTTGAATTAAAATGTATATATTCGCATGGAATACAAATGTATTGATGATTAGAAAGAATTATTTATTCAGTTCCTTACTAATCGTTACAAGTTAAAGCAGCCTTATTAACTCAAAATCGATTTCCAAATTTACTGTAAACAAAGCCAAATATAATTCTTTCTAAACCAGCAGTCAAACAGGTAGCAGCATGCAATTGCTTTAAAATGTTCATTACACAATCAGCTATGTTTTTTAAACTAGCCACCAAGACATTTTCCAAGAAACTTAGCCACCAAGACATTCCAGAGTAGTTCTTTTCATTCACATGGATATATAAAATTGTCTGTTGATTAAAAACAAAAATTATTTTATATTTTTTATTTAAATAACTATGAAAATGAACTAAAATTGCTTTATTTTCAAATTTAACTTAATAGATTATTTTAAAATCTTAAATCCTAATTTTTGTTTTAGCTTTTAGTGCGAGTCAAAATAATTTAAATATAAATTTCCATTTTAAATTATAATAACCAATAAAAACAAAATTACGCTTTAAAAGTGTTTTAATTGCAATTTTTAAAACCCGTTTGAAACATTTGTTTTAAACTAAGCGTTTTAAATGTTGCAACCCTGATAGCATTGCAGCCAAAAATTAAATGGGCTTTTAAATCAAAGTGTACTTTAATTCTTCGTTATTTATTTCATGTAATAGCTTCAACTATTTAAAATAAATCAAATATGATATCTTGTTTATAGAACCTAATTATAATGGTATTCAAATGAAAATGTATTTTCCCTTATTCTATTTAAAATTAATTTTTTAAAATTCTATTTCTCTCATTATATTTGAAATTTTAGTTTAAATTGTTTGTGGGTGACATTAGTATCTTCTGTTGTATGCCCACACTCGTATAATAGTAAAATTGTAAGTCAGATTGGTTATATAGTTATATTTAATGATAAATAAATTTCATGAGATAAAAAGTAAAATAATATTTGCAAAATAGTTTTTTAAAGCACTAAATATCTTGACAAATTATGTAACATATCAGTATTATCCAACTAAACGGTCCGGTATGAATGCTCATTTAAAAAGATTAAAAGGAATCTATTTTTGTTTTAAGTGCAACCGTAAAGAGGAAACTTCTATAATATGAATAACTTAAATATTTGTAAGTGATTTCTACACTGCTCAAAACAATTAGGGCGAGCACTTTGCGTACTTTTGTTACCTTTCAGTCTCAACTTTTTTATTTTTTATTCTAAAAAATTTTAAATTTGTGAAATAGATTCATTATGCATCCAGAATGAAACAAAACTAAATGAAAAACTAAAACAGGGGAAAAAATCTTAATTTTTTAACTAAAATTTAAGGGGAAAAAATTGGACTCATAATTTTTGAATAAATTATATCAATACTTTTTTCAAAACTTTATTTGTTAAAAATAGTTAAATTCAATTTTTAAACATCTAAAAAATGCATGCATGAAGAATTTAGGGTCAATTTATTTGCTAAAATTGTTTCAGAGAGAATTTTATTTCATCGTGTTTTCATATTTTCATTTAATTCAAACAAAGATTATTTAATTCTTCAAAAGAGATGATTCTTCCATCTAACGATACATAAGTGCGAGCTTAACTTAGTCAGAAAAAAAATGCAAGCTGATGATTTCAAATGGAATCATTTGGGGTGAACGGGTTTAAACCCTGCGCTCCCCTAATTGTTATGAGCAGTGTAGTTAAAAAATGAAAATATTATATTATTGCATGCTTTTTATTTTTAAGAGTCAAGTTTAGGACCAATGCCACAATGATAAATTGGATTTTGGTTTTGTCTTTTGTTCCATGATTTTTTATTGAATGTTTTTATTCAAATTTCATGCACATATTTTACTAGACACTTATTCACTATTTATAGAAACTGGTTAATTTTTTTACTATCATCTAATCCTGAGCATTAAATGTAAATTTATATGCAATCCCCTATCTTAATTGTATATGTATTTCAAAAATTCAATATTAGGCAATTTATAAAAATTCATCACTTGCCTCATCCGTCCCCCACTGTTCCTCTCTTCTCAGTCTTTCAAAATCTAATAATAATTTAAATTAAAGAATTTAAAAAATAGCGAATGGATTCCAACCAGTATTGTTTCCTAATTCTAATCTGAATTTATACTATTATGTATAAAAAAAATTCATTGAGTTTCATTTGAGATATTTTTTGTCTGAGAGTGACAACTTTCGGAATATGGTCTAGTTTTATTGTAGTACAGTTTCATCACCATAAAAAGCCTGCAGGCATGCTACTTTTTTTTTTTTTTTGAAATCTTCTCTTTTAGTCTGTAGAAAATTACAGTAGAGTTTTGTCAGATGACAATTTATTTTTTCCTCATATGAGGATCTCTTTAATGCAGTGTTGCTTTTTCTGGTCAAAACAAACCATCACTATTTTCAAAAACTCTATTTCTTGGCCTGGATGCTGCATTTTTGCTTTAATTTTAATAATAATGCTTAATAATAGTACCCCTTACTTACGCCCCTTGTTTTTTTAACTTTAGTTTTTAGCTGCTATCTATTTTCGATTCCAATTTATTGTAAATCGCTCGCATATTTCTCAATAATCATTGATCTTGATAAATATTTTCAATTTATTTTAATCTTTGTTTGGATACTACTTCCAGACGATCTCTGAAAGTAGATGCTGAGATGCTTCAACATGAGTTTTTTTTTGTGGTTTTAATTAGTATTTTGTGTTCTAAATATCTCTCTCCTAAATATATTTAAACATAAATGCGAAGCGTTAAATATCCCATTGAACACTTAACATAAACATTGTTATTCATAGTTTTTACTCATGTTTTTGAAGTTGTTTGTTTTTAAATTATCTCACAGTCTCGAAAATCTTTATAAAATCACAAATCGATTTTCGATTAGTGACTTTATAAAGTTTTTATAATCCTGCTTGGGCAGGTAAACTGCAGTATCTAGACAAATGGCTTGGACCATTATAGTAAGCACTTAAAATAACTATAATCAATAAGAAAGTATAATGAAAGACTAATTATTTCAGAGTAAAATAGGTTCATTTCATTGTTGTGGTTACTGCAGTTTGCCTGCCCACGGCAGCATCAGCAATCTGATATTTCAAAACTTCAATCCATTTCCACCATTCATTCTTGAAATCGTAACATCGCAGCGAAAACTCAGCGAGGGTGGAGCCTTTTCTTGAAAATTTCTGGCTCAGGCATAATCACTTTATAGACTTTTGTGTGCAAGCGCATTTGAGGAGTCTTGGCAAGTAGTTATTTCCTCCCCCCCCCCCCCAACACTGAATAAAGCGTTGCCAAAAAGAAAGAAAAAAAGTTAATGATTGCTCACCCCATGCGGTTTTCAGGGGCAGCCACCGATTGCCTGCTGAACACACCCTGGTCCCAATAATTGCACGGTGCCTTGGGTTTGGTCATGGGGTTAATGCTTGGTACCCGTTGTGATATTTTTGTTGTTACTGATTTGATTTCGTTCCGTGGATTTGTTGCTGCTAATGTTTTGCATCCGTTTATGGAACGTTTATCCACCCGAGTGGCGTAATGATTATTGCATTTCGCGCTGGTGATGTTATCTTTGTTGTCTGCTCTTTTTTGTTGAAATAAACCTGTAGAGGACAAAAATATTAAGGCTTTGGATAACATCAGATTGTGTTGTTGATGTGGTTTGTTTCCCAGGCTGCATCGTTGTATGGTTTTGTTGTTGTAAATATATTTTTTACATCTTCATGCGATGTGAACGTTCCAAACCAGAATCAATTTAGCATAGAAGTTTTTTTTTTAAAAATCATTTCTCTTTTTACCATCTCCAATCATTTAGATTGTTTCGAAGTAATTTGCAATAGAATGCACATTTAAATTTGAATATTATTATTGTACGAACTTAATTTCTTAGGTTCTATCCGACAGCTTGAGTAGTACAAACTATGGCGTGGGGCAGAATCTTGTACCCATTTTTTTTAGGTTACTGCTATTTTAAGTACGTCTTAACTTTAACCCATTTTAACATGCCAATTTTCTACACATATAGTACTCTTATTCAGGTATAGTTTATCCAACTAACAAAGCAGTCTATACTTATTGTGAAGCTTCGTGCAAACAGTAAGATCACATGTCATATCGTTTATTTTTATTAAAAGGTAAATAATACTTGTGAGTCGTGTCAAAGATAAAGCGATCATGCAAACATGAATCGAAATTACTTACAATTTCTGTTTTTGAAAGTATTTACGGGATATATTTAGAGGCTTAGAGCCTTTAATTTTAACTCGCGTATGGACACATTTTTGCGATTTTATCATAGGTTTTTATATCTCTGATCACTACAAAAGTCAAATGGTTAACTACTACATAGTTGCTCGAGAATGACTTGTTATTTCGGTATTCATCTAAGAAACTCAATGGCTATTTTGGTTGTCTTAAAATACGTAATAGCCTCTACAATCCATTGGTAATAAAAAGTGTAATGAATTGTTTTAGGTAGAATTTTTTTCTGGCACTGCCCACATTTTTATTACAATAACGTTAATTGCAAAGAACTTATTTGTTATTTATTTAAAATTGCTTTTCCAAGTTAATAGTTAATAAATAAGCGTATAAAATGTTAGCAAACTATTCATATGCTTAATTGTAGCTCATTCATAAACTAGCAAAATAACATGTCATTGTAAAATTAAAATTTTGAATCAAATGTCAATGCTCATTTGGATGTTCAGTTCAAATTGTTCGTTTAAAATTTTGGTATGATGGGTATAATTTGATGAAAATTTTAATCGTTTTGGCTTATCACGATCCCCCAGTACCTAAATCATAGTAAATAAATTTGTTAGGAGCTATATTATTTTATTGATATTTGTGACGTTACAAATTTATTGGTTGTTAACATTTAGATACTAAGTCCTGCCTGTAAAAACTCCTTTTAAAAAAGTTTGATGCAAAGTTAAAAGGAATTATAGGGGGGTGGGGGTGCTTGGTGCTATCACGATAGAGATTGACCTTCACTTTTTACGCAAAGCAACAATCTTTTTCAATCTTTCCAAAACAAAGAGGAGGCTGGAGAGCCCAGTCAGATCGGTTTTTGGCTTGCATCTGGACGGTCCCATGTTCTGGCCGGACATTGCTAAAATAACTGCCGACCTATGAACGGCCTGTGCAGCCAGAAAGTCGGACGAATAATAATATCCCTTGTACAGAGAGTACACGTTAAGTATGCTCTTTAGTCTCGACGCCGCGTACAAGGTCGCCCTTAAAAAAAAAAGTTACGTTTTATAAATCAGTTCTATGGAGTTTTACATTACCAGAACATCACCCGATCCTCGGTGCATCAAAAAGACAGTGTAGCCATCTAGCACAACTTAACTATCTCGAGGCGTGCAAAGACTAAAAAAAAAATATCGAAAAGCTTGCTAAACGTCGTGACGTCGCGTTGTCTAAAGAAAATTGCACTGGTTGCTTACTTAGGTGTCGGCTCGTCGATTGATGGTGGTTCTAAATTGCCACGTCCTTCGCCAATATCCCTCGCGTACAGCTAGTACGACGATAATTCAATTCAACTCCAAGATATTAAAAATTTCACCTAGTACCCAACTCCCACATTACCCAGATGCATCTTTCTTTTTATAAATCAGTTCTATGGGTCTTTAGATTACCAGGACATCACCCAATCCTCAGCGATCCTCAAAGAGACCGTGTGGCCATCTAGCACAGCTATCTCGAGGCGTGCATAGACTAAAAAAAAACTCTCGAAAAGCTTGCAAAACGTCGTGACGGATGGCACGCCGTGCCACTTTCCCATAACCTTCTCTTGGTAGTATAAAACGTGAGGATTGGGCATCCGGGATCCCGGACTGTCCGAGCCTGGGGATAAGGGGGCGACTAGAAATTGCAAAGTTTGTAGGATGGAAAGGTCTTTGGAATGAAATGGTACAAGAGGTTTTGTTACATTTCTTGCATCTACTAATTAGAAATATTAGAGAATGTGGGGTTGAGAAGATATTATAATCTTTTTAGATGGCCTGTTTTTTCCATTGAAACTTTCGCTTCGATTTATTGTTTAATTAATTTTCTTTTTATGAGTTGTTGATACCATGTTAAAAATGAAAATCTTTTTTTTAAAGAAAGAATACGTATTGTTAAGTATAATCCTAGGTTGGGAGATAAAATTTTATGATATGAGCTTTTCAGTTTATTATTTGTAAGGGTTTTTATTTCTAAATCCTAGATCCCCCTTTTTTCAGCAAGAATGAACTCTATTTTTTTATATGCTAGAACCAATCGTCCTGTGCGTCCATATTTAAATTTCAATTAAGTCAATATGACTGCTGAAATCAAATCGGAAAACATGATTACATTGCAAAAAGGTCTTTTACACACATTTTCCATACTTTCGGAATTTTAAAACCGTTTCGCTTACATTTTGTTCTTTCATATTGTGGTCAATTTAACGTAAACAACATTGTTTATTTTAACTTCAATCTCAAAGGATTCGTTCACGTTGCGAAATCGAATAGCGCTGGACGCGACTCCTTTTCTCGATTTAAAAAGTACTTAATTTAACAGTAAAACTAAAAAGTTAAAAAAAAAACAAAGTTTCTAAAACTGGCATTGCAATTGATCGTATATTCAATAAAGAAAGTTTGCTGTAATATTTACGATTTTTTTAAGTGGCAATTCAATTGCCAGTTTAAAACCGTCAATTGGAAGGTATATTTTTGAAGTGTAGTTTTAAAACATTTTGGACACTTTTGATTTACTTTACACTGTTTTGAGGTAATTCCTTCTTAATACAAGTACATATAACAAACAGCAATAAAAAAAGTATTCAATTTCAATTGTATACTTCAATATTTTCATAGATTTTTACCTACACCCCTGCATAAAAATAAACGCTACAGGGGAGGTTGGAAGCCGCACGACTTTCGGGATGGAACTGATAGAGTACATCGATTTTTTTTATACATACCCCCCCCCCCCCCCCCCACACACACACCGTTTTTAGCAAGAATGAACTCTAAATTTTTTTAATACCTGAACCAATCGACCAGTGCTTTTTTCTATTGCTAAATGCTAGGGGGTGGCGGTCATATTAACTTCAGTCCCCCTCCACGAATTCAACTTCGATAGCGTAGCAAGTTAGCACGACTTAGTTTCTCAGTCCATTGGGTACTTTGCAGTCACGTTTCTACACATCGAGATATTAATATATCCGTTTTTTTAGGAAGGTTTTTTTAAGGGGTCTGTCCTTCATTTGTTTTGATGAGATAAAAGGTGGGGTGGATACAAGTTGTTATAATTTCATAATTAAGAACGTGTTCACTGTTGGGATCTATCCTCACTGGTTGTATTGCTTATCTGCACCTGTGTGAGAAATGAACAAGCAAGTTTTTTGTTGATTGATTGTGTAGCAATCGAGCGTTGTTCTTCCGTGAGCGCCATTAGATGGTCATTCACAGGAAGAAAGAATGTTTAATGCTTTGTTCCTTAGATTAGATTAATATAAAGATATGTGTCACTTTATTGCCGAGGCGGTGTTGGTTTACTTCTGAGGATTAGTAGGAAAAAATATGTAAGTGAAAGTTTACATAAAAAGTGCATTTGTTTTTCGAACATAGATTTCAGAAATCATTTAATATTCTATTCAAATTTTGTAGGGATAATCAATATTTTATATTTATTAAGATTTCTATTAGTTCATAGCTTTAACTGAAATTTGTTTTTGTTGGCCTCAAATTTTAAACTTATTTTCCGAATTACATTATTCCTTCTATTCTACTGTCCCCCAGTATGTAGAAACTACGGAGAAGGGTTTTATTTTATTTTAACACTGTTCATTAAAAATTTTTTTCTTAGAATACGTTTTTTTAAAAATAATTTTCCTAACTGGATTTTGTTTGTAGTTTTTTTGCTATTTTTTTGGAAATTAAATACTAGATAACCAAGAAAACCGATCTTTTGCAATCGAACTGAAAAATTAAAGACAATATAGAAAGAATCGAGTTTATTCTTCTTTCTTTTATTTATCCTTTCAATTCAACTGACGAAGGAATAATTTTTAAAGAAATTGGAGTTTCAATAGCAACAGGATAGAACAGAAGCACCAGTGTTACACCCAAACAATGAGAACCTTTCATGACACATGATCTCCAAGTAGGCTGTCTACTTCGAATTTTTTCTCGGTTGGTAAATGTCGTCTTCTGTGTTCGTGTTGTTGCTAATCACGAACACGTCACATACAGGATATAGAGTTGGTTTTGTAGGTTTTTTTTTAAAAAATAAGCTTTCGGTGTTTGTTTCGTGGTACATATCTTTAAATCTCGTCAATTATATGTTTTTTTCATTCAAAGAGGCATGAATAAATCTTTTTAATTTGTTCTTGTTGGTTTGAATTGCAGCTGTGTGATATTCGATTTCATAGACAAAAAATAACTAACTTCTGGTCTGCAAATGGTAGATATTCCTCGAAAAAGGATTAAATTTTGCGGAAATCATAAAATTTTAATATATTGAATTAAAAAAAAATAGAATTGAAAATGCTATTTTGTAGAGTTAGTATATTCATGTTACTTTCAAATATAGAACGAATACTCTGCTTTAAAGGTGAAATTCCATTCAATTTAATCAGTTATTAAAAGTAAAAAAAAATCAAATCCCAAGCTGTTTGAATATTTCTGAAACTAATTTATAGTTAGTATGGCGTCCAGTTTTTCTTGTCAAAAGTTTTTATTTATGACAATAATTTAAAAAAAAACTGACTCAACATGTTTATTAGTTGAAAATGCTATCTTGTATATGAATGAATTTTAAAAGTTGATCTGTGTTCTCCAGATTCCTTTCAAATTCAGTTCTAAGTTGCAAAGGGCAAGTTTGCTACAAGCTTGCAAGTGTTTTTTTTTTAATGGATGCGTTTTGTCTTCCTTCCTAAGTTATATGAAATTTTAAGCATGTGATTAATGCTCTTTAATTTTAATAGAAAGAACACTGGGCAGTGTGGAATGAAGTTCTATTGTTATTTAAAAGAAGTAAAAAAAAATTAGTATTCAGCTCGAGTTTCAACACATATCCATTGTGAAATTTAATTATGTTGTAGGAAGATGATATGGTTAAAAACCACGCCCTCATACTAAAATGTAATTTAAAATCCGTATGCTCTTTATTGCCCTTGCACTGTCCCTTCTTTAATTTGTGGGAATTTATACGTGGGATCGAATTATACTTGCTTCTCTTTCTCGTTTTTTGAAGACGCCTACGCTTTTATTTTCTTAATGAATTTAAAAAAAAAATTAATTGCTTTTTTTATCTGAAGAATGTTCTATTTAAGATCTAATAATAAAAAATACCTTAATGAAATGTTAATAGTTAGAAGTAGTTTAGGCAGAAAACTGATTACAAGTACTAGTCTATTTAATTTCCCAATGCCATCAACACCTTCATTTAGGTAAAAACGTTAGCTTTAATATTTTAATTCGTTTTTCGTGCTACCTATTTTGTTCTTCAGAAATTGTTCATTACTATTGTCTTGTGTTCATTTGCCTTATATTTCCTTTTTTTAGATAAACTTTAGCAGGAAGTACATTAGCGGTTGCAAAATTTTCTTTCAATCGTTGTCAATTGGTTAACAGTATTTAATTCAATTCCTTTGTTAAATATAAAAATTGTGCGCTGAATCAGAGAGTCTAAGTTGCCATATAATTTAAAGATCGCATGGCTTCTGTATCGTTAATTCCCTTTAAGTAGTAAATATTTCCCTTGTAGTAAATATAACTTTCATGCGTTAATTGTTGCGTTAAAAAGGCGGATTGCGCTGTTAAAAATGTCATGCTAGGTTTTGGAAACTAAAGCCTGAAAAGTAGTTCAACCGAATTCTAAAAATATGGTGAAACATTTCACCGCACTGCCATCGCAACTACTAGAGACCATTTTTTTTTGGTGAAACAAAGTACAAAATTTTTAACATTGTATTTTTTGTTATTAGGGTGCAGGCCCAATCATTTATGATCCATTTACAATCCAAGACTATAAGAAACACAAAAATTCCCCTTTTAATATCATTTAATTGTTAACAATAAACCGGATCTTCGACAAAGCCCAACAATTAATGGAATCTTAATTGTCGCTAGTTGAAATGTACCCTACAAAACCCTCTCATGGGCGTGTGGATACATCATTCCCTACGGTTTTTAATACCCTTCGATCCAAAGTAGCCGATGGCTTCTTCAATTGAAGAGCTTAGTGAAAGAACGTGCTATGCAACATTTTTGAAAAAATCGAGATTTTTGTGTCATTGAACATATTATTCACTCTTTTGGAGATATCAAGTTTCCCATTTTTATAAACTTTAATTTAAGTACATTTTTACCGTTTGTAAGTACCGGTTTTAATACATCTAAGTGCAAACTAAAAATCTTTTAATCTCATTTTCTCGTTTTTCACCTTTTTGTCAAATAGCACTTTCTTCCACTAAGCTCTTCAATTGATCATCGTTGTTTGATCAAGAGCTAGTCACAGTAATAATCGGTGGGACGGCACGAAACAATGCAAGGGACCCCCTTCGGCCAAACGCAATGCTACAAAAGAAAAGATGATAATTACGCGGAACCATAATAGTGTGTAACATTCCCAATGTATATCAAAATCAAGAGATGCATACACACCTGTTACAGCTGGAATGCGATCGCTTTGTCGTGTTCCTGTGGTCTGGTAATGGTCACGATTTTGGGGGATGTCACGTTTCTGTTCATTTGAGAAAACTGTCGTGTTAGTCTGGTAATATTTAATTAAAAGTTCTCTCGTTTTGACCTGCCATTTGTGGCTCTAGTGCGACTTCAGTTAACCAACCCACTCTCAGATTTTGACTCCTTAGTCCGTAATAAAAACCATTTTCCAGATTCCGGGCACTAAGAGAAAGTTTAACGTTTCCTCTTTCGAAAATCCGGCAATTCGTACATATGACACTGAAATTCTGAAAGTTGTTAAATATATATTGTTGCCGTGGTAAATCCGGAGAGTTAGAAAGTCTACTCGTTTCTTAGGCACAAATGTTTTTTTGGGGAAATTTTCAACAAACTTATCTTAAAACCCTGAAACTAGCATAAATAGCTAAATATCCTCCTATTTAAAGTAAATGCTTTGAAAAATTATTAAAATCTGAAGATTGTCCTGAGGCAGTAACTTAATTGCGTTATCTAACGCAGCAGTAACTAATTGCGGTTCTTAGGCCAAGTTTTGGAATTTCAACAATTATCTTTAACAACACTGAACTAGCAATATTCAGGCTAATATTATTCCTTCCTAATTAAGTAATACTGCTTTTGGAAAAAAATTATTTTAAAATCTTGAAAGATTTGTCCTGAGCAGTAAACTTAATTGCGGTTTATGTAAAAAAAAATTCTTGATGTTTTTTGGTAACACTACTATTTAAAAACCTTTTTATATGAATAAAAAATAATTGTCAAAATTCAGATTTTTCCCCTGCTAGGATATTATTAATAAAACCAGACCAATTCTTTTCGCTTTCAAGAACAATTCTAAAAATACCACGTGGTTATTTTTATTCATGTTTCTATCACGATCTTTTTTTGGAAAAATGCGATTCAAACTAATGTCGTTATTTTATGTGGATTGTTAAAAACGTTTTTCCAAATTTTTATTGATATATCTCTGAATTTGTACTAATTAACTTTATCAGGACAATGTGTAGTTAATTTTTCGTAAGAATGCATGCTAAAGTATGTAGTTAGTTGTATGTCTACTAATTAGAAAACGAAAGAATGTTATTAAAAAAAAGATAGTTAATGTGTTAGCAGCAAAAGGTGTTTTCGATAATTTTGATATACGAGTTTATTCCCCCTAATTTATTATTTATTGTGTTTTGATAGCGGTATTTTCTGGATAATTTATCTTTATAACAAATGGGAAGTGAATATAGGTTGCAATAATGAGCAAATTGAAAGTAATTTACAGGTAGAACATTCGGGAAGTAATCTTAATCTTATTAAATGATTAACTGAAGTTAATAAAATTAATAGATTTTTATTTTGCTTAAATTATAATTTTTTACCGTGGGAATAGCTGCCTTGTAATGGTGATATTGTTTCTTTTTTACTAAGTATAATGTTAAACATTAACTAGTATATTTTTTAATCTATTTTTTTCTTTTAATAAACGTATAACAATATTTTTACAACGAAGTTCTCTTTTCCAAATCTTGTTAAATTATTTTTTTGTTTGTAAAATTATTAAAATGCTTGGATCATTAACGAAACGCATAATTTAGTTTCTAGTTAAATTTTATGCATAATTATTACCTAACAGTAAAATTTAGAATTAAATGAAATATATGTTCTTAACAAATAATTCTTTAGTTTGAAATTAAGGTTTATCTTTAATATTTCAAGCACTTAAATAATCTATTCCATTCTATTTTATTTCTACGGCATTCAATTATACAATTATAAAAATGACTACATAATTGAAATAACACAACTAAATGGCACCGTTGCATTCTTTAAACGAAAAATGACATGCGCTAAAAATGAATTGAACTAGTTGCGCCTTCGGTCGATCCTTTTTTCTTTCATCTATACTGATGACTTTTAGATTGCCTTAATAGATTAGCTAATAATGCATCCACATCCATACTTAATCCTTCAAGTTCGACTAGGTTTCCCTACTAATTCATAGACATTTTCACTATGCCCAGAAGTAACCAATCAACTTCTACAGATGTCTGTGGGTCCATCAAAACCCTTTTTTCCCCAAATTGGACTTAAGGATGCTAAATAAATAATATCAATGTTTTTTTTTCAACTGTGTTTATAATATTAATTGTAGTATTTACAGTGGCAGTCTGAAGTGATCGTACCTTTAATATTTTGGTATTTTAAAATTTCTCAAAAGCAATTTTACATTGTGTGTATTCCTTTTTACCCAAGAAAGTGCATATTTCCATTAGGAGTCAAATGCTAGTTGTAAATTATATTTTTGGCCATCCTTGATAAGTAAAATATTGGAAATGTTTAGAAACTTTCAGAAATATTATATTTTAATATATTTTATCTACTTTAGAACTCAAAACATTTTCACAGCTATTTTATTTTAAAGGATATGGGATGCTATTTCGTTTGACTTCTAGCGCTTGACTCAAAAAATTGATATAGCGATTTAATTTCCATGGCATACTATTTGTAAAAATGTGTCATGAAAACTTCTTTGGGTAAAAATTAATGTACAATAGTTTTTGAGAAATTTTAAAAATACCAAATTATTTCATGTTCTAATTATTTATATTTTTTGACTGCGACTGTTGTATTTCTTATAATTTCTGTGGAATCTTGTTTGAAATGTGTTGCTTTAAGCTCTGTTCTGTACAAAAGCTATGTTGATAAATTATTTCAGTTATTAAAGGAGTTGTTGAGAAAAAAATATGTAGTATAGGCAATTGGGACAAAAAGACTCGTATGCTAGCCTTCACAATAATAATAAGTTTTTCTAATTGCAACGAAATGCAAACGATTATGTGTGTAATCTTGTAATTATAACCCTTCTTGTCTTATATTTAAAAAAAAAATTCTGCCGTTGATATCGTAACATTTTAAATTGGATTTTTTCCCCTTTTCGGTGCATAATCACGTTATTTTTTCATACATTTTATATATTATTTTTTTATAAGTTTATCTTAGCCTTTGTTGTAGAATATTTTTTGAAAATAATATAGTATCCAACAAATGTTTTCTTAAAAGGAGCGTCTATGGTGTGTCTCCTCTCTAATTAGAATGGGGCGCCTCGGGCATATTTAGATATCTAATTTCTCTTTCTCACCAGCTTCCATTGCACACTTTCATAAATAGAGTGGTGTGTGCCTTTTCAATTTTTGATCCAGTCAAGTTCGTTGACAGAGCCAAACAGGTGCAGTTCCCTTCGTCAAGTGATGAGTGCTTGGGAACAGGGATGCAACTACAGTTGCATGTTCTTTCTAGATGCCATTTTATTCTATTTCGATATTTTTTTTTCAAATGGTCACTATAGAGAAGAGTAATTTTGGATATAGTATTTATTAGACAAATTCTGTAATAGGTTCTTTGCTTCTTATAGAGCCAAAATGTGTGTAATTTTTTAAATTACAATTTTGATTAATATTTTTGAAGCCATCAAGAATAAAATTTTAGCCATTATAAAGATTAATTGGATGGAAAGAAACATTTTCTTTGCACAGTGAAGAAATTAAATTTCTTAGTTCTGTGTACAGTTATAGATCTTCTTTTAAAACTTTGTAAACAAGAAAGATTTGAAAAAATAGATTGAAAGATTGATTAACAGGAGAAGGAAGAATTTATGTTGGGAACTAGAATTTCCTTCTACCTTTACCTTCTTAACTTTTAAAACCGAAATTTAACAACTGAATTGTTAAATTTTATACTGAATAGAGATATTTTATTAAATTAACCCCTACAAACTGCATAATTCTTTGCTATTCAAAATCGAGAATTTACAGTTAAAGACCTATTAAATTAAATGCTGGGTTTTAAAGAAATTTAACAATTTTGAAAAATTCCAAACTGCTTGACTATTATTCAAACATTCAATATTATTCAAACATTCACTACTATTCATTCTTTATACAAACTGCTACTATTGATACCAAGAAACGTCTTTACAATATCATTCTGTTATTTCTTCACTATAGTGAAAGGGTTGTCTTCTAGTGGCAGGTTTATGGTTACTTGTCCTCCGTGTCGCGTTTCTTTAAGTGGCACCCTCTGGAGCCCCTCGCTCATTAAGTATTCAAGTTAAGGTTACAGAGATTAAGAAAAAATACAGGATTTTTTTTATAAGTTCGTCAGGGCAGAGTCAACAAAGACGTCTTCTGATCAGTCACTGTCATTTTTCTTCGAAACCAGTCGGGTTGTGTTTTTCTACAAGGGTTGAATAGTCTCGTTTAGATTATTTCGGGTATTTTTTTTTTAATTGTTTATTACCTTAAATGGCATTTGCTGTAATTAAAGGATTTAGGGAAGTTGGGAGTGTAAGGACATTAACCTAAACTGTCAAGCCTTTCGTAAAATGAGTGAGTTTTTTTTATATGATCGATAGAACGAAATGATATGATGCTATGTTTTGTAAGCTGTGTCACATCCCATTTACATCTTTGTTTTCACAAACATTAAACACTATGAGGAGCCTATATATAATTATATAAAATTGGAAGCCATGCCATGTATGGCTTTCTCATAATCACATTCAAAATCTATCTATAAAAGTGTTCTTAATCCACTACTTGAAAAATTCCAATATTATAGAAATTATAATACGTGGTTACTACAGTTTTTTCCCACTCCAACGCACACTAACAGTTTTGTATTTCGTCACAATCGCAGACTTGCGGCCCGGCTTTCCGCCCCTGGGTTAGATAAATTTTTTTTAATGATTTATAATTTTTTAAGCATACTCTGGAAAGCCTTGCGCATAAAGCTATGTCTATATAACAGAAATGAAATTAAAAAAGAACTAAATAAATGAAAAAAAATTAAGTTAATCTCTCTCTAAAAGCATTTTTGATGAATTTCGTTTAATCTTCAAAGCATTCCACACTAACCAGTTTACGTAAGTGAACGTTATCGTTTTAAAAATGCTATGGGCAATTAAAACTTATTCATTATTACATTAATTTTCCCATAGCTCTTGATTATTCATCACATGTCCTCATTCCATATATTTAACAAATTCACACCACTCACAGTTAATCACAGTTGTCACCTTTATTCTGATGACCTCATCTCATGGCAATTCAAAACTTATATGAAGTTGGATGCAAAACCGGGACTTGGCAATTATTATTAAAAAACCATGCTGAGTTTCGAACTGCCTTATCTTTTAATCCTACAAAAAAATATTCATTTTCAAATTTTACATTCAAAGGTAAATAAAATTTGAGCTTTTGTAATTTCGTAGTAAAATTTTTTGATTTTGGATTCTCTTCTACCACCAAGCTGCATTCCGATCCTCCCCATCTTGGAGTTCTGTAAAAAAAAAAAGACCCGTTTACCTGAGGAATGACCTCATATGGGTTTCAAATCACCTCTGGAAAAGAAGGGAACGCCCTTGTCATTTTACCCTCACTTGAAGAAATTGGTTTCGCTATATACAATGGTCGTTATTTTGGCTTGGTAATTTTGGAGCATTTCTGCAGAAGACTCATTAGCAGCGTCTGATTAGTCAGGGTTATGGATGTAAATGTAAATTATGGTTATAAATGATCCCTTAATTGTACCTGTTTTGTAAACTAATATTGTGGTTTTATCTGCGAAAATGTTATCGTTGTGTCTATAAGACTAATTATGCCGATTTATAAATTGTCACTTTTGCGTATGGTTCAATCTTAGGTAAACAAATAAAAAATGGATTTGCTTTTGAAATAAGTTTGTTTTTTCATTGATTAATGGTCCTTGATATTAAACGCTCTGATGTGTCTTATATAAGAACAAACTAAACTAGCCAGCTCCTTCTTCAATAATTATATATTTATATAATATATATATATATTAATATATAATTAATATATTATAAATATTATATATATATATTATAATAATTTATATATATATAATATATATATATTTATATATATATATTATATTATAATATATTATTATTAATATAATATATATATAAATATTTTATATATATATAATATATGATATTATAATATTATTATATGTATATATATAATATATATAATATATAATATATAATATAATTAATAATTTTATAATAATAGAATATTATTATATATACTTACCCTTCGCATCCCTTCATACTTCAACCTTTTGCAACATTAACAACTTTTTCGACAAGAGGTTCTCCAGAGAAACAGTGTCCAAGAATCACCATTGTGAAATGGCTCCCATTCTTCTATTTGAAGACGTTTCTCATCTTGCCGAGCCTTCGTTTTAAACTTTGAGATTTCGGGGCGGGCACCGCACTCGAAAAGAAGAGCCATTAAAATAAAAAGCAAATAAAAAATACTGGACAAGCTTCTCTCCCTTTCCCCACTTAAATTTCCATAATATTCAGCTTGTAGGAACAAGGTGCTGCCATATGTGGCGAAAATGTGCTCCATTGGCTTCTTAGCTTCATCGTTTTATAAGTGTTATTTTTATGGGCATTTTTTAATGCTTATTTGTCAAAATAGTAAGTACTTTATGCTAATATATATATATTTTTTTGTAATTGTGAGATTAGTTTTTTTTTCACATTTATCATTATCCGGGATTTTGTTACCGATAAATGTGTCATTTTCAGTATAATAATCACATTTATCATTTACAAATCATTTGAATAATGTGTTTTTTGTTATTGGTTTATCAAGCTTTTATGAAAAAAAAAAGACAGACGTTCGTGGTATTATTTTGAAAGGAACTATAAATCATTTCTTCAATTCCATCTTTTTCAAAATATATTTGAAATTTGCTAATACGTATACAATAATAATTTGCTACCTGTTATAAGTTAGATATCAATATCTTCATAACAGTGCAGCTGCAATGCCTATTAAAGAATTTGTAAGCATAATTTACTGTTTACAAATTACTTATTACTCGTATTCCATTATTAATTTTTTTCATATACTTCAAAAATCATTTCCATCCATACATTGCTAAGTTGGCGATGCTGTTGCTTCACTGGCGATTTAAAAGCATCCTAAGGTTGCAGTACTTGATTGTTTCTATGCGCGTCTACGGGCACAAGACTATAATTTGTAGGCGGAGCTCATATATTCTTCTCTTATTTATGGTTAGCTAAGAAGTGTATGGGCGTCAGAACCACATTGTGCAAGGGCGAGTGCCCGGTTTTCTGTGTTGTCTAGTCACCTGGGTAGTTTATCTTTGGGGTAGGGGGGAGGAATTAAATTTAAGAGCATTTGCTTGCTGAAGAATTGTTGTTTTACGGCATAGAGGTGTACCTATAGCTTTGTTTTGGAGGTTCTCTTTGAGTGGAGCTGGGTTTTCCAGAGATTATTTTTTTATATATATAATCGTGGCTTTGTACGAGAAAGGCAATTTAACGATTTCTATGCAAAAAATATGGTGTTAAAGTTTAGCAGAAAACATGCTAGTGGATTTCGCTTGACTATTCCAACAGACGTTTTGTTGTAGTTTGACTAGCGATTTATGCTGTTGACAAAATATGTTTAAAATACATATAAAAAAACTCCTTATGATCATATTAAATATATCTCGTAATAAAGTCTACTTAAGAACTGTTATGATTGAAAGTATCTTTTTAATGTGAAAAACTTAAATTAATATTTATAACCGCAGTTAAAAAAAATAACAAATGTAAAGTAAGGAATACCATCAGGTGTATTTGTATGTCTAAAAGCTTTTGAATTTCTAATTATTTCTAGAAAAGCTTTAAAAAAACTTTTTAAATCAACGAATTTTATGTAAGATTTCTCAAGCTATTCCCTATTATCAAAGTTGATAAACAAGGTAAAGGCCACACAACAAGACAGTTTCCCTCTCCAACATGCATCGGCACATCCAAAACGAAATCCAATCCATCCAAGAAAAACAAATTAATCGATGGTACTCTTGGCTTCCTTCTTCTCGATGTTGATTGACGACAAGATATAAAGAAGTTTCCTGGGAAAGACTGATACAAAAAGATATTTTTTCTGGGAGGTCCTCGTCTTTACGATAGGACTTGTATCAAATGAACAGTTTAGTTGTAAAACTTACCGTTCGCCGAAGTTTAACTAAGATATAGGGCCCGGCCTCTTTACTGGCGACATCGAACAGTTGAATTTACCATTATCAAAAGTCGCCAATGAACCGACTGGAATATCCCTGTTTGCCCTCAGGTGTTTGAATGAGTGATAAATCGGATTGTTTTGCATTGTGTTGTCATGCAAAGCCGCTTGGTGTTTGGTAGGGAAATTTTTAGTTTCTTTGGTCTTCTGTTTGAATAGAGAAGTTTTTTGTAATTGTACTTTTAGCTTCCACACTACGTTTATAACGTAAAAAGTGGAAGGTATTATAATCGTTCAGTCCGTCACCATAGCCCAAACTACAAATGCTACGGACAAGTGTGATACGTCAAAAAATTCAGCGCATCGAAATTAGAATACATTGAAAATTTCAGAGAAGAATTCGAATTCGAAGTACTTCAATTATTTAAAAAACTGCAAAATTTAATGCTCATTTAAAAAGTATAAGAAGCCATTTTTATTAGAATTAAATCACCATTGCCATTCGCAACAATCGCTCGAGAAACTTTCGACAATAAATTAAACTAAATTTATTTTTGCGACATCGATCAGTTTGAAATGACGTCAAATATATTTCACCACGAGATTCTTTGTATGTTGATATGAAATGTTTTCATTTTATTTAAAAGCGAGGAATATTACATATTTATTCTTTGAAATATAAATTAATTTTTGCAAACGATAAGTAATAATTATTGAATTTTCGAAATAAAAGGAACTAGCCAAATTTAGCATGAATAGCATGTAAATTTTTAATATAGAATTAATGCTGTGTTTGGCGCATTTTTACCTGTTAAATACAACTGTTGTGTGGAAGCGGGTTAAGTGACAGATTCTGTTACAAACCTACTTGTTTATTTTCTTAATTAGTAGACTTGCTTCCTGTTTGGTTGTTGATCTTATTCAGCAGTCTGTACCTGTATAGATTCAGAATGTTATTCTTTCAATGTCCTGACACGCATTCTATTAGTTGATACAGCGTACCGTCAAACAAAGCAAATAAATTAAGACACAGCAACACTTTATCTTTTTGCCAAAAGTAATTGATTTTGGCTTTGCTCTACTAATTAGTCTGATGTGAACCTTGGCACTAAATTAGCTTATGCCATGTGTTTGTTTAATGTGCTTCGAAATAGGTAACTTCGTACTGAACATTTTTTATTTAGTTTTACCCGAAAATACTTTTTTCATGTGTAGTTTTTTTTTTGTCTTTTTCCCTCTGTTTAAAGTATATGGATAAAACTTGCATACGTTTTTTATTTGCCATAATTTCTTGAAGTGTTATATTTGCAGACACTTATTTACAAATTAAAAGGCCGACTCTTAGTAGGTTTTATAAAATGTTCAGACTTTTCGAATGACTTCCTTAACCCTTGTATCCACGCCGTGACTTGAAACTCCATTTAAATACAATGACACAAGTGATATAAACGTTATAAAGATGTGGAGGAGGCTCAAAATGTTGAGAAAAAAAAACAATCTAAAGCTAAAGTATCCACCCTACGTCGTTAACGAGCAATTCCTTTCCTAAATTGCCACATTTGCCACGGCTTTAATGACACAGTTTTAAAACTTACTCATGAGAGTTTTTGTGTTTTTATGTCTAGTTTTGTTTTCTGTTTCGAACTCTTCTGTGTTTCTCTCGAGAAACGGAAATGCACTTGCGTCATTGTCCAGATGTCAAGCGACATTCTTTAAGTTAATGACTTATGGCGGCCAGTTGTCTGAGATGATGTATTGTAATTGCATCGTTTCTTTTAATAATTTTTTTTTATTTTACAAAAAATGTATAAAGCTTAAAAATATAATTTTAAAGAGTATTAATTAGTTTATAAATAATAATATAATTTGTATATTTTCATCGCTTTTTTTCTATTCTTACCATGCGAAAATCAGTTTTTTTTATGAAAAGATATTGGTGTTGGTCATTTGGTAAACGCATTTTACATTTGCCTTTTTCTATCACAAATCCTAGTGTTAGAAAATCTTAATTACGTTTTTCAATTTTAAGCGTCAAATTCGGTAGCGAGAGTCGCCTAGAGATGATGACACAAAAAAATGGCTCGCAGTTCTGGGGAATATGCCGCGTCTGCAACAGGCTCGCTTGATCCTCATGAAAAGCATCCCCGTTTTTTTTTTTAAAACCATTTTCTGATGTAAACACTGCATTAATTAGCACTGTAAACAAAACTTAATCAATTGACGACAGCTTTTCGTTAATTAAACTTTTACCTGAAATATATTTATGCAGATATTTCTTTTCCCAATGACTTCTTGACTGTGGTTCTAAAATACGACGCCCGTCGCCAATAGCCCTCGTGTAGCTCTAGTGCGACGATAATTCAAACTAAACTAAACCAATGACTTCTCTGAGGCATTGTAAATGGGATGATCCTCCATTTTAAGGACAAATGAGAACGAACAGCTCTCCAAGCCACAGTGCCTTGTGTTAATCCAATGGTATTTTTTTTATATAAGCTACATTTCTCCGGCTGTATTGAATATATTTACAAACGTTTTTTTAATGTGATGAATGTAGCTGACTTGCATATCGCTAATCTTTCTTTTGAAATTGGTTCGAATAGTTTGTTGTAAAATTATTTATTGAAAATTTTAAAAAAAATATTCTTAAACCAATTTAATTTCAAAAAGTGGGATTATAGTCTGTAAGTCAGCTGCATTTATCAAATAAAAAACCGTTTTCAAAAATATTCAATGCAGCCGGAGAAATGTGGCTTAGAAAATCGTCTTTTCCCATTAAATTAACCCCGAGGCATTTTGATTTGGAGACCCACGGTCATTCTGTCTCATTCGCCGTTAATACATTCCGATACCCCACTGCGCTTACTTACCTACTTCATTCTGGCGTCTTATCTCGCCATCCATCCACCTTGACTCTGAGAATCGGAGACATAACCTTCAGGCCTGTCGGATTTATGTTAGGTTTCTCCGTCTGTCGGCTCGTCCTTTGAAGCTAATCCGGCCCAACCTTTTGTCTTCTCCATAAATGCCAAGCACTGACTTGGCTTGTCTCTTGACCTGTGACTTGCTCAACAAAAGGCAGAGATTTGTTTTTAGTGGGTTAGGCGAGGCTTCTCGGCGATAAAGATCTTTTTAGTAGGGGTTTCTGTTTGCTGAAATTAAAGTTATTTTTGACTGCTTGTAACTTGAGTTGAACCGACTAATGTGGAGGCTAAAGTAGGAGCTTCTATGTAAGGCATTTTTTTTTGTATTTTTTTGAAACCTGTCATTGATAATTATACATAAAGAAAAGTTTATACCATGCTCAAGCCATACACCATTCTGAAGTGATATTTTTATTACACTGTTAAAAATTTTGTGCTTGGTTTCACCATGATATTGGTTCGTAGTAGCTGCAACGGCTGTGTGGTAAAATGTTTCACCTTTTTTTCGGTGTTTGGTTGAACCATTTTTCTGGATTTGGAAACAAAAACCTGAGAAATGGTTCAACCTAATACCAAAAATATGGTTTAACGTTTCACCACACAGCCGTTGCAGCTACTAGGAACCATATTTTTGGTGAAACAAAGTGCCTTTTAATAATTAATTTTTAACAGTGTATAACTAATCCAGAAATTGAAAGCTTAGTGGACGAAAGTAAAAGGGATGTGTAACACTACACGACTTTCATTTACCACTCAATTAATACATTTAAAGGTAATTATATAAGGCATATCATCGAAGATTTGCTAACCATAAGTTTGTCCGCATAATTTATTTTATTTATTAAATGCTTTTCAAGTGTGTCGAAAATATAAAGGAAAAGCCAATATTCAATCGTATATAAAAGACACTAACTCTCTTGTTTTCCCACTTTAAAGTTACAAGATTATTTTGCTCTTAAAATTAAATAAAAATATTTAATCAAAAATTAAAGCCGTATCTTTTAATTTTTTTTTTAAAGATCTCCAATTTTTTTTAATCACTATAACAAATGATGGCCCTTTATTGTCTGGGATTAAGTTATTATTATTGTTCATTGTTTTTAGTGGTTATAAAGATTTTGAAATTTTTTTAAATACAAATTGAAAAAAAAATATCGTGCATCTTAGTTTATTCTTGAATTTGACTTCATTTACGTAAATTTAGTTATATCTTCTTAAATCTGAAATTATTCACACTAACACTAAATTTATTTCGTTTATTTAAATTTTTCAAAAACTCTTTTGTCCAAGTAAAAAAAACATGTTCTAAAAGGAAATTTATTCAGGAAGATAATATAATTTACATTTGAAGTTAAATATTTCTGATGAGTTTTCCCAAGGAACAACGTTATTTATCTCGTCAAATTTAAATATACCAATCCTAAATTACATAGGTTAGGCTAAGTTATCTGATTTGTTCAGGTCATTGTTATTGACCATCGCCCGTAAAAAATATTCCCAAACTAATAACTTCAAATTTCTCAACAAAATTCTAGATTGGGAACAAGATAAAGTTTACTTTTAATGAGGGTTAAACACACGCATATGGGAATTTAATGATATTCTATTGATTTTCAGAATGGATTAAAATCATAACTGTCCGATTAGATTGATGGTGAAAAGAACATGTAAGCATTTTGGGTTGGATGAAAGTCGTCTTTCCTTGTAATTTGAAAGAATCTTTTAAACAAAAATATTTAACAACCGAAATTTCCATTTCTGGTTGAATATTCACCTACTTCCTATGTAATTTGCTTCTCTTGTCGATCTTTACCTTATTGTTAATCAAGGTAAGCTGCATCAACAAGTTATTACATCATGGCATTTACAGCATTCCCGACCCTTGCGAAACATGCATATTCAATTACGAATCATGGACAATATTCATTTGGCTTGTTCTCAACCCGACTACTTAACGGCATAAATTTTAATTCATTTAGAACCTGAAAAGGGGCCAAATCTGGAGTTGACCCTATGTGAAAGAGGAATTATTTACGTCGAAAATACGAAGCCTGTCAAGGCTGGGAAACGGTAGTTGGGGTCCTCCTACCAAGAAATTACGAATTCGTCTTTTGTTGTCGATCGTGACCCGCTGCCGATGAAGAACCGATACTTCGATCACGTATCTTGGCGATTAATTACTGTGGCTCACGTCTATTTTTTAAAACTTTTTTTTTTATCTCACGCTCTTAGTTATGTGTCATGCTGCTAAATTTGGGGAATTATCGCCATTTACATTTTTTGGGTTCTATTTTTTTAATATATTAAATCCAGGTAATTTCATGTTGCTTTTTCTTGAATATTGGTACCCAATTTATTGGTAAGTTTATGTATTACATTTTCTTAAGAGGGATTGTCAGTCCCATAGAGCTAATGCATTAGTTTTGTTATAGGACTGACAGTCTCTCTTAATATTAACTAGTATCTGATTTGCGGTTTTTCTTATTCCTCGCGTGCTTAAAATGCTTAAGCATTTTTTTTTTTTTAAACTTTCAATTACATAATATGAAAAGGTAATGAAAGTATTTCGATGGCGAATATCCGAATGGATTTTTATGTTTTCTAAAACGTTTTTTTTTTTGTGGGGGGGGGGGGGGGGGAGTTGCTGATTATAAAAATTGGTTTTCAAACATTGATCCGTTCGTCCGTCTGTCTGAAACTACTCTATAGCTCGAACAAAAAAAAGTTAGGACTTTAAATTTGCAATTTCCTAGTACCTGTCAACATCATAATAATTTCCGAGATTGTCGCGTATGTTCAAAGGGAAGTTGCTATATAACTTCTTAGGTTTTAAAGTTATTGGAATTACCTTTAGGGTATATAAATACCTTTAAATGTATTGATTTATTGAGTGGTAATTAAAAGTTATGTAGTGTTACACATACCTAATTTTTATACAAACATATTAGAAATAAATGCATAATTTTTTTGAGTGTCCGTTTTTTATAATGTTATTGCTTTGCCATGCTTTGCCATGTTTCATGCTTTGCCATGTTAGCCCTTTTCCCCCAAGTATGGAGATCAACATAACATCGAAATGAAACAAATTTGAAACGAAATTGTTAGTTATTTAATTATATATATTTTTGAAGTTTTAAAATGTCAAAAGTGTACTGCAGGTGGCGACACTATTTTAAAACTTTATCAATTAATAATTAAATAACCAGATGTTATTTTTTTTTCTAAATTTTGCTTTAAATTTATGTTATGATGGTTCCCAAACCTTGTGAAAATGGGATAACATGGCAAAACAATTCTTTTACAAAACTTCTGATTTCAAAACTAATGCATTAGCTTTATAGGACTGACAGTCTCTCTTAATATTAACTAGTATCTGATTGGCGGTTTTTCTTATTCCTCGCGTGCTTAAAATGCTTAAGCATTTGTTTTTTTTTAAACTTTCAATTACATAATATGAAAAGGTAATGAAAGTATTTCGATGGCGAATATCCGAAATGGAATTTTTATGTTTTCTACACGTTATTTTTTTTTTTTTTTTTTGGGGGGGGGGGGTGCTGATTATAAAAATTGGTTTTCAAACATTGATCCGTTCGTCCGTCTGTCTGAAACTACTCTATAGCTCGAACAAAAAAAAGTTAGGACTTTAAATTTGCAATTTCCTAGTACCTGTCAACATCATAATAATTTCCGAGAATGTCGCGTATGTTCAAAGGGAAGTTGCTATATAACTTCTTAGGTTTTAAAGTTATTGGAATTACCTTTAGGGTATATAAATACCTTTAAATGTATTGATTTATTGAGTGGTAATTAAAAGTTATGTAGTGTTACACATACCTAATTTTTATACAAACATATTAGAAATAAATGCATAATTTTTTTGAGTGTCCGTTTTTTATAATGTTATTTCAAGCTCTAATTCTGATCAATAGCCATCAAATTACCAGACCATCACTAAATTTCGTAACTATATCATAATATACGTATTTAAAAACTGGAGCAGCATATTCAAGTTTGTTCCTACGACTCATCTACGATTATTTCAAAATACTTATGTAAAATAAACAGGAATTTAAGCCTCGAAAGTTTAAATTCTGGTTACCCCCTCATAATTTGGCGGTTAAGGTTACCATCTCTCTCGCCAAACGTCCCTGACATCCATGCTTCCTGTTCCCGCCAACCATCCACCTTTTGTTCTTTCTTGGTTCACTTGGCAAATGAAGGGCCTCGACCAACTTATTGAATATTACCACTAACCTGTAACCTCCATTGTGTTATCGTTGGCACATGATCACTTTGATGAGCAGGTATATGCCGTTATGGGTCACACGCCTGTTTCATGTATTTTTCACTCGATATTCGGTTAATCGAATTCGATTAATCGAGTAGGTCTGGTTTATCGGGTCGCAAGTAATAATTCAATTAATTCGGCTGGATTGATAAATGCATGGGGTCGACCCTTTAAGTTATTGGTAAGCTATCGCAGGCCTTGATAGTTGTCTGAAGTTTTAATTTTTGCAGAATATTGGGTTAAACGTTGCGTTGCATCTCATCTATATGCCAGTTAAGTTCAACATGTTAGTCAGCTTCGTGGGGTTGATGTAGGTTTTAAATACAAAAACAAAATTTTGTTGGTATTGCAAATCGTTTGAGTTATTATTCGTTCCTCCTCGAAGACCTTTCACACGCTCATGATGTTGGTTAATTCATTTTAAGAAATTTTGAGCTGAGAAAATAGTGCATAACGCTATTAGTCTAACAAAAATGACGAGTACCTCAAATAGCTATTCACATTTTTATGTAAAGATGCCCTAATGCTTGTATTTGGCACATCTATTGGTTCTTATACAACATATACTTTTATATACAAAAATAATGATGTAAGTATCGAAGGGAGAAAAACTTTAGGTTTCTTTTTCAATAATTACAAGCAAAGCTTCTTCATTAAATAACTTTCTGATTAAATGATATAAAGATTTCAATTTGTTAGACAACCGCAGTTTTACTAAACACGTAAATCGTCCTCAAAATACATTATACCTGGCGTTTTCCTTACAAAATCCCTCTTAATTTCCCTGGAATTTCGAATACTTCTTCCTGACCCATAACTATCTTCGAATCAGCACCCAAATTTCATAACCGTATCGCTTTATAATACTTAGTTCTCTCGGATATCATGAAATATTCATATATCCTAATAACTTTGAAGTCTGTTTGCTCCCATAAAAAAAAACTAAACTAAAAAATATTGTCCCCTCTTAAATGATCTTACTGAAGTCGCATTTTTCAGGGTCCTCTTGAACTGATAATTACACTTAATGAGGTAATAAGTTGTCCTGCGGACAGCTAACTGCGACCGTAGTCGCTGGAAGAAGAATGTCTCTTACTTTTCGGTGGTGCAGAATTGCAACAGTTAGTTTTCTCCACCTTTTTTTTTAGATCGTTAAGACTGTCAGGGTTTCTAATTACGAAGTTGTCTCCCCATTTTTAGACCCCGGGTTCATGAATTTTTCATGTGGCGCTGGGGGATTCTGTTAACAAGTGTCGGTTTTCGTGTTCTCCGGCTTTTGTCTCATCTTATGGAAGGGATTGCGTTGTGAAGCATAGTTTCTTGTCAATGTAATGAAATATGGGTTCTCTGGCCATATTACAAAAAAAAAACTCTTTTTTTAGAGAAATTATATACTAATTGGTTTTTTCCCATGTGAAATCGTGTTCGGTCAAGCGGGAAGATTGGCAGATCCATTTACTGGTGAGACAAGTCGATTATGCTATTGACAAACTGTCTCTGTTCAAATTTATTACTTATTTTTTATTGTATATTCTTAAAGTGACTTAGTAACTACAAAGTTTATGGTCTCAAATTAATTTTTTTGTTGTGTGTTAGCTATTTAAGGTTAATAATGTTATTGATTGAGCTTCATTTTGATATCCATTTTATGTTTCATTTAAATTCTTAAATTTTTTTTTTATGTCAGTTGTGTATGTATAGGGGAATTAAATACCAGCTTGATTTGAAGAAGCATACTTTGTAACAAGCAGAAAGCATGAATGGATTTTTTTAAAATGCCAAATTTGAATTTGGGTTTTCATTTAAATAAAATTATATATCGCTCAATAACCACATTGTTTTCGGGAGATTTTAAATTAATTAATTTTATGCACCTTTTTTGAAAAATTTATCTTGATACATTTTTTTTTTGTTTTTCAACATAAGTATTTTTGGCGTAATAAAGTCAGTAAAACAAATTTAAATACGACAGTAATACTTCTAAATAAAAAAAGAAGCCAAATTAAAGTAAAATTAATAAATTACTGGATTAAAATTTTATATCCGACTCATGATATAATTATCTAGTGTTTTATTATTATCATTGAAAAAAATATTTTAAATCAGCTCAGTGTGTGCATAAACTTAACGGGAGTCGGAAAAAATAGACTGCAAAAAAGCAAATGAATTCGAAGAGCGCGGTTCAAATTTCGAGGCCCCTCACCATAACCCATCAAGTTAGTAGCTCTTGTACGTTGCTATTGCTAACAAATCAAATTTTAAATGAGCTGATACATATAGTACTGCCATCTAGTGGCGAAAGTTTTCAATTTTCACAAAGAAAGAAGCTTATCTAAATGTGGTGCTGCCATCTAGTGGTATATGAAGTTATGATTCATGTGGTCATATTATTTTTAAGTTGTTTAAAAGATAATCCCTTTTATTTTTAGGTTCTCTATGGGTCTAATAGGCAAAAATGACAATTTGGAACTTTGTGATAGAGTAACTGCTTCTTCTTTTTGCAGGTAATTTTTTTGTGATATTGATGTTAGCAAGTTATTTAAGCATAATTAATACTACATAAATAGCCATGAATTACAAAAGCTGAACAATATTTAGAATATTTATCATGTTAAAAAATTATCAGGAGATGTTTAAAATATAATTATTTATTTACGTACTAATAAGTTTTTATTAGTATGTGTTAGTATTTGTACATTAAATTTTTTTTCTTCATATCTATAGAAGACGGCTTCCAGTACTAATGACTAGAAGCAGAATGGCTCCATCACTGGCGATTTCTACTAAGTTTGTTGAGCAAGGCCGTATCCTTTTTTTTTAATCATAAAAATGCACTTAATTTAATTTCTGTATCTGTGAGCAAGAATAAATATGATTGAATGAATTATCATTGAAAAATTAAAAAAAAATCTTTTAAAATTGATTGATCGATTCTGAGACTGATTGGGATAAGGTTGGGCCAAAATTGATGTGTTATTGTTTTTAATCTGCTAAATGTACTTTTTTTATGTGTTTCTGTCCTTGAGTTATTAAAAAACTTCAAATATGTGTCTGTTACTGTGGAAGCAAATCTACAAGCAAACTGAGAAGTAGAAATAAAAACAGTTTATTTTCTTTTCAGATGTAATTTCTTAATTGATTATCAATCATTTTAAACAAGAACAAATGTAGTATTTTTTATAGTGTAAATAAATTTGTTGATACTACATCATATGATTTAAATTGACTTATAAAGATTTCTGACACTAAGTTATGGAGAACACTTTTGGGTACATCTATGATATAATGGCCGGTATGTTCATTGGCGACTTTTGAGCATGAAAATTTAACGTAGGGTTGCTGTACCTATCGAGTTGTATAAAATATGAAGGGGAATGTTTACCACACTTGGGCATTTTCGTTGCTTGGCGGCGTAACGCAAATCATCAAATCGAGACTGGCCATTGTATCATAGCTGTTCCGGCTTTTTTTTTAATCGTTTTTCTTAACTTACAAAATAGATGTTCGCATCGGCCCCAATGTAGTTATGGATCCAGCTTTCTGTGTGACAAAAAATATGGAAGATTTTATAACGTGGGTTGATGGTTCGGCTATTAAGAAACATGTTGCAAGATACAATGAAGAGGTAATTTTTGTTATGTTTTGTTTTGCTTTGAATATGATGCAATGTGTTTTAAAGAAATAGTTTATTTCGTAATTTTGTTAGTAAAGATATCTTTATACTGAAAATTGCATCGGCGAATCTCCCTG
The DNA here is from genome assembly GCA_019343175.1 of Oedothorax gibbosus. NCBI lineage: Eukaryota > Metazoa > Arthropoda > Arachnida > Araneae > Linyphiidae > Oedothorax > Oedothorax gibbosus. Next base: position 31,621,661 of record CM033277.1, read on the forward strand.
AAACACACATAGGTAAATTTCACTTAAGCAGACATAATGTAATTACTATTGTCTTCATTAGTATGTAAAGTTAATTAATATATAGATTGAGTTTTATTGCAAATTTTTTAAATTATGTAATTAGGTTCATTCAGTTTACTTCTATCTTATTTAATATACAATTATTTTTTTATTTTCAGCTGGATGACTTTGATTTAATGTGAAAAAAAATACTTGTAATATTTCTGTAAATAAATTGTTTTATTAAATGTGTGTAAATTCTTTTAAAATTCTGTTAAATTTTTGTTTATAATACGTATAAGGGTGCTCAATTTCAAGAAACATCAAATGACTTATTTTGGGGAATGGTTGGTTTGATAGCGTTAATTTTAAAAACTAAATTTCTGTGAAAGTATTACTCTATAATTGAAGCTCTTTTTCACCAAGTATGAAAATCGTAATAACACTAAAATAAAACAAATATTTATGAAAAAATATCTATTCGGTATTTTGTCTTCAAATGTGTGTCTTTAGTGTCATTTCAGTTGTCTTATTGTGGTAAAAAATCGTTTTCATTCAATTGTGTCTGACATATCCCTCTTAATGAAATTTTTAATTTCTGAATCTCTTTTTGGATTTTTAGTAAGATAAGTTTGATTTCTATTTCACCTACCTTGATTGAAAGAACCTAATTTTTCTGCTTGTTGCCTGCTGTACACTAATTTTTGCTGTTTTTAATGGATAGGTATCCATTTTCTTTTATTTTTCCCAATACTTTTTATAATGCTCAAATGGATTGTATAATTGCATGTGTAGTTCTAGTGCGACGTTAGTTCAAGCCAAACCACACACTGATTCAGGTGTCAAAACCATTTTCAATAATAGTATTGGTAACTATATTATTTGGTTTAAAACTAGAAATGATTTTTGTGATGCGCTAAACCGTATATAGCTTATATCCTTATCATACTCGTAAAGAAGGATATTTCTTTCATGGAATTATTTTATCTCCTTGAAAGATAATAATAATTGCTTGCATTTCGTAGCAACTCTAAATTGCTAATAATCCTATTTTTAATTTTTGTAAGTGGCTTTTATTTTTTTATTCAAATTCATAAAAAAAAATAACATTAACATTGCAAATTTTTTTACTTGCACCATTTGTGGTGCTGCCATCTATCAGACAAACATTAATTCAAAAGATAGCCGTTACTTTTAAAGTATAACAATGGCTCTCGAGACATTATAGCTTAGTCAAAAAAAAGTATACATAAATACCTATGTAATAGATAAATAATGATGTTTTCTAATATTTATTATGGATCGTTAATATTTGTAGTGTTTTTGTGATATGGAGAATATTTTTTGATATGGTTAATATAGATAATTATTTTATCCCTTTGAATGTTAATAATTACTACCCTCATTTATTATCCACCTATAATTTCTAGTCTACTGATTTTTAATAATTCTCAGTTCATTCTTTTTTTTAATTCAAATTCATGAAATAGAAACATATTGGAGTTCTCTACTTGCAACCATTTGTGGTGCTGCCATCTATCGAACAATTATCATTTTACAAAATGAGACATTACTTTTAAAGTATAGCGAAGGCTCTTGAGATTTGATGCCTTATTAAAGAAAAAAAAAAAGTTATATGAACCCCTATGTAAGTATGTAATCAATTAATATTGATGTTCAAATGGGGTCCATTTGTTGTTCCCAAATCGCCACATGGGCCCACTTTGCCTCTTACGGAAGCCCCTATCAAAATATATTATATATAGGCCTACATATTTTGTTCAAATTGGGCCCAATATGATCCTAATTGGGCCCACTCGGTCTCTGAGTACCCTTAGATATTATAAAAGGGGCTCCAAATTTTGCTAAAAATCAACATATTTTACAGTCAAAATTTAGCTTCGCAACATTAAAATAGAAGAGTTTATAGTCTTTAAAAAGGGTAGAAAGTTGGAATTAAGTAATTACGAAAAAATATTTGTTTATATAAATTTTACTTGCTGTAAATGTCGTTGCAAATGTCACATTTCTTAAAACAAACTTTGAAGAAACTTATTTTTCAAAACAAAATACATTGCTTACCAAGGCCCTTCCAATTACTTCTTAAAACACTAATATAGAAATAGAAGTTTAATGCTTGAATTTTTGGATATTTTGCAGGGGGCACCGAATTTTCTGGTAGCCAGGCCTAAAATGTTAGTATAGGTCCCTTTTTAAAGGCACAATAAGTAATAGAGAACTCCTTCGAGAGAACGCATAGGCTGGTTGCGGCTATTGCAAATAAACTTATTGTACTTGAATGCTTAAAACCTATTTTTTAAACAATTGTATAGTAAAAATAAATATAATTTACAAGAAAATATGCACTATTATACATACCATCTTATGATCATGATTAAATTTATCCTAATTTCGAGGAGGGGTTCTTTAAAATTGTTTTGCTTTTAACCCTATGCAGAATGTCACAAGGCAAGAAAGTAGTATGTATGTGATCCTAATTGTACCTTAATCAAACTATTCGGATAAATCTTTACATTATTATTTTAAGCGCCGCCGGTCTTCCATGTCATAACCATGATGACACCTATAGTAAATAAACCTATAGTAAATTGTAAAGTTTTAAGTGGTGTAACTTATGTGTTTGGAATAATTATTATTTTTTGGAATAATTATTATCTATTATATTTGAATTTATGTGTTATCCTTTTTATAAAAACATATTAAAATAAGTTACAAGATTCTCAGAATTTTATTATTTCGTATCTTCCAAGTAATGTTTGTGAGTTGTATAGGATAATAAATTTATTAATGGATTTTAAAAGGCATTTGATAATTTGCATTAAGCAATGGAAGGGCTAAGGATGGGCTAAAGGTTATGGAAGTGGGTGACAGACAGACGGCCTGAACGATTCTAATACCTTCCACTTTTTACGTTATAAAAGTACTGTAGAAGCTAAAAAGCGAAAATTGGAAATTTAAAAACGTAGAGCATGACCTGGTAAAGACTGGGTCTCTGAACTATTTCTATCGAACATTTCTGATCATTTAAAACTCACGAATACTTTGCCCCTTAATGGAATAACATCGTTGAAGAAATGACGCTTCGCGTCGGTGATTCGAACTCCTGGAAGTTTAAAAACGTTTGAAAAATAATGTATAGCAATTTGTTTTTACGGAAATATAAGAATTTTGGGGATATTTTTCAATCAGAAAACAGTAAAGTTCAAATATCTTTATTTGTAATAGAGTAAAAAACAACTAACATGTGATACAATACATATTTTAAGCATCTATATTCTGTACAAGATGAATAAATACAAATGCATAAATGCGCACTAAAACGTTTACTATCATGCATGTTATTCTTTTAGAATTTTTGTTGTTGTTAAAACTTATTTTCTGATTGCACGTTTAATAATAAACATTTTTATCTATCTAATTTTATATTACATACTAAAATAATTCTGATTCAGAAACGAAAACTTATTTTATTGAAACAGAAAATCGATTTATTCTTAATAAACTATAATGAAAGTAATTAAAGTAAAAAAAGCGTTTCAGATTTTAATTGTTTTTCTATCAAGAGACAAGTTTTCTTAAATATCACAGATTTTTTCCTCACTTAAGGTTTATACTTTATAATAAATACAAAACTAAAAATAAATTATTTGAAAAATATTATGTTCCATTAAATTAAACTGTGGTATTTAAAAAAAAGATTTAAATTAATTAAAAACTACTTTGCGCTAATGCTTGGCAAGTTCGACAAAAGAACTAGATAATTACAATTCTTCGTATCTACACTTACAATAACGAATTTCCTATATACTTGACCTATTACAACAAGCATTTAGTTCCTATTGATATTAATAAAAACAAATCACAGCATTCTACATGGTTGAAATCCACAATTTCAAAAAAAAAATCCATGTTGTGGATTTGACCTATTTCACTATCACATCTAAAATGCATCTACATCTACAAATCAAAGGACAACAATAACCGGATTCTCAGCTTGGCGACCTTTGCTTTGTTTGGCGCTATCTGGTGGTGTCGAAGTTCAGCGCGTTGGCTGTGTCCTGGCGATAGCAGGGTGGGGGACCAATCAGCTTGACCCTTCTGGATTCTAGGGCATCGAAAATCTGTAGTAAAGAGTCACTGCAGTCCCATGGGTTGCCTGGAAAAAAATTTAAGGTTGTTACTTCAAGTTCGAATCAAATTTGCGTTGGGTGCCTACTCAGGTGTGGGTTTGTCATTTGACTGTGGTTTAAATTATGAAGCCCGTCGCCAATAACCCTCGTGTAGCTCTAGTGCAACGATAATTCAACTCGACTCAGGTCAGATAATCATCCTCATGTATATATGGAAACTAGGGGTGGGGCCGGGATAGCCTGGTCGGTAAGGCCTTGGACTAGCATCCCCAAGGTTGCGAGCTCGAGTCCCACTGCCTTCCGAAGACCCCCGTGTACGTTGATGGTGACTGGAGCGCGTTAAATTCGTCGTGGTCACAAAGTCCTCCAAGTTCCCATACCAAATCAATACCTCTGGAGGTGACAAGCCATTTCTGGGGATCCCCTATTTGGCCTCTGTCTCTAAAAAAAATTCGATGGATCCACTTATGTGTGTGTTGTGTCTGTCCTACTTGACGAAGGTTTATAAGCGGGTCTCTGACCAAGTACACAAACCTGAATATATATGTCTACCAACCAACCAACTAGGGGATCAGTGTTTTTTAAGCAGTAATTTAATTTCGACAAGCACTGCTTTTAGTCTAAGTATTTATTTCTAAATTTCGTGTCCTTCAACAACATTTGGCAAAATTTAGACAGTATTAGGGAATCTTTATTTTTTAATCTTGATAAAAGGGAAAACCCAGATCTTTTTACCTTTAAATTGCCGAAGAAAAATAAATTAGCAATGCTGTCATGAAGTCGGTTTTAAACCTAAAACAGTCCCTGGACAAATTATTAGACGCACATGCAAGATTTCATGTATCAATCAATCAATGATGAACAAAATACCTTTAGAATAAACTATTGAATAGTAAATAAACTTAAACTATTGAATAGTAAATACTATCTGCTATACTTAATACATATATTGACATCTTTTTTAATGATATGGCATTCTTTGGTATGTTTTCATCTTTACTAAAAAAAATACAGTGCGTCTAATAATTTGTCCAGGGACTGTAGTAGCGATACGAGTAATAAATACACTTATTTTTTTTCTAAAACGCTGTTTAGCTAACATTTATTTCTTAAAATGCTCTAGCAATTTTCCGTTTTAAAGGACTCTTAATTTTCCTCGGCGTTTTATAAAAGTAAATAAAACCCTTTTTGGAAAAATAAAAAATAAGTTATTTTACAATTTACTAAATTTCCAAAGTTCCTCTGTGAGTGGGACACTTTTTTTTTTCATTTCTGAAGGGCGTAATTGAAACGAGGCAATTCGGGTTCAGTTTGTGAATACACAAGTTTCAATAAGCGAATAGGTGGTAGTTGGTTATTGGACGAGCAAAATTCTTAATTATTATTTGCTCTTTCAAAAGAAGTTAACTATTTTCACAATTATCAAACAAAAAGGCAATTACATTGTTGTTTTCAATTTCAATTGATTGTTTAGCCTCTAGATGGGAAAGATCTGTAAACATTGCTTTTTAACCACTAGTTTTTAAAACCACTATTAGTTAACTTAGCAAACAACAAACTAGCATTCATCACTGTCAACGAAAATATAAAAGTGAATGGCATTACGTTAGTTAAAATCACTCATTAAATAAGATTAATAAGTATTTTTTATTTGTTTTGAATAATTGAATAGACTCCCAAACTGATATAAAGTATGAATAACTAAAATTTTAAAACTCTAATGCTAACTTTATTATTAAAATTTTTTAAGGATGTCTTCTGGAATAAAAACAATCAAAATCTTGTCCTAAATTTCTAATGACCTTATGTTTCTCAATTGTTTATTTGCGAGACACGCTTAGGGGTTATCAATACGACAAGATTGTTGTGAGTATAAAGTATGTGTGTGAATCGTATTATTCCTTTTTATCTGATTTTTGAATTAACGCGATTAACTTTCTCTCAACTTTCATTGATCTAACGGAGAAGGACTTTGATGTTGATTGATATTACATATAATCTGGCATTCAGACGTTGATTTATTAATCCTTTAGTTTTAAAGCTATGTTTTGTGCTTGGTTGTCACTTTTTTGGAAACTTATTAGTTTTATAAAGTTTAAAATTTCGCTATGGAACTTCTACACTCCAATTAATTTCTCTTAGGGTGTAAATCAGTCATTAAATAATTTTCTGCTTTGAGAAATCAGGTGATTGTCAATATTCACCGGTTTTCTCTCTTTTTCACTTTTAATCATACATTACTTTTTTACTAATATTTTATTTTAGGTTTGTATGATTAACCGCATTAAAAACTACAATAAGTACATGGAAACAAATGCACGGTTTAGGTTTAAGTTTACTGTAACTTTTGAATAAATGTTCTCTTTGGATTATTAAGACATTAAATTAATTGTTATTAGTTAACGTTAACTGTAACCAACACATATTTCGAAGTGTTTGCTTTTCCTAATTACACATATCTTAGTGTTTGCTTTTCCTAATTACACATATCTTAGTGTTTGCAACGAATTATTTATTAATATTATTTATTATTTTTATTAATATTAAGGGACAATTTTACAAATTTGTCATACCTCAAACACGAAATAATTTTATTTAAGAAGGAAGGTTTAAATTAATAAATACAAGCAATTAGTGAATGGTTTGAAATTAATGAATACAAAATATTTAATAATTATCAATTTTTTTTAAAATCATGAGAATTATTTCTTAGAACGTTTAGAGCCGTTATAACGTTAGAATGGTTATAATAATTTTATTTGTACATTTATTACCATTTTCATAGAAAAGTGTATTCGATACAACTAATTTAAAACATTGCTACAACTACCAATATTAAAACAAATTTTTTATATAACATCAAAAATTCTTACCGCCAACGTTGAATACTGTTAACCGGGTGTTGTGCGTAAACTGGTGTGCCTTGATGGTGGTGAGATCATTGTCCCTAACGTCTAGCTTGTCTAGATTCCTGAGGTTTTTCAATCCATATCTGAAGAACTGCAGCCGGTTGCCCTGAAGGTTGAGATTGACCATCCTTGCAAAAGAATGCCCTGTGATCGCATCGATGTTGGTCAAATCGTTTTGCGACAGGTCCAAATGTTGCAGATTCTTCATTCCCTTAAAGCAATCGAGGCTTAGGGAATCTATATTTGTGTTAGATAGCATAAGTCTTTTGAGGTCTTTGAGTGGTTTCAGGACTGGACATACATTTCTGAGGTAATTTCCGGAGAGATCAAGAGTTTCTATGGTGCTCAAGCTCTTGAACAGATCCTCATCTATATCCGTGATGTAGTTGTAGGATACGTTTAATTTTTGAAGTTTTTTCAAGGGATATATACCTTCTTCGATGTTTTCTAGTTTGTTGTAGGCCAGGTTGAGAGATCTTAGAGATGTTAAGTCGTCAAAACTAGCCGTTATATCGAATATATTGTTGTTTTCGAGATGGAGATTTTCTAAAGAGTTGAGACCTCTGAATTCTTCTTCGACAGATGTCAGTCTATTGCTGGAAGCGTAAAAAGAATCCAGTTTACTGATATGGTGCAAAGTTTTGTTTAGGGATGTCAGAAGATTGTTAGACAACGACAAGGACCTCAGAGTTCTCGGGAACGCATGTTTCTCGATGTTGGACAATCGATTATCTATCAAAACCAGGTTCCTCAGGTTGGGGTGATTGCCAATTGATTCATCACTGATCTTCATTATGAAGTTCCTGGCCAGACTAAGGCTTCTCAGTTCTGGTAATCGCTTGAGAGCTTCGGTCGGGAATTCCGTGATTCTATCTTCGGACAACACCAAGAGTGCCAGAGAATTTTGGCCATCGAACGCATCGTCGTGGATCCTTCTAATGTTGCTTCCGTTCAGCACCAGCTTCTTAGCGGCGATATTTCTAAACGCTTGGTGGGGTAGTTGGGACGTGTGGACATTCGTGATCTCGAGGGATGGCAAAGGACTCGGGAATCTGTACTCCAGGGCCCGCCGTACGATGTCCAGGTTCATCACGTCGTCGCACTTGACCATCTTCCTCGGAAACTCCGAACAGGTACAGGGATAGATCTGGTCAGCTGGCGGACACTCGAAGCCCGGCAGTGGAATAGCATTGATGCACGCCAGGGCGACACACAGAGCAAGAAACTTGGCGAAGCACTTCATATTTACCTTCTTCTGGCGAATAGATATTTCCCAAAATATTTGCCTTTATAGATCGATTTCCAAAGATAACGTCTCGGGTTAAAGTATGCCTTCTATAGAATTTTCTTCCCGTATATGGTCGTCCGGTTCTTTTGGTCTGCGGTACGTCGTATATTTGTCAATAAATCGTAGCTTGACGAACCTTGCCATAAGATCAGTTTCCGCCTTCTTTGTGTAGAGTTGCGAGAAAAGTTGAGATACGAGCCTCCAGCAGTCCTGGGTATTTATGTTCGATTCCAGCACGAGGTGTTCACGTGTACCGGGGGTGTGGAGTTGAGTTGTGACACGCCTATTCTTTTTCCCACCTATCAGGGGAGAGGAAGTTCGGGAGGACGAAAAAGATGATGAAGGGGATTGTCAAGAAGGAAAAAGAAGATGGAGAGTCTTAACAAAGTGAAATATGTTATGTAAAACGGGATAGTGTAATTAAATATGGATATTTTTCTTTATCTGATGCAATAGTATAATTGTGTTGCATAGATTAAATTATCTTAGATCATGTCTTAAAGCATCACGATATTTCATTTTGATGTAATTATAGCTTGTTCATTGAGCTATTTAAAAAAGGGCAATATAATTAAATGTATAATTTTTGTCTGATGCAACATGATAAATAAATTGCCTTGATTAAATTACCTTAGATAAGTCTTAAAGCATTACGATATTTTACTTTGATCGAACTTGTTTATTGAGGAAAATTCATTATTTTATAAAAAAAAACTAATAGAAAGGTAAAGCGGTAAAGTTACGAGGTATTTAAGTTGTTGAAAACGTCTTGTTATTAAGCAATATTAGTAAACACTTGTTTTACAAGTGGTGGTTTGCAATTTTTTTCTCACTACTTTGTATTGCAGTTTACTTTAACTAAATTACTACGACTTCTTATTTATTAAAAAAAATAAGCATGCTTTTGAAATAAGCATGAACAAAATAATGAAGTTATACGAATTAAGAAAATATTATAAATTTATAAAAAAGTAACGAATTTCAAACAATGATTTTGTAATTTGGTCAAACTACCCTTTTATTTTGCAACTTTTGTAGTTTCCCGCACAGTCAGCTGGTAATTGGACAATTTACAATAATTTAATCTACAAAAACAGTCTGTTGCATTTAGTACTGGTTTACTATAAATCTATTGAAGTCAACAATTTTAATATTAAGCTTATGGTCTAAGGCCAGCTCGAATGTTGCTCTAATCGTCTAACGGTGGTTCAACATAACAAGTCACTGTTCGTAAACCTTTCCCATCGTGATCAAGGGCAAGGGAGCCCAGTTAGTAAGGTGCTAGCCTTGCATGCGAAAGGTCTCAGGTTCGGGCCCGGGCATCGTCAAAATAACTGTTGACCCACAAATGGTTTGTGCAGCCAAAAAGTCCGACGAATAATACTCCGTGTAGAGGAAGTGCATGTTAAATATGCCCCAAGCCCCGATGCTCCGTGCGATATCGGTCCTAAAAGTTGCATTTAGTGCCTACTCAGGTGCCGGCTCGTCACTTGACTTTGTTCTAAATTATGCCGCCCCCTTAACCAATAGCCCTAATGCAACGATTATTTAACTCAACTCAACCTATCATGATCGACTTTGAATAGGACTGGTGCATGTTAAATCTGTCGTGGTTCAAAGTCCTCAAGCCGCGTAAGGTGTCACTGCAAGGTTACGTTGGTTTTCACAGCTCAGTTTCTTCCTCGTCACTTAACCAATATTCAAAACAGCAAGGCGCATTTTCCAATGGCTCGCGTGTATCTCTTGTGTGACGTCATTCCAACAACCAAGACCGCCTATAAACTTATTCATTCTGTCAATCAACTATTCAATTCCCCCATGTGCTCCGTTAATTTGTTTTTCCTGCTGTGTTACTTTCTCTCTTTCTTGTCTAGATAATGTCGCTCCTCGGTTGATCCTTACTTCCTGCATTATCTTATCTACTCACGGGTGCACCCGTGGTTTCTCCAATTCGTAGATGAGATAATGCATCCTTTCTCTACTCTCTCAGAGTAAATGCGTTTCACTTTCACTTTCGGAACAATCAATTCATTTGGACTTTTCCTTTTTATCAAGGACGGTGGCATTGACCTTGAAAGTGCGACCTTGAATTGCGAGTGAAAATTGAAGATTTTATATTTAATTCCAATCGGTAGAAAAACTTTTAGGGTTTCGTTGAATAGGGCAACTGTAGCGCTGCAGGGTAATTTTAGTTTTAACATAAGTTCCACTGAAGCTTATCCACTGAAGCCTAAGTTCCATATCCACTGAAGCCTATAAAGACTAAACTATAACTCAATACTATTATTTCATACTTGGCCCGAGCCTAAAACCCCATAGTAACTTTCTATTAGGTTAATTTTTTTACATAAGACAAGTTAGCAATGCCACTGATTTATAAAGCCATTGGTTTATAATAAATTTGTACAGGGCGGAGTTGTTACGAAGTAAAACTTGGGCCTGTAAGTTGTTTCATTTGGCAATACAGCAATCTTTCGAATCTCCAGCTTTTTATCAATGTGATTTTTCAAATCGGCAATGAATGATAATAAATTCAATAAAAAGGTTAGTTTTATAATTTAATATTTTTAGGTATTTCTAAAAATCCATATAAGATGAAAACTGATGTTTGAGAAGATTATTTTCGAAATAAGTTGATAAAAACAGAATAATCTATGTTTAAGTGTTCTTTAACAAATTGTAACAACTGTAATTTATATTTTTGTGTGCATTTCGTGCGTCCATTTGTACTGATCGTGGGATATATTTGAAATTTTTAGATAAACACGATTGTTAAATTAGGTGAAATTTAATGGGAAGTATAAATAAAAAGAATTATGTATATGCAAATAGCATTTCAATGTTATTACGAGTGCCAGGTAAACTTCGTTCCCCCCCTTCTTGGTTTAATTTAACAAAACGAGGAAAACAGGGTTTTGTAAAACAAGTTTTCCTTCTCAGTGACGATTGGAATCGGTATATGTAAAACAATCATGATTCTATGATTCATGATCCTTTAGAATTCTCTTCGTACACTTAGAATTCTTGTAAAGGCAATATAACCGTATTACAGTTAAATATTTTACGTTTCAGTTCACTATCAAAAGTTAATTATTATTGTGTGTTTACTAACTTTTAAAAAAAAGTAGCCATTTTGACGAAATAGTTTCTTGAGAAATGTTCCGAGTGATCTCTTCGTCCAATTAATAAAAAAACACATTGTAATTTATTTGTTTGGGGTTACAAATTTCATCAGAAGTAATTAGATACTTCTTTTATACTTTATTGTATACTATTAATGTAATTTTATTTTAACGTATTTAATAAGACATGATTAATATATACCTTAAGTATTAAAAAAAATATTATTTAATTTTTCTAATTACATGAAACACGGATTAACTAAATAGCCATTTAAATATAACAAAATTAAGCTAAAGTCTTGCTGCATTGTAAAATTTCAGAATTTTTTCGTAGGATTTGTATGGAAAACTTTAAAATTGGTTTTTTAGGACAAACATTTAAAAATACGCCTCATTACTCAATATTAAAATTCTTCAATACCAAGCATACACAGTGTTTCACTGCCCAAATTACAAAAGCCTTCACTGCGTAGCATACAAAGTGTTTCATTGCGTAGCATATAAAGTCTTTGTCTGCCCATCTTCTAACTTGTAAGTAGCTTCAACTACCAAACAAATAAAGTTCTTCACTGCCCAACTAAAAACTCCTGCACAACTGCACAGCTTAATGTACAAACTACTTTTGCGCTTAGCAACAAAGTATTTCATTGCTCAACAAACAAATTTCTTGGCTGCCCTACACACAAAATGCATCACTGCCCAATATAGAAAGCGCTTCACTGTCTCACATGAGGATAAAACAGTCTGTCATATTTTTGGTTCTAATTGACCGATTTTACTAAAAAAAACCACATTATTATGAATATATGAAATCAGAGGTCTATACTTCCTACTTTTTTCGTCTGTCTGTATAGTTTTCCGTCCGTGTGTCCACCCGTTCTTTGTAAGACGGTCTGTTTTAACTTCAGTTCTAACAGTCCGATTTTAAAAACTATTTTTTTTGTTAGGTATGACATCAGATGGTCAGATTATGGTTATTTTGGCTTGCTTATTATTTCCGTACTTTAAGAACTTCAGTGAGTTGTAGAAACTTGTAGAAAAGAAGCTATTCTACACTAACTATAATTTTTTAAAAACAATTTTTACGTTATAACTAGTAAAAGTAGTTTGGAAGTTAAATTTCAAATTTATGTGTGTTATCTATTAAATGTCCCAATAATTACAAATAAGAAGCACGCATTGTCGATGTCGTCGTATACAATTGATACTGATATCACATAAAATTGAGGATCTGATAATTATTGCTACAGACAAAATGCATCATTATCGAAACAACATCGAATATCTTTTAGAGATTACAGAAAACAGATAACGTTGTCTTTGTTATCTAATTATTCATGTTAGATGACAAATTTACGGAGTGAAGGTCGCATTACTTAGTTGAAACTCGTGATTTCATTGAAGATTTTTAAGTATCATCTGTATACTAAGAAGAAGATATAGATAAATTGATTTTATTTATTCGTTACGACTGTTTCAAACTTAAACACATAAATGTTTTTTTTAATGCTTTTCAATATCATTTTTATTGTGGTTCTAAAATATATGTACTGCTATTTGACGACCAAGTTACAAATTTTAACTTTACTTGTAAGCAATTTAAGAGGCTTTATTTTTTCGTGAATTTTTTTTATTTTATTGACAAAAAAAGGGTCGAAAATTATTTTCTGAAAATTTTGTATAAGAGTTTATCATATTCTGCAAAAGAATTTTTGGAAAATATTTTTTTTGGTTCAGTTAAATAAAAGGAAAGAAAAAAAATCTTTGAATTAGTTTATGGTTATTTTTTTATAAATATGAAAATAGAGAGTAATACATTCTAAAAAAATTATTTCATCTCTGAGACAACTTCATGATATAGTAATTTTGTTGTGAAATCGGGAAGCGAGACAGAAATCCCGTTTCACGAAACAAAACACATAGGGGCAAAATATCTAACGTTTTCAGAAAGTCTTCCAAAAAGCTCTGCATAAAATACAGTAGAACTATATTTATCCTAATCAATTACATAGAGTTCCCATTCGAAAGATAAAAAAACTCGGATAACTAAATTTTTTTCTCCAAAAATTGTTTATTTTAATTAATTATTGTGTGTATGTTGAAAATGCAAGTAAAATCATTCTTAAACAAGTAGCTTTGTAACAGAATCTGTCACTTAACGCGATTCCACACATCAGTTGTGTTACACACTCGCCAAACACAGCATTAATTCTATGTTAAACATTTATATGCTAAATTTGGCTAGTTTCATTTATTTTATTTCGAAAATTCAATGATTATTACTTATCGTTTGCAAAAATTAATTTATATTTCAAAGAATAAATAGGTAATATTCCCTCGCTTTTAAATAGAATGAAAATATTTCATATCAATATACAAAGAATCTCGTAGTGAAATATATTTGACGTCATTTCAAACTGATCGATGTCGCAAAAATAAATTTATTTTAATTTATTGCCGAAAAGAATTAAAGTTTCTCGAGCGTTGTAGAGCATTAAATTTTGCAGTTTGTTAAATAATTGAAGTACTTCGAATTCGAATTCTTTTATGAAAATTTCAATGTATTCTAATTTCGATGCGCTGAATTTTTTCACGTAGCATTTGTAGTTAGGGATATGAAAGTGGGTGACGGACAGACAGACAGACGGACTGAACGATTATAATATCTTCCACTTTTTACGTTATAAACGTAGTGTGGAAGCTAAAAATACCTTTTAAATAAATGAAACGGCATAAGCGTATGGACGGATGAACGAATGGAACAGAATGATGTTATTCGAGTTAAAATAGTATCGGATTCGAGTTAAAATAGTATCGGATTCGAGTTAAAGTAGTATAAAATAGTATTCGGATAATTTACTTTCTTCTGTACTATAATTAAACCCTCAAAATTGATTAGACGTCCTTTAATAAAGGTATTCGGTGTCTCCGGCACCATTTTTTACTTATTTTTTTACAACAACACTTATTTTTTACAACAATATCCAACGCGCCAAGGAGTTTAAGTCCGGGATTTTGTTTGGCACAAAAAGAGGCCTCTTTGTGCTCCTATAAGAGTCATAAAAAAGGGACTTTTGTGAAGGGCTTCCTAGGCCTCTCTATTGTGGGCGATCCCAAACAAGGTCTTTCAATTCGATTTTCACGTGATCGTCAGATGAGTGGATTTATGTAAAATGCAAAACCTTCACGTGATCCGAGCGTGGTCTTTCTTTGGCAGCTGCGAGGGGTCTCTAATTTCGAGTGTGTGAATTGATCGCTCTCTGTTTTTTTTGTAGGCTTGCTGGCTCGGTTCTTAAGTACCGAAAATTCCCAAGAAGAAAGTAATATTCCTTTAAATAAACTTAATTTTTTTGCAATGCTTAATGGCAGTAAAAACAAGGATTAAAGGCGAGAAGGGTTAATGGACCAATTATGAGTTATGGCGACTTATAATTTTTTTGTATTCTGAAATATCTGATATGGATAAAAAAAATAACCGATATTTGGAAGAAATATAAGACTGGGGTCTCAACACTGCTTACTAACTAAACTTATAAAAATCTCTTCATGACGTGACGTTAGCCGTCTTGTTCGGAGTGTTGGTTGTCCCAAAAGAAGAAATTGTAGAAACATGCTCGCTTATGGCCGTCTATACTTTTTGAGTTCCTAATAGGTTTCTTCTCCTTTGGAAAAGTGGAGACTCCAAACAGGACGGCTAGCTTGACATCTAAGTTGAGCAGACCAGATAAATATCCCATATTACATTTAAACTAGGTTATAACTGAATGGTTAAAAGGCTGGCGTTCGGTGCCAAAACCTGTGGGTTCGCTTCGTACCCTCCTTCTGATATGGAATGTCATAGCCGTTGTGAATAAGTTTTGAGCTGTAGATCTCTGTTTTATTAGTCTTCGTATGGCAGAAAATGAACCCTGTCGGTTCTAAATAAACGCACTTTTCTAGAAGTGTACTTGCCTCTTTCGTTACTAATTTAACCTCTTAAGAGCCGAGCAAAATCCTACACTTATATTCTTAAGCTAAACATACTTTTTATACAAATATATACTAAAATGTATGTTTTGAAAAGTAATTAAAAAAATTATGTTTAATAGTTACTGAAAAACACGCCTTAAACTCTAAAAATACACATTTTTTTGTGCTATAAATGCAAAAAAAGGCCGTGTCACTTATTTGTAGTTAACAGTTTATTTTAACATTGTTTTTAATGCAAAATGCCTTTAAAATTAACTACTAAAAGAACTTTTTGAAAAGTTTAAAGAAAGAGCTAGTTTAAAGTTATTTTTTAAGAACTCTAATATCGTATTGACCCTCGTTCAACTTCATTTTTTTACAGAAATAAATGACTGGTACCTGTAATCAAAGGCTGAAAACTGATTTTCGGATCTTCTTCTATCGGGTCAATTCCAGGTTTTCCAGGTCAATTTCGAAACTAATTAACATGTAAATTGTTTGTGGGGAGGTTTTAAAAAATGCCTTCGAATGGGGACCCCAGGTCGCAAGAGGTTAAGAAAAAGTGAAATGTTATTATCTTTGTCTTCAATTAAATTAAAAAGAACTGAAGTATGCCGTTCCAAAATTCTAATTATTCGCCAAGAATGCGAAAGGTCCCTGGTTCGGGTCCGGGCATCGCCAAAATAACTGCCGACCTATAAACGGCCCATGCAGCCAAAAATGTCCGACGAATAATACCCCGTGTAGAGGGAGTGCACGTTAAATATCCTTCAAAGTCCTAACGCTGCGTACGATGTCACGCTTAACGGTTGCATTGGGTGCCTACTCAGGTGTCGGCTCGTCACTTGACTGTGGTAACAGTAAAAACAGTTGACGGAAATTATGCTTCATAATCGAAATGAATGATAACAGATATACTGTTGAAAAAAAAAGCATTTACTAACTGCATACAACTTGTGGTCTTGTGATGTGCACTTAATATAATATTTTCTGGCACTCCATCACAAAAAACACTCTAATAATGGAAAATCATGTGCTAGAAATAAGTGCCATTTATAATAGGTTAACAAATGAATGAATTAATAAAAAAAGTCTTCTAAATAAAAATAAATGACAGTTTTCTTTTAAGATGTCGCACGTGAATAAAGCATGGTCATCATATGATGGAATCACATTAATAATTAATGACGTTCCTTCGTAGAAATGACGTACTACCAAGGCAAATTAGGCGTAAAAATTAAAGTTGCAAGTGCAACAAAACACATCAGTATAAGTTGGCAGCGGTATTTCCACACTGAGGAGTAGTTGGATATTGTAATAATGAGAGTGGATCGAATTTTTTATGGTTGCAGATGGTGTTTTTTAGCTTTAATTAATTAATACGAGAGATTTTATGTTATCTAAAAAGTTGGGGTATATACGCATAATGCTATACTTGGGTATTGCACAATCACTGTAATTACTTTCAACTACCTAATATGAAATATAAATTTATGAAAGTATTGCGATTGGGGCGAAAATCCGAAATGGAAATGTTGTGTTTTCTACCCGTTTTGAAGGGTACTGATTCTAAAAAAGTGGTTTTCGATCATTGGTCCTTCTGTCTGTATGAAACCACTCTACAGCTCAGACTAATAGAGCCAAGGACTTTAAAATTGGCACACGACATCCTAGTACCTGTCGGATGTCATAATAAGATTTTTTTAGAAAATTACGCATGCGCAGGGGTTGCCATGTAACTTTTTTTTGGTTTTAAAGTTATTGCTGAAAAACGAAAATAATGATACTGACTTAAAATTTAGTACCGTCAAAGCGGGTATCTTTGGTCCACTCGTCGGAAAAAGATTTGTTCTAAAATTTATCTGCTCAAAATCATCAGACTTTAAATTAGTTAGCATTTTTAGAAAGGTGGCAACATTGGCTTTAATTTAATATAAAACTTTTCTATTTTAGTTTTGGCAACACCAAAAAAGTGTGTTTTATTTCTGCAAGCGTTGAAGAACAAAAAACTACTTAAGTAAACTTTCATTTAGAATTGTTCAAAAATTATTGACAATTGAGCAAGTAAATACTCTATGCGATTCTTTAATCTATTGGGAATAATATCCTACCATTTATTTTATTCTATGTTGAATATTTCGAAAGCTGTATTTAATTGTTGGTCACCGGAAAGCTTTTGAACACGATTGCGGCTAACTTTGGCCATAGCTACAATGATTTCCTTATGCTATATTACACTTTAAATAATGAACGAAAAGCGAGATTCTTTTGAACTTAATTTTAAATAATACATTTTAATTTTATTCTTATGGATTTTCTATATTATTATGTCTTTTTAAAACTGTTTTTAAACGTAATATAGAACGACATTTAAAATTGCAAATGCTAGAAATGTAAACTTTTTAGAATTCTAAATTACTAATATGTTATTTTCTTTTCATTATAATATCGTTTGCGTTTTGATTATGAAAGTAATTATCATTAAATCTGTTTTCAAAAATACATTAGTTGATTTTCTTATTAGAACTGTAAATTAATTTTTAAAAATGTCAGCTGAAAGTCTTCTAATGTATGTAGTCTAGAATGTATTGCGGCTAAATCATTGGGCGATGCAGCATAAACTGAAACAAATAAGAATTTCTCTTGTATTTATCCTGAAATCACCTAATAAACTTTAAAAACTAATAATTCTAATGTTTAGTAGTTTTATTATTGCAATTTAAATCTATTACACAGCCCAAAAAGCAGTAAATGGTACGTTTGGTGAGTATTTCGTCCTTGTGGCTAAAGTTACCCTCCTGGACTCAAATCGTATCCTAATTTTTTAAACTAGTACCATTTTTTTTAAACTTAAAAAATTAACAAAAATGCCTGCAAATTATTCCTAAAAGTACAATACTTAAAATGCATAGTGATTTTAAAGTGTTTAAATCGGTTTTGTAGTTTAATTTATCTTCTTTTGTAAAAAAATAATGATTTTGGACCCGCACTGACGGTATATGAGTTTCCACTACTCTACGGACGTCATAATAAGGTTTTCGAGAAAATTGCGCATGCCCAAGGATTTAGAACTTTTAGGATTTAAGTTATTGAATTTACCTTATAAGGTATAGTTACTTTTAATATTTGTATTTTTTAAAGCGATAATTGAAAGTCATCTAGTGTTACACCTCACTAGTTTTTTAATGCAAATAATTAGAAACAGAGAGTATCAAACTTCTGTTAAAACGTAAGTATAAAATCAAATTTAAGACTCCTTTCTTTGCCAGAAATTTAAGATGCATACTAACTACTAACACAACTTAGCCAAAAAAATTTCAATCCTGATATCAAGGAAAAATTAAAATAAAATTATTTTTACATACAGCAAAAAATTCAAGTGTAATATAATTTTTACGAATTCTTAAGAACACCTAAAGACGAAAAACTGCAAGCTAGTTAGTAGATCCCATGATCTATAGTTTTCTAATTTTATATTTGTTTTTAATTATCTCAGAGGAAACTTGATATTATTAATATATTAGATGGAGAGTATGTCTTTTTGCTCGTCTTCTACTGCTTTATAACAATGTGTGACAACTTTATTTAAATATACCTTTATTAAATTTTCCTCAATTGCCAATTGTTTACTCCTTTTTACATTTCGATCAAGCCCTTTCGATATGTAAACAAGTAGGTTTGTTACAGAATATGTCACTTAAACCGCTTCCACACAACATTTTTGCTTAACAGGAAAAAAAACTATTTATACACCTCAGAAAGAAATTTACCAAACAGAGCCCTTAGCTAGTTGTAATTAAACATTTAAACGATAAAATTAATTATTTTCATTAATCTTCTTTCTCAGATTTAATAATTAGACTTTATCGTTTGCTTAATTTGTTTGAAGTTCGAAGAATAATAATGTAATCTTTTTTAATAAATATCTTTGTGTCGCCACAATTTATCATTTACATTTCTTTCGAAAATTCAGTTATTTATCGTTTGTTAAATTAATTTACAGTTCGAAAAATATATAATTAGTGCAATTGACGCTTTAAAAATAAAAGCGAAACTTTGCATATTTTTTATGCCAAGTTAGAATTCTCTATGCATCTTTCTTCATACATATATAATAAACCATCAAAAGAACTCTATTGTGATATTACAACAATCCAAACTGAATTATATCGCATAAATATTCTTTCAAAAGTTTTTATTTTTATTTTCAAAAAAGTACCTCGTACGTCTAACGAAATGGCAACAGTGAAAATATTGAATAAAAATGGAATTTGCATGTTATTTCAATGTAGATTAAATTTTTAGTTATTTAAATTTTAAATAAACTTCTAATTGAATTTTTTTAATGAAATTTGGAATGTAGCCTAATCTGATTTTTTGCTTCAAAATGACGTATCCCACTTGTCTGTGGGACTTGTGGTTCTTTCTGTGAAAGTGGGTGACAGACAGACGGACGGACTGAACGATTATAATACCTTCCACTTTTTACGTTATAAACGTAGTGTGGAAGCTAAAATTAAGAATTAAATTATTTCTATTTCGTGGACACATGACACGTCATTAATATTCTTTCGTTGATAATGATATTAATTTTTTTTTACATCATAGATAGTACAACAATTGCTTATTGTAGAAATTTTACTTAAGTCAGACTAACTTATCTGTATAATTATTAATTATATAAATAGCTTCATTAGGATTTGTTCACTTCGAGAGATATTTTCTGCAATAACGTTAAAAATTAAAACAGTTAACCCGCTAAGGTGCATGAATTTTTTGATCATAAAAACTTATCTATAAAACTATCATTCAATTAGAAGGGAAAAAACCTGCAAGCGAAAAAAATCTTAGTTTATATTTTTGTGTGTTTTTAAGTGCATGTTAAGCGATTCAGTCAAACTGGCACTTTTATTTGTAAATGAAACAGCGTATAAACTATATATCATTGTTCTAGAAGGCAGTGAATAATTCTTAGTAGGGCCGTCCTTAGCAGATGCAATAGTCTCTAAGCTAATATCATCTTTGGGCCCATGGCTCGCTCTAGCTTTTAAGCCACCTCATACAAAAGAAAAAAAATAGCCGCCCCTTTGCAAACATGCATTTTAAAATAAGGGTTATTTTATTAGTTTAAATAAAATAAATTTATTTTTAATTGTAATAGGAACTGAGATACAAAAGGAAATATTAAAGGCTAATTCTTAAAAATTCCTTTTACTTACTTTAATAATTACTTTTTTACTTTTTAAAATCACTTTTAAATATATATTTGTTTGAAAAATATGTTATTCTTTATTTATACAAAGAATATCTGTTCAGGAATTCGCTGGGGTTTCTGGAGGTTATAACTTTATTCAATGATTTTAGAAAATTTATCATTATAACGTTTTTAACAGAGAAATTAGACATCGCTATATGATATACACGTCTAAATGTCATCGTTTCAGGATCGTTACATATAGGTTCTTGACGCATTTATTTGGTTGCGCATATCTGATAGCTTATACTTATTTTTCAGCAGGTGCCAGCTCTTAATCTCACGTGTAATAGATGATATTTCAGCAGCTGACTTCAAATTTTTCATTCTAAGATAATTATTTTTGAATATATAATAAAAGGTTATTTTTTTGGGGTAAAATTTCTGGGGGAGGGTAAAAGAGGCTGCTGCCCTCTCAGCCCTAGCTACGTAAGCTACGCTCCTCATCGTGGAAGGCACCTTTTCACAACACGTAATGGTGGCTCTTCCTCTTATAGAGTCGATAGCTACTTTTTCAAGTGAATTAATTTAGTTATAGCATTTTGCAGAAAGTGGCGTATCGAACAAAAATAACTTTTCAAGATGAAAAAAATATTCGAAATTTAAAGATCCAGTGGTGGAAGTAAATCTAAAATTAACCTGCATAACAGTTTTGATACAGCAAACAGATTTGTTATTTTCTTCAATAAAATGCTATAGAAAAGGTAAACTTCAGATTCAGATGAAATCTTCTGAATATTGTCTTTTAAAAAAAAAAACTATGCGCCACTTTTTCAATACAGGTAAAAATGTAACTATTAAATTAGTTCAGCCATCTATCTCTCTAGTCCAACTAGAACAGTGGTTCCCAACCTTTTCTGGACTATCGCCCCTTTCATTAGGTTGACTAACACATATCGCCCCCTTTTAATTTTCATGTTTTGTCCAATTATAATTTGAGTTAAAGTGTAACTAATAAAGCAATTTTATCATTTTAAACACCTAACTACCATATATAAAAACAACCGAAGCAGCTTTATCCGGTCACTTAAATAAAATAGAAAGAAATAAAATGTTTATATTTAACAAATTTTTTTAAAGAACAAAAGTGAAATAATTACCTAAGATCTTTAAACTGGATTCTGTAAAATTTAAGAGAGCTGACAATAAAAATTAAATAAAAAATTGAATGTTGATTTTTTTTTGTCAAGTTCATGCGCAAGTCTTTGAGGCAAATGTCCAACTGATTTTTTTTTGTTTAGTAAGGAGCTGGATGATAATAGAACCAAATCCTTTTTCAACTGAATATGTTGACGGGAACGAGATGAGAAGTAGTTCGGCTTTTTACCACAGTAGTGGATAAGTGTAAATAAGTTTCACGCAGGCTAACTCATAACCTCTCTGCTTGAAAATGATTTTCGCCTCACAGTCATACTTCAGATCTACAAACTCCGTCTGCAAAGTGCTAAGAGTTATCAAGGTTATCCACAACCCACAGCTTCAAACGAGAATGGATCTACAATAGAATCAGGAATTTCTAACTTTGCCAAATCTTCAAATCTTGTAAGCATGTCAGTTTTTAACTTGTCAAGGTGATCAATACAAATTAGAATGGTTTTACTGTACTACGGTACAGTATATTTTAATTTCCTCCTTCGAATACTCATCGCCCCCCTATCGCCCCTAAACTATTTATTGCCCCCTTGATAGCACAAATCGCCCACTTGGGGGCGATCGCCCCCAGGTTGGGAACCACTGAACTAGAATAACGTTTTAAAATCTAGTCCAACAATTATCCAGAAGAAAAAAAATCGTAATGTATAAGGTAAAGGTTTTAATTTTCAATATTTATTACCAACTGTTATAAGGGGATCTTAAATGCTTCACATCCCCCAAATTATGGGATGTAAGTCGTGTCCTGGTTAATTTTTAAATAGGTTGGACAGGTTCTTAACACTTGAAAATAGCCACGTTGCATTTTTATTACAAAGGGCTTTCCAAAACAATAAAACTTGAAAGTTGTCGGAATAAATCCGTACTTCTTAAAATTTTGATGGTCCCAATCCAAGCCCTAACTTACCGGGTCCTTTTGGTAAATGGGTAAAAAAAATCATTTTCAAAAAATAATTATTATTATAATAATGATGATAATGATAATAATAATACTTCTTTTGCTAGGTTTTAAATTTTTTTTAACGTAGTAACAGTTGGTGTCGCCATCTACATGTATCAAAGAAACTTATTTTTGAGAATGACTTATTTTGATATTTTTATTTAATGCTGATAATACTTTGTTTATTGATTTTTAAAATTCTATATACATGTTTATGAGTATATTTTTAAAATTTATCCTGAATATTTTAAGGAAATAGTCCTTAATTTAATTTATAACAAAAATCGGCTTTGCATTTTTAACAGAGTCTACACCCACTAAAGAAACTTTCAAGGGTTTGTTTCACTTAGTTCAACTAACTGCGTAGAAGTTTTAGAAGAGAATCATTTCATACGTCTTATTGTATAGAACATTTATTCAAGAAAATTAAAAATATTACAGAGGCCAGATGCGAACGGAAGAAAATTCCTGTCGCCATCTGGTGATCAATTTTTAAAACAGTTTTTATTTACTCATATTTTACACTCCCGCCACAAATGCGACAGGTTTGTTGCATTTAAAATTCACTCTCACATTTACTGAACTTCTAAATTATAAAGTCTTTGTATTGACCTTTTTATTATTTCTCTATTTCCTAACTGAACCTTAGCCGATCTTAATTTGTTATCTCTTCCGATAAACAATTCTATAATACGACCTAATTTCCAATTACAACGATTTGGGTTGTCCTGGTGAACTAATACTACATCATTAATTTTAAATTCAGTTTTATTTTTTGGAGAATTTGTATACACTGCAGTTCTTAATTGCAAGGTGTATTCTTTATAAAATCTATTCCAAAAGTTTTCCAAAATTTTTTGCCTATGTTTCCATTTAGATAAAATTGTTGATCGGGAAGATTCAGTTTTACAATCACCTTTAGGTAACAATGTTAACCTAGAACCAATAAGGAAATGTGCAGGGGTTAAAGGATCAACAATATTTGGATCATCGTAAATGTACGTTATGGGACGAGAATTAATAACAGCTTCAATTTCAACTAAAACAGTATTCAATTGTTCAAAGTTTAAAAAGCTTTTACCCAAAATACGCTTTAAACATGCCTTTATAGAACGGATCAATCTTTCGAAAAATCCTCCATACCAAAGAGCTTTTGGTACGTTGAACTTCCATTCAAATCCTGTTTTTTCCACAAAATTCAAAAACACTTCATTTTTACAATTTTTATATAAACATTTTAATTCAATATTAGCTCTTACAAACGTTTTAGCGTTATCTGAATAAACTGTTTTACTTATACCTCTTCGAGCAAAAAAACGTTTTAAGGATAAAATAAAACATTCGGTGCTTAAATTTGATAGCAATTCTAGATGAACTGCTCGCGTTACACCACAGGTAAATATAGCGGCATAAGATTTTGAACCATCTTTCAAATAGAGTGGTCCAAAAAAATCAACCCCACATATTTCAAAGGGTTTTGCCTTTTCGACTCTGTCTGCAGGTAATGGACCTGTTATTTCTTGCCCTGCTCGTGCAATGAATCTTTTACACACACGACAATTATACAATATATTTTTAATAAAACGTCTAGCTTTTAAAATCCAAAACTTACTTCTAACTTCTATTATACAATCTAGTAAACCTGCGTGTAACAACCTCTCATGAGTTTTATAAACAATCAATTTTAAAAAATAATCATTACTTAGAATTATTGGCTTTATTTCGTCAACATCAAGGTTTGACTTAACTAATCTAGAATTTACTCTTAAAATACCCTTTTCATCAATGATAGGATTTAATTTAACAAGTTTTGAGTTATTGTCTAATTTTTCATTTTTCTTTATTTGGTGAATTTCTTTAGAGAAATTCTGAAATTGTGACATTTTTATCCAATAATTCATTGAATTTTCTAATTCATTTTTAGAAAGATAACCAAATAATTTTTCTTTTGACCTAGTAGTATTATTAATAAACCTTATTACATAAGCAGTAATTCTTACTAGTTTTCTTAATTTACTAAATTTTTCAATATCTAACAATAGTTCGGTTACCTCGTTATTTTCAGTAATAGAATTCACAATAATTTCTTCTTGATTTTCAATTTCACAACAACTATTTAACCTTACCTGGGAAGGCCAATTTTCTTTTGTTTCACACAACCATGTAGGTCCCTGAAAATAAACCTGATCAACAGCTAATTTATTAAGAGATAATCAACTGGTTATTTTATCGGCTGGATTTTCTACCCCGGAGCAGTGGCCGCGAAAATCTGGACTTATTAATTTCTGGATTTGGTTGACACGGTTTTGAACAAAGGTTTTCCAACGTCTTTCTTTGGATTTTATCCAGTTTAGAACAATCAAGGAGTCTGTCCACAAATATAATCCGGCACTAGGGAAATATTCAGCTACTGTAGGGCTTGCGCCCAAAAGATTTGCTAAGAGCTCCTTACGAGCTATGGATAACATTGGTTTTTTGTCTTTTTTGATTGGTACTAGTCTTCCCTTAGCGATAACAAACGAAGTCCATATGTTATCACCTTTTGAGAATCGAATATAAATTATTGCTCCATAAGCACGATTCGAACTGTCACAGAAGGCATGAAGTTCCAAATCATAGTCACAGCATTCCTGGTCCTGGAAGTACCATCTCGGAAGACGAATGTTCTTTAGTTCTTGCAGTTGTATGTACCATTTCTCCCATTTCTTCTGAATGTCAGGTGGAACTTTGTCATCCCAGTCCACACCAGAGATCCACAATTCTTGAAACAACAACTTTGATTCAATTGTGAATGCAGTCAACAAACCGAGTGGGTCGAACAGTCTCGATGCTGCTTGGATGATTGTTCTTTTTGTGGTTTTATTAGACTCGATAAATTGTATGATTTTTTCTGCCGAAAAATGAAAACAGTCAGTAGTTTTGTTCCATTGTAATCCGAGGACTTTTGTAGATCGAGTTGAATTTTCACATCCCATTTGCTGTTCTATTAGTTCACTGTTTGAATTCTATTTTACTAAATTCATCGAAGCTGACTTCATTATTTCTTTGGCCTCGTTACACACTTGTAAAGATTCTTCAACCGATCTTAAACCGGAAATAAAATCGTCGACATAACAGAATTTCTCTATAAGTGTTGTTGTGATTGGATAGATGTCCTTGTACTTTTTTAAATGATGCTTAATAGTCGCGGCTAACAAAAAGGGAGAAGAGTTGCATCCAAAAATCACTCGACACATTCTATAAACTTCTAATTCGGGACTGTACAAGTCCGAACCTTCTTTTATCCAAAAAAATCTTAACGAGTCTCTATCTGTTTCTGCCACAGAAATTTGTAGAAAACTTTGAGTTATATCCGCTGTGAATGCTATTTTATGCATTCTAAAATTTAATAAAACAGCTAGTAACTCGGGTATTAGGCTCGACACACGTGCCTGTGAACCGCATGTTTTTTTAAACCTTTATTAGGCTTTTTGGAGTAGATGAGTGGAAAAGTTCCGTGTATTTTATGTGTTGCTATTTGATATTTACATCACACACAGAATTAGTCTTTTATTGTAAATATTTTCAAAATTTCATTGTGTATGTCAAAGTGTTTTCAGTATTTTTCCCAAAAAGGTCAATAGAAATCTATTTATAAGAAAATTAATTCAAAATTTCACAGAAATTGAAACAATTATGTTCAATAATTTTAAAATTTCTTCACTAACAATTAGTTCTACATATTAAGTAAAACGATTAATTTTCAAAAATTGACCAATTATTTCAAAAGTATGCATGGAGAATTGTTTAGGCAGGAATATATTTTTATGCAGCTCTAGTGTGCCTGCTGTGGTTCTGCAGCAGACACAACTCAACTCTTACATTTTAATATTGTTAAAATCTATAAATTCTGTGATCTGTCTACAATTGTCCCTTTTCTTCCTTCAATGAGACCTGCAATATTTTAACCTGTTTTTAACTAAGAATTAAAGAACTAAATTTAAGTTTTAAACTATTTCTACCTCCCTGTGTTCTCATTGAAGCTAAAACACTACTTTACATGCTCGTCATCAACAAGAATTATATTCAAATTTACAAAATAACACTTAAAAATATATTAATATTAGAAACAGAGGGAACATAGTCATTGTGCACTTTTTTTAGAATCACCCATTAATTGAAAGTCCCTTTTTTCAGTTACAAACTTATTTATTTTGTTGATTCCATTTACGCAGTAATAGTATTGTAATTATACAATAGTTCTTGATGCAAGAAGTGCGTAAATTAAAACTTTACCGGAGTTTTTAGAATTTAATTTTTCGCATGAGCCGTTTGGATACATCTTTTTTTATAATCCAGTGCAAAGACTATTTTAAACATTGCATACAAGATTTTATTACTATTTTGCATACATCTTGTGATTTAGTTTACTTTGCTTTATCCACTTTCTCACGAAGGCAGAAACTAACCCCACTGAGAATAGAATTGCAATACGGCCATGCGTGGGTGGGGACGAGGGTAAAAAAAATGCACAAGGTCAAGAGGGAGTTGACCTTCGGCCGTTTCCGGTGGGTGAAACCTTTTTGGGAGTCGAAAAGTTGAAAATAACCCCACTAGAAATGCGATACTTTCAGGCTTGAGTGGCAATTCTCAGAAAAAAAACATTATAAAACAGCGTCAATAGGGGGTCAGACGTCAGAAAGGGTGGTAGTTGATTTAGCGGAAGTATTCTTTCTCCTAATCGCGGACAGTACAACCGTTTGAAATTCGTATATGTCCAGTCGCTTGCTTGCAGAGTCTTCTTCCTTTTGAAAAAAGGGTTCTTTTGTTAAAAAATATTTAGTTTTTATTTCTATTTTGAAATGAATTTTTCAAGTAATGAATCAGACAGTGAACAACAAATATGTGCTGCTGCACTTTGCGTGCTCAGCGCCGAATTGTCGTCTTTCTTTGATTTAAAAAAATATCCTACAAATTCTAGCTTACAAGTTAGAAATATTCGTGATGCGTATTCCAAATATTTTTCGACAATTGGGAAATTATCTTGGCAAAACAAGTTTTGTTAACTTATGTTTATGCAGTAGAAATAATGTCATGAGTGAAACAGTAATAACTTAAATGCCTATATATAATTTGTGTATCTATTTTTGTCATGAGTAACCTTCTATTATAAATATCTTTAAAATTACATTGTGTGTCAAAGCGTTTTCAAAACTAAAATACAAAAAATATTTTGCTGTGTATGTTTTGTTTTTTTTTAAATTTTGAAGTGATAAATTTTTCTTAAATACAAATTTGAGTTTATAATGTACTTTTTGTATCCGTGTATTGTACTTTAAATATCTTATAACATGAATAGCAAGTTGAAAATAATATTTTTCCTTTGCCAAAACATTAAGCAAAAAATTTTGCTACAAAATGTTTTCGTATTTTCCCGAAAACAGTTCAATAGAAATCTATTTAAAATGTATTCAAAATTTCCCAGAAAGTGAACCAATAATATTCAATAACTTTTAAATTTCTGCACTAATATTCTGTTCCAAATATGTTTATCTGCTAATTTTCAAAAATTGACCAATTATTTCAAAAGTGTGCATGAAGAATGAAATTCAAGTTTATAAATAACAATTAAAATATATATGTATTATTATTGGTAACAGAGGGAACATTGTAATTGTGTACTTTTTTTTTAGAATAGCCCATTAATTGAAAGTCCCTTTTTTCAGTTACAAACATATTTATTTTGTTGATTCCATTGAACCAGCAATAATATTGTAATTATACAAAAGTTCTTTGCATAATTACAATACAAATTGTTTGCAACAAGTGCGTACAGTAAAACTTTACCCGAGTTTTATGAATTTTATTTTATGCATTAGCCTTTGGATACATATTTTTTTATAAATCCGTGCAAAGAATATTTTGAACGTTGCATACAATATTTTATGTTGGTAAGTAATAATTAGGTAGGCTTAGTGGTAGTGTTCGCATTGCCACGCCACAGATCCGGGGATCGAATACCGGATTGGGCGGGGTCGATACATCCTTTCATCCCTTGAGTGGGTTGATGAAATGCGTACCAAGCATGCTTGGGAACTAAACACTGGAGATTTCGCGGGAGGATGACCAACTTACCAGAACATATGTCTAGCACCCCAGAGCCCTAGGTCACGAAAGCTGAAATGGGCACGGCAGGCCTTGGCCCCTAAATGGGCTGTTGCTCCGAGGAGTTTTGTTTAAATACTAAAGTTTAAGATAGTAATTTAAAGCAAGCGCGATATACTTCTTTTCTTACCAGATCAAAAAAGCTACTTTTTTACGACTTATGTGCTTAAAAATAACTTTTACACACTGTTTTTCAAACGCTTTATTTTAATCAAGATTATTGATTTAAAGAAATAATTTTGCACGGTTTATAAAAAAAAAGATTTTCTAAATTTTTAAATTAATAAAAGTTAACTTATATCAGAAACTATGCTTTTCCGTAGATTATATACATCATGTAAGAAAGAATTCATTTTCTCATACGCATACCACTCTGGGGTGTATACTTGGTCTGTCGCTGTACCAGTGGTTTTGGTTTTTTTTTAACTTTGCTGGACAGCTTTCTATATCTATTGAGTAGATATTATTTTTAATGTTTTTAATGAACATTCAAAAGAGAATTTTTTTTGCATTCGTTTCCACGAATCGTGGACCATATTCCGATCCATGTGTGTGAGGGTGTTTTGGGTTCCATATGGAACTCTCTTCCTCGTACAAGTCCAAAAACTCCATAGTTCTTTCTCTCGACCAAGCATGTGCATCCATATTGAAATGTAGATCACACTGAATATTTCGCCCACTTTCTTATGAGAGTAGAAACTAACCCCACTGGGAAATAGAATGCAATAAGGCCAGGCGTGGGTGGGGGGAGAAGGTAAAAAAACACAAGGTCAAGGGGATAGTTGACCTTTGGCCGTTTCCGGTGGGGTTGGGATCGGATAAGTTTGCTTCGGGCTTCTATATTTTTTTGTAAGTCGATCGCATGCTCATTGAAATTATCTTGTTAGTGAGAAAATGCCCATATATTTGGAACTATATAAGGGTCATTTGAAGGTTTTTTAAGGGGGGGAGTATCTATAAAATGAAATAATTTTCTATGCTAGTATTTACCAAAGCATCTATTGTTAATCTGAGTTTATTTAAACTATTTTAATATAATTTAGACCTAAAAAAACGCCGTCTATTAACTCAAAGGCCCACTGTCTTGTAATTACCCCAACCAACAACCCTACAATTCATTTTCGAAAGCGGAAAAAAAATCTTTTCTGCCACGAAAAGACCGTGTAGTACAGGTTTCCTTTGAAATTTACCGACTTCGAATGGACACCACGGTCCTGGACCGTCATATCCATTAAAAAGACCTCCATACCAAGGTCTTCACAGGTTCTGGGGTGTCAGACGTATACGTGTATACGCGGTCTTCGAATGGATACCACGGTCCTGAACCGGCATATCCACCAAAAAAGACCTCCATTCCACAGTCTTCACAGGTTCTGGGGTGTCAGACGTATACGTGTATACGCGGTCTATGATGGCGAACCTGCGGTTCACTAGCACGTGTGACAGGGGCTTAATTCGGGACTGTACAAGTCCGAACCTTCTTTTATCCAAAAAAATCTTAACGAGTCTCTATCTGTTTCCGCCACAGAAATTTGTAGAAAACTTTGAGTTATATCCGCTGTGAATGCTATTTTATGCATTCTAAAATTTAATAAAACAGCTAGTAACTCGGGTATTAAGCTCGGCCCCCGATAAAGCACCTCATTCAAAGATAAACAATTAGCAGCCTTGCTACCACAGTCATATACGACTCGTAATTTAGTAGTTTCTCTTTCTTCTTTAA
The DNA here is from genome assembly GCA_019343175.1 of Oedothorax gibbosus. Classification (NCBI taxonomy): domain Eukaryota; kingdom Metazoa; phylum Arthropoda; class Arachnida; order Araneae; family Linyphiidae; genus Oedothorax; species Oedothorax gibbosus. The sequence goes on from CM033277.1 coordinate 31,652,292, forward strand.
TTACAGCTCTGTGAGGCATATAATAAATTTTAGTATCTGGGTCAAGCTTATTTTGCTTCGGAATTTTTTCTATTATTTTATTTTCGAGTTGTTCATGTATTACTTTTTTATAGTTCTCAAAAAAGTTAGTGTCTGACCTAAATTTTTTAAGTAAATTTAAAAATCTTCTTTTTGCAATTTCGTAATTATCAGCTAATTCTTTAGAGTTATTTTTATAAGGCAAATTAATTTCATACCTTTGACCATCATATATAATTGTGTCTTCAAAAAATTCTAATACTTTTTTCTCATCAGATAATTCTTCATCGGCAAATTCTTTATAATATCCAAACGATTCAATATCCCAAAAATATTTTATTATCTTGTTTAACGATTCTCCGTTTTCCTTTTCTGAGTTTCGAATTAGCACTTCATTATTTATTCCTAAACATTTTGAACCACTGAATTTTGCCTCATTAGTGTTCACGGCTGTATTGCAAACGTAAGCGTTTATATTGTCTGATGAAGTCTGGTTTGCATCCAAAAGACCTTGAAGTGTCCATCCCAAGTGAGATTTCATGGCAATGAGATTCTTGTTTAGTCTTCGAACATTTCTCTCGTCGCAAATGTTCCAGTAATCACATATTCCTATCAATAAAGTTATATCTTCAGGCTTGTAACAGAGTTCGTGAGAAAACGTGGTTGTGTATAGTTCTATTCCTTGTTGATTTAACTGACCAGCTAATTCTTCACTTGGTAATGAAACTAATCCGTTTGTTATGACCGGAGTTTCCCACGCCTTAATATCAATATATTTTTCTGGATCATTAATGTTTCGTAATCTGAAGGCAACTAAATTACTCTTTAAATTTTTACTTTCTTTCGAACCAAAGGTATTTATTGCTAATGAAGATGATTTTAAGTGAGATAAATTTAACTTTTGTGAGAGATCATTCTTTATAAAATTAAGCATACTTCCTTGATCGAAAAGAATTTTTGCGATACATTTTTCTCCATTTGATGCTTCTACTATCGAATATAAACACTGTAACTGAATATTATTTGTTCTGGTACATGAAGGATTTACTAACACTTCTCTGGTGTCTTGATTAGAATTAGACGTAGTTGTATTGTTTTCTTCTATCGCGGTTGATGGGTTGTTGATTCTTAATTCTTTTTCGCACACAGAGATGGCATGAGGGAGTGTTCTTGGGTTTACACATTTCTTACAAGCAAACCTTTTATTTTCACAAGAAGCTGATAAATGTCCCTTACAGAAACATATTAGGCAACGTCCAGAGTTCTTTAAAATTTCTCGTTTCTTCTTAACATTTAAAGGACATTTATATTTTGAATGTGGAGGATCATTTTGATTTTGGCAAAAAATACACTTACTGTTATTTTCTGTTGTTGTCAGCGCATAAGATGTTGGTCTCACATTGTTTTTATTTTTATAGTTGAAGAACTCATTCTTTTGTTGATTTTGTGAAAATCTTCTATCGTTGTTATTGTTAGAGCTCATGATTAATCCAGCGGCCTCACGACACATAACTTCTTTTCGTAAAAAATCGAGTAGCTCATTGATATAAAATTCATTTTCAGACCTTCTTATTCGATTAAACTCAAAGTTGAGCTCTTCGGGAATTTTTTGAAGTATCATGGGACATAATAAATTTCCGTACGATCCAGCTGTAACTTTTAGGGAATCCAAACTTCGAATTTGAATTTCACATTGGTCAAAAAGGCGTCGTAATCCTTTTATATTTGTTATGTTTTTTACAGGTTCCAAAGTTAACAGTTTTTGCACATGAGCACTGATAATTAAATCGGATCGACCGTACCTGTTCTTTAAAATTTCTATAGCACTGTCGTAGTTTGCTTCACTCATCGTAAATCCGGATATGGAGTTTAAAGCACTGGATTCCAATAGCGTACGCAGATATGCAAATTTTTCGATTTTTGTTAATCCATTGTTTTCATGTATGTTGTTTTCATATTGACACCAAAAGTCACACCACTTATGCAATTCACCGTTGAATTTTGCAAGTTGCAGACTTGGCAATTTTATCATTTTTGTATCCGGTTCAAATGGTGCTATATTGTTGGAAGTTTGTAGTTGAATGTAGGAACTGCGGATTGTCCTGCGATGTGTTTCAAGATCCGTGTTAATTTTCTTTTTCTTGCCATTATTTTGTCTTTATACTCTTCTGCATGGATAACTTCATTCTCGATTTCTTCAGCTGAAACTTTTATTTCTATTTCAGAATCTAATTTTGTCAAATCTTCATATTTCATCATTAACTGTTCTAATAGGTCTTCCAATGTTTCAGCTTTTTCCTTTGTTTCGATATTTTCTTGCAGCAGAGTGTCATCAATTTTTGTTATTAATTTTGTAACGGCAGTTCTAAGAGTGGTTCTCTTCTTTTTACAACTTTCTAAATCCATTTTTCAATTTTTAGAAGATCAATAGTAGTGTAAATTTGTAAGAAAGTTTCAAAGTTCATTCACCGTTCAATTTTATTTTTGGAACGGGCATTTCACGAAGAAAGTTCAAAGTTCATTTTTTCAAAATTTTAATTTTTTCTTTTCTTCAATTTTTAAAGATTTTAGTAAAGAGTTCGGTCATCGTTCAAAGATCCCGAAGGATCCCGGGTTAATTCGGCACCATAAAGAAACTTTCAAGGGTTTGTTTCACTTAGTTCAACTAACTGCGTAGAAGTTTTAGAAGAGAATCATTTCATACGTCTTATTGTATAGAACATTTATTCAAGAAAATTAAAAATATTACAGAGGCCAGATGCGAACGGAAGAAAATTCCTGTCGCCATCTGGTGATCAATTTTTAAAACAGTTTTTATTTACTCATATTTTACACCCACCCCAATCCACTTTGCCTGCAAAGTATAAAAAGAAAAAAAAAAGTGTAAGAATAACGTTTTAAAATATGAGTTTTTTGTGTGAACATTTTAACGTTATTTCATTATATTCAACACGTAACTTTCCTCTTTTCTAAAAATCCGGAATTCAAGCAGAAAAAAATTCAGCTTTCAATTAACCTATTTTTGTTAACTATTTTTTCATAAGTAGATAAAGCAGCTTGCATTTATGTGTAAATAACTGCACTTTGAATTTGAACTGTTGGTATACAGGTAGTTCCAGGTTTCAATTGTTACTCCATTTATGATGTTATTCTTAAAATATATGCCTTCGATTTGCAGGACGAATTAAAACGAGGCTCTTTAAATTACAGAAATATTTTAATTACAGATATTGACCCAGCTTAACCAGATGAGATGATTAATTTGAGAAATTCAAAAACGGAACAGATTCCAATGCTTATTCTCTGATTTTAACTGTAGCATGAGAAGGAATTAAAAAAAAACGTGACTTAAAGCGTTTTTTATAAAGTTGTATCGCACAGCTGTTACACATTCAAGAAAGAGATTCAAGTGTCTTCGAGAAAAATATGAGATTGATAAGAATACAATTCCTTTGTTTCACTACTATTAAATCGCTAAATGTAAGAAGGAATCAAGTCGGCTGAATAATTTCCTTACACGGATTTTCTTCCACTAAAATCTTGAAAGAAAGTATCGAAGCGGAAAATTGTCATATGAACTTGAGCACTTTTTATTTTAGATAGTTAATTGTTTACGAGAAAAATGTATTCGATGTATAGATAGGTTATATGGGTCATTCTTAATTTTGTTTTTTACAATTTCTCAATTGTTCTAAACTAAATGAAAGTTTAAGTTGAGATATTTGTTATTGCTGCCTGATAAAACCAAACAATATCTGCAAAAAAAACAAGAAGTTCATAAAGAACTAAAATAGCCTACTTTCCTGTTACTTAAATACTTACTGAAGTTCTAATCGGGAAAAAAAACTAGGTTCCTAAAGTAAACATCATCAACAGCCGTTTCTACACTAGATTTATACACATTAGAAAAAAAATCGAAACACAGCACCCAGCTATAATTTAAACTTCTAAAAGCCAAAATCAACTATTTTCCTTAATATTCTTTCGTAAATTAATTAAATATTATTTATCATCTGCTCGTGATTTATTTGTAGTTCGAAGAATAATTAAATATTTATTGATAACAAAAGTAATGAACTTACTCCGAACTGCATTAAAAAATAAGAAACGTAAATTAAAACTAAGCATAATTGCATGCAAAAGTATGCCTTGCCGTTTTCTTGGTAGATAATTAATGAATAATCAAAGAATCAAATTGTGCTACATTTTATGACGTCATTCCAAACTGATTCGTGAAAATATTATTTTGCTTCAAATATGTTTAAATAAATAAAGTTTCTCATGCCATTGTTGATTTGGCAACAGTGATTTAAATGACTCAAAATTGAATTTCAAAGCTAATTCAATGGGAAATTCGCCGAAAGATAGTAGATTTATGTCCGTCCGGACGTACAGAAACAAACGTACAGACGGACAAAAAGTATGAAAGTTGGGTATCTGAGGTCATAGCTTTCTAACAAAAAAAGAATTTTTAAGATCCGATGGATAGAACCGATTTTGGAAGGGGGGTACGGACAGACAGACAGACAGACAGACATACGAACAGACAGACAGATGGACATCAACCGCATTTCAATACCTACAGTGCTTTAAATGACTCAAAATTGAATTTCAATGCTAATTCAATGGGAAATTCGCCGACAGATAGTAGATTTATGTCCGTCCGGACGTACAGACAGACGGACAAAAAGTATGAAAGTTGGGTATCTGAGGTCATAGCTTTCTAACAAAAAAAGAATTTTTAAGATCCGATGGATAGAACCGATTTTGGAAGGGGGGGGGTACGGACAGACAGACAGACAGACAGACAGACGGACATCGACCGCATGTCAATACCTACTTTTTCATTTTTTTTAATTCTTTCGAATTAAAAAAAGAAAAGTAGGCTAAAAATTTTTGGTACCTTATATTTTATGCAAGGAAAAGGTGAAAAATGTCTCCTTGTTAAATATTCCTTAAATATTTGATTTCAAAAATCTAAATTTTGTGTTTATGTTTATAACTTAGCAAGTATAATAATTGTCCTCAATTTTCAATGATATATTATTCAAATATATACAATTTGTAATTAATCAAGCTATGAAGTGTGTGCGTGCGTGTATGAAAAAATTTTGCTCTTGCATTTCAATTTGGATGGCAATAAATAACTGCTTGCGTGCGAAACGTACAGATCTATTGTTCCACTAATATTGGTTTATTGCATTTATTGTGACAAATAGTTTTAAATGTGTGCATCAAATATTCAGAATTCTAAGTAATAATTTTAAGAAATCATATTTTAATTTTATTGCTCTATTGGGGAACTTTTTGGAGTACATATTTTAATAATTAGTGTAATATATTTTTTATAGAAATGACCTGTAAAACTCTCTTTTATTAGTGCTATTTCCTATTTGCTTTGTTAATTTTATTGTTTAAAAACAAGTTTTTAATTGGCTTGTTTCATATGACGTAGATCATTCCTGGATTTCATTGGTATTTACGGCAATTGGCTTTATGACACGGTTAGCTCCACTATTGATTAAGGGGATACGGTACCCAAAACATTATTCCTAGAAATAATAACATAAACTTGTAAATTACAGTGGTTTTATATAATGTTCACTCTAAATAAACATTTTCTAGCAATAAAAACAAATATTTACAAGTAGTTTTTCATTTTTTTTTAAAAGTTAAAATTTTGAACTTTTTTAAAACGCTACTCTTTAAATTTTGAGAATAACTCCACCAAATTTTTATAGTTTGTTTTTAGAAATAATTGTTTAAGACCTGTGCATGGATTTTAAAATGTGAGCTACAGTTAAAAAGTACCATGCATTTATACTGAAAATCTCAAAAAATTACAAAAAAAAATTACAAATTATTGAATTCAAGATTTTTTTAAAAAAAACTACTATGCATAGTAGACCTTATTCCATGCACAATTTTATGCACCATTTTTATAAGAACACAGGTTAAAAATTTCAAAATTCTAACGTAATTAGCAAAAAATCCTTAGGGATTTATTAAACACAAGAATTGAAAAAACGCGAAACAGAGAAAACAGGTTGAAAGCAGACGAAATACAAACTTCAAGGGATGACTCCAGAAAATATTTAAAAACTTTTTTTCTACAGCAGAAGATATCATTATGAAACTTTCAGTAAATGTTCAGAAAAATATTGTGAATAATACGAAGTAAAAACTGAAAAATCGACATTTTGACCAATTTTTGGGTACCGTATCCCCTTAAGCAATGGATACCTTATTTTCATCCCTCTGGAACTGTTGCCACTCAAGGCCTGAAACATATCCATTAAAATACAGTTTTATTTTAAAATTGTAAAATAGAAATTGTTCGTAAATTTTGTCCCATTCCGTAAACTGTTTCTGAGTATTTTTTTAAAGGAAATATTATTCCAAAGAAAGACGACAGTAAAGGAATTCGTTTGAAATGCACGTGCGTTGAACAAACAGAATTAAGTTGAGTATCAAGTGCGGCGTGTTTCTTTATGCATTTAGATGAAATCTGTCAATATGTATCCATGATGAATTTACTAGCCCAATGGCGTTTAAAAATATAATGCATGAATGTGTTTTGAAACCTAAAAAAATTATTAAATCTTGTATAATTAATGTAATATTTTTTTGAAATTTTTAATACATATTTGATTTGTTAAGAATTGATTTTATATAAAAAAAATCTAATACTAAATCAATTTATTAATATAAAAATAAAAATTAACTAGAATAAAAAATGGAGTAAAATTAATTGTGCAAAAAAGTTTTTCTTTTCAATTGCAAATTCATGGGTTTATAACAAGCTTAGGGATACAGACGCAATCCGTGTAGTGAGTGGTATTTTTTCTAGTCACATACATATTTTTAAAAATGTATGCATTTTGAAATTTCATTTAATTTCAAAATTTAAAGTATTGGGAAGTCTGAAAATAATTTACTATAGAAACTTAGTAAAAAATAAATATATTTCTTATAACTAAATATTGAGTTAAGAATTTAAAACTAATGAAGAGAAAATAAGTTTAAAGATTGAGTTGAGTCTTTTACAGATTTAGTCGATCCGTTTACAGTAAAGTCAATTTTTTTAAAGAAGGATGGTCAGACCTGATGCATATGATCGAAACTGGGAAGATTTTTTAACAACCTTCTTCCCCTTGATAAGATTTGGCTCGACCTCTTCTCCCTCCCCTAATCTCACACGAGATTTTTCATAATTCTTACGTTTACTATAAATGCTTTGAAATAATTACAGAAACACAATTTGCTTCATTATTTTTATTTTATTCAAGATACTAGTTTTAAGTCAAGAAACATATTTTATTTGAATTTAACCCAATTTTTTTCACGTGTTTAAACTTTTTTTCTGTAAAAAATTTCGTGGTATTTGACGAGACCACCTCCCCCCCCCCCCCCCTACACGTTGATGAGATTGGGTGAGATATGGTTCTATCCCCCCCCCCCCCCCTGAACACCACGTAATTTATGCACGTGAAACCATGTGTTGCTTTACTATGCAATTACTTTTTCACCAGGAACTAATATAGTAATAAACATAAATAAAGCGAATTTCAGAGAAAATATCATCCGGTTACGTAAATATCAATTGATAAAATCATTATCCGTCATTTCAAAACTTATAAAAAAATATATATTGTAAAAAAATAATAATTAAAATAACAGATGATATTTTTATTCAAATTTGTTTTTTTTAATTAGTATATTATCGTTTTTAGTGACAAAACAGCAAAGTAATTCTTTAACAGTCTTCAGGATTTCAAAACTATAAGATCTATGGAATTATTATCTACATTTGATTCATTCCCTCTTCCCTCCGGATGGCTAAAAAATGCAACCCCCCCTCCCTTTTTTTTATCCACTCTGTAACCGCATTTTAACCTTTCACAAAAACAAAAGATCATGCGGTTTCGGTGTCTCAATTGTAATATCGAACCAATTATGAAATATTGTTCCGCCTCTAAGACAAAGAGTGAAGAAGGATATATCACATATTCTCTCGAAACAGATTGCTATCGGACACTGATTGTTCTTGAACCTGTAATAAGAAACTCTTACTCAATCAGTTATGTAGTTCAGTTTAAAGAAGCTTCGCGATATCTTCACTTCTTTCGTACTGGATTAAGGATTATGAAATCGCACACTGATAGTTAGTTACATTTCCTCAAAGTAATACCGATATTCAAAAAAGAAATTAGAGTAGCAAACGGTTTACTATTCCAATTTACTAATGCAATCGGTTATGTATTTCAATTTTTAGAAGCTTTGATATCTTCTTTTACTTCTTCTGTATTGGATCAAGGATTATGAATAGGTTCTATAGGTTATATTTATTGGAATAATAGTTCCAATAACATATTAAAAATTATTATCTAAAAATTGTTCGTTTGAAGGAAAATTCATAAAAAATGAATAGGCTTCCTTGGTTTAAAATTCATTTAATCATCAGAATGAAAATTTCGCTTAATCAGTAGAAAAATGCAAATTATTACTATGAACCTCAGTATCTACACAAACTTCCAGCAATAATGTAGCAAGAATTATTTTTAGTTAGCTACAGAACAGCGCAATAAATGAGTCACATGGAAATATGGAGTCTACATTTCAAACAATGAGTTTGGCTAAAATAATCAGTCCTTTTGTTTACGTATTATTAGTATTTTCATCGAAATTCATTTCAATTGTTCCTGTTTTATCTAACAGATATCGCGCGCGCGCGATACAGTACTATCAAAGTACTTTGTAATACAGTAGAGCCAGTAGATAAAAAGTAATGATATTGTTCACAAATTTTAATTGTTTCCCTCTGAAACGCATTCGTATTTTTGCTTTAGTTGTCTATTATATATGAAAATTATTTCTGTGTAAAAGTTCTGTTGATTTTAAAATATTAACTGTAAAACAAATAATACTAAATATTGCTGTAACGATTTACTTAAATGATACATAAACTTCACATTAATGTTTTTACCCCGAATCAACTCTCATACATTCTTTCTCAAAAAAAAAAAAGTTATCTTAACTTTAAAAATAAATTCAAAATTAGTTTCGAGCATAGAGCAACTCCTGGTAATCATGTGCTAATTAAGCTACTTGCTAACTTTTTTTAGTATTCCAATTTTGAATTTCCGAAAACAATGTTTGTGATATACGCCCCAACAATCTATATATATAAAATGCAAAGTCCTGACTGACTCACTCCGGGGCCGCCGCGAAGAAGAGAGATGAAAAAAAAAAAACAGAAGACAGGGCCTGGCTCTTTTCGAAATCCGCCATTGACGAGAGACATTAAACGACCGACCCCCTGAATTCGCGCGGGGAAGAAGCAAAGGGAATATAAAAAAAAGGCTTTTTTTGTATCGTTGATATTGCTATTTTAAGAGCAGTCGAAGATAAAATAAGAACCTATTCAAAACTAAATCAATATTAACTTTTTTTTACATAAAAAATATTTAAATCTTGTGCATTATGAAAGAATATTTGAAGAGCTCAAGTGCAAAACAAGTTAAATCACTTTTTGGAAAAAATTGAGTTGGTTAGCTTTTCATACAGGTATTGTAAGAAGGGATCCACCAACATTTTGATTTGCACAAAAAAAGTGACTTTTGACAAAAAGTGAAAACTTTTTTGTGCAAATCAAAATGTTGGTGGATCCCTTCCTACAATGTCTGTATGAAAAGCTAACCAACTCAATTTTTTTATAGCAAATATAGATGTTGTTTTTTGAGTTGAAAATATGGAAATTCTAACTCAAATGAATTGCAAAAGCCGTTTCAGCGGACGTTGCCAAGAATCAATGCTCAGTGCCAAGAATCAATGGCCGGGCCCGAATACAATAATATTTTTTCCCTTTAGCTTCTTCTTCTAGGAGGCCCTGCTTGCTCACTCACTCACTGATCTATCATTCATTCACGTATCAACGCCCAGCCCAAACTACTGGAGGTAGAGCTACCAAATTTTAGGAAAATAGTTTTTTTTATATCGTAGGCGTCATTTAAGAAGCTATTTTTTGAAATTCGAACCCGAACGGGTGTAGGAAGGCAAAACGTGTGCCGATTTCTCCATAGGAATAGCATTGTTATGAACTTTTAATTTATAAAATTCGTTTTCTAATTTGAAAAAAAATTCAGCGCGTTCAGCGCGAGCGAAAATTAAGTATAAACACGTCAGAGCACGTGAGTTTAATTTGTAGGATTCTTATTTGAATATCATTATTTTATTTTATTTATAGAATTTAAATCTTGATTTTTTTGTTACCGAATTTAATTTAATTGATGTTTACAAATGTTTAGAAATGAAGATATTGCTACAATGTCTGATGACAGTAAAGGCTAAATGTCGATTCGAAGAAATGTCGATTCTCTCTACGTATAGCGTATGTATTTTATGTTTATGAAACTGGAAATTTGGTACAATGGCCGATTGAATTTTGGCATTGGCGGCTTTTGGCGATGTTGAAAATTTATCGTAAGGTAGCTATTTGCATCCAGTTGTATGGGTTAGGGTTAGTTTGAATTATCGTCTCACTAGAGCTATACACGAAGAGTATTGGCCACGGGCGTCTTAATTTAGAACCACAGTAAAAAAAACGAGTCGTTATCTGAGTAGGCACCCAATGCAGATTTAAAGGGCGACTTCGTACGCATCGTCGGGACTTTGAAAAATATTTAACGTGCACTCCCACCACATGGGGTATAATTCGTCGGACATTTTTGGCTGCATTTGCCGTTTATAGGTCGTCAGTTATTTTGACGATGCCCGGACCCGAATCTGGGACCTATCGCATGCGAGGCGAACGCCTTTACCGACTGGGCTCCCCAGAACTGTCGAGTGGTCGAATATGGAGTGGAATATTTACCACATTTTGGGCATTTTCGGGTGTATAAGGGCAAATAGAAACTGGCCATTATATCACAACTATTATGGCAATTTAAACAGGGCATATATGGGAAAGCCCTCTAACTTCTAAAAGGGCTTGGATACAATCGGATTTCTTTTTTAAAATTAATGCTGATTGTAGAATGGGAGGAAATTATAATATACCGATGGAGTTCTGACCAGTGGAGAAGGGAGCAATCGGTATGAAATAAATGTTTACATAAAAATAAACAATCACCATTTTTAAGGGTACACCCGTGCAACGCCGGGTTTATAAAGCTGTTACTCTATATATATTCTTTGAATACAAGTTTTACCGATGTACTATAAGTATACTTAAAACTGAAAATTATTTTTCAAATCAAAACACTGGATTGACTAATAAAGAGCATCGTCCCAACAAGTTTGAATTGTACCAAAGGACAAAAATTGTTGAAGTGTACAAACCAAATGTCTTCTTTCTTAGATTGTTGAGGGGTCAAAACGGAAAATAATAAATTTCATGAAATTCCGGAACACTTCTGTTCCGTTTCACGAGCAACCGGTCACATGCAAAACAAATCACCTATTCAAAACAACAATTCCATATATAATGGAATTTTCTAGCTTCTTGGATTCTTGTATGCCTCGACGCTTCTGTTTAAAACTCACACACTGGAACTCTTTCATTGAAGCACTTTTTTTTTATTAAAGCACACAGTTCAATCGTATTACACTGTTTTTTTTCTTAAATAAGTTTGCTTGTGGTAAAGATAAATACGTTTTCTACTGCCAATTATTGTACTATATTCATAACCCAAATTATCTAAACACGGATAGGATAGGATAGTTTGAATTATCGTCGCACTAGGGCTATTGGTGACTGGCGTCGTAATTTAGAACCACAGTCAAGTGACGAGCCGACACCTGAGTAGGCACCCAACGCAACCGTTAAGGGTGACATCATAAGCAGCGTTGGTACTTTGGAGCATGTTTAACGTGCACTCCCTTCTCACTGGGTATTATTCGTCGGAAATTTTTGGCTGTACGGGCCGTTTATAGGTCGGCAGTAATTTTAGTTTAGTCAGTTTATAGGTCGGCAGCCCGGACCCGAACCTGGGACCTTCCGCATGCAAGGCGAACGCCAGAACCGACTGGGCTCCCCAGCCCCTATGTATCTAAACACGAGTTTTTTCTTCAACATTTTGGTACTTTTTATTTAATATTTATTTGTAAGTGTCACCTTTGGCAATGCAGTTTATCTCACTACTGTAATAAAATCTATCTTGCATTCTGAGGTGCAAGCAAAATTGATTAAGTGTAAACTTATTACTGCATGAGATTAAAATTGTAATTTTTAGGTTACTATTTTTTATATTTTATGAAAATTATATTTATGTAGAGGATGATTATTAATGACTCTCCATTCTTTAAATTGTAAAATTATAAAATTTATAAATTAAATTTTTTTATGTGTTGCTGGAGAACCGGAAAGTCAAAAAGAAAACATAAAAAAAGGGAAAAAATTAAAAACCAAAAAGTTTTGAATGTTGCATAAAATTAAATTAAAATTGCCTAAAAATACTTAACTTTCACAATCGTATATTGAGATATAAAAATGTAGCTAATAATTGGAATTTTGTTGCTGAGAATTCTCATTTTATAATCTTCATCCCATTTAACTGGCCTTGAAGATAAAGACATTGTTTTTTTCAACAACGGTTTTGATAAGACTCAGAGTGAAGTATATTGGTGACAATAATTAAAGGATACTTAGAGCATTACTGAGTAAGGGCTTGGTTTGATTCGATTAAATTTGCATTAGAACTACACACGGGCGGCGACGAGCTTTACAATTTTTTTTTAACGGGAGTGAAATAGCAAAGCTAACACATGAGCACAATCTGCATCCTACTTGCATTGGCTATTACCTAGAGCAACCAATTTTCAGATTAAAAAATAAATACAATTGCAAGAAAAATGAATAAACAACTTTTATTTTACAATAATTTTTTCGTACATAAATGAATAAATGACAGATAAAACTAACTACAATAAATATTTTCTAAAGGTATTTTATTAAGTAAAATTTTATGCAACAAATCCTTTGAGTCCTAAAGAGGGACAATTAACTGTTAAATAAAAGCATGAGAGACAAACGGAAAACCTTAACATCCAAACATTTTTGAAAATGTGGTAATATATAAGCATTCAGTAAATTTTGATTACTTTTATTTAAAAACAATTTTATTTTAAAAAATAAATTCTCATAAAAATATTTTGTTATTATTGGCTAGTTTATAATAAAGAGAGGCACTGTGCTGTGTTTAATATAAAGCTCATAGAACTATATAAATATAATATTTACATTGTGTGAGACATCAAAAATATGAAATATACTATTACTTCAAATACAATGTGTACACATTTTTATAATAATACTTCATAAATGAACCTTTATTTTGGTCCCTTTTATGGAATCTCTTAAAATTTGGTGGAGAATACGTTTATCATAGGCCGCTTTTCATTAAAGCAATTTCCAATGACTAGAAATCTTTTAAAGTTGTTAATTTTGAAGATCATTTAACTAAACGTATGGCAACAGAGCAGATAAAATACTGATGATAAATACATAAACGACTCGCGATATATCTATTAGTCATTTAAATGTACGAAATATATGGCAAACCAAACAATAAAATTCAATATCTGTTAAATCATACCGAATAACATACAGCAGAATTTTAATCACTGCCTAGCAATTTCTGCTCATCATAAAAAAAAGAGAAAAAAAAAGTTTCTAAGCAAACTTAGTTAACGAATCTTAAAAACATAATTACCAAATCTTTTTAACATTTAGAAATCAAAATAAAATAAATTGCACTGGCCATATCTTTTGATATTTAAACATATATTTTTTGTACAGCTAACTATAAAATAAGCGAAACTAAGAAATAGGAACGATTGTCATCATATATTTAATAGTTAAAAATTAAGCATTAATCAAAGATACACTAAATAATATTTTAACGACAAATCAACACAAAAAGCAATGGCTATTTACAAATAAAATGTTTTCAATACTGTAATTCCACACAAAAGTAAGGTAAGTACAATTTGGTAAAATAGCGCTACGAAGTATCTGCCCTTCTCTGTAAAAATTATCAAAAATATTGAATTTCTAAATCGAGATAATGATTGAAAGCAGCATAACGTTGAATCAAGGTTGTGTGAAATTACGAAACCAAAAGCAACAAAGGTGTACACAATTTGTAATAATAAGATAAGTGATAGTAAATATAAATATTAAAAAAAAAATCTGACACAAGCCAATAACTAACTTTATTTGTAGTTGAATCAAAAAAGGAGATTCTATAAACACACTGAATAGGAAATAGTTTGAAACAAATTGATTATGCAGCATTTATCACATAGAAATTTGATTGTGCTTAGGAACCTTGAAAACGCGACAATTCAAACCTGATATGCCGTTGAATTTACTGATAAATCTATATGTTAACAATTAATGTTTTATAACCATTTTAATTTACCAATAGCCGAATTTGTAACTAAATTATTCATTTAACATCCTTTATGTATTTTAACTTTAATGGTAGAAATGCAAATATATAAGGCACGCACACTCAATTTATATTTGCTTAGTATTTTCGTTTTAGTAATAGGCTTTATGTACGAAATAGTTAAGCATAGGAACAAATTTTACTTATTTTTTTTTAAAGATTGCCAATCAAATGTTTGTAATAGAGAAAAACAGCAATCACAAAGCTTTAAAAATAAGTTGTATAACAATACTAACATTGCAGTAATGCAATTGGATTTTTTTAATTATATCACATGGACTACATAGATAAAAAAAAAAACAGTATATTGTCATGGTGCGTACATTATTCTAAAAGTAATATTCAAGCACTTCCAAAGACATTTTACAAAACAAAATTCAAGCACCTCATACGAATGAAAACAAAGTTCGCGATGCATGACTTAGTTTTCTGCGAACTGGATCTCTCAGAGAAAGAAAACCAAAAGAAAATACTGACTTCAAGCCGGTAGTTTGCTCCAGTAAATACATATTAAAAAAGTCACTACTCTGGTAGGACGAGTAAAAACAGATTGGTAATATAAAATTGGTAAAAAACTACGATTTTTTTTAAAATAAAAATAACCTATCTCTATTGTCTTCTTTTGTTTTACAAACAGGTTTTATTTTATTTATCCAGTCGGAACCGAAGTGGTGAAATTGTAGAGCGCGCAGACGGTCAATGTTTTTTAAACGTTTAAAAATCAATTGTTCAATGCACTTGATGAGAAAGTCAAGGACATTGCGGACTTTTTGAATCATTATCCTAACTTATAGGCTGCGAAAATTTTCAAGTTTTTTAAGAGTTTTTCAGGCCACACATGCACGCTGTTTAAGATGAGCACCAGCACCATATCTACACTTCCAGTAATGATGCAAAAGAACATGAAAATTGTGCATTTAGTGAATTGATTAAAACAAATATTTATTACTTAAAATTATTTTAAAATTGAATTCGCAGTTTACATTGCATAGGTGATGAAAATATGTTCTTTGAATCTAGTTATCCATCATCATTTTAAATGGCAGAGCATTTAAAAAACTTTAATTACCCTCTATTTAAGATTATTTAAAACCACTTTTATGCACTGGGAGAGTGGTTAATTTAAAAAATTTCCCTGTTACGAAAATAAAACGAGTATCTGAAAACACGCAGAACAGAACGAACTTTGTGAAACAATCGCTTACATGCCATCGAGGTCAAACAGTCTATCATCAAAATAAGGCACTTTCCATGATTCACCTTACTTCTTCGACGGTGGGATCAGATGTTCTGGTAGCTCGCTGGGCAGCTCGTGGCCTTCCAATTTGACGTTGAGGAGGTGCATGGCCAGCGCGAATTCGTCCATGTCGAGCTGTCCGTCTTTGTCGATGTCAGACAGCTTCCAGATCTTGCCCAGCACGGTGTTGGGCAGCTTGGATTTGACCATCTCGGACTTGGCGGCGGCCCCCGTGATCTTGCCATCGACGGGGTTGAGCCGGTTGAAGATGGCGTCGAACTTGAAGCGGTCCTTCTCCACCACCCAGTCTACCTGTGGGGAAAAGAGAGTTGACCAAATCTATAACCTCTTTGCTCCAGAGGTACACATACGTGGACCCTTTGTAGAAATAACCTAACAACCTCATTTTAACGTTTTTCTTAAAGCTAACTTTTCTATTATAAACTAGAATGTTCAAGCTTTCCAAAAAGAAGACAAATAAGATTTATAATGAACTATTAATTACAGAGCGTGTTTGTTTCTTCATAGCACAAAAAAATGGGTATTTTTACCGCTCAAAACCTAAAAATACACTACACTAAATTAACGTACTCCTCAGCAAATGCTAAACGTTAATGTTTTCAAACTTACTCTTGCAAAAGATACTTTTAGATATGTAATTGTTTGAAAAATATGTTTATATAAAGGATATATGTATAGGATTTTTTTCAGGAGTGAAGAGGCTAATGCAGAAGTGTAAAAATAAATAATGAGTAATTAACCTCATGAGGCGTATGGGATCTAATGAAATGAATGTTTTTGTTTTTGTGGCATTTTAGAAACAAATACACGAATAATATCAGCTATCAATGGCTGAAAAGAGATTTTTAGATCCTTTTTTCTAAAACTATTTTGGTCCTTCAATATCAAAATAGATTCTGTAGAGACAAGAATAAAAACATTAATCTCAATGACAATGTATTCATTTGAATACAATATGACGCGTTTGAATGGCAGCGACTCCATACGAAATCAATTCAAGTTAGCTAACACTTAAGTCTTAGCACTATTTTGCATGTCTCGCCAAGAGACCTCAAAACTACATTTCAGCCATAAAATATACGAATTAAACTCACCTGTAGCGATCCAGCATCTGCTCCTTCCCCTCTACCATGACCGAAGGGATTATCGACTAGGTTAGTGAGTGCCCCGCCCTGAACAGGGGACTGGTTCTGCTCTTCTTGCTGCTCTTTCGGGATCATGGACATGATCCTAGTGATGTCTTCGCGGAGCATAGTGTCCACTGCCTCAAGCAGTTTTGGCCGCAGTGTGTTGAACTTGTCGAACTCATGCTGGAGAAGCTTCTCCTGCATCATTTTGACATCGGGGAAGTCGCCAAGCGGGACTCCATGCTCCTTTTCGATTTCGGCATAGACGGTGCTTAGCTTCTTGACCAGCTCCTTTTTCTTGCTGTCTTTGCCAAATACGGAAGGCATCTGGTTGCGTAGGTTGCTTATGATGTAAGCATGCACCTGAAATAGAATATTGTCTGATATACTGTAAAAAATTGTTGTTTTTACAGTTAAATACCACATTTCTACAGTTAAAAACTGTTCTTTAGAAAAACAGTTTTTAACTGTGTTTATCTTCAATAACTATAACTGGTTTCGTTCATTTACGTAACACTCACAACCCATCAAATGCACATGCCTCTGAGGAAAATTTGAAGAAGTGCAAAGAGTCATATGATTGAGGTCATCGTTCTGCTATTCGTTCCCGCGCATTTGGTGTCTGGCTTTGTAGAACTAAACCTTGAGATGTAAACTGTAGAAACAAACACGTTTTTTTGGAGGGTATTTACTAGTAAATCAATGCGGAAGTGGGCCTCCGTGGTGTGGTGGTTAGCGTCCTGACTCACAAGCTGTTGTATTGTTGTATACGAGTATGGTTCTTAGCCAACTAATTCCTTCGGGTTCCATAAATGAGTATCAAGCTTGTTTGGCCTCATACCCAATGTTATAGGAATGGGATGGACATAAAGACGAAAAGAGTACGATGGACACCATAGGAAAGGAGATGGATTGTAATAAACAACTTTTGTATCAGTTTTCGTAAGGGAATGACCACAGGTTATTTTTTTTAATCCCCCCCCCCTAAAAAAATCACATGAACATGGATCATTATTTTTATAACATTAGAAATCTATAGTTATGTTCTCACATACATGTGACAACTTTATAAACATTGGCATAAAAATAGTCAATTACAATATTTAAAACATACAGATCGGAGATTACACAACTCAGAGACAAACTTGTCTCTGAGTTGTGTAATCTCCGATCTGTATGTTTTAAAGTTTTTTCTGTTATTTTATTCCACTTTAATAAGTCCACCACGATGAAAGGAAGTGAAAGGGAGATAAAAGGGAGTTTTCTAGCTTTCGCATAGATTTTTTTTAAAAACCATTTTGGGAAAAATCTAAAATCAATTAAATTCTTGTACTTTTAACTACAAATTAGCACCATTACTTTTCCAAAAAGTAAATATAATTTTTGCACAAACAAAATTATTAAATTCTAAGATTTTTTTAGTTCCCAAAATGTGTTGAGTTAGGAGTTTTTTCCCAATCTACTTAAAATTACCTTTAAGAACATTTGTTTTTAGAGTCAACACCTAGTGGCATTTTTTTGCAATCAAAACATCTTCTTACTTAAATAACTAAGTTGTCAGCAATTTGATTACTGCTACGATGTGAGACGAGTCACTCTGTTCAATGTTTATCAATTAATAAATTTTGCAAATCAGCAACATAATATTTTTGCATTTCATATATTTTAATTTAAATTTGCGTTTTTATACACTATTAACTACATGTTTTTTACAAAAATATGAAGATAAGCCTAATTTTAGGCCTTTTTTTAAATAAAGGTGGGTGAAAAACCTGCCTTCTTGGAAAACTAGCCCTGGTACCTGGTACAAGCATAACAAAAGACAGAATTTAGACATATCAATATTTCTTCCCCGATACAAAAAGTTTGTTTTAATCCTAGGATTCAGGCACACTTGTCGAGAGCCAAAAAGGAGGAAAGTTATAGCGAATTAAAGAGGTATGGCCATCCATAGAACACGCATTACTGTATTAATATTAAACAAACCATTTTTCTTTGCAAATTTAAGAATAATTCCTTTTGTTTGCTAATTATTAAATACCATTTAAAAAAGACAATGAAAAACTTAGTCCAAAAGATTAATTAGCACACACATTAAGCCAGCATTTAGTCATTTATAAATGCTGAAATGTATATAAAAATTACTTTTTTTTTCAAAATAAAAAATGAAAACACTTTGAGCTTCTTTCTAAACAAATATGAAACATCAAAGAATATCATTGTAACATACTGATACAATTATGACATCAACTGATTCATACCACAAATATAAATTTTCATTTAATATGAATTAAGTTCTTAAGTTATAATGCCGATTTAACTCTATTAAAAAAGGACTTCCTATTTTTATAACAGTACTAAATTTTGAATTTTGTTAAAGTAATTGAAGTACTTCGAATCCAAATTTTTTTTTCTTCTGAGATCTTCAAAATGGACTATCCAGCCAAAACAATAGGAGGTACAGATTCCAAATTTTAGATGCTTATTTCTTTTGCACTGAAGGGATCGATAATTTAAGAAGTGATTTTTCGAAATTCGAACCCAAACGGGTGTAGGAGGGAAAAACGTGAGCCAAGTTCTCCATAGGAATAGTATTGTTATAAACTTTGAAAATTCATACTTTGGGTTTTCAAATTTGAAAGAGATTTCAGTGCGAGCAAAAATTAAGTATAAACACATAAAAGAATGCAAGTTTAATTTGTAGGATTGTTTTTTTGTATTTATGTTATTTTTTTAAATATATTTTATTTTATTTATTGATTTAAAATCTTTATTTGATTGTTTTTAATCATGGATCAGGTTTCCTCAACTTGATTCTAATTATATTTCCTAATTGAGTTAATTGACGTTTTTAAATGGTAAGAAATGAAGATATGGATGAATATTTTAGCATAAATAACGAGTTTGTACTTTTCCAACCACACAAGATGATATATGTATGTTTTTCTTACTTTGTTTTGTCATACATAAAGAACATTATTGATGTGTGCGGAAGTCCAGGAAGGTCAGGTTTTTCTCTGTTTAACAGGGTTAATCTCAATTTTAACAGGGGCCTATGAGAATGCTCTCAAACTCCTGTAAGGGCCTGGATACAATTAAACATCCACTTTTGTTTATTAATGCTGATATCAGAACCAGAGATTATAATATCCTGATGGGGTGATGAACAGAGGA
This sequence comes from Oedothorax gibbosus, assembly GCA_019343175.1. Lineage (NCBI taxonomy): Eukaryota > Metazoa > Arthropoda > Arachnida > Araneae > Linyphiidae > Oedothorax > Oedothorax gibbosus. The sequence continues at coordinate 31,672,322 of CM033277.1, forward strand.
TTAATTGGCATAAAATGAAAGTTGGTACAGCTACAATACAATGGCCGGTCTGTTAATTGTAGACTTTTGGCGGACTTGAAAATTTATGAATGACGGAACAGCATTCACGGCTTGCATTATTCATCTTGTTTATTTTAAACTAGGATTTGTACAAGTCGACATTGAATTTCAAGTGAATACAAATAATATTTGATAACAAGAATGAAATGGTATAAAAGATGGAAATTATATTAAAAAAATGTGAACAAATGCAAAAAACCCACATATGATGTAAAAAATATGCAAATTTTTTTTTACATTGAAAAACAGTTCAAGTAATGTAAAATCAATCAATTGCTAGGTGGGCATGTCAACTTTCTCAAAATTTTCACAAGACTTAAAGGACAATTTTCAACCAAATTCATTTTCATTTATATAATAAACTGAAGACAGTTACCTACAGTGGAAGAACAAAATTTTTTCGTTCATCATTCATGTCATGCTATAAAACTATAAGAATTGCCAAATTATGTTTTTTTCATAGTAAGTCTCACTGCGAGGAAAAATTAAACTAGAAAACTGATTAATCCTTATCTTAAGAATAGGAGTTTTTTCAGAGTAGAATGGAATAACAGAAATGAGATGGCGAATAATATCTTATCATGGAAGGGAAAAGTTTTTAATAGCGTTTTTCTAAGCTCTTCCTTTAGGATGAAAGTTTACATTAAACTAACGTTGGGCAAGCGGTTTCTTTGGGCTTACTACGGTTACTTGGCGATTTTCTGACGGCTTTAGTTTTTACCTTGCTAAGCCTCACCATGTTTTTCTTAACTCTATGGTAGAAAAGACCCTCCTTCCCCCCTTTCAACTCTCCTACACCCACATTTCCAAAGAGGGGAAAAAACGAGTGGTCATTCCATGGAACTGGTCCGACTCGTGAAGGGGAACTTTAAAAGTTGATAATAATTTTCGTTATATTCCGTTTTTTTGTTTATATTTCCCTTACACCTTATATTTGCTCCTAGAACCCATTGAGTCTTATCAGTCATCTTGCAAAAATGTGACAGTCAAAATATTTAAGCATAGAAAGAAATATTTTTAAAAAAAATACCTTTGCGAGTCTTGCTCGTTTGATGAGATCATTCAGCTTTCTAAGTGCTGCATTTTTTGGCAAACTCTGTATATCTTTAAACATGTCCAGTTCCTCGACTTCAAATAGTTTCCTGTTGGCATCAAAATTAAGCGGTTGATCCCAGAAAGAACCAATATACACCCGGGCCACTTCTGGAGTATTGAGCACTTTTCCCAGTGACCACATGAGCGCACCGTAAACCCGCATCAGCTGCTGAGAATCTACCATGTCTGCCTTGTTGAGGACAATGCGGATCTTGTCATCATGTCCCCGTAGAGCTTCAATACTTCTGCGGAACTCGTCTGAAATGTCCAACTTGTGTGCGTCGAAGAGCAGGATGATTCGATCGACCCTCTCTGCGAACCACTCCAGGACTCCAGTGAACTCATAGCCTCGGTCTACCCGCTGTTTCTCTCCAGAAAGGATACCAGGGGTGTCAATAATGGTGATGCTTTTGAGCACCTCAGAGTCGACAACGGACGACTGGAACCGGTTGAGGAAAGCGTTGCCGAACTTGCTGAGGGGCTGGAACTGTCTTTTGGGGTCGACGACGAGCGCATTGCCAGGAATGACATTCTCTTGCTCGCCGTACATGACGGCGATAAAACGATCAGTGGTCGGTTCGGGACCAATTCGGATACCGGGGAATTCTTTTTCGAGAAGGTATTTGATGAAGGTGGTTTTGCCAGTGGAGTATTGCCCCACCAGGAGAATCATGGGCTTTGCTTCGAAGTCGGCATCGTTGAGGGGCGGGGAGTGGAAATCATGAAACTGGTAGTACTCTTCTAAAGGGAGGATTTTTGTCTTGTAAATGTTCTTTAATCCTCCAACAACGTTGTTGTAGAGATCAGGCTGATGACGCTTGGAATCTTTGGTAAGGTAGCTGAACATGGTAATGCTTTTGAACGAAGCACGCAGACGAGCAACTCACTAGAAGACAAAAACGCAACTGTGAAGGGAAAACCAAAAATACTGGAGGAAGGGGAATGACATACTGGTTTGTAATCGGTTTTCAATCTTTTCAACAAATGAAAGTTACTTTAAATAATTATAAAATGGACTTGTTTATGTAATTAAAATATTTGTAATTCATTTTATACTTTTGAACAGTTCAGAAACTCATTGTAAACTATTTTTCTTTCATATAATACATTTCCTTAAAATGACTTTCTTTAGCAGTTTAAACTGAAGTGAACTGATGTTTCATGCTTCTTGCTTCTTGTGAAGTTGAAGTTAAAAATTTGGTAAATAAACTTGTTTTTCGGTTTAAAAATGTTTTATTTAGGCTAATTATTAATTAAATTTATTTTTTAACTTATGTGGCAATTACTTAAGTAGTTCTCTTTCATAATTTTTCCATAAAAACTTCTGAAATAGTTTTAATCTATGTAAAGAAATGGTTGTTTGTATTAGATCGTGGTCTCATGATGATGCTTGTTTTCTAAAAATATATATATGCCAAATATATATAATCTTTAATTATAAATATTTGGATGTTTTCTAAATTTTAATAGTAACTTTTTTCTGGACATAATTCCTTGTTTACTTTTTTGGGAAAGTGAGGCCTGTTGCAAATTTTGTGATTCAATGTCCATTAAAAAGAATAGTAAAAACCTTATATAAAATTTTCCGAAGGTTAATAAAATGAAAGTGAACACTTTCATTTGTCATTAAGCTTTGGCAAATTAATTTTTTATTAACATTTATTTATCACATATTATTTTGGAAATGGTTTCTAAACATTCTTGTTTTGGTAGTGTTTGTTGTGTGCACATATTTTCTAAGGTTATTAAATTTAATTAAAACAAAGAAGTATAATTGTAAGCAATTGTTGCTAATTAAATTATTTTCAATTTTTAGATTAGCTGATAGAGCTAAGTAATGACCTCAGGAAAAATAACTGAATATGAGACTTATTTAAATGAAGTATTGAGAGAAGATTTAAAGCACGTTCTTGCTCAAAGAGAAGTACTTTGCCAAGAGGTTTTAGAACTTGAACAATTGAAAACCGTAATTGAAAGACTCCAAGAAGCTGAATTAAATAAACAAACTATTAAAACCAGGGTCGATCTTGGTTGCAACTTTTATGTCCATGCGAATGTTAACGACACAAAATATATATTTGTAAAAACAGGCTTGGACATATTTGTTCAATTTACTTCAGAGGAAGCCACAAAGTTTATTGATAAAAAAGTTGATTTTTTGAAGAAGAAGATTGAGAAAACTCTTAAAGCTAGTTCGGAGATTAATGCTCATATTCAAATAGTCTTACAAGGTTTAAGAGAATTGCAAAACTTAAGTTACACAACCGAAACTCCAAGGAGAGAAGTACTTTGAAGAACCAAAGATGTTTTGCATTGATGGTAAAGTATTTTGATTTTTGAAACTACAATTATAGGTACATGTATTTTTATTTTCAATAACTTGCACACTTAATACAGTAATAAATTACCTATTTTAAAGTATATATTAAAAATGTGATTTTTCACGTATATAAATTAAGAGAAATTAAATTATTTCTATTTTCTGCATAAAAAAGCATAAAGTACACATTTTTATAACTGTCCTGCTGCTATAACATATCTGACAGATGGCCTAGTATATTTTTTTTAAAAAGGGGACTGTTTCTAAAAGGGGATTCATTCTGTATTTGTTACAAAGAATTAGTTTATTTAACTATCATAATTTTATTTCATAATTTTAAACTTTTTTCTTATGTTATAATAATTAGCTTTATTATTATTAGTATATTAGTAATTAACATTTGATGATCAATACTTAACATTCACTGCCATTTAAAAAAAAAACCAAAATATTTTTTTTATCCAGACTTTATTGAAATTCTGCCGAGCTGTTATAAATTTCTAAATGTCATATAAATTAAAAGGCCCAGTTGGTATAGCATTGAACATCACAGTCAAGCATCTGTTGACCTCGTATTAATTCTCAATTACCCAAACTGCTTTCCTATAAACGGAAAATGCAGTCAATGCTACGAAAATACTCCTAGTACACTGGCACCCACATGCTAACAAAATATGTGGAGTTCTAAGTCCGATGTCTCGATAAGGTTGCTTTAGGTGACAGCTCAGGTGTTGGTCTCTTATCACTTGACATCATTACCAAATGAAGCCTGCAGCCCTGTAGAGTACTAGTGTGACATTAATTCCACTAAAACTAAACAAATCTTGAAAGTTAAAAAGGTAATGGTTATAAATGTTGTTTATCATTTTACAGCCCAGCCTTTTGGCACAGAAGTCCTGAGTGATGATTCAGACTGTGATGTGCCAGAATTTACAATATCTGCTTTCAACAAGTACAAGAACACTTCAGTACCAAGCAACACAAGTCAAGTAAAAAGCTTTCAGAATAAAAGGTGTGTATGCCAGGTTTTATGTTTGTTAACCAGAATCGTAATATTTTTTAGTTTTCTGCAACACAAATTTTCGAGTATACAAACTTGGTTTTTTGTTGTTGAATTTTTTAAATAACAGCTCGCTTTCTTATTGCTAGTAAATTCTCATTGCTTGAGAATTTTCTCTAAATTATTAATTCTGAAATTATAACAAATTTTACAAAGTTTTGTTTTTCTTAAAATTAGATTCATTTTTGTGAAGGTAGACATTAAAAGAGATAGTTGAGTTAGTTTTAATTAGCTTCTTTTTTTGTGATAAAAACATAGCAATCTTTTTCTATAAAATGGATTTTTTAAAAACTGAATCTAATTATATCAATTCATGTATCATAAAAGTAATTTTATATGTTTGTAATTTTTCTGTTGACCTTATATTGCTATTAATACATTTTCATAAGCATTGTTTTTATAGAAAGAAATTTGGGTTCATTTACAGACCCTTCACAAAATTCCATTTCCGAAAAAAGAACCCTTCACAAAAATCTGTGTTGAAAATGGACCCTTCACAAAATTTCTTGTTCAAAAACCATACATTTTATAAATTCCCAGTTTCTAACACAGAATTTATAAGTTCAGCAAAACAAATCAAATACATATTCCATCTTAACCAGTTTTCGCCAATCCAGTTAACTAAGGATCATCACGTAGACATTTGCGTATGATATTATACAGCCCTGAAAAATTAACTGATATTGACTGTGTTGCCCTTATGGATATATTAATTTAAATCATCTAGTAATAGAGGAATCGTATAGCAGGGTTGGATAATATAGGCGTACGCCGTACGTGGAAAATATTTTACTCCTGCGGAAAATTTCAGGTTATTAAAAAATCATTATCTGTTTCAATATTTAAAAAAAATATATTTGACTTTTGTCTTTTTGCATCATGTTTGCATAAAATACGAAAAAATATCCACGGAAAGTTGATGGTCATTATTGAGTCGGAGCGGAGCCGTGACGTAGCAGTAGTGATGGGTCGTTCCAGACAAGACGAACGGTTCCAATTCGAGTTTGCGTACAGCCAAGGCCAAACCATGGCGAATTATTTCGACTGCAGACAAAACCTTACTATTTGCTTAACGAATGGCAACACCGAAATTGTAAACAAAAACAAACAGCTTTGCCGATTGCCGTTGTTTTTTAAATGTTCAAAATAGTTTTTTAAAACTTTATTTTTCCGGTCATTAATGATGAGTAACAATATTAAATATCAGAGTTGGGTTCGGAAAGTGACATGCCGTTTTTGTGGAGATGTGCTCCTCGAAAAAAATTATGCAACGCATCTTAATCGAAAGCACGAGGAGCAACATGCGGGTGATAAAAGATCGCATGGCCAACAATCAATTTCAACGTTTTTTACAAACCCAGCTCAGAAAAATATTTCTTTTTCATCGCCATCGGAAGTTTCCCAAAACGAATGCAATGTTGAAGATGAAGTTGGGAACTCAAGTGATACACCTGAAGACAATTTAATGAGAGAAGGGTCCAGGTTCCTATTGTTGACAAATTGGAACAGATTCTAGAACACATAAAAAAACTAGAAAATAAAGTTCCTCCCTCCCCTTTTCCTTTTATGGATATATAAACTTTTGTAAGACAATTACTTTACTTTAATATTTTGGCTATTTTTAGTAATTTAACATTTTTCCTTGCAATTTCTATACAATTTGTGTTTTTATAATGTATAATAAATCCATGATAGCCTACGGGTTAAAAAAGTTAATTATTATTATTATTTTTTTGCAGCAAATTTTTACTCCAAATCTTTTGTACGCAGCAATTTTTTTTAACTCGTCATTTTATCCAACTCTGTCGTATTGTAATCTGTAAGTTTCGAATATAACAGGAAAATTTTCCCCGATAAGTAATGAGCCTTTCTTGTGAATATAATGTTATCCACGGGAAGATTTTTAGCAAATTCTGAATCTGTAGCAAAAGGGTTTTCAAGGGCACTTCGGGAAAATGTAGAAATATTAGTTGTAATGTCGATCGACGAAAACCGTTCACGCATGAACAAAAGCTGTGCAGCTTTTTTTTTTCCGAACAATCCTGTTAGCTGTGCGACCTTGAAAAGGATTCAGTTTAAATCTTCATTCACGAAGAAAAGCAATGAACTGTAGTAAAACTTGACTGAACCTGTTTGCAATGTGACCTTGAAAAGAGCGAATGGAAGTGTCCGATATATGGATCTTTCTAGTTGTGGGGTGTTCAAATTAAAGGTTCACCACTATATTTTTTGTTTATGCAAGTTATACTTTAACGTGTTATTTTTATTTCAAATTTAATATCTTACTCATATCAACGTTTATATATCAAGTCCTTTATTTTATTTTTTTAGCATCGAGCTTTGCTCGTCTTTGAATGCTGGTGAAGACTACAATAAGAGTACTTACATCAATATGGGTACGGATAAAGAAAGTGTTGATAGTCAAATTAAACAACAAAAAGAAGAACTGCAGAAGGTTTTAGACAAGGTTATACATTATTTAATTGTAGTTAAATTAACTTGTTAGTTTGGTATTTCCAAAATATAAAAACAGCAGAAGTTGCAAATATGTAACTTGTTTCTATTCATTTTCATTTAAGAACTAAATCTATTCTTTAACAATTTAATACTATTAATAAACTAAAACGGGTGATTTTTGTGTTGCAGCAGAACATTACTTATATGACCATTCAAATGGCTGCTTTTTACAAATCATGAAGAATGGTGTTTTAAATTTAGTATTTACAGTTTATGTGGGACAAAATATTGACATATTAAAAGTTAAAACAATTTTTAATTTATGTATTAAATTAAAATATTCTCAATATTAGAATATTTTAAGTGTAAGACACTTAATAAAATACTGGTCTTTTTAATGTCTAATGTGTAAAATGCATGGATTGAATTTAATTTTAGTATGTTATTCATGTAGCCATCCAATCAGAGATCCACATATGGAACATGGCTCAATACCTTAATGCTAAAATAGTTTTTAAAAAACTTAGCCTAAAATAATCTATTTTTGCTATATTTAGAATTTGGAAAAAAGCATAGTTTGCCAACCTGGTTTCGAAAAGTTAGAAAAGGTTCCCACTCTTTTAAGTAAAATGCAGCGACGAAAAGCGGGATTGGTAAGACTTCTAGACTCAATTGTTTATTCACATGAGATACGAGTTTCTTATTTTAATTTATCATTTAATTATTTTATAAAAATGGTCTTGATTTGTCCTGTTAAGGCTATTTTAAATGCATTTTTATGTATCTGTTTGTACAAATTCTTTCCATTCAAATATTTGACGGTATTTATTTGTTTGTGTTTTAAAAATTTTATTGCACTAATATGCAACTTTGGAGTCTTTGTACTAAGTATAATATACATTCGAGTTATAGTTTATTAACCGTGGATTTTCTTGTAAATGAAAGTCTTTTTATTTGTAGAAACAAAATGTATAAAAAATTTATGTAGAGTAGCAAAGTGGCATGCATTACATTGTTTTAAACCTTTGAAAAAGAAACCTATTGGTTAAAACCTAACCTTATTGGTTGTGTAACATTAAGAGTATTAACATAAGTATACATTTTATTATTTAATATAATTCTAAAAAAAATCATAATTCTATAACTTATCATAGTAGCGATTTTTTGAAATTTAATAATTTAAAGCCTTGGAAATACTTTCAAAACAATTTACTACTAACTAATAATTTGTCATTTATATAAATAGTAATATGTCAGATTTTTAATTATGTATCTCACATTGAAAATCCAGTCTTCTAATCCATTTAAAAAAAATGTTATAACTTTGATTATTCATTACTTTACTTGTAGAAAGAACGAGACAAGACCAAGGGCTACGACTGGTATGGTATGTCTGCCCCTGAAATGACAGAAGAGAAGAAGAATGACTTGTTAGTGGTACAGATGAGAAAAGCTTTGGACCCCAAACACTTTTACAAACGCAGTGCTACCAAAATCGCACCAAAATACTTTCAAGTAAGTATCTGCCTCAAAATGTTTTCGTGTTTTGTACTTACTGATTTTTTAAATTGTGTATACTAGCACAGATGGGGGCTGGGGAGCCCAGTCAGTTAGGCACTCGCCTAGCATGCGAAAGGTCCCAGGTTCGGGTCCGGGCATCGCCAAAATAACTGCCGACCTATAAACGGCACGTGCAGCCAAAAATGTCCGACGAATAATACCCCGTGTAACGGAGTGCACGTTAAATATCCTTCAAAGTCCTAACGCTGCGTACGATGTCGCCCTTAACGGTTGCGTTGGGTGCCTATTCAGGTGTCGTCTCGTCACTTGACTGTGGTTCTAAAATACGACGCCCGTCGCCAATAGCTCTCGTGTAGCTCTAGTGCGACGATAATTCAAACCTAATCTAACTAGCACAGATGGAATTAAAATGCTTATTTACTTTTATTTTTAAACTGTATAAGAACAGTTTTCAAGGGTCAAGCTTGCATTTTTCTATTTGTGCCTGAATCAAAATTTTTTTCAAAATGGACTAGTTTGATATTTGCATTGTATACCTAATATTATTCATTCAGTATGCATTTATTCTTCAGTTTCGGCTAACTACGTAAACAAAACAGCAAAACCAAATCGAATTTATAAAAGAATACTGGTAGTTTTATCAATTGAAAAATATCGTATTTATAAATAAAACACCAAAATTAGTTATATATACTATCCAATAAGTAGGGTTCAGCAAAGAAAATTTTGTAATCCAACAACGACCACCAAGTTTTCAGTTTAGTAGTCAAAATTAAAAAGTGATAGACAAAAGGAAAAACAGTTTTTGAATACTTATTGATTTGACTGTATATATTATTAACATGCTTTGTTACTTTTAAAATGTGTTTAAATTAAATGTTTTTTTGTTCCATAAGGTTTAACTACAGTATTTACCTTTTTTAAGACAGGTGTTTTTTACCATTGAGTCACTTTTTTTGCTTATTGTATGTTGTGGGTGATTACTTATATTTTAGTGCTTAAACAGCATATTATGTAAGAACTAAATAATTATACTAAACTGATGTTTGCAATAATATTGATAGGCAGAGATTCTGATTCATAATCTTTTATTTTTTTGTTAACTTTCTAGGTTCTCCTTAAAAATTATTAAGTTTAAAAACTTAAAGAAAAAACAATTCTTCATATTTAAGGCGTATTTGTCCTTTTCCTTTTAATAAATCTGTTTTCAATGCTGAAAAAATAAAAGTTTTCCCCTTTTAAAACTAGTGATCAAGAATAATACTGTCCAACATTACCCTTTAAAAATACAGTATAACCCGAATATAGCGTCATTCAAGGGACCATGATTATGACGGTAAAAACGAGCAACGTTATAAACAAGGTTGCATATTAAGTGTAGTGAATCATGTAAAATATATATTATATACTCTTGTTATTATAATTAAAGTTTTAAAATAACATCTATTGAATAAATTTTAACCATATTACTAGTAGTTTAGTTTTTCCTTGTCTGGTCGATAATTGTTTTGGTGGGAAATAAATTTTAAATTTAGCGACTTTTCACATCATTTGGCGAATAAAATAAAATTAAAATAGTGAAAACGAAATGTTTAAATATTTTTTTCTTCCAAAGAGAATTTTGGATATCATATCAACACATATTTTTAGCATAATAACCAATGAGTTAATCAAAAAAAATTTCGTTATAATCAAGATATTATAACAGTAACGTGTATGGACGATTCAAGCGTCCTAACATTTATGGTGCTATTAATGAGGTTTTTTTTTATAAACGTGGTCGCTGTATCCGAGTTTGACTGAATAGATGATTTCAATTTTATTGTGTGTAGTATATAAATGGAGCAAAATAAACACTTACACTAAAAGAAATTTATGATTTTCAGGTGGGAACCTTTGTGGACAATCCAGCTGATTTCTACAGCTCTCGTCTTCCAAAGAAACAGAGGAAGCAGACTATGGTGGATGAGTTACTGGCAGATGCTGAATTTCGACAGTATGTATTATTTTGTCATTTGTAGTGTCCTGAATTGAAATGACCACAAAAAATACCTTTTATAAAAAATATTAAAATATCAGTAAAGATGAAATTAATAAAATAATTTTTCAATTTTTGCTCCTTTTTCCAGCAATGTGCTTGCATTTTTAAAATAACCTTTCATACTTTTTTATTGAATAGTTGTTGAATTTTCTTACCAGTTTTTAAATTTATTAAAAATTATAATAAGTGCAAAAATTATGTTCAAAAACAGAATAGTGTGTTTATAAGTTAACAATAGCTTTTGTTTAAACTTGGCAACACTTCTATTGGATTGCTTGTTAATTGAACTTTTTAAAATTTTATCTTTACCATGTAATAAATTGTACATTACTGCAAAAGAATTAACACTGGTAAAAAATACTAATTAAATTAATTATAGCAGCAAAGAGAGGGCGCATAAATTTGTGAAAAATCCTAGTTGTAATGCCCCTTCCTGGAGAAAATTAAAACGAAAATTAAATTTTGGAATTATTTCAATTTTTTATTTTAAAAAGCTACTATAAATTTCCTTAGAATAATTTAATTCCAATATGAGAAAGTATAGAACCAACAGTTATTTATATGTTTAATTTAAATAAGTTATTTATTTTGTTTACAAATGAATTCATGCATTTAGTTTTTTTTTGTTGGATATGAATTTAATTTTATTCAGAAACGAACTAGAAATCATTAAATAAAACATCAGTTAATAGTTTAAATACATTTTCATATTAAACTCTAAATTGAAAACTTCATTTCTGTAAATCACAGCATGGAAAATGATGGTAATATGGTATTTGCATGTGGCTCCATCTGTTGTTGTAGAATAAGGATTTTGAGGCAATAGCTGGAGCCAATTTTTGATTTTTTTTTTTGCTGTTTAAAAGTATTGATTTAATACTCACACAGGATTTAAGCAGAATTTAGTGCTTTTTTTTTACGTTAGTTGTTGTGTAGATTGTCCTACATACATTGCCTTGTATGTCTGACATAGCCCAAAATTGTCTTAGCCCATTTTGATTAAAAGTTTAGACATTGATTTTATTGTAATGTTTAAAATTCAATATACACTAGCGCACAATTTAACACATATGGTGCTTTAATTTCTTTCATGTTGTTTAAGTTGTTGTGCATGTTGGCTTAGTTGGAACTTAGTAATTGTCTTTCGACATTTCTTTTAACATATGCTAATATAACACCCATTTGAACCCCCTTCTCTGAATTTAAAAAGTTTTTATTTTATTTTAATCCTTTTTCCCCCATATATTATATTGTGTGCTTTATTTCTGTTATATTGCTTTATGTACTTTTTTAAATAATCTACCAGCAAGAAGAATTTAATCCAAAATTATCAAACACATGTACATGATATTTTGAACATGTCTTTTTAGCATTTTCTTAAACAATTTGAGTGATTTTTTATTATTGTGGATTTTTTTATTATTGTGGATATTTTAGGAGTATATCTTTAATTTTAATTTCGTCAAGAAACAAAAGCATTGTAAACGAAAACTATTAAATACCGCTTAATGTTTGTGATTCTTACAAGTTAAAGTGTCTATTGAACATGATTAAATAAAAAACATAAAAACTTTATAAACATCTAAGAAATTGTACTTCCTTAAATAACATAGAATTAAGCATAAAAAATTAGTCTCTTGTCTTAAGACCCTGCTTCCCTTAAGTATTCGTTATTCTGAGATACAGTCAGACATTTTGTTATGAATCACATTTCTATGCTCTTTCATTATGCTCAGTTAAATGTAAATTTATTTCTAGGTACCAAAAGAAGAAATTTAATGAAATTCAACATTCTCGACCACAGAAAAAATTCATGCATAAGAAGAAAGTTTCTCACAGGAGGAGGATTGAAGCTAGGGAAGCTCAGGCTAGTAAAAAGTCTAAAAAAGGAAAGGGAAAGAAGAAGGCTTAAAGTTGTGTTTGACCAAAATACAGTGGATTTTATTTTTCCTATCATTGTTGCATACTTTTGAAATTAAAGAAATCATTATAAACAAGATTCTTATACCTTTATTTTTTTTTGTCTAACTATGTCTTAGTATAATTGAGAAAAGATATTTGTAACTGCATTATCCCCCGCCTAGAGAGACACACATATTGGACATGGACTATCTATTTTCTAATTGAAAGTAATTATTTTATTTAAAGCGCCAAGAATCGACATTGATTTCTTCATGTATCTTCATTAAGATAAAGGTCAAAATAATATCTTCCTTACACAGATTTATTAAAGCAAAATGACATCTTAAATTTTTGTTTTAGTTGATATGAGAAGAGATCCAGATCTTTGATTCTCTAAGCTTTTAAAAAATGTTTTTTATATGAGCTGTTCTTACCATAATTTTTAATTTCAGGTATAAAAAACTTACTTGTGAAATTTATTTTTTTAAAATCACTTAAAAGGTTTATAAGGGTTCTAGAATTACAAAAAAAAATTTCAGCAAGGCTCATTTGAATTTAAAAATAAAATAAAAATAGGGATGTCAGTTTAAAAAAAAAACGATGTATCAGAAACTGGTTTATACTGGCCTTGTGAAAATAACTAATTTTCAATGAAACCGAAGTCACGAACAAACCAGTTAGTCTTAAAACCGGTTTCGGTTTTCCATCTCTAGATCATTGTGATAGTAAGGAACGAACGGTAACGAAATTCATGATGTTTTCCGGTCTTTTTTGTGTTGAAACTAACTCTAGTTCGATAAAAATGGATTTTTGTACTCCTTATATTCCACTTAAACATATTTATTGAAAAAAATTCCAATTATCAAGCAAAAATCAACCTTAACCCTAGAGGACTGTAAGAAAGGCAATAAACCCAAGCAGCTCATTTTACTGTTTTTAAAAAAAACTTTTGCGCTTATTAATGAAGTATAGCACAAAAATGCGGCTACTAACTGAAATGTGAGTTTTCTGCAATACAGTTTTCATGATTGAAGAATCACTGTAGCTCCATCCAGTGCCTCTCTTCACCACTTTAGCAATGAGGTCAGTGAATGTACCAAAACCCAGGGACAAAGTTAGGAGAAGAGAAATACACATTATAAATATTAAAAGCTAAAATTTTATGGAAGGAATTTGTTAAGATATAGTATTAAGTTTAATTTAAAATCCAAATGAATGTAATTTTTACCTAAAAAATGTGTTACTTTGAGCACTAAACTAAAAATTTAACATTCGGGACATGGGACGGTAAAAAAATTTCTGCATCGTTTTGTGTCCTAAATCTTTTTTGGAGTTTCTTTGCTTTAAAATTACGTTTTGCAATTATATAAGGACCAGTCTGTTAGTATAATAAGAAAAAATTGAAGAGAAACTAATTTTTTCAAAGTTATGCCCAAGGGACATAAAATTAAAAATTATAGTTAATTGCCCATATATTCTTTGAAGAACACAGATGTTTTTAAAATAACAATATATGTAGTTATAAAATGATAAAAAACAAGAAGTTCATAAAGAACTAAAATAGCCTACTTTCCTGTTACTTAAATACTTACTGAAGTTCTAATCGGGAAAAAAAACTAGGTTCCTAAAGTAAATATCATCAACAGCCGTTTCTGCACTAGATTTATACACATTAGAAAAAAAATCGAAACACAGCAACCAGCTATAATTTAAACTTCTAAAAGCCAAAATCAACTATTTTCCTTAATATTCTTTCATAAATTAATTAAAAATTATTTATCATCTGCTCGTGATTTATTTGTAGTTCGAAGAATAATTAAATATTTATTAATAACAAAAGTAATGAAACTACTCCGAACTGCATTAAAAAATAAGAAATGTAAATTAAAACTAAGCATAATTGCATGCAAAAGTATGCCTTGCCGCTTTCTTGGTACATAATTAATGAATAATCAAAGAATCAAATTGTGCTACATTTTATGACGTCATTCCAAACTGATTCATGAAAATATTATTTTGCTTCAAATATGTTTAAATAAATAAAGTTTCTCATGCCATTGTTGATTTGGCAACAGTGATTTAAATGACTCAAAATTGAATTTCAATGCTAATTCAATGGGAAATTCGCCGAAAGATAGTAGATTTATGTCTGTCCGGACGTACAGACAGACGGACAAAAAGTATGAAAGTTGGGTATCTGAGGTCATAGCTTTTTAACAAAAAAGAATTTTTAAGATCCGATGGATAGAACCGATTTTGGAAGGGGGGAACGGACAGACAGACAGACGGAAAGACAGACAGACATACGAACAGACAGACAGATGGACATCAACCGCATTTCAATACCTACAGTGCTTTAAATGACTCAAAATTGAATTTCATGCTATTCATGGGAAATTCGCCGACAGATAGTAGATTTATGTCCTTCCGGACGTACAGACAGACGGACAAAAAGTATGAAAGTTGGGTATCTGAGGTCATAGCTTTCTAACAAAAAAGAATTTTTAAGATCCGATGAATAGAACCTATTTTGGAAGAGGGATACGGACAGACGAACAGACAGACAGACGGAAAGACCAACAGACATACGAACAGACAGACGGACATCAATCGCATTTCAATACCTAAAGTGATTTAAATGACTCAAAATTGAATTTCAATGCTAATTCAATGGAAATTCGCCGACAGATAGTAGATTTATGTCCGTCCGGACGTACAGAAAAGACGGACAAATAGTATGAAGTTGGGTATCTGAGGTCATAGCTTTCTAACAAAAAAAGAATTTTTAAGATCCGAGGATAGAACCTATTTTGGAAGGGGTACGGACAGACAACAACGAAAGACCAACAGCATAGACAGACAGCAGATGGAATCAATTGCATTTCAATACCTGCATTGATTTAAATGACTAAAAATTGAATTTTCAATGCTAATTCAATGGAAAATTCGCCGACAGATAGTAGATTTATGTCCTTCCGGACGTACAGACAGACGGACAAAAAGTATGAAAGTTGGGTATCTGAGGTCATAGCTTTCTAACAAAAAAGAATTTTTAAGATCCGAGGATAGAACCTATTTTGGAAGGGGGTACGGACAGACGAACAGACGGAAGACCAACAGACATACGAACAGACAGACAGATGGACATCAATCGCATTTCAATACCTGCATTGATTTAAATGACTAAAAATTGAATTTCAATGCTAATTCAATGGAAAATTCGCCGACAGATAGTAGATTTATGTCCTTCCGGACGTACAGACAGACGGACAAAAAGTATGAAAGTTGGGTATCTGAGGTCATAGCTTTCTAACAAAAAAGAATTTTTAAGATCCGATGGATAGAACCGATTTTGGAAGGGGGGTACGGACAGACAGACAGACAGACAGACAGACGGACAGACAGATGGACATCAACCGCATTTCAATACCTACAGTGCTTTAAATGACTAAAATTGAATTTCAATGCTAATTCAATGGGAAATTCGCCGACAGATAGTAGATTTATGTCCGTCCGGACGTACAGACAGACGGACAAAAAGTATGAAAGTTGGGTATCTGAGGTCATAGCTTTCTAACAAAAAAAGAATTTTTAAGATCCGATGGATAAAACCGATTTTGGAAGGGGGTACGGACAGACAGACAGACAGACAGACAGACAGAAAGACGGACAGACAGATGGACATCAACCGCATTTCAATACCTACAGTGCTTTTAATGACTCAACATTGAATTTCAATGCTAATTCAATGGGAAATTCGCCGACAGATAGTAGATTTATGTCCGTCCGGACGTACAGACAGACGGACAAAAAGTATGAAAGTTGGTATCTGAGGTCATAGCTTTCTAACAAAAAAAGATTTTTAAGATCCGATGGATAGAACCGATTTTGGAAGGGGGTACGGACAGACGGACAGACAGACAGACAGACGGACATCGACCGCATGTCAATACCTACTTTTTCATTTTTTTAATTCTTTCGAATTAAAAAAAGAAAAGTAGGCTAAAAACCTGAAATATAATGAAAAAAAAAGGCAAATACTAACTTTTGATTTTGTTTCTCAAAAACCATTGAACCAGATTTCTTTATTTTTTAAAAAAACATTGAAATTTTTACTTTCATTTTGTTATATTTTCTGAACTGTATTTAATTTAGGAGGCTAGTGGGGAAAAAACTATGGAAGTTTTCTTCTCACTCTTACGATAAAAAAAACACATTAATATTTAAAATAAAATTGATGTAAGGTGTTCCTGGAATTTTTTAATGTTTATTCAAATTCAATTGTTAAAAAAAGTTAATTTTTTTGCAAGATCTTGATATTTTCTAAATTTAAAATTTCTTATTGTGTAGTTGTTTCTTTAACACCCAGATTTAATTTGTAATATTTCAAAGTCGTACAGAGTCATTTTCTATTAATATCTGTTTCTTTTCTCAATCTTGGTTTGGTAATATTGGAATTACAAATAATTTAACTTAATAAATGAGATGCAAATTTTATATTCGATTTCTCCTGGCAATTGCTTTCCATAAATATGTTTCCAGATATCGACTGGGGCTGGGGAGCCCAGTCGGTTAAGGTGTTCGCCTTGCATGTGGAAGGTCCCAGGTTCGGCTCCGGGCATCGCCAAAATAACTGCCTACCTATAAACGCCCCGTGAAGCCAAAAATGTCCGACGAATAAGAGAGGGAGTGTATGTTAAATATGTTCTCAAGTCTCAACGCTGCGTACGATGTCGCCCTTAACGCCTACTCAGGTGTCGGCTCGTCCCTTGACTGTGTTCTAATTTACGTCGCCAATAGCCCACGTGCAGTTCTAGTGCGACGATAATTAAAACTAACCTAACCTCAAGATGCCCTTCCAGCGCTTAATTAGAGAGCTCAGTCTCGTGTAGCTCTAGTGCGACGATAATTAAAACTAACCTAACCTCAAGATGCCCTTCCAGCGCTTAATTAGAGAGCTTAGTCTCGTGTAGCTCTAGTGCGACGATAATTTAACCTAACCAGTAACCAGAGCTCGGCAGTCACGGCCCTTCAGGAAGCAAACCTAGCCTACCTCGTCGGTTTGTTTGAGTGCACCAACTTGCACGCTATCCACGCCAAGCGTGTTACCAATGCCAAAGGACATCCAACTTCCTGACGTATCCGTAGAGAAAGAGCTTTAGCCCCACAACACTACCTAAATACTAAATTTCCGAATATATCTAATTCAGAATCACAGTCAAATTCTTATTGATTATTTTATTTACTGTGATTGATAACAGGTAACATCGAGGTAAATGCAATTTCTGATATCTATCTCTTGAAAATGTCAACTAAGTTAAAACTAGAAGCACCGACTTGTCCCTACCACATTTGGGGACCGGGAGGCTTAGTGGTTAAGATAGTTACCTACGCTAACAGTCTGCGCACTGTGCCGGGTGCGGGTTCGATTCCCGCCTTCGCCCTGGGTGTAATTTCTCTCTCTGTGTCAGTAAAAATTCTTTCTGTGTCTGTCTTACTTGACGAAGGTGTATAAGCGGGTCTATGATCAAGCACACAAGCCGGAATATATATGTAACAACCCTACCCCATTGGGCTACTGTTTTGACTTTACCATCTTGACATAAAAACACGTTTCGTGGTAAACAAAAATAATCTCACCAATAAATATCGCCGTGTATATGGGACTTATGAACTTTAACCCTTTCCACTCCGCAACTAAAAGTCACGGAGCGTTAAATACGGTATTGGTAATATAAAGTATATTTTCTTAGTTCTTGTGTTATTATACTTGTCATTTTAATCTAAAAGCACAGTCTTGGTCAAATTCGTAAGTTTATTGCAACTGATCTCACTCTTAAAACAAAAGAGTGAAATTCACTCCTATAGGAGAAGTGCATTTTCGGCACCGGAAAGGAGTGAAATTAACTCAGACTGAGTTAAAACCACTCGTTTTAAGAGTGTAGGACGCAGATTGTTTTTCTTTATTCTTTTACCCACTCAGGAAAAGAGTGAAATTCACTCCTATAGGAGAATGCATTTTCGGCACGGAAAGGAGTGGAAATTAACTCAGACTGAGTTAAAACCGCTCGTTTGTTTTAAGAGTGTAGTATTCTATTAGCTCTTAGAGCTCCATAAGATCTCCACAAGGCTGTGTTCTAAAAGGAATAAATGTGTGAAGAAGTTATCTTTTTTTAAAGGTTATCTTTAACCCTTTCACTCCCTAAAACGGCCCAGGCGGCCGTACAGCTAAGGATTCTATAACGATATTCCTATCACATATTACGCGGAAACAAAAATCTTCCGTAGCAAAAGTGTTAAAAATGAGCTGGACGGAATTAAGATTATGATACTCGATTGAGAATTGATGTAGCAAAAGGTAAAATTTATTAATTTTCTTAGACATTGGTATCGATTTTATTATTATTCTAGTGCGACGTTTATTGCCAAACCAAACCTACCACCATCGGCCTCTTTAATTTTCTTTTTTCTCTTTTGCGTACCAATTTTTCCATAACCCACGGTAAGTCAACCATTAAATTACACCTTTTTTGGTTGGATAGCCAATGATACAATTCATCAGACCATACGCGATACCTGAAATGACTATCGACGGATAGTCAGGCAGAATTTTTGCAAGCCTTAGCAATATTGACCACTTGTTTGTTGGTTTGATTTCTTTGCACTAAGTCTGATCAAAAGAGATATTCTTTTTTACTAATAGTTTATTTCTATTGAAAGAATTTGGGGGATAAGGTGCAGAGGTTCGATTGCGATGGTAATTAGATGTAGCCAATACTTGCGATGTCGATGTGTTTAATTATTCTGGAACTAATACAGTAAAATAACGAAATAGGTATCCCACCAAACACAACTAACAATGGTGCCCAATTCGAAGTCACCAGAGTGGTGTAGGCCTCTCATTTAAAAGGTTCCGTGTTCTAAACACGTTTTTGACTTACAGGTATATGTTGGTAAAAAATCGACTGGAAGTTCCGTTGGATGCTAGCTCAGATATATGCTAGAAATAGGCAACGTGAATGATTATTTCCTCACCAATAAAAAACACAGTAAATTTAACCGTTAGGGGCTTGGTGCGTTGGTTGCTCAGTTAGTATAGCGTTGCACCCGCTATCAGCCCAGATCGGATCGCAAGCGTTAGGCACTGGTTTGATCCCGGTGGCTGTGATTGCTTTCCTATAGAGGGAAATATGCAGCCAAAATTCATCTAAAAACGCCCAAGTATAATAGGATAGACATACTCGTTAAATCTGTAGAGTCCAATGTCCCGACGGTGTTAGCGTACAATGTCGTTCCGTTGCTTGCCCGCTCAGGTGACTTGACCAGGGTTCTAAATTACGATGCGTAATTGACTGTGTTCAAGCTCCTAAAGAAGGCTAGAAATAGACAACCGGAAACGATTAAATTACCAAATTAAACAGGTAATCGTGACTAGTACTTTGTTTTTTTGAACAAGCATCATATTGAACAACCAAGGTAAATACTTGTCTGTATTCAATTTTTTTCAAAAACATGTTTTAACTGCATTATTATTATTTAAATTCTAGTAATTTGTAGGTTCCGAATCATTTATTTTCCCATTGTTTTAAGGCAATTATTTTTTTAGTTACGAAATGTTTATAAAATGTGTTTTTAAATATAAAAGTACTTATAAGAAGCGTGAAGTAATATAAAGAAGCGCGTTGAATAAGAATGGGCCTCAAAACACAATGTTCACTGCGTTTTGTGGCTCTTTTAAAAGTGCCTCCCTATGTAATTACATTTTCAATTTTGATATGGAATTTAATTCTGATCAACTTGCTTCAATTCCTCAATTGATAACCCTCTAATATTTAATCTTTATTCTAAAGTTAATAACACTCCCTTTTAAATATATCAATCGAAAGTACATTTATTCCATGCCTTTATATTTTAATCATATTCTACCAGCCTCCATCTTGATTCCATTTGATATCCCGAACAAATATTTCTGAGTTATATCATTCTGATTCCGCAATACAAACCGCAGTTGCTCTTTGCAGAGAGTCTCAATTTCGAGAACAATCTATCACAAGTTCCAGAGAACTAATTAAGGTTTAGACTCCCCACAAACATGGCTTCGCTTTCCCCTCATTAAGTCTGTGTATGTGTGTGTCTGCTAAATAAATCTTGAGATCTATAGGCTAGTACAGAACCTACTTCCTTAGCAGTGTGTGCATAGTATTGCAAGATAATCATATTGGTCAGGGAATTGGTATAGTGTTATAATAATATTGTATTATTTTCGATGCGTTGATGTAATATTGCAAACCTGAATGAATTCATAGGACTGGGGTGCTCTGTTGGTAAGGTGCTTGCCTTGCATGCGAGGTCCCAGGTTCGGACCCTAGCATTTCCAAAATAAATGCCAACCTATAAACGGTCTGTGCTACCAAAACGTCCGTCGAAAAATACCCCGTGCAGAGGAAATACACGTTAAATGTACTCCTAAGTCCCGACGCTGCTTCCGATGTCTCTCCTAAAAATTGCTTTGGGTGCCTACTCAAGTGTCTGCTCGTCTCTTGACTCTGGTTCTAAATTACGACGCCCGTTGCCAGTAGGCCTCATCTCGCTGTAGTACGACAATAATTCAACTCAACTCGACCTGATTGAATTCAGCATGTGTAGATTTAGTGCGACATTTTTTGATTCGAACTTCACATGCTATGTAACTTTCTAATTTTATTGTGTTCAAGCACCATTAAACCAAAACATTGAATATCGATCCATCCTATTGTGCTCTCAATCTTAACTAGGAAAACTTTCTTAATTAGCATTCTCGATCCGATGGTTGATTTGTGAACATATCACTAAAGCTTCGAATTTTACCTTCAGAGAAAGCATCGGGTGCTACTCTAACCGCAATGCGTTTCAATCCAATCACCCAACTAAAGCCGACCCGGGGCGCAACGGTTAGGGAGCTAGCCTTTGGAGCCTCTGGGTTCGGGTTCGAATCCCGGTAAGGCATGGATGTTTGTGTTTGTCGAGTATATGCGGAGTACGTGCTCGTTAAATCTGTTGGGTCCGAAAGTCCTCCAAGTTCCCATACCAAATCAATACCTCTGGGGTGACTAGCAAATTCTGGGATCCTCTAGTTGGCCTCTGTCTCTAAAAATTAGATGGATCCACTTATATGTGTGAGTGTTGTCTGTTGTGTCTGTCTTACTTGACGAAGGTTTATAAGCGGGTCTCTGACCAAGCACACAAACCTGAATATATATGTCTACCACCAACCAACCAACCAACTAAACTCCTATAATTTACAATTATTGAATAAATAGAAAAACTGTTTTCTGTAGAATATTGAATAATCGGATTTTGAAATTATATTACATTTTGGTTGAACGTATGAGGGTCATTCTCAAAAAATGTTACAAATGATGTCACCCAGGTTTCATTTCTTGTAGTATTTTTAATTTTATTGTTACGGAATTTTCACTTGTTCTGCATAAAAGAACGCACTTTTTAAGTTATTGTACCAATATTTTAAAAATACAAAATTACTAAATTAAAAGTTAAAGACTTTATTTAAAAAAGCATAGTTGGTAAAATTCACGTGTCCCTTGCCAAAAAATTAAAGAACAAGAGAAGATAATTGCAACTTAAAATAAATATTTCGTAATTATTGATGCGTATTTTGATTGGCAAGTATCTTGGCTATCAAATAAGCTTTTAACCCTTTTTTTTAAATTAAAAAAAGCGTTTTCTTTTATGGCTTAATATATTTTGTCCCACAGAATCCAAGAAAGTTTTTTGTCTGTTAACAAAATTTCATTTTCGAATGATTGCTTTAGTGGTTACTACTAGATACTTCCTTAAACAAAATTGGAATGAAAATGTCAGACTGAATATAACTACTTTAAATTATTCCTAAAACTATAATTTGTTGCCGCATTTCATTACTGGGCTTACGACTATAATCCTCATAAGGTAATTCTACCTTCTCCCCTCTTATATAAAAAAACCAACACACTGTTGTTTCTAAACAAAAGCTGCCTCTACGAAAATGCTGTCATTTCCTCCAAAACACCACAGGAGAGAGAAACAGAAAAAATCTAAAAATAAAACCAGCATTACCCCGACATAAACGCCCTAAGAGAAAGTTCGGTTCGGAAACGTCTCAATTCACCCCCTAATCCACTTTACAACAACCCCCGCGATTCCAAAACGGAAAAGGCAGAAACAACAAAAATCCGCTTGAAAATCCTTTAAAAAATTGAACCTTTTCCTGGCAGTTATCATCCGGGGGCTTAACACCATTTAAGGCCGGGCCCCGGAAAAGGATTAGGGCCTTTAAAACTGCGAGCTCTGGTGACTCCAGGGGGCAATTCGAAGTAGTACGAGCCGCCCCGGCATAATAAATAGCTTGAACGTCCTAGAGCACAGCAGGCTAGAACGCCCGGCCCCTGCGTTGTTTATTTCGTCATTATCCATTCACTTTGTGCGAGTTTGGTGTTGTCGCCTTAATCTTCGCGTCTTAGAAGGGCTTTATTGGAGGGAGTTTTTCTACGGTCGATTCGTTCATTCCTTCTTTTTAGGCTTTAGGCTAAGGTCATTTAGCGTAGGAAAAGAGTTTTCTCGCTGCTTGACTTTTTTTAAAAAAAAACTGTATTTCTCTCTCTGTGAGAAAAGAACGATTGTTGAAAAAAATTTTGTTTGGTGTTTTGAAAAGAAATTCCGGCCGCCTACTTTTAACCCTTTTCTTAGCTTTAATATAGTAAAATACGCTTTGGAATTAAAAGAGTTTTGTTTCTTTAAACTTACTCTACTACATACAGTTGAATTGAGACTTTTTTTTAAAATCATAATCAACATTTGTGAGCTTAATGGAATTCAAAAGGCACATATATGACATGAAAAAAAGGTAGTAGAAGACAGTTTTCTTCTCACAAAATTAAGTTAAATTTTTTTACAACAAGTTAGTTTTTTTATACTCTGAAAGGTACTTCATCAAAGTAATAACGGCTTGAAGAAATCTTAGCTTCCTCAATTAAGAGAAAACTTTTAAAAACGAAATGAAAATAACGGATTTCAATGTGTCATACAGTGTATTAATTTATTAACCAACTGCTGATCTTACTTTTAGCTTCCACACTACGTTTATAACGTAAAAAGTGGAAGGTTTTATAATCGTTCAGTCCGTCTGTCTGTCCGTCTGTCACCCACTTTCACAGAAAGAACCACAAGTCCCACAGACAAGTGGGATACGTCATTTTAAAGCAAAAAATCAGATTATCCTACATTCCAAATTTCATTTAAAAATTTAAATTAGAAGTTTATTTAAAATTTAAATAACTAAATTTTTTGAGAAACTTTTGTTAAAATAAAAATACACTTTTGAAAAAATATTTATTTATGTGATATAATTCGGTTTGTATTGTTGTATTATCACAATAGAGTTCTTTTAATGGTTCTATATATATGTACGTAGAAAGATGCAAAGAGAATTCTAACTTGGCATAAAAAAAAAATATGCTAAGTTTCGCTTTTATTTTTAAAGCATCAATTGTACAAATTATAAATTTTTTGAACTGTAAATTAATTTAACAAATTATAAATAAGTGAATTTTCGAAAGAAATGTAAATGGGAAATTGTGGCGACAAAAATATTTATTAAAAAGATTACATCATTATTCTTCGAACTTCAAACAAATTTAGCAAACGATAAAGTTTAATTATTAAATCTGAGAAAGAAGATCAATGAAAATAATTAATTTTATCGTTTAAATGTTTAATTACAACTAGCTAAAGGCTCTGTTTGGCGAATTTCTTTCTGAGGTGTATAAATAGTTTGTTTCCTGTTGAGCACAAATGTTGTGTGGAAGTGGTTTAAGTGACAGATTCTGTAACAAATCTAGTTGTTTTTAAATTATCAAGAATATAAAAAAACAAAAAAAATATTAAAAAGTAAATATAAATAAATACATAAAATAAAAAGTGCATCAAGAAGTTTGTTTTAAACAATTAAAAATATCTATATTTGGCACAAATTTAATTATTAAATCTGAGAAAGAAGATTAATGAAAAATAGTTAATTTTGGCGTTTAAAACTTTGAATTACAAATAGCTAAAGGCCCTGTTTTTATTAGAATTAAATCACATTTGCCATTCGCAACAATCGCTCGAGAAACTTTAATTCTTTTAGACAATAAATTAAAATAAATTTATTTTTGCGACATCGATCAGTTTGAAATGACGTCAAATATATTTCACTACGGAATCCTTGTATGTTGATATGAAATGTTTTCATTCTATTTAAAAGCGAGGAATATTGACATATTTATTCTTTAAAATATAAATTAATTTTTGCAAACGATAAGTAATAATTATTGAATTTTCGAAATAAAATAAATGAAACTAGCCAAATTTAGCATGTAAATGTTAAATATAGAATTAATGTTGTGTTTGGTGCGTTTTTTCCTGTTAAACACAAATATGTGGAAGCGAGTTAGGTGACAGATTCTGTTACAAACCTACTTGTTTTATAGTATATAGTATT
Source organism: Oedothorax gibbosus (assembly GCA_019343175.1). Lineage (NCBI taxonomy): Eukaryota > Metazoa > Arthropoda > Arachnida > Araneae > Linyphiidae > Oedothorax > Oedothorax gibbosus. Next base: position 31,697,295 of record CM033277.1, read on the forward strand.
TTAATGCTTTTTTTAAAGTTAAAACCAGCTTTAAGAATATCATGCATAGGTCATTCTCAAAAAATGTTACAATTCCAACTTTAAAATTGTTCAAAAATAAATTTGGGTTTTATTTGAAATATTTGTTACTATTCCAGTAAGAATTCTCTTATCTAATGAAACTCTGCAAAATCTGCACATTTTTCTTATCATTTATGCCTAAATTCGAATTTTTGCACTAAACACAATGCTTTTATACCGAGAGTTATTTAACGGACATAGATAAAATATACGTACAGACACCACACTCGAATAGCCTTCAATTAATAAATTTTCTACAGTATAAATATTTTCAAAGACAGCAGCGCTCCTAATTCCTACGGTTGAACTACTTTTTTAATGATTTTGCAGAAGATATTTTTTAGCTTTTTGCTTCTGTATTCAAATAGAAATATTTGCTTCCATTCGTTTTATCTATGTTAGGTGCTTAATTTTTGTGCAGTTTATAAAGTGTAAACAGAAATTAAAAAAGGATATGTGATACTTCACAGGTAAGATTGCTTAGATAGACATATTAATGGTAATTATTATTCTTCACAACCTATACTTCTGATAGAGAAAATTATTTTATGTAAATTATTTTATAAGCTCTTTTATAGTTCAGGGATTATTTTCTTGATAAAAAAATCTGTAAAAATTATAATTAGCCTTCTGGGCCACATACATTGATCAGATCGACGATAAAATAACTATAAAAAGAAAGTCGTAATTTGTAGACTCCGATGTAGACTCCGAACGATAAGGTTAAAAAAATGCGATATGATTAAAAATTCTTCTATTTAATTAAATATTCAATCAATATGTGACTCGCAATTGTTTACAGTTACGAATACGACATCATTTGATATTTCGAATATTTCAAGCAAACAATTAAAAATTTTATGTTATATTAGTTCGCAGTTAAGAATCAGGTGATCTGGGCTCATCAGAGAGTTGGCGGTCTATTAGCTTCTTTTTTAAAGGTAACAGAATAGACAAAATACACTTTATCATCGCTTTTTGAGATGAAGTTTATTTAATTAAAAATTTATTTTTGGCTTATCTCGTAATCAAATTACCAAGGGCTTTAAACGCACGTTGACTTTAATCTTAAATAACCAACATTTTAACAAAAAAAGGTAACAGAGTAGACATTGAATAATTACACTCACCTTAATTTTTCAAACTTTAGTCTTTTCCCCTCATAAACTAAAATTTATGAGAAAATTGTCAGCCATTTCAGAAATAGGTGTCTATGGTGGTACTTATTACAACAACAAACTTCATTTATTTGCATTTTTGTCGTGAAATTTTAGTAACAGTAGATTCTGTGGGACAAAATGTATTAAACCACAAAAGAAAAGCTTTTTTAATTAAGTGATGGTTAAAAGCTTATTTGAGCCAAGATACTTGTCAATGAATATACTCATCAATAATTACGAAATATTTATTTGAAGTTGCATTTATCTTCTCTTGTTCTTTAACTTTTTGTCAAGGGACACATAAATTTTTGAAGCGTACAATCTAGCGTGCTAATGAATGAATTTTTCAATAAATCTAATGAATTTAGAAATGTATTGATATCATTAAATATCTGAAGTTTTATAAGAAAATTGTTTTCAATTAAGATTTTATAAAATTTGTTAATTAAATTGGAACCAAGTGATATATCATCAAATTAAGTTCATTTGTTTGATATTGCAGCAGATGTTTTGATTTATTAGTTAAAATTTTTAAAATTTAAAGGGTACCATCTTTAAACAAATATTTGCTTTTATAAAGTACTACGTGATTTACTTGGAGTTAATTTCACAGTTTATTAAATTCGCCTGTTTTCAAGCATAATTAGTTAGTTGCAAGACATTTTAGCTAAAGGCTAAATAGTAGTTTTAAAAGTTGATTAAGCTTTGTTTTCTTTAAACGTTTGTTAACAAGAATGTCACTGAGACAGTTGTATAGAGTTATTTTTTTGAGGGATTGTAATAATAATTAAGTTTAGGAGCGATTGATATTTACATATTAGTTAATTAAGGCTTTAATTGTTTAGAAAAATTTATAGCAAAGATTGGATTCTGTAGTGGTAACGAATTTCAATGATTTGTTCTAGAAATGACTTACCTTGAAAATTTCATTGAAATAAAAAATTCTCATTTCAACATAAATTAGAAAACTTATTTGCGGTATTTAAAAGTTAAAAATTAAAAGAAACTTATAATGTTAACATTTAATTAAATGGCGAATACATTTATACAAGTGAACTTAAATATATATATTTATGCGTCCGTTCTTGTCGATCTAGGCTGTGTTAGTGTTAGTTTACAATATATGTCTAAACCACAAAATACCCTTGGTTACATAATTAGCTGGCAAAACTTTTTTTTATCACAAAAGTTTTATAAAATCTTAAATTAATGCACTCAAATTTTGACTTTGTACAGAAACTAGCTAAATAAAACCAGGGTTGTATGGGTGTACCCTTAATAATGGGGACTCGTATACTATGTGAACTTTTACTTTATGTCAATCAATATCTACCTTCTCGCTGGTCAGCACACCATATGAAACTAGACGCCCCCCCCCTTTATTATATTTCATTTGGGTGTCCGCCTATCTCCCAGCCATATTTTTATGACGTAAAAACTCCACATTTGTACAAAAAAAAGAATCTTGAAAAATCTTATTAGAATCGAGTAGAGTAAGTTTGATCAAGCATTCAAATTCTAATAAAGATTTGAAACAATAAAAGAAATTAAAATAATAATGTCCAAATTTCAATCTGGCTTCTTAAACCCACGTGCTTTTTCGTACTTATACCTTATTTTCTATCGCCATAAAAATTTCTTTTAAAATAAAAAAAAATTACAGAAATTCTAAGTTTACAACAATGCACAATTCTATTCCTATGGAGAAATGGGCTTACGTTTTGCCTTCTAGAACAGTTTGGGTTCAATTTTCGAAAAATTGCTTCTTAAATGACACATTCAGTATAAAAGGAATAGGCTCCTAAAATTTAGAATCTGTATGTTCAATAGTTTTTGCTGGGCGTAGATATGAGAGTGAATAAATCAATCAGACTTCTTTCTTTATTTATATAGATAACCATAAGCTTACTACAACCTCTACAATATGTTAAGTTAAAACTAGGAATGCACAAAAATGCTTATTGGTATTGGTAAATAATAATAAAAAAACAGTAATTTTAATTTTACATTTTTAACTTGATACAGTGCAATTTTTTTATAATATGAATTTAGATATTTTAAAAAACTATTTCTCAATTATGTGAAACAAAAAAGATAGTCATTGCGAATTTGCATAGTTTTTTTTTATGTTTTAAGAAAAAACGTTGAAAAAGGCTATGATATCCATTTTATATTTCCCTTTCACCTATAACAAATGTAAAATCTGCAAAAAACAATGAATAATTATAAAAAAAGTCGAAAGGAAAGAATAATAAATTCATGAATTTTACTCATTTCAATTCAACCTTTCTTCTTAGAAATGCAAGATACCTGGAGGGAAGAAAAAGCTTAAATCATAGAAAAAAAACAAAAGAAAGTACAAAAAAGAGCGATAGGAAGGTTTAAAATAGGGGAGAGCAAAAGAAGAGAAGCAGAAAAGAAAAATCTTTCAGACTACCTCCAAGACCGAAAAACCTTTAAGAACGTACAAAGCAACGCAGAAAAATATCAAAATGGCAACAGAACACGCGAAAAACTCCTTCTGAAACTAGAGCCGAAGAACAGAGGAAGAGAACACACACACACAAACACACACACAAAAAAAGCTAAAAATTATTATTTTTTTTTTTCCTTTCTAAGCTTTTGGCTCCCGTTATCCGCAACTTCTCAGAAGTAAGAAAGAAAAAAAATGCATAATAAATAATAACAAAAAAAAATCCCAAAGAAGTTTTTCCTTAAATAACAACACAACAATAATAATAATAATAATAAAAAAAATAAGGAGTGGATTTTTTTTCGTCGAAAGATCCCGCACACCGTCCACGTTTTATTGCCTTTTTCCAGATCCCCCCCCCCCCCCCTCCTAAAAAGCCCACTCCGTTTCTCGGGGGTTCGCGGGAAATCCCGTGTCACTTCATCTTTGGCACAAGAAGGGGGCGCTGGCGAAAGCTGCCGCCCCTGCAACCGACCAATAGCAGCCCCGAGAGCTGTGCCTCCCCCTACCCCCCTCCCGGCAACATGTGCTCGGCAATAAGCCATATCGCCCCGATGGATATTGCTTCCTTGCTCGTGAAAACCCAGGCTCAAACCTCCCCCCCCTCCCCCCACTCGAAAAGGGGGGGAGGGGGTCTAGGGTTGAGGAATATGTGACTTTTGATGAACATGTGAGTGTTTAGATGATACCTTGCGAAAATATGCTTCTTAGAGCATATGAGGTATCAGATCTTGTCTAAGCAGAAAGTTTTATTTGAACAATATTTTGTCGTTAAGACACCTTTTTTTGAACTCAAATAAAATATAACTTTTCTTCTTTAATAATAATTTTAGTTAAAATTTCATACATTTTTATGAAAGTACGTACACTTGAAAATTTATCACGCAATTCAAAGTAATCTCATCATTAAATATCGATAAAATGAACCAAAAAACTAATTTTTTTACAATGCATTTTAGAACAAATTTTAACACAAAAAAATTCTTCTAATTATCAATAAACATAATTCTTCATTGACTCTTTCTCGATGTGAAATTTTATATAAAAAAGTATCTCCACGTTCTTTCTTTCACGTAGCTACCCCCCCCCCCCACACACACACCGAGTCCGACGATATTAAAGGTTGTGCCTTATTGCAAGCTGTGGGAGTGCAACGGCGCATGCGTTTTCAGTTTGACAAGCTTCTCTTGTGGAGTAAAGGGGATCCTTTCCCAAGCGCGTTTCCTCTCGCGTCTCTTTAGTTCCACAAAGAAACTAGAGGTTCTTACTCTTCTTTCCTTGGAAGACTTTTCTGGAGAGAACGGGGGAGAATTTCTTCGGGCCTTTCTTTTCCAGGAATGGAGGAAGTTGTTTTAGTTGGAGAGTAGATTTCTATGTTGTTGTTTATTGAAGTAGTGTTGGTTGATTTTGTTAATGCAAAAAAATTTAACGCTTTGTTGTGTGATCTTCTTGATATCTTCTTGTTTCTCTTCTTCGTGTCTTCTGACATAAAAAGTTGAAGGCAAAAGTTTATAGGATTATCTTGAGTTATGTTTCAGTGAAATACAAATATTTACGAATAAGTATTGATGTGATTGTGTATTATTGCGCATTAATGTAATAAAATTTTCAAATATTTAACTCCTACAAAATCGGCAATGAATGCTGGTCAATTAACAGGATGCTTGAGCTAAATTTAAAAACTAAAACGTTAAAAAATGTTATTATATATAAGCACAAACTGTATTCAATTAAAAAAATAACTACTTTTGTAGATATCGATCGATGATATTGTAGATATTTTTTTTTGTAAATAACTAATCATTCCTTACTTTCATTCAAAAGGTACAAAAAATATCAACAAATTTGCTTGAGTTAAATTTAAAAACTAAAACGTTTAAAAATGTTATTATATATAAGCACAAACTGTATTCAATTAAAAAAAATAACTACTTTTGTAGATATCGATCAATGATATTGTAGATATTTTTTTTGTAAATAACTAATCATTCCTTACTTTCATTCAAAAGGTACAAAAAATATCAACAAATTTCAAATAAAATATACGCATGCATAGCTTGTCGTAGTTTGTAAAATAAGTATGGAATCCTTAATTAGAGTTAAACCATTCTACGACTTATTGAGTAAGAGATGGAATATTTAAGCGCGATTTAAGAGGTTTCAGTTTTACGAACAAATGACCTAATCGGAAAAAATCGGTACTCCAACAAATTAATTGAAACAAAACCATCCATATATGCTTTGCGAACAAAACCTACTACGACCTTTTACTTCAAACAACACGTCTCAAACATCAAGACATTCCTTTCTTCTCCATCCCAAGTCTTTCTCTTGTGAATGCGTTATTGACAGAGCAGGCGATTGTCATCGGTAGTATCTTTTTTCGATCCATCTTTTCTTTTTTCCATCCCACCCCCAGAGATCCTTGTTTGTGTCTGGCTTTGTGATAGATTTCGCACCAAACTTGTTCTAGGGTCTTGTCTCTTTCATGGGAAGACACGGGAATTACTTTAGTTTTATGAGACTCCCTTTTGAATTTCCTTTTGTGTGGAAATTGTAGGGCTTTGTAATGAAATCTTATCCCTAACTGTGTTGAGAATTTTGGAGTTTAATTTTGTTTATGAAGTTGTAGAGCTGTAATCCTTTTTAAGAGATTTGAGTCTTGTTGGAAGTTAACATTGTTCGAAAATTCGGTGTGTTAGTTTTGCACGTTTTTTACTTTAAAAAAAATCTAAAAACAATATATAAAATCAGTTATTTCGTTTTGCAAGCTGATTTGCTCACAAACATTACTTTATTAAAAATATGTTATAGTATATAAAAATCAGTTTTTATGATTTTCAAGCACACAAAAAAATTATCAATACTTTAAAAGCAAATATAGTAAGTGTACTCAAATGCATTGCGAAGCATTAAAAATAAAATATCTGCTTCAAATTTTGGCCTTTTTAAGAATTACTTTACTAACATAGCCAATAATAACTGATCTTATTTGGGATAGTAAATGACTTAATATAGGTATATCTAATATGATAGTTTTGAATTCGTATTATTTTAAATTTAAAACAGGATAACATGCATATATATAATTTGAACTATATAAAAAACAATACCAATGCTATAATTTCATAGGGTTTGACGCGACTGCCTTTATGAATATCTACATCTATGCAAAAATGATATAGATACCAGTACCAAGAAATAAATAATGATAATAATTTTTTCTGAGGCTTTTTACTTTATAAAAAAGTTGTTTTAAATATCATAGTGTAATTTTATTCCTACTTTTTATTACTATTTTGCAAATTATAAGTTGGATATAATCGTCGCCCTTACTCTCTATAATTAATCGAAGGTGGCCTAAATTCGACATGCCTATCAACACGCAGAACAATGTTCTATTTTAAGGCTATTTCACAATTTGGAGTTAAAAAGATTTCTATAATAAACTTTAGGAACTGAATTCAATGTTTCTATAAATAAATTTATATTTTTCTTCAGTTAACAAATCTTATAATAAATTTTTACGTATTCTTCTCGAAGCTCCCGTCTGTAAGAGTAAAATACATATTAATAGTAATGATTTCTTAATATTCGTGTTTTTCGTTTTCTGTGTGCATAAATATTTTCTTAAAATATAACTAAAATGGGGTAGTATTAATTTGTGAAAGATGCTAATTTTGCATTTCAATAAATGTAGGATATATAATTATGGAATATGGATATATTTAATATGGAATGAATATTTTCATTTATATATCTAGTAATAATTGCGTTTTTAAAAAGCTTTTTCCAGCAGAAAAAATTAAGATTAATATAATATATTTGATTCAAACTTTAGTTTAAAAATTTAATGTAAATATGGTAATTGTTTCTTTGGAAAATGCATTTCTCCCTCGTTGCACTATTCAGATAAACATGTTCCAACTTTTTAGCACTATGAAAACCCGTTTTTCTGCGATAAGAGTTTTGTGCGAAAAAGCCAACATATAGGGTAGAAATAGTATCAAGTGAAAAGTATTTTCAAATTAATTTTTGTATAATTCTATAAAAATTATATATTTTAAACTTATTAATGGATTTGTAACAAAGGATGATTTTTTATTTTATATACACTGTAAAGTATTGGTTGAATGTTAATCCATAAGCATGGTGGTAGCACATTTTGTCACCTTCCATTGCGTTTACGGAGTAACATCCCACCAATTGCTTTACAGTGTATGCAATATTACTGCAAGTCATTCCAATTATATTTTCCTTTCATATTTACTAAATAAACAGGACCACCATTTACCGTAAATCCTATCCTAATGCAATATCAGTTTTGTGGTGAAGAAGCCAGCATACAGAGATACAGAGTAGTAATTAGTTTCCAGTTAAGAGTATTTTTCGAGTACATTTTCGCCCCCTTTATTTAATGTTTTCTCTTGCTTCTGCATCTATATTACTATACATATGTCGATATTTTTTGTGTTATAACTTTTAACTCCGGTAATTTTACTTCTAAGTTACATGGATAAAACAAAATAAAATCAGGTTTACTTAAATTGGATAAGATATTTGAGCAGATTCTTTGCATGGGATATGACTCCTGTAACCTAAATCTTATATAAATTTCAAAGCAAAGCAGATGTAGTCAGCATTTTCCTAAGATATGTTACTTTTGATCAAGTACAAAACTAGAATTACAAATAATAAACTATAATTAAAATAGGACAGGAATTTAATCTCAATAATTCCAGAAAAGCTAATGATTTTTTTAAAATAAAATTTATCAATTATGGGTTAGATCATTTGTAACTTTCAAACACTTAAGTAATCTAACAAAAAATGTATTTCTAGGGCCTGGTTTGTACCCTCTTCCTATAACTAATCAAAGAGTTGCGTATATTTCAAGTAACAATAAAATTACACGGGATAGCAGTTAAACAAAAAATAATTCGTCTATTTTGGCTAATAAAAAATATTTTTTAACATAAAAAAAGCATTTTTATGGTTATATTTGCACTTGTATTCTAATAACTGCCAAAATAGATAATACTTAAACAAACATTTTACAATTGACACTCTTCTTTTTCTGAAGCACCTAAATAAATTAATGGAATAAAAATTTATAAATTAATGTATTTCCTACACAATGAGTCATTTTACAAGTTTAATTAAATAAACAAAATCCGATGCCCCTCTCACTTGATATACGACCCCCCTCTCATATCAGAGTGGACCCTTCTCACCTTTCCAATAGCAGAAACACGCACCGCTAAACTCCGAACGAATGAAGACGCGTTCACTCAGGCTGCAAGGTCAGGGGGGGTAGGGGCAGTTAGAGAGACCCAGTCTGAGGGAAAACTTTAATGGACATATTTAAAAGATATTTGCTGGCCGAAACGGGACCCTCAGAAAGACGTTTTTAACTCTACATTTAGTTTTGAATTTGGTATTTTTTTTAATGTTCGATATTGGGAGGAAGTAAATTTTTTTTGTGGAAGTTGTTTCTGGTAGTTGTTTTTTATGGATCGGTTTTTTTTTTTGTTTCTGTTTCGAATTTATTGACTGGTTGAATACTCGTGTTGGTTCGTGTTAAGGAATGAGCAATGCCTGAAAGTTTTTGTTAAATTTTGTTTTCTGTTAAGGAATAGGGATTTTAATATTTAGTTTTAATGAAACTTTATATAACTGCTTATGGTGTTCTTACTATTCCGTGTTTTTTTAATTTTGTAAGAATAATTTTTAAACATAGTTTCCAAAGAGCAATTACATTATTACAATAGTTTAATTAACCTTAGTAGATACACAGAAGCATATTAGTTTTGACAGTTATAAAAGCAAAGGCAAGCATAAACTTTTGAACGTATTATTTTAAACTTTTTACTTTTAGATTGTTTAATTACATTTTTTGTTACCAAACGTTATTTAATTACTCAGTGTGTTGATTAAGTAAGGCGATGGGAAATTTGAAGAAGCCAATCTTTCAATAAGGAAAGCTTTGCACTTATTTCCTTCCTAAACCTTCATTAAATTGTAACCTTCACTTTATCTTAAGAAGGCTTATATACTCACAAGAATTTGAACTCTTGAATGCTTGCATAAATGTACATCTTCTCTAGTGGTTCTTTCTCCATTACTATGTAAGAGCAATGAGAGTCATTGGCCACTGACTACGGTCATTATTTTCTTAAAGGTTGGTTTTATTCATGTTTTGCAATTTTAATATTAGAAAAGTAAGTTTAAGTATTAGAAAAGTAGTATTATTAAAAGTAGTATTACTTTTTTGTTTAAGAAAATTGAAAAAATTTAATTTTAAAAATTTGTTACGATAATTCAATCTAACCTTACGCCTTACCATAAGAAGACACTATAAACATTAAATACCCAAACTACCCAAATTAATAGGCTTTTGTGTCACCAAAATGAAGTTCCTAGTAGCTTCAACGGCAGTGTCGAAAGGTTTCGGCATATTTTCGATATTTGGTCGCACCATTTATTAGATTATTTTAGGCCTCTATGACTTTGGTATCTAAATCCTGATAAACTGTTCAAACATATCCTGAAAATTTTTCTTAAAGCATTGTCCTCATATACACTATCTAACCTCTAATTCAATTGTAAGCATAACGAACCAACCACATGAAGACACTGTATACACCTAAAATGCTCAAACTGTCTCGTTGGCTGCATATCGTCACCCACGCTCCAGGGAGGAAAATGAGTCAATCTTTCCTCCCCGTGAGGAAAAGGTGTCAATCGCCACTGACTACAGCTAAGTATTGTGTACGATTTATCACATTATCCTATAAATTTTAAAAGTTATACTTTTATCTAAAAAACTGTCTGAGAAAATACTGCTACATAAATAAACAAAAAAAAGTAAGTAAAAAACAAACTTTAATATCGTTTTTACAAGTGCATATCGCACCGTACGCGGAAGAGAGACCTATCGACCAAAATTGACTTTTTAAGATAACACTACTATAGGATGCAAAATTTTGATATTCTTCGATTGGTGCAATCGGCATAGCGTTCAGAGCCCTAGTTCGGCTCCAATTAATAGATAGGTCTTTCTTTCGCGTTCGTTTTTGGATGAAACTAGTGGGAAGAAAGACCTATCGCACCTGGTGTTTTTTCGTTATGCGTTTTGCAGGTGCGGCGCCAGCGATGAAGTTAAGTTTGAAGTGCTTAAATGGAAAGGTTGAAAACGGTTATTTATTTTTTTCTTTGTTTTTTTATTTGAAACTAGCAAATTTATACCCGTTCTTCGCACGGAATAAAAAAAATATCAAATAGATTCCAAATATGTGTACCATATACCCTGTTATAGGATCATAAACTTATTATTGCGCTCGTTATAAATTATAAAATCCCGTTTCATTGCCTTAAAATTCCAAAATGAAAAATACGCTATAAAATGCACTCATAAATGTCATCACAATTCCCTCATAAATACATAAAACCTTTTAGCTCATTTGGCGCGTTTTGGAAAATAATTTGGCGAGAAAATAGATATAGCTACCCACACCCATTATACAGCTCTAACACAATGACCTTCCAACAACCGACCAGCTTATAAATTATTTATAAAAGAAATCGCCTATTTGGCGAATTTTAGTTAATAATTGGCGAGTTTGCAACGTCTTGGTGAAAAATAAAGACATAAACATAATAGCTTAGTGCGATGGCCTTTTTTAACCATCGTAGTCAGTAATAGCTTAATATACATTTATTGCTTAAATATGCTACATGCAGCAACAGAAAAATCAATGAAAAATCATCAAATAAACCCACAATAAAATCCAGGAATGAAGACTGGCGAATTACTCACTTGAAACATGTCATTATTTTCAAATAATGAATTTAGTTTCTGAAAGTAATGGCAAAGAATAAAAAATAACATTGATTTAAATGTTTTCGTTAAAAGTTTTATTTAATTTTGTCAGCCGATGGCATCAGGAAAGAGACAAAATTATCGGATTTGAGCGAAAGTGTGTATTTTTTCAGAAAATTCGAATTTTCTCTAAAAATGAACAAATAGAAAAAACTAAGCCTCAGGTGCACACGTTAGTATTAAAGGAATCTATCTTTAATTTCGAGTTCCTGTGGGCAGTATAAGTAGGTCTTTTACGATCCGATAACAGACACACACACACAGACAGACAGACTCTTTCTTTTTTATTATAGATACTCATTCGAAAGCTCTGTTTTGTGGTATTTAGTACAATAATATATATAAAAAAATTCATGTAATATGTGTAGATTACAAAATGATATGTCAATATGTATAGATAATTTTTTTTCAAATTAATATTTTAGCAAACGATAAATAGTTTGAAATCGTTTTCAACGTCGGTATTTTACTATAAATCTAAACTCAATTGCTACAACTCTACAGTTTGCGTACTATTCTTACAACTTACGTTTAAAATTTAAAACTTTTTTTTATATTTTCAAGAGTTTTAAAATGATTTTAAAATTTTAATAATGCTTCAAAATTTATTTTTGTTTTAATTTTAAACATGATACATAGTAAAAATTCAGATTGAAAGGTTTTTGCAGAAAAATGTGCATATCATTTCTTATATCTTGTATGGCCTGATTTTGTAAAAGTGATTCGTTTCATAACACCAATTTTTTATATAAACAAACTATTATGATTTCGATTATTGAATATATTAAATTATAAAAATAAACATGACTTTAAAATAATATCGTAATTACATGATAAGAGATAAACCTAATTACATAAACTTCATTAAATTGGTTAAACAAGCTTTTTGTTAAATTTAATTAAAAAAAAACATTCTTATTGTTGATCAATATATTATTAGATTATAAAAATGCATTAAGTAAATGAGTATTCTTCATAAGTATGTTTCCTTAATATTTAGAATGAATTTAGCAGCAAACTTTTTAGGACCGGTCTTCATAAGAGCCGTTTAAAGTTTTGGTAAAAATTCGAATTATCACAAAATTGTTCCAAATGAACCTAGATCAAAAATATTTGGCATGGATAACAATTTTATGAGTATCAAAAGGTATGCATAGTCATTTTTTACTTTAAATTTGCCTTTGCTGAGATTTTTTCAGATAGGTCTTTCTTTCGCGAACAAAATCGTTCAAATTTGTACGCGAAGGAAAGACCTATCTGAAAATATATCAGCAAAGGCAAATTTAAAGTAAAAAATGACTATGCATACCTTTTGATACTCATAAAACGGGTATCCATGCCAAATTTTTTTTTTATCTAGGTTAATTTGGAACGATTTTGTGATAATTTGAAATTTTACTAAAATTTTAAACGGCTCTCCTGAAGAATGGTCTTTTTCGCGATAGGTCTCTTTTCCGCGTACGGTGCGATATATTCAAAGGAAAGTCGAGTTTAAAGAAGATCATACTTTTCTTAATGACTGCGAGGACAATGATTTTCATATCTAACTTCTAATACAATTGTTAACCATAAAAATATAACCATAAGATGGCCGGAGAGTTCAGTCGCAAAGGCGCTAGCCTTGTGTGTGAAAGGTATCACTTTCGGGCTCGGACGTTGAAAAATTAACTGTTGAGCTATAAACGGTCTGTGCAGCCAGAAAAGATACCGACGAATACCCTGTGTTGAGGGAGTATACTTTACACAAGCTCCAAAGTCCAATTTGAGTTGCCTACACAGGAATCGGCTCGTCACTTGACTGTTGTTCTAAATCACGTCGCTCGTCCCCAATAGCCCTCGCGTAGCTCTAGTGCGAATAGAGCTACGCGTTGGGTTGGGTTAAATTATCGAGAGATAATTTAACCCAACCCAACCATAAGAAGACCTTACGTACACCCAAAATACTCAAACTCTCTCGCTGGCTGTATATCTTCACCCACGGTTCCTTCCCCCAGTGAGTCAATCGGCCACTGACTACAGGCATTACTTTGCCATTACCAACATCTGTCGCTGGATGCAACGGCTTGGCCCCATCTCCTGCTAGCAAGTTGCACCAAGTGACTCTTCGCTGTTCTCTGGAGTGTATTTTTTTTTGTTTAAATAAAATGTGTATGGAGTGTCGTTTGGTTCAGGGGTGGTGATACTGAATTTTTATGGCACTTTTGATGCTTTTTGGGTGTTTTTGGGGATGATGGATTTCGATTTAGTTGACGAATCGAGTGTCCTCTATTTTTTAAAAAAATATTGTTTCTTGATCTAAGAAGGTGGTTTCAGCACATGCAAAAAAAAAATGAAATGATAGGCACAGTTTGGTTATGGTTAACAATTGTTTTGGCGCATATTTCCATACGCTTCTACATTATTGTCGTCAAGAATCGTAAGATATTTATCAATACATACTAATATAACAAAAAGAGAAAGTTATTGATGGTGTTGGCAATTAAATCAATCGTAATAAAAACGCATCATCAAATCAAATCATCATCAATCAAAACGCATCATCGTAATCAAACGCATGCATTTTTTACCCTGTATGTTGGCTTCTTTCTCACAAAACTCTTATCGCAGAAGAACGGGTTTCACAGTGCTAATATTAAAACCTATTTATTTCATTACTTCAAAGAGGTAAATGAAGTATCCACAAATTATAAATCCACTTATGTACATTAAATTTCCATAAACTAAATAATTTTTAATTTAATCTATTATAATAATTTTAAATTTTACTGTTGAAAATGGCTTTTGAAAACTCAAATATTACAGGACATATCAAAGAAAAATATTTATTCCTTTAAATAGTATTTTTATAACTTACAGTTATTGAGATGCGATAATTAGCTTATTTTCCAAATGAAAGTTACCCCAGAAATGAAAGTTACAGTTAATTAAAAAATATATGCACTAAGAAAAATCGAATATTGAGCAATCGTTACCATTAATAAGTTTATGTATATATTTACTCTTTCAGACTAGCTTCTGACGAAAACTTACAAGTTTATTGTAATATATTTATAACTGAATAAAATATAAAGTTGTTTTTACGTGTATTTTGATCTCATTAAACAAGGATTTAACATTCTAAATTAAAGAAGCGGTCGGTTGTTTATCTACTTATAAGTGTATTAAATGCGACTTTTGCTTATAAGCAGGGAATCAACATAATAATTTCTTGGAATATTTCAAAATTCATCGATTTGAAAATGCGGCATTTCGATAAAAGATAAAATACCAACATTTTATTTACCTGTGCAGTTAAGGGCGTGCTGACTTCCGAAAAGAATAGAGAAACGAATCCCTATCAATCGAAAAATATTTCTGATTGTCATTTTAAAATTAGCAACCGTACATAGAACTTCCAACCCCTTACCCACCCCCTAAAGGGATTCCCACAGCAAGAAATTCTCCCCACTCCTTAATCCCTGCCATCCATCCTAATCGAGCAACTGAATCATTCATTTTGCAACACAGACTACAAACTCATTTCTCGATCTACATACGCACACTCGGACACGTGCAGAACTTTTAATTTGCTTCCTGGGAGGACTTAGGGACCGATCCTGTGCCCCCTGGGGCGCGCAGGGGCGGTATTTGTTGCCCAAAGTGACCTTTTGCCCGGATCTCAAGGTTTGGGATGGTGGTAGGGTTGATGTCTTTCGAGGGAGTAGTTGTGCAATGTTCTTGTTGAAAAATGTCGGTGAAATTTTGTTGTTAGTTTCTTGAGCGAGCATTTTTGAAATAGTGGTTTTTAAAAAAAGTAACATGTAGGTGAAGAAATAGTTTCTTTAAAAGTATCATTTCCCTGGAAAAGGCTTAATTAGTAGTTGTAAAACTCACAATTCAACAAAGTATAACTAAGATATAAAGGATTTCGCATTGGCGACTTCGTGCAATTGGATTTATATTCGTCAAAAGTCTCTATTGAAGGATCGGATCCTATATCTTAGTTATAATTTGGGGAATGTGAGTTTTGCAACTACACCCTTCAATTCTCGTAGGCCGTTTCAACTTTGGTTATTAAATGAACTTCTGGTGTTAAACTTCCGAAATTGATGCATAGTACCACTTACCACAATAGTAAAGTGTATTTATATTTTTAATTACGGTTTTGTGAGTACAGAATAAATAAAAATAAAATCATATAATACCGTGCGTGGAAAAGGAAATTTTCTCCTGTTCTGTTAAAATGTGAATTAGGCACTTTTCAACGCAAATTGTGGTAAAATAAAAAAGGTGAAATGCTATTAATATTATTTATTTAATGATCAAAGTAGTTGTCAAAACTACTTTACCTATCTATACCTACTTACTGTTGCAGGTGCAATTTAATATCTAGAAAATATCACGGGAAAGGTGTTAGATGTCCTTTAATCGTGCTATTACTTATTTACTAAAAGAACTAAAGACTTATTTACTAAAGAAGGCATGTAAAAATTCATAAAAAAAACCCGTTTAATTTAGTGTCTTATTCATTTTAATAATAGCTCTGAAAATAAAAGGTTGAATGGAATGTTGAGTAGTTGAACTTTATTCAACACGGAGTAATTAATATGGTAAAATAAGTTATTTATTTTCAGTATTTTTGTGTAGATATGTTGTATAACATTCAGCCGCGCTTGCTTGAAACTTTATTTGCCGAAAATGATTGAATCTTTATATTTAATGATTAAATTCTTTTAAAGAATGTTAAAAAGAATGGAGCAGTGATTACTCCATTTTTAAATAGCCCAGGATCCAATATTTTTTTTAAATCTCAGATGATCGAAAATAATCTTCATTCAAGACCAATCAAATTGAAACAATTCAAAACACTTCAACAACAAACCCTACAATCTTCTCTCAAAACAAAGCATCTCCACAGTCACACAACATGAAACAACTAACCAAGACCGTTCCGTTACACTACTTTCCATCCCCCCTTCCCCCTATTTCCTGGTGTTTACAGTGGGAGGGTTAATGCCTGCAGATCAGGGTATATTGCCTCGCTATCCTAATACCTCGGGTTTGGGAGGTCAATATGAGAGGTTGTTTAATGTCTTCGCTTCGGCACTAAAATATGTGGTCTGTCCGCAGGGGGTCGGTATATGGGCGTATAGGGTTATGATGGTATGATGACACCCAAAGGCAGTTTTCAGTTTGAATAGCATAGGATTGATTGTTAGTTGAGGTATGGTTGTGATTTTCATAGTAAGGATATTGTGTTTTAATTGTGGATGTCAGAAATAATATGGAAAACCCTGTAATAAATGGGTTTTTAGTTTTAATCTAAAGAATATAATTTGATCTTTGATGGTCATGCATAACGGGAAAAAATATTTAAAAAATCTGTTGTGTTGGAATTGGATTCTTTAAATTTTTTTAATGTTACCATCGCCATAAACTTAGCATTGGGGAAATTGTATCCTTTCAATTGTATGCAATATAAAATCATTTCTTCTTTAAATAGCTACAATTTTTATTCTAAAACATCGATATAGCTCCTAATATATGACAAATTGCTAAAGTTGTGAACATCAATATTTTGAAGTCATTTAATAGTTTTTAAAAATGTATGTTGCTAAATGACAAAAATATGTATTGGAGGTTTAAGAACGTCTTAATATTTTAAAACTATTATATAGGGGGAATAAAAAAAATTATTATCTAGAATATATATTTCATTTTTATTTTAACAAATAGTTTATTTAGCCTAAAGTTCATAAAATATTAAAAGGTCTTAGATTTAGTTGATGAAACTATAGCAACAAACAGTTTTATTACACATTTAACATTAACAGATATCGAAATACGTTGCCATATATTCTGTAGAATTTGAATCATACACTTGTATAAAATACCGTTACAATCTTATTACAGAAGAAACCAGATTAATCAATTCGTAGTCCTTTGTTCTGTATTTAGGTGTTTTCGGCGGTGGTGACACCATAAGCAGTCACCAACAGTACAATCAAACATATATTGAACTCTAATACAACTCTGTCATTAAAACGCTGAAGCTATTTACCTGCCCAGAACCTGTCCATGACAACTTTTTCCGGGCAGAGAGGCGTCAGGTATTGGCAATCTATCGCTAGTTTGCTTGAATTTTAAATATGATTAATTTTGATCTTTTTTTAAACATTTGATTCTTCGAAACATTGCTCTTCGGAATTTTTCTTTCAGATACTCTGCTGCATTTTTTCCATATTAATGAATACAAGAAAATGTCACTTGACAATTGTAAAGAAACATTTTAAAATATTTTATTATTCCGATATCCTTTTCCGCTGCAATGCTTTCGCAAGGGTATGCGTCTTTTCATTTTTAATTTTTTTTTCTTAAAATCCATTAGAATGTCTACACAGTTCGCAAGCATAATACTGCAAGAACAAGAGTAAATGTAAATCGCTCTTACTAAATAATTTAACCGTATTTTGTTTCTTTAAATTTATAAGTATATCACTGTACTATTTAAATCGCTTACCACTTTCAAAATTATAGTTAAAATTATTTTATTTATACTCACACAAAATATATTATAGAAGAACCCAGAAAGAAATCTTTTTCGAATCATGAAGCTGAATAAAACAGAAGAACAAAACGCTCATTTCTTAATTCAGGCGCATTTGGCGGTTCCTACATTTGGCTTAAAAACCAAAGCAAACCCTCTTTCTGGCTTCGACACTTATAGTACTGGGCAGTGAAATAGCCACGGCGTCACTAAAATGCAAGAAAAACTATACAAAAAATCCCAAAAAACTCACGCAAACTTCCATAATCACCTGCACACAAAACAGATATATACCGAGGGAAAAAGTCAAAAATCTCAATAACCATATTCAGTAGTAGCAATCCATCGCTGAAACGGCCGTGCCATTAAAAAACTCCTATTAACGCCCTCAACGAACGACGAAATATGGAACTGCGATTCAAAAAGTTAAATGAGACGAAAGAATCGGAAGAAAATCGACCTGCGGCTTGACGCCTGACTTGAGGGTGGAAATTTTAATGAGGCCACACCGGAGTTAAAAGGGGTAGCAGGGCACTAAATCATCGTCTGGGCCACTTTGCGACCCCCCCTTCTCTCTACCCCTTTATCGTTTGTAGTTTAAATTCCGTCTTTTTGCTGGGTTCCGGACATCGCAGAGAAATTTAGAATGCCGCCCCCCCCCCCTTTTCCTTCATCATTTGCATAGAGACGGTTGGGTGGGTTTGAGGGACTGGTCACATATTTAGTGTGCTTTATAGTTAGGTAGTATTAAGTACTAAACTGTTAAAAGTTTGTCGATTGATTTCACCAGAATTATGGTTCCTAGTAGTTGCAACGGCTGTGTGGTGAAATGTTTCATCATATTTTTGGTATTTGGTTGAACCATTTCTCAGGTTTTATTTCCAAAATCTGAAAATAGTTCAACCTAGTACCGAAAATATTGTAAATTCTTTCACCCACACAGCTATTGTACTATCAATCATTATTATGGTTAAAAATGTAATTTGGACAGTGCAGCTAAAATATGTGACTCTTCTTGGGTTTTAGAAACAGACGTGTATACACACGTCTGTTTAAAATTTTATATTTAGAGATTGATATTTGTTAACACGAAATTTCAGAAACGGTACTAAAGCTGCAAATGTGTTTTGCACCTGTGCAACTGAAAAATAAGATTAAAATTTACCTTTTTTTGAAGTTTTAATTTCTAATGGAAACTAATAGTGCAAATCATCAAAAGAAATAAGAAAAATATAGAGTAAGGGTTTTGTTTTAACTTTATTTTGTACTAGCAAATTTATACCCGTTCTTCGCACGGAATAAAAAAAATATCAAATAGATTCCAAATATGTGTACCATATAACCTGTTATAGGATTATGAACTTATTATTGTTTCCGCTCGTTATAAATTATAAAATCCCGTTTCATTGCCTTAAAATTCCAAAATGAAAAATACGCTATAAAATGCACTCATAAATGTCATCACAATTCCCCCATAAATACATAAAACCTTTTAGCTCATTTGGCGCGTTTTGGGAAATAATTTGGCAAGAAAATAGATATAGCTACCCACACCCATTATACAGCTCTAACACAATGACCTTGGAACAACCGACCAGCTTATAAATTATTTATAAAAGAAATGGCCTATTTGGCGAATTTTTAGTTAATAATTTGGCGAGTTTGGCAACGTAATTGGGGAAAAAATAAAGACATAAAACACTAATAGCTCTAGTGCGATGGCCTTTATTAACCATCATAGTTCAGTAATAGCTTAACTATACATTTATTGATTAAGACACAAACATTTTACTAATACGAGGGCTGTTTTTTTTCAACCTCCGATGGGCTGTAACAAAAAGACGGGTCAAGATACAAAAAAGATTTTTTTACCAAAAGTAAAGTACAATGCTGCTTTTTTCTCCACTGAATGATCTTGGCGATTAAGGCATTTGTTATACCTGTAAACTAGCTTTGAAATACTCTCTTCATAAAATGTAGCCGCCAATGATTGGGAGGGAGTTGTGACGGTTTCGTTTAAAAAAGTAAATTTGGAAGCTTTACATCAATTTTTTTTCTGTCTTCCAAGCCACTGCTAGTCCATAATTCACTTATGGTGAACCTTTGAGTTTCCCTAAACACTTGGTCAACTCGCTGAACAATACCGTCTGTAGCGACAGACTTGCTTCCTTGAGAGCACTTGAGCAAGTCCTTCTTCATGAACATCAGTATTGTTCAGCGAGTTGACCAAGTGTTTGGGGAAACTCGAAGGTTTACCATAAGTGAATTATTGACATAGTGGCTTGGATTGTAGCGCTTCCAAGTTGACGTGGAGCTCAAAAAACCGTCACAACTCCCTTCAAATCATTGGCGGCAACATTTTATGAAAAGGGTATTTCAAAGCTTGTTTACAGATATGACAAATGCTTTAATCGTCAAGGTGATTATATGGAGAAATAAGCAGTATTGTACTTTACTTTTGGTAAAAAAATATTTTTTGTGTCTTGACCCGTCTTTTTGTTACATCCCATCGGAGGTTGAAAAAAAACAGCCCTCGTACTAAACAGCTATTTTTGCAACACAGAGATTGTTAAATCCCAATCAAGTTTGAGGACTTGATACAGTAAAATAATTGTCCCCAAAATTAAAATAAATTAATATATACAAATTACATTATTATCCACTGCAAAGTCTCTTAAGTAATGTCAATATTGATTACATTGTAAATTAAAATTCATTTTGTGTGATTAGTTAAGTAAAGAGTTATTTTATGGCTGCACATATATGGTTCCACAAAGTTAATTTATTTCTGTATTTACCAGGTAATACTGCAGACTTACGTGTTTTGACTAATGAAAAAAAGTGTATTGTTGTAAAATAACCTAACGCAGAATAAGAACGCTCACTGTCAGGAAATTTCTCATACTTCCGACTGTTTAAATCCGTTTGCATTATGTTGCGGTTCTAAATTTTTCTGATACGTCTTTGCAGTTCACAACCGTTTTTCTCCAAAAGTTCTCTCAATGAAGTTAATTTGTGGACGTGTACTATAAAATTGTGTATAATGGCACATGCTTAGACCTTTTTCAGTTAAAATGTCAGCTAAACTAGGCTTAGCAATCTAAGATACCGTAAAAAAAATCCTCTTATACCCCGAAAATAAAAGAAAGAAAATCGAGGGGGTAGAACTCAACTGTAACACATTATAAAATGAAAAAAAGTCCCGCTCTACTTCACTTTAATGTCAAACGATAGAGCAGAACTCACCTCCGTAAAGCCCAACCGGCTGTTGTCACCCCTACTTGAAACTGCCCAATTTATGCCCATTTAAAAACGCTTAAATAGGGAAGTTTGGAATCAATAGAGCACGGCGCATTGGTTCCCTTCCCCTTAAACCGCCAAAGGGAGACGGGTGAAGTCAAACATCTTACTGTGTTTGATTTACAGGGGAGGGTGGATGTATTTTTCAATTTTTGTTTTATGGGACTGATCTGGATTAATCCGGAAGCCGGGTTATCGGGAAGGTTATAGATCAAAATTATAAAAAAAAGTTAAGGACAATTTATGTATTTAACTAGAGACTGTTTTAAAATAAGCTAGTCTGGGCTAAAACGGACTCCAAGCATCGGAAAATATAAAAAGTTTCAAAAGTATGGTTTAAGAATGGTTTTTATTTAAGTGACTTAAGATGATTTTCATAGACATAAATGAGCCTCTAAGGAAAAAACAAGAGGTTCTAACAAGTTATCCAAAATAAAATATAAAATTCCTATTTTATTTAAATTTAGTTATGGTTGTTAAGAAATATGATGATAGATATTTTACTTAAAATTGTTTTACTTTAATTTATTTCTTATTTAAAATGTTCAAAAATTAATTTTAATTTCTTTATATTACTACAGTTAGCTAAATGAAGAAATTAATAAGGTTAATAGAATTAACATTTCACATAAATGATTAGTTCAGTGTCCCTCCCCGACACCTAGCGAAACATAAACATCAAAGTAATTTTCACAAATAAAAGATGTCAATAAGAAGTATTGATTAAAAAGTGCAATAAAAATAACACTACAGTTTTATTATTTAAAAATTCTACAATTTTTCAAACTCGGATGAATATGTCTAATTATCAATGCCTTGTTACTAAGAAAGCACCTATAAAAAGTTATATAAAGTTTACAACTTTTAAACAAGAAAAACCTCATTTTTGGCGACCAGTTCAACATTCATAAATTATTCACAAGTCAGAAATACAAGCCTTATTTCCAAAATAACTTGATTTCAGTGATTAGTTTATTAGTTTAGTGATTCTCGGTTTTAAATGAATATATATTTTCAGACCTGTTAATGAAAATTGTTTTAATTTATGTTAAGTTAAAAGGAATATCAGGTATATACACAAAAAATATTTAAGGGTTTAGTGTAAGTAATCGTAAAAGTAACTTATTATATAAATGCATACTTTTTCCTTTTTCTTCCTCTTATGTAAAATCCGCACGGAATGAGTTCTGTAGAACCCGTTTTTCTGCGATATGAGTACTGTATGAAAAAAGCCAACCCTACAAGGACTGGTAAATTAACATAGCACTAGTAGGGAAGACACAAGTTACGTTAATTCCTTTTCACATAATGATTTTGTACGAAACTAATTTATTTTAGAAAAAAATTAGTAGCATTACAAAAATATAGTTTGACCATGTTATAAAATATCTAAAGAATTTATTTTCAAAACTGGTTTTCATTTGAAGTTTTTTCCATGTTTACGAAAAAAAGGGAAAAAAATATTTTAATCATAATAAACTTTACGAAAGCAATCAACATTTTAATCTAAAGTGTTTAAAAAAGGTTATCACTCAAAGTTTTTAGGTAGCGTGATTTTAAGAACTTGTTGTAGAGATTTCTGAACTTTAATGAATGTTTTTAATAAAACGGTTTAATAAATAAACAACGTTAAATTGTAAATGAAATGGTCATTATTTTTGTGATTTTACGATGATTTTTTTTATTTTATATGTCAGCGCATAATGTTGTATGTGGTGGTTTGCTCTCAAAACAACGAAACTCTTGAATATCTTCAAAATTACAAGAAACAAAACCAATAACTGTAAAAATGTCATATAATTTTATTCAAATAATCAAATAAAGAAAGCAATATGTTCAACTGTAATCCTATATTACCACACAGGGTACACGTTTCAGGATGAATATATTTACAAACAACAAACTTTCACATTGACCAATCTTCAGTTATATCCATAAAAATGTCTCAAATCCATTGTAATACCATCTTGTATCACAGCAAACAGTCTGTTAGCTGATTTGGATATACATATCCTTACATAACTTGAGTCTTTGGAAATGAATGCCTGAATACTGTATGATTTACAGTGTGTTCTAAGAAAAAACCATTCAACGAAGGCAAGTCCGAGTCACTGTACAGTAAGTTGTTCTTTTTGTTTTAAAACGACATTATCGTTTTCAGTTTTCTTTAAACTCGTAGGTTTTCTCAAGTTGAACATGTTTTCTGCGACATTGTCCATCACTTCAGCTATTTTATTATCACTTTACACTGAGGAAATCTTGATTTGTTTCCTTTGGTAAGTTTTTTTTTTGTAAAAATTTGCTTTAGATGCTTGGTATAATCAGGAAAAGTTTGTGGTGTTTTTTTCATAATTTGTCTGAAAGTACGATATATTCTTTTTGATCTATTTTAAATTTTGATTCTAAAACATACAAAGTATAATTCATACAAAATCGGCGTAAAATATGTTCTTGTTTAATACTTTTATGGTTATTAAGATACATTTAACTGTCATTCACCAGAAAATAAAATATATATATATATATTTAAGAAAATAACACATTCTATTGTTTTCATTAGATTAAAGTTGGGTTCGGATATACGTATGTTTAATATTGATTGTTCAAATGAAAATGGAGAGACGTTAAAAGTTAATTTTGGAGTTTGGTTACTCTGACGAATGGCATTCATAAATATTACTTTCTTCTTAACCCTTTCAATCCCAATAACAATTTGGCATCATCATTTTATAATTTTTTTTTCTGAACTTCTGTAGCCATTAATGATATCAAAAAGCACATCATTCAATTCTTCAAACTTTTTTCTATCAGAAAATATTTTGTATTAATCCCAATAGATGTCAGCCCTATTATTATTTTTAAATTATGATCAGAAACATGATGATGCCAAATGGCATCACTGGGACTGAAAGGGTTAATAAAATCTTCTTTTATACTGAATTGTAATGGTTACACCGGAAATTTTTCTTTGAGCTCTATCACAAGGACTGTTTACTTTACTGAGTGATGTCACGTTTTTGGACCTATATTTGAGGTTTTAAAGAATAATTTCACATGTGGGCCTTTCTTTTTCAGATGTAACATTTATGCGGTATTTTACTAAAAATTTCAATATAAATTTATCGACTATTTATATTTACCAGCCCGGGATAACTTTTATATGACATTAGTATGTGTTAACATAAAAAAATAGTTAACTACGCTCCATTTATATCTTCTTCCGCACATTTAAAACTTTCAAACAACTTTTCCTGATTATAACAGCATTTGGAATAGCCCGTGGGATCAGCACAAAAGAAGTTATTTTTTGATACTAGTAGTATGTGCTTCTGTGTTTCGATTACATGCACAAAAAGTAGGAAAAATCCACCGTTTCATCATTGATATATATTTGATATATATACATTTTAAGAAGCTTATTAAAACTTACTCCGTCAAAAATTATTATGTAATAACTTAATGTACATTACTCAAAAGATCAAAAGATTTTAATTTGTACTAATAAATTCTAATACCAATAGGTTTCTGGAGCAAAAAGTTTTTGAACTAGAGAAGGAAAATTGAAAGCGTTAATTAAATTTCAAAACCCTGATTGTTCGTGTCCCGTCCTACTATGTTTACTTTTATGCATATAATCGTTGTCCAAAAGCACAGACTCCCCATAAAAAAAGTAACTTTTCCAATCCTACAGACATCAGTGCAAAAAAAAGCCTTGACTAGTTCGTCGCCCCAAGACACTCGCACTCGTTGGAGCTGAAGTAGGACGTTTGCATGGAGTATAGTTTGTCGATGGGGTTGACCGACGAGGGGAAGATGTGGCCCCCGTCACCCCCTGGACCCCCCGTGCCCCCCTGGCCGATGAGAACGTCTTCCAAGCCCCCGAGAGAGTTGTCACTGTCCATGCTGATGTCGCTTTTCATGTACTGGGCGTCGGGGTGGGAAGAGGAATAGTATTGACCTGAAAAAGCATAAAAAATACATAAATACTATATAACACTTAGCATTAACGCAGAGCCTGATTTCCGGCAGGGAAACGTGCCCACTTTAAGGGTGCTCACAAATTTGCTTAAAAAAGAATAATATTGTGGAAAATATATAATATAATTGAATCAAGTTTCATTAATTTTTCAAAAGTCAGCTACTATAATTATCATATCCCTTATTATTTTATAAATGATGCCCTGGACATGTGAATAAATACTATGCATGAATTTAAAGTATGATATGACATGTCATCATATTTTAAATACATGCGTAATTTTTATTCGCATGGAATGAATCACAGTATGGAAAATCACATTCATACATATATGCATGTATGAAGTGAGGGGCCTCTCAAACTTTCTTGTGCCCTGGTCCCCAAAAATTGTAAGTCGTGCCTTTCATTAACGTTTAGAATGTAAATTATGGAAAATTAAATGGTTTTGGTTTTATCTTCAATACTACATAGTATCCACACCTTCTTTAGAGAAAGCCTCTTCGTGGTTAAAGGAACGTGGAGTTTTGCCTGCGCATTCACCCAAACACTAATATTTTGAAGTGATTGGTCAGAGTGGACTCTTCTTAAATAAAATGGTACACTGTATTCTCACATAAAATGGTAACTCATGTTAAGTCCTTTTTTACAGGAGATGTTGATCTCAGCAACAGCCCAAAAATAAGGAATAACGTTTTCTGTTCACCTACTATTCGAATATGACCTAAACCGAGAGTTGTCGTCTGCTTTTAATCCCTAACGATTTCTCAAAACAAATGTTTTTATGCTCCAAATGGGAGTGTTTCAGATGATGTAAGGCTCGTGTTTCCATTTTTCCTTGTCCTGCGATTTCATTGGTGGTTTCGGTTACACTCTCGAAATGACCGTCATAGATGAAAAGAAACTCTTCTTTCTATACAAGTTTTCTTTATAACAAATGATTTGAACAACCATAGCTCATCAAGAAGTTGGCATTTTAAATATTTTTTAAGTAAAATATTTCAGAACAATCATTTTTGAATACCAAAACAAAAGTAATTCCAGATTAAAAAAATGAAAACAAGACCGCTGGTGCTGTTGCCATTAACGAAGTGAAACAACTTCATTATAAGTTTCTTTACACATTTTTCAATAGAAATAAAAATATTTGTTAGTATGTAGGAGTCTTTCAAAAAATAATTGGAATATATTAAAGTACTTTTACTTTTTTATTAATTAAATAAAAAAAGAAAAATATTATCTGCATTTCTGCTTTTAATGGGGTTGTTTCACGGAGGATCTGGCAATAGCTTTGCGGTTTTGTTTGCATGTCTATTTTGATGTTTTCAATAATGTTGCCAGCAGTTTTAGAAGAAAAACTACGAAAAAATACCATTTAATTCTAAAATTACAAAAACATACCATAAAAATACTAGCAAAGCGTTTCACGTTTTTTTAAAGTCACTAAAAAGATTCCAAAATGCAGCTAGTATTTTTACGATATTTTTTTGTAATTTTTGAATAATTCTAAAATAAATCTAAAATAATTGCAAACAAAACCGCAAAGCTATTGCCAGATCCTCCGTGAAACAACCCCATTGCGAAAATTTTTTATTTTTAAAAATATCGTCTGAATTTAAATTAATGCTTGCATACAGCGACATAAATAGAATTCTATTTATAGTGTGTTTCCTGTTGAGCAAAAATGTTGTGGAAGCGGTTTAAGTGACAGATTCTGTAACAAACCTACTTTTTTTAATAATAGAGTTAAGTGTGAAATAAAATAAATGACGAAATTCGAATGAAGAAGCTGTTTTATTATTACGACACCAGAGAAAGCGAAAATATGAATCAAATCCATGGAAGAAAATATACTTGAATTAATTTTAAATTGAAGTAAGTCTGATCATTTTAATATTTGTTTATGCCAAAAGAGTATAAGTCAAGAGTTATACAAAATAGTAAGTTTTGTGCCAGAAAAGGTTAACTCATTTTCTTTTTTTAATTTCGAAAAACGGTGGCTTGGTTCTGGAAATAATTGGGGATTTTTTTTTGTCACGAGATTATAACAAACTTGTTAGATAAGGGCTAGGAAAAAATAAACTTTTAAAACTTTTTCGCTTTCTGAATTTTAAATGTCGAATTCTTCAATTATAAGGGAATGAAGGAGAGGGAGGTTAGCTCACTCACCTTCATGCGAAGCGTAGGAAAGCGGTGCTAAGGGGAACTGGGAGGGATCGGAATCTCCTAGCCGAGAATAAGCAGGGGCTGCAACATAAGAACATAACCTTAGCCTTTCAAAAAGCTGTTTCGTATGGTGTCTATACTTTGACTAAACATGAATGGCTAGGCGCCTAGTTTTCTTGGAGCCAATATGAATGTGACTTCAGTTATCTACGGTGTTATTTTATAATAATAAAATTCCATATTGCTAGAAGAGAAGTCAACTTCATGTAGGTTCTAAAAAAATCGAGGTAACTGATTAAAAAAATTGGGTATATTTTGGTTTTGTTTAAAATTAAAGTAAAACGCTGTTATTATTTCCCATAGAGTCTAAATAATTTTTTTAGTTAAAATGTATATAATTGTTTCTGAACTAAATGAACTTCATTTTGAAAGTGTGATGAATAGCATAATACAACATTGTATAATATAAATTGTATACAATTTTTGCATTGCAATATTGAGATGCAGATATATACCATATTGTATACCACTAAAGGTTTCTGAAGCTATACACGGAGGGACAGCACCTGGGACAGGTCAAGTAAACCTTCGCCAAACTCCGCCACTCTTCCACCACGACGTTAACGAAAGCATTTTCACTCTTCAGTGATTGGTTTGGAATGTCACGTGAGCCCACAAAACCAATCACTGACGAGTGAAAATACTTTCTATAATATCTTGGAGGAAGAGTGGCGATGTTTGGCAAAGGTTTACTTGTCCCGTTCCTGGTCCTGTCTTCCCGTGTATGCCTAGATTTATAAAATTGGACATAAACAATAAAAAATGGACAAAACTAGTTCAACTTACAGTACTCTCCGGGATCTCCGTGGCTGAGCTCATCCGATTTCTTGCCGTCTTTTCCAGCCGGACTCGACAAGTCCGGGTTCGATCCCCCATTTTGGTCTGTCTGCTTCTGGCCTTGCTGCAACTGCTGCTGTTGCTTTCGCTGCAGTTTCTTCAGCTGTCGCGGAATATGTGGGAAGGAGACGAAACATTGTTAACTGGCTTGACTTGGTATATGGCGCAATACATACATAATGATTTTATTTCTAAATATTAACGTAGATTTCTTAACAATTTACTGATGATATGTTTGTAGCACGTGCCTGTTTTCAAACATACTCGTAATCTGCTAAAAAGTCTAGGGGAGTTATGAGGCAGTAGTTGTACTATGGGAGTACTTTAATGGTAGAATGTTAATAAATATTTAAAACACATTTTAATTAATGCATTTTGAAACAAGTTTTGTATGCAATACTTGAAGATATATTTTTAAGTATTAAACACATCCTTACATAAATTTTTTTAAAGCACGTTACTATGCTTATTTAGCTTAGATCTGGGATAATTTAAGACTATTCCAACTATATAAAGTTAAGATCTTTCATGAGTATTACCTTGGCCCTCTGATTCTGGAACCAAACTTGAACAATTCTGACGCTTAAACCGGTTTCTTTTGCTAAAGACTCGCGAACCTATGGATAAAAAGATAATTTAAACCAAAGAAAATATTAAACTTGTTTATTCATTAAATTACATGACTCTTAAACAAAGTTCCTTTTTTATTTAGGAAATATTTGTGTGTCTTGTAAGATCTTTTACATAAACTTTATTATTTTAATTAGATAATGTAGTTAAAAGAAATCATCATTTATGAAGTGTTATTTATTTAGATAGACTCTGGAACGGAGATAGACCATGAGACCCTTCACAGAACATCGCCACGCTTCCTCTAAGATGTTACCGAAATCATTTTCACAGACAGTGAATGGGTTTGTGTGCACACGTGACGTCGAAGCTCCATCCAAGAAGCATGTCCCATGGGCCCGTAAAAATAATCACTGAGAAAATAAAAATGCCTTTGGTAACGCATCGGAAAAAGAGTGGTGATATTTGGCGAAAGTTTTTTCACATGTCCTGTGTCCTGTCCCTCTATGTATGCCTAGCTTTATATGTTAAAAGGTTAGTTTACCTTCCTACAAGGCTTTTGGGAAATTTCAAACGAGGCTTTAAATGCTCTTCTCTGTGCGGTGGTGAGTATTGTCCGAGGCCTCTTTGGACCTCTTCGGCCATCCTGTCTGGGTTGACCATTGTGACCTGTGCCTGTCAGCTGACCATTCTCTCCTAAAGGATAAATTAAATATTAGCCCAAAAAATATGTATTGATTTAAAACCGTTTAATGTACGAATGCTTCGGGAAAGTCAGTTTGTGCCAATGTTTTAATTAACTTGCACCCCTGAATTTTCTTTCCTGTATATACCCTGAGGCTACAGTGAAAGCAGTTTTACAGATTACGTGGGAGAAAAACACGTGAATTTGAAATAGTGTTGTAGAAAAGAGTAGAAATCACAGAAATACGAAGTTAGTGTAGACGAAACTGTGTTCGTTAATAATGTTAACAAGAAGTTTTAGAATTTCTTGATTATCATATTAAAGGGTTTTTTTTTTTGAAAAACTAATGTTGCTTCGATTTCTAATTCTTGGCTAGATTTTAGTTAGAATTGGAAAAGAGGCACACGAAACTCTAAGATTCGGCATATTTTTAAATTTTTGGGAAAGCAAAGTCAGTTTATTTTTGAAGGTCAGTGTCAAATATAATCAATCGGCGAATCTCTGTACCAAAAAAATAACTTCTCCGCAGTATTTTTTGTATGCAGATTTATGTTAAGCTGATTGACTTAAATGGGCATCTTGAGTTATAAACTCCATTTAAAAATGTATTCGATGTTGCCTGTTGTCTTAGTAGAACAAAAATTCATTTACATAACAAACACCCCAGTGATACTCAACCCACTTTGAAACATTACCTCGTGTGACCATCTGCATGAGCTGCATCTCCTTCTCGAAGTCCGGCCTGCAGTAGAGCCTGCCCGACCGCAGCACGAACTGATCACCCTTCTGAAGCTGTCGGCCGCAGCCTACGCACACGAAGCACGCCACGTGGTAGACGCAGTCCAGAGCTCGCATCACCAGCTCCGTGGGGGAGATGGGCTGTACGCAGCCGGCACACTTGGCGGCAAACAACCTGCAAAATAAAAATTTAAAATATGATATTCAGTCGTATTGGGATTCAATTGATCATAATCGAATGGAATGGGATATTTTAAATGTATTTAATGAAAATTTTGTTGGCTGCGCCTCCAGTAGGTTTGCAGCGGCTTCCGTTGGCACACGGCTTTGGGAACCCGTGGAGGGCGGAAGGCTGATTTCTGCTTCGAGAGGGTGCAACCACCTCAATTTAGAGCCGTCGCTGGAGGGGAGGAGTATTTTTCTCCAGACAATCTGCACCCATATTACTGCGCTATGACCGCACATAGGACTTCCGGACCCCCAGATTTAACGAGCACGTTCTCCGCGTGCACTCGGGACAACACAAATATCCATGCCTTGTACGGGATTCGAACCCGGGCCCACTCACTTCAGGGTCGAAGCGAGTCGTCCCCAAGGAGGGTCGATACCGCCATACCGATTTGCGACTTGCAGTGCAAATATACATGATATATAAAAGCCAATCTTTATCCTATCCTTATTCTAAAAATTAATTTCAGCTTATTTGGGCG
This sequence comes from Oedothorax gibbosus, assembly GCA_019343175.1. Lineage (NCBI taxonomy): Eukaryota > Metazoa > Arthropoda > Arachnida > Araneae > Linyphiidae > Oedothorax > Oedothorax gibbosus. The sequence goes on from CM033277.1 coordinate 31,728,438, forward strand.
TTTAATAAGTTATACAACCTCCGCCATACGCCAGTAAATCTACTCCCAGAGTTCATCCAAGCAGTCATATAACCCAAATAAAAAAAAAGACTCCTTATAGCAGATTTTCAGAGTTTTCAACCTCGGTCATTGGCTTAATAACCAGAGTTAGAGAGGGTTATTCTCAATTTAACACCTTTTTTTTTAACAAATCAGGAACTAAAACTTTTATCTCCAGTATATAGAATGGATTCAACTCAAAATCTTTAGCCAGAACTTCTACGATGACATCACTTTCCATACAACTCATCAAACCAGCCTCATCATCCCAATAAATCAAGAAACGACTTTGTCCCACTGACCCCTCCTAGCGTCCACTATTTCCCATGTCGCCCTGTACGAGGCAAAGTGATGCTTCTGACCACGTTAACTCAATGGAAGAAGCGCCACTTTCCCACATTAATACAACACGGTCATCTTAACGACCTGTGTCCAAATCCCAAATGTCAACAGAGCGGGTCACCATCAGGGCTTTAGACGCGATCAACAGAAAGTCGCGTTGTTTGGTCTTCATCAACAGGGACTTTTGATGTTGTGTGCTGATGTGGGCCTGTTTTATGTGGGAAAAGTTCATAAGGAGACTTTTATAATCCAGGTCGTGGGGGATTGGCCTAAGAAAAGACTTTGTCTCGGTTTTGATTTGTTGGGGTCGTAGGATTGATGTGTTTAGGTGTGTCAGAAGGTTGGGGGATCATTTGGAAATATCAGACGAGACAATGGAGCGGTTTATTGGGATATTTATTTTATTCTTTGCCATGATATTCATGTGATTATATGTTATACCTTATTACATATTTTTCCATTTATATATGGTACACCATTTTAAAAAGAGCTCATATGCATTTAATTCAGAAAAGATAAGGGACCCATTCTTTTATTAGTTAAGCAAATTGAATTTTATGAGTTTCTCAAGCTATTGGTTTGAGTTAGTAAAAATTTGGTAGATAAACGAATTAATTAAAATATTAAAAGTTGCGCCACAAAATAGTCATTGTCCAAATTTTGCTACACTGTCAGAATATCAGAGTTTAGTTTTTAACTTTAACACCTTATCCTATTTTGCAACTTTAATTTGCATTTTCTCCCTTTATTTGTAAAATATTATTAAATTTATCGAATCTAATCACGCTTGTATTCTGTATGAATTTAGTTACAAAAAGGTATTTCAAACTTATTTTAAATCATATACCCTGTAGTTGTTTGATTGGAACTCGTTATACAGTTTTAACGCCGAAAGAAATATTTTCCTATTTTTCTGTGGCAAAAAAACCTCAACCAATGAAAGGTGGGTGATTAAATAAAATCTGATACTTTGTTAAAATTCCTAAAAGCAAATTATCAGTCAAGGGAAATTGTCAAACATCAGCTTGTTAATAAAATAAAATGATATAACAATAAATAAAACATTTTAACTTGATTTAAAGTTTGATTGGTAGTTAATGTTGCATAAAAAAAGAAAATGACATAAACCCTTTCAATAAACAATTAGCGCAATCACACTTAAGTTACGAGCGTTATTGGATTGCAATTGTCAAATCAAGTGCTTACTTCTAAGCCCCAATTTAAACTTTCATTTACTCATTATGAGAAAATCTTCGTGTTCATTGATTTGAAAGCAAAACAGACCAAAACTAGGTTCATTACACCATTCATATGCACGCCATTTAATTATTGCTGATTGCCGTCGACATCTGTAAGACATCGTTACAACCCTTGGCGCCATTTACATAACATAAATGCCTCTTTTACCCTTCGAAAATATCGCAAATAATTTTAACGCATCTCACTTTATTAAGAAGAAAGCAAATACATTTTATTAAATCTCCTGAGCTGATTGGGCTATTCGCTCTGGTGATCAGCGCCATCTTTCGGTTATCGGATAAAGGTCCGGATATAAATAAAGATCCTATTTGGTTTGAACCTACAACAGCTGAATCTTTACCGAGTGCATTATGGTTATTAACACAAATGGCTTTTACTCCAAATGAACCATAAAAAGTAATAGCGAGTCATCATCATCACCATGATCATCATAATTTTTAAGACAAAAAAAATGGAGTAATGGCGCCTGCAGAGGAAATGAATTCGGGAGAATAGAATTTCATAAACTTTGGATGGAATTTGATTGAGAGTGACCTTAGGGGCCATTTTGAACTAGAAATGAAATATAACAATTGAAACTAAATTGATAGATTTTTGAAATAGACTGTTTATTTCTTGGTGATATTTTAAAGAATTAGCTATGAAATTTCTAAATGAAGTAATTTAAAGGCATTGGATTGAGTATAATGATATTGATTAAAAGTTGCTCTGTAAGACTATTTCTTTTTCCATGATTATGAAAACTATCAAAGGCTTTCAACCCGTTTAGTGTAATTATGATAACTATATACTTTCTCACGATCAATATGCATAACTGCCTCTGAAATTAGTTACAGTCTTAAGAAAATATACATTCTGTTTTGAATATACTTATGATAAAAATATCAATGTATTATTAATGCATACTAAAGGAGTGTATGAACATCATAACAATCTAGAATCTAATGTCTACAAAAAAAGTATTTTTAATATAAACATATCAGTTGTAGATGCACTCGTATATATATAATAGATTGTACAACATTTATATAAATACATGAATAGTTTTTTTTCTGTAATTGATGTTATTATTCTTTTGATTATTTGCATTTGAATTCATTAAAGGCATTATAATTACTTGTTTAGTGAGGAACAGCAACTTTAATCTGCAGTTACTGCGGAAATAAGTTATTCATCGAAGAAATAAATTCATAAATAATAACAAAATTACAAAGAAAAATTATAAAAATTATTTTGATTCCTAATTAAAATATTCAAAAACATCAGATAGCATAGTTTTAAAGGCATTAAAAAAAAGTTGGATTAGACTTTTAAAAAGGTGTTTTATTTTGATTAAAAAAATTACATCGTGTGTTTATATAAACTGTGAAATTGGAAGAGCTTCTTTTACATTCGAAATATGAATTAAAATTTTCTTTCGAAATTTTTCCATTAAAAATAACTACATCACTTTTAAATTTATTTTTCATGATTGAAATATTGTTGACTATTTCTCTGCCATTATCATCATCATAGTTGGCCCGACAGCCCGTTGTGGGCCTTCGCCTTCTTAAGAAGTTTTTCCCATCCTGCTCTGTTTTGTGCTTGGGACCTCCAGTTTCTAATCTTCATGAGATCGAAGTCCGTCTCCAGGCAGTCGATCCACCGTCGTTTTGGTCTGCCCCTTGGTCGTTGTCCGAATGGGACTGCATTAAAAACTTTTAAAGCAGCCCGATCTGCGTCCATTCGCAATAGATGGCCAGCCCATCTCATTCTATTCAGCCTGATAAAGTTGACGAAGTCATCCTCATTGTATCTCAAATTTTCTTTCGAAATTTTTCCATTAAAAATAACTACATCACTTTTAAATTTATTTTTCATGATTGAAATATTGTTGACTATTTCTCTGCCATTATCATCATCATAGTTGGCCCGACAGCCCGTTGTGGGCCTTCGCCTTCTTAAGAAGTTTTTCCCATCCTGCTCTGTTTTGTGCTTGGGACCTCCAGTTTCTAATCTTCATGAGATCGAAGTCCGTCTCCAGGCAGTCGATCCACCGTCGTTTTGGTCTGCCCCTTGGTCGTTGTCCGAATGGGACTGCATTAAAAACTTTTAAAGCAGCCCGATCTGCGTCCATTCGCAATAGATGGCCAGCCCATCTCATTCTATTCAGCCTGATAAATTTGACGACGTCATCCTCATTGTATCTCAAATTTTCTTTCGAAATTTTACCATTAAAAATAACTACATCACTTTTAAATTTATTTTTCATGATTGAAATATTGTTGACTATTTCTCTGCCATTAAATGAATATATTTAAAATAATTTTTATTATAAAATACTTTATAATATCTTAATTGGAAATACATCTGTTTGATGAAGAAACCTACCTGAACAAATCCTCAATTCAGTGCAAATTATTCAAAAAGTCCATGCCAAACATATCTAATTAAATTTCAATGCATTAGATTTCTACTCATGCAATACGTTCATTTGAAATCAAAGATTTTTCTACGTTTTCAAACAATGATTTTTTTATTTAAATTAATTTCTATACAATGGCAGTTGCAAAGTTTCATCATTAAACTGATTTCCATCCATTGCACAGCAAGCCTCTCTTTATTCTCAAAAGGATTTCTTTCGAAAAAACCTTCAGATAGATGAAAATAAAACAGTGTTCTTTTTCACCTATTCTTATGAGGTATAGAGTAAAAGACTGTTCTTGAAGTTTAGAACATTTATGTTCTTTTATACATAATTTTTTCATATTAGTTTTCTACTTCTTGTACAAGTTCCACCCATTTGTTGTTTTTTGTTTCGTTGTTTAATAGGAAAAAGTTTGGTTACTTCTCTTTTTTAATTATAAGGTTTTATTACTTTCCAATTTACTTACATTATGATTCATTGAAATATTTTACCTTTTAAAAATGTTAAAAAAAACTTCTAACTCTAAATCTATATTATTGCATGCGTAGAAATGCAGGGCATTATAAAATTGTTAAGCAAATTGAATAATTATATAGGTAATGGTTTACAAATTGAAGATATTCTCTAAGAGTTAAATATTTCATCACTGTAGTTTGATAGTTAAATTTGCATTATCTATCTGTAACTATTGGGCTACATGCTTTTGCTGTTTGGTCCTATATGATGGTTGTTATTTACGATATAATCATTTTAAGTAAAAAGCAATTAAATTTAAAAGCATTCAACAGCAATTAAAATATTGAGTTGAATTCCGCAAGAATCTGACTACTGAATAGCTTTTTGAGAGAATATTTTTTTTATTCTTGCTGTATTTCATTAAAATATTTGTATAAAATCATCCTATTGAAAATAATCCTTTATATAAAATATTAAGGAGCAGTTTAATTCACGTGTGAAAGAGTTGTTTATATAGAAAAGACATATTTATAGAGGGAGATCTCTAGTATTTCAAATTGTATAGTAATGTACAAGTAATACAGACTATCGCAATCTTTTCTATGCGATGTTTGTGACACCTCGTGTCTTAGTGATTTTATGTTATATTCCATATGTAATTCTTTTTATTTGCTTGGACGGGCATGGCGACCAATATATGTTTGATTAAATAAAACTTCTTTTTTCTATCAATACGTCGGTGTTAGTCATGCTAAATTACAAAAATTCCCATTTAAAACTTTTTAAGATATACATAACTACTTAAAATTTCATACCCGCACTTTGGAGATCTGCTTCAATGACTTTAAGGTACAAAACTATATAAATAAGTTTTTTTTAATATAACGGAAGCAGAAAACAACAGCCCTCATAGAGACACTTTAAAACACCCCCAATCCCGAACTGTTTTAATTAAGAAGGGTTGTGCATTGAATCCGACCTCCTACTACATTTGTCTGGATTTGCCTGCCATGAATGGGCTTCTGGAAATCCCACGAAACACGTGTTGCAGTCTTCGATTGTGAACAAACTTGAATACGTAGTCGAGGCAACGGATAGTATTCAATGCTTTTGTCTCAAGTTGAGAAGCAGATGTCCCGCTCTCTGGACACAAAAGACGCATTTCTATCGGCCGGGATAGAATATTTGGTAGTTTGAGGATATTTATTTATCTCTTCAGATTTAAATCACGATTATTTACTTGTGTGTTTAGCAAACTGAAGCATAAGTATTTTTGAAGCATGCTCTGAAGCATTTTTAAAAACTGAATTGAAGTTTTTTTAAATATAAAATAAGCATGTTTTACGTCTAAATGGCAAATAGTTCCATAGGAATTAAAATATGGTCTCGATTGGTTAATCAATGATATTGGCAGACCCTTATCGTATCATCATATCGTATATCAACCTTAAATTCCATTAAATTGACATGCCCATAAGCAAATATTAAACGACAATGTTTTTTAAAACGCTTAGCAAAACATACTTTTAAATATATATTTGTCTGAGAAATATGTTTATAAAAAGAATATATGTGTAGTGTTTTACTGGGGAGTGAAGAAGTTAAACCATTAACATTCTAGAAAGAATATCGCGTTCATACTTAAAAAAAATGTATCAAATAGATTCTTGATGATGGCAGAACATACAGAAGTGACATGGACCATTTGTATCGTGAAATAATGAATTTTAACTACGCTTTCTTATTTTTAGAAATATTTTTATTTTTATTTTCATTTTATAGTCTTTTAGACAACTATTTCTAATCATTGAAAAAATATATGAAAATGTAGATGCAAAATTCCACTAAATTTTATAACAATTTTATATAAAACAAGAAAAGTATAATAAACTCATACTTTTTCTGACATTAATTTTAAATGTAATAAAACGTGAAAGTGCATTAGAAAAAGTCAAAATATTGCAATATGAGTTTTTATTTTAATATATACGCTCTAGTACATATATAATGCATATGCTACAATGTAATTTAATTTAAAATCCATTTCAAGAAAAGATAAATAACCTCTTTTAAAATAAAGATATAAATTCATTTTACGATAAAATATTAAATATATCCACATTGCCAAATTGTTTGCTTAAATAATTGAAAATGTATCGACTGAAAATATTTTCATTTATAAAATGTGACAGATATGAAATTTCAACCACTTTGTAAACAAAGTAATAATACCCACATTTTATCCTTTGATTGATTCTTCATTTAAAATTCTCACCAATAAAAGGCTTCCCTATTATTTTCAAATGAAAATGGCAATATTTGTTTCCATTTATAAATTCAATCATCTTAAAAAGGCGTTACAAAATCCCTTTCAATACAACTTTTTTGCAAAAAACTAATGAAATAAAATTTTGATACACGTTATTGAAAATGCTTTAAAGGTTTCTCGCTAACAAAGCTGATGGTTTATAAGTAATAGATTCGAAAAGCCAAATAAGTGCATTTCATATCTCAATATTTTTCGAGAAAATAACCAATAGCGGGAGAAACGCGTAAAAGATTATTATATTAGGGCGTGAAGAGTTGAATTTGATTAGGCTTGTATTGTGTTGCAAATAACTCATTTTTAGAATGTAAGTACTTGTTTCAAATAATGATAAAACCCGTTTCAAAAATATATTTCAGTATTTGGTTGCATAGAGTAAAAATTGTGTATGTGAATTTAATAAATAGTCGCGATTGAAGCTTCTTATTATTGGATTTAAAATAGAAAATATGAATTTATTAAATTGCCTGATTGACGTTTTTTTATTATTCGATTCCGAATAAAATGAATTTATATGAAAAAGTAAAAATAAAATAATGCATTTCAATTTTTACTTTAAATAATGAAACATACTATAAATATGTGTTTTTAAGAAACAATATGTACAGGTGAATATAACTGTTTTTATATTGAAAGGAGAAATGTCATGAATTTTTGAATCCAAATAATATTAAGTTTTTTGGTAACTGACTGCACGTGTAAATAATTTAATACAACTTGAAAGACTCTGAAAATGGACGAAATAATCAAACCATTATTAAACTTTTATGCGTACGATCTCATATACTTAACTTACCATTTTTTTTTTAATTGAAGAGATAGAAAATCTTTTGAAGTTATTCTAAACTTTTAATTGTAAATTATTATTATGACGATTTATTTATATGTTAACCAGCCGATTTGTCCGAATAATTAAAGTTCTTGTACTAAATAAAATATGTGGCTTTTTCTGGCGTGAATGTTTGTAGTTGCTAGGAATTGACTTTTGTAGCCATCGTGAGGCAAAATAAACGAGCACTCTCAAATAAACCACAAATGTTAAATTTTTTACGGTTTCGTGGAAAAATAGCCTTTTAACTGATTTCTTAATTAAAATTAAAAATAAGTTCAGACACTTGACAAATAAGCTTTGACAGGACAGTTCAGCATGCATGAGTTGATACATTTCATAAACACAACATCGTATGATAACTTCCCTACATCGTCCACGATTTTGCGATATTGATAGGTTAACACGTATGGTTTTAAGTGCTGATAAAAAGTAGGGACTAGTTTACCAAAAGGTAATATCGCCAATAGCCCTCATGCAGGTTTAGTGCGACGTAAAATCACCTAACGTATGATTCTTTCAAACTAAGACGTTAGCTCCGCTTAAATAAATAAAGAATGAATGTTCTGCTGACCTATAAACGGCATGTGCGACTACGAATAATACTCTTTGGAAAAGGAGTGCATGTTAAACATGCTCCAACGCCCCGCTCTAAAAAGTTGCGTTGGGTGCTTATTCAGGTGTCGTCACTTGACTGTGGGTTTAAAATTTAGATGTCGTGTAGCCCTAGTCTTATGATAATTTAACTCCAACTCGGGTTACTTAACAAAAGAATTAAGGTTCATTTTGTTTTCTCGTTTCATCAACTACATTTAAATTTCTGACACTAGTATGTAGTTCAAAATTATCGCCAATAGCCTTCGTGTAGCTCTAGTGCGTCGATAATTCAGCCTAAATTAACCTTATCCTGACCCGGGTCTAGTAATCAATGTGTGGACGCCCCCTCCTTAGGCCAATCCAGAGCTAAGACTGTGTGAGGCGATGCGGTCTTGCCATCGGCTGTTAAATTTCTTTTCCTTTCAGCCGAGCGGAATAAAATATTGGCGGGCTCTCTCGTGTAAAAACATGAAGTGCCTTGTAAAGCGGTCGACGAAGCCCCCCCCCCCTTTTTTTTGTCTTATAACTTCAGCAGCCAAAGCTCGCCAAGCCCAATCGAGTGGAAATCCTTAACCGCTCCCTTTTTCTGTTGCCAATAAACGGGACCAAAAGTTGTTGCTCTTTTCTTTCTGATAGATGAGCCCCCTTTTTTGAAATTCACGAAGATGTGTGTTAACTTGGAGGTGGAAAAAATGCCCTGGTTTGAAAAGTCTGGTGGAATTTTTTTTCTTTAAAGTCTGAAAAGTAATATGGTGCTTGTTGAATGATTTATAAGAAATGTAGTGTGGGTTTTAAAATACTGGATTGGTTTTTTACTCGCTTATTTGCAGTCTCAAAAATACGTTTTTGGATGAGTTAGTTGTTAAGTTTAAAAGGTGCATTAAATATTCAGACTATAGATCATCCTTAAATAAGTGGAATATTAATTTTGTAAGATTTTATACACATTTTATCAGTTGCATCCCTTGATTCGTGAGATTATATTTGTATTTTAAGTTTTATTATACAAATATAAGTTGATTATGACTATCAGTTAAACAAAGTTAGCCGTAACGTGAAAATCTACTATTAAATTTAAGTGTATAGTATTCTCCAAATTATATACCAATTGGATGTAATTGAACTTTTTATAATATTAAACAAAACTATAGGTGATAATATATTATTTAATTTAAAAATGTGCCATAGAAAATTCGGAGAGAATCAATACAATTGGATTAAACAGCAAACTTTTGTGGCGCTAATTCAACTTAAGCAGTAACCATAGATAATTTCATACTACAACGCATATTATACTTTTGAATTTAGATTATTTATTCAGTCTTGAAATTCAATGCATATTTTGGATTGTTAAGAGTTTTCAGTTCATTGCTATTTAAGTCCTAAAAATAGTATAGTAAGTATAGTAAAGATATAACTGTGTTATTGGATCGTTTTTTTTTTAATATTTATTATAGCCTTTTCTTGTAATTTAAACTAAAATTGTTCCGATAAGATTTTTTCACAGGATAATAATATGCATCGTATTAAAATAAATGTCTAAAATCATTTCTAAAATATGTAGGGAACACTTGTTTGTCTTTTTATGATTGCGCTGAGTTTTTTCGACGCATTACAATTGCATGTAGCATTTGTAGTTTTTGCTATGAAATTGAGTGATGGACAGACGGTCGGGCATGGCCATTATAAAAGATTCCACTTTTTATGTTGTAAACGTAGTGTGGAAGATAAAATGACCTAATTTCAAACAATAAATTTTATAATTGCACAATAAACAGCAAAATATAAACTAATTTGTACGTAGGAAACCTAGTTAGCTTCCACACTACGTTTATAACGTAAAAAGTGGAAGGTATTATAATCGTTCAGTCCGTCTGTCTGTCCGTCACCCACTTTCATAGCCCAAACTAAAATACTATGGACAAGTGTGATACGTCAAAAAATTCAGCGCATCGAAATTAGAACATACTGAAAATTTCAGAAAATAATTCAAAATCGAAGTACTTTAATTATTTAAAAAACTGCAAAATTTAATGCTAATTTAAAAAGCATAGGAAGCCATTTTTATTAGAATTAAATCACCATTGCCATCGCAACAATCGCTCGAGAAACTTTAATTCTTTTAGACAATAAATTAAAATAAATTTATTTTTGCGACATCGATCAGTTTGAAATGTCGTCAAATATATTTCACTACGAGAGTCTTTGTATGTTGATATGAAATATTTACATTCTATTTAAAAGCGAGGAATATTACATATTTATTCTATGAAATATAAATTAATTTGGGCAAACGATAAGTAATAATTATTGAATATTCGAAATAAAATAAATGAAACCAGCCAAATTTAGCATGTAAATGTTTAATATATAATTAATGCCATGTTTGGCGCCTTTTTAACTGTTAAACACAACTGTTGTGTGGAAGCGGGTTAGGTGACAGATTCTGTTACAAACCTACTTGTTTTATTTATAGGAAGCACGCATTTTGCATTTTATTTCAGTAGACTTGTTTTTTTCGTAATTTTTCTGATCAAATTATAAATACAGTAGAACCTCGATTATCCGTTCTTCACTTATTCAGAACTCTCTGTTAACCGACCATCCCTTAGTCCAACATGAAAAAAAAACGTTGTCCAACAAGATAATTCTCAGTTGTTCACTAAAGAAACCAGTCTCAGAAGTCTACGGCGATTCTAAAGTGTAGAATCTCCGGCGATTCAGAAATTGGGAAGTTACGGTGTTTATATGAAATTTGGGAAATAACGAATTTGAGGTCGGCGGACTTTTGGTGCCCCCTATACTACAATTTTTATTATTAAATTAAATTTATCTATTGTTCGGAATTTTCAGTTATCCAACCTCTCTTCGGTTCCAATTAGATCGGATAATCAAGATTCTACTGTAATTATCTATTTGAGATTACTAAATCGTGGAAGATGTTAAAACATCGCTGAAGAAACCAATAATCTTATTTTATATCCAGAATAATTTAAATACTTTTGCATAAATATGGCTTTTTATGTACACCGCTTTTATTTTCCTGATTTATAAGAATGGAACAAAAAAAGGGGGAATTATTCTTTAGATACTTTTACGGGTAAAAATAAAGGAAAGAAAAATAAGAAATGAGAAAAAAAAGGACCCCAACCCGAAATGAATTAAAAGAAACCCTCCGGAGTGCCCCGAAAAGAAATAAATTACTTGACGATCTATGTCAAAAACTGGCGATGGGTAGAAAGACAGGAAAATAAAAAAAAAAACAAAAAAAAACTTTATAAAAAGTATCCATGCCCCCAATCCCCCCCCCCCCACTCATAAGAAACTTTTCACATGGGCGGCACTAACTATATCCCGTTTAGCATCTCAAACGATGAAATACGAAGGTGACTGTGGCAGCGACTCCCCTTGCACACACACACAGGAACAGTTCAGGAGAGGGGGTTGGGGGAGGGGGGAGCGAGCCGAAACGGAGCAGGAAAAGCCCTGCTCCCTCATAAATCCCTGGGCTGGAAAATTGTTCGCATTCCTGAGATACTTTCTCTTCCATTCAGCGCCAACCCTCCTCTCGTTTCAGGAAATCCAATATCAAGACACCAGACGATATTGCTGCGTCAAGTCGACCCCCCTCTCCCTCCTCCGTGAGGGGATGAGAGGAACCCACGAATAGGGAGTGAGGGGTGGGAGGGTTAAACCCGGAGGGCAAACGGCCTGCACTTGGCATTCATCCCCATTGAAGTTGTCATTGCTCGCCAAGCGATCGGCGCCATCAATTTCAATTAACGAGCGATTCCTCGGATCGCGTTTTTTGTTGTTGTTGGCGGGATTCGGATTTGTCGCCAAGGGTCCTGTGTAATAAAATGGGGCTCTGCCTGTCTCGTTTAGTTTTACAATATTATTTGAAGGAGGGAATCATTCTATTAATTTCTTTGTCGTTGCGCACTGTGGTTTAATTTCTTGCTCGGTATTAAGCGTTCATTAGGGTAGTAATAAGGTGCCTAATGCAGGTTGACGGTACGATCGGGTCTTGTTATTATAGCGTGGTTTTATTATTAGACTGGTAGAGAGAGAAAACGGTATTGAGGTATCTTTTTTTATAGGCTTCTGAGGCTGACTTATTGAACTCATCGCGAGAATGCCAAGTTAATTGCCCAGAAAGAAAATAAAAATAAGTTTGGTTAGGAATTACCATAATATATTTAGTCCGGTATGTGAATGATTAAGGCTCTCCTGATGAGGATTTAACAATTAACGAAATGGGTATTTATGTTGTGATTAGTTACATTTAAAAGCATTTAAAATTATGAGTACTTTAATTAAATCAGATCGATCGTAATAAAGTTAGTGTCCTTGTTTTGACTACATTAAGATAATTGAAAATAAACTTGCTTTTTTTTTCTTTGTTGTTTTTGCTAAGAGGCAAAAAAAAAAACAATTTAAAAACAGAATTTTTCCTGCCATATAAATATTTATTAAAGCATAAATACATGGGTATTTTATAACCTCTGAAATTATATTTTGCGTAATGGAAAAAATGAGTATTTAAATAATTAGTATTGGGAAAAAACCACTATGTTATGAATTATCATGAAAACTTATTTTGATATATTTAAAGATAAGTTTTGTTATCATGAAACTTATCTTTAAATAAATAGCACGTATACTAATTAATGTACTTTTAGTTAAACAGATTGGAATTAAGGTTGGTTCATGAACATATATTTTTTGTTACTGAGGGTAGCAATTTTAAAAGACAAAGGCACCAAAACGCAATGCGTTATTCGTTGTGAGTGATCTTTTAGTAGGAATTCGTAGTTGGAATGGGTTTACCATAACTGATTTAATTTATACAACTGTTTTTCAATATATAGAAAATAAATTTAACCATTACGCACAAGTTTGATATTTCAAACATTGGGGGAAAAACACTTTATAAAAAGTACTGTAAATAATAAAAAAAAATTCTGAATTTTTAAAAATAAATTAAATAAAATATTATAGTTTTTTTTATTTTACATTTCTTGTCCGTATATTTTCTTATTTTCACTTTGATTAGTTTCCTAATTTCCTACCTAATTTTTTTAGTGTCATCTTGATGTTTTAATATAGATATTACGAATCTTTACCAATAGTGTTGAATTCTTATAACTTTTTGTTCGCATATCTATATACATTCCTTCACATATATTTTTTACTATCGTGTAATATACTTTATTTCGTTTACTTTTTGTTTCCGTTTGCTTAATAATCAAGTAAGTGGTAAATATTTATAAATTTTTCAATCAGTTTTATAGGTACCATAAATGAATGCCTGGGGATAGGCAAAAATGCTTTTTTTATAAATTAATGTCTAATTTAAATTCTTAATGTCATTTTTAAATTCTAAATATATGTTTAGAAATTCTTTTAGAGATGATCACACATACAAATTTATTTCCAAATAAAAAAACTTTAATATCAATAAAATTCATTATTTATAAAATTTTGTTTATTGCTAGAAAGACTGATGCATAAAATATGGAAAAACTAGGTCTTACTCTCGGAAGGTTGGTACAAATGCGTATTTTGCTCAACCCACTGAATTTTAAGGGGTTTTGATGGGTTTTTTTTTACATAATTTTGAACATATTGAAGATTGAGTTGTGGAATAATAACTTAGTTATGAAATAATACTTTCATACTCTTAATTTGTTAATTTACGTGCTCAGTATTCAAATTATTAGTTTAGTTGTTTGTCATTAGTGGTTTTAATTTAGGACTATAATTTATTAACTATATTATTTACGAAATCTTATTTCAAACACAACTTGTGAAAAAAAATTAGTATTTTCTTAACTGAGTAGACATTTAAAGTTTTTTTGTCTAAAATGGTAGAATACTTTAATCTGACAATTTTTAAAGCTTTTTAAATATAATTCTGCACAAATTTATTCAATAAACGTGATGTTTTAAAAGGTACAAAACATGGATTTTCCATACTAAATTGGTCAAGCAATATAATATCTATTTTTTAAAATATAAACCAGTAAAAAAACTCCTTAAACACACACTTGTGTTTCTAATACTTTATAACGTAGGGGAAAAGACAAAAAAAATTACAAATGAAAATACTAAATGTATGGAAGGTTTTAAAATTGTAATTTAAATTTCATTATTTGCCTTGCCTTGCGACTCGTCTTATAAGCGCATGAGGCCGCAATTTCATTATTTACAATGAGTTAAAGAGTTTAAAATAAAGTTTTGTTTCCAAAATTTGTCACATTCTATACTTAAATTTTTTTTGAAGAGTTTGGATCTAAAATATTTAAAGCGTCTGCTGCATCATTAAAGGTCCCTTTTTAAATATGTATTGACAGCATATTGATATATTTTTTTATTTTATAACATAAAATTCTATGCAATTGTATTTACTATTTAAATACGATTTGCACTGAATTAAAAATAAAACGTTATTATTTAGAGAGGGGTAATAAGCTCGACTCTAATTAAATTCATAGTAGGTATTTATTGCTTAGTAAACTAATCAATGAGGATTTAAATAAAAACTTATCTTTTTATGATTATTTAAAATTATATTATTCAGAATGTATATGATAGTTAAGTAAATTTTTCATGATAATCATTTTTTTAAAAACTCAAACATCAGTTTTGAGTTTTTACATCATCAGTATGTAACATTTAATGTTAAACCAGATTTTTATAGCTTTTATACTCGTTCTGTTTGTAGTAAAATATACTGGGAGTGAATTTGATAGCTTAGAAATTATTCAATTTGTGTTTAAAAAAAATATTCATAAAATTGCTAGCACTATATTGTTAAATAGCCATGTTAAACCATTTTTTGAAAAAATAAAATAACAAAATAATTGTAATACAACGGTTTTATTTAAATATATTTTATAAAATATTAAAGAGCTACGTTTATTAAAACAGACTTGTCGTATTGCAATTTAAATTTTTTAAAATATAAGGAATTCAAGTTTTTTACGGTTACAGAATATTTCAATATTTTATATCTGCATTTTAGTAACAAAAGAGATCGCTGTACAATATTATAACAAAGCAAATTGGCTGTTTTTTTTACCGTTGTAAAAAATACAATATCTTATTGCATTATAATTATTATTCTGCAACTTTAAGTATTTCGAAAAAAAACAACACCAGTCGCATTCTATTAATAACGACCCTTATCACCGAACGAAAATAATCACCTACAAAAATCCAACATCCATTCTAAGCGTCGTTAGAACCCAACAAAAGATTATAAAAAAACACCTACACAAAAAAAACTAAGCAGCTTACTTATCCCAGTTAATAAATTTAAAACTAATTAAAAAATTCCTCGCCAACCCCACGAGAAACTGCGCGCCAAGCGACAGCATCCTTCTCTGGCGCCTGTTGCAACCCTCATCTCCTATCTGTCTCTCCGCCCTTCTTTCCTCCTTGGCATCTTTCGGCGTTTATTAAAATCCGCGATTAGCCTCTGCATCCTCCCTCCAGTATGCAAATGAGCGAGGGGACCTCTTCTTCTCTCTTATAGGGAAAAGAAACAATTCATAAGCGCAGGTGGCGTTTTATTCTTTATACTTTCGTTCTATGCTTCCAACCCTCCCTCCCCTTTGACGTTGTCGCTATATTTTAAAGTCTTTGAGAGTCAAAGAATGAACTTCTGCTGCTGCCGCTGCTTGGAATTTTTTTTGTTTTATTTGTCCGCTTTGTTTCGGTGTTCTTTTTTTGTTTCCTTCATCTCCTATGGAGATAGTAATTTTTTTCGTACTTCTTTTAGGGGGAGAGTCGTATATAACTGTAGTGAAAATTCTGTGTTTTATTGGAACAATGGCTGATGTACGATGTTGTTAAGTTGGACATGAGACCATTTTCTACTGGTGTACTGAATTGTAAGAGGTGTCCTTTCGCTGTTCCGCGTGGTGTAGGTAAAGATTCTTCTACGCTTTTCATTGAAATTTTACGTCGTTAAACGGGAATGAAATTTCTGGTAAACAATGCTGCTTAATACTATGGAATGTCATTATGTGATGCTAGTTATAAAAAGCGCATTAACAGTTGTAAATGTAGTTCTAAGTAGTTCTAAATTTTCTTTTATATTTTATTACATGGGTGTATATTCAGTGAAATACGACCTAAACACTTTATACTATTTCATTAAGTTGTTTAATTCCTATTTTTATTCATTAAACACTTGCTTTGATATTAAAAGTAGTGAAACGGATATAAGTTACGTAAACATATTTTAACTTTGGTATTTGGAGTGTTTGGAATATATATTCGAAATAAGTAATGAGCATTCCTACTTGCATAATACAATGCAGGCAACACTTACACTTTTGAAGCAAAAAAAATCACCTCGAGATTTTTAATTAAACTCCTTTAATCTACTTGAAAAATGAAACGTGACGAAAAATGACGTATAGAAATGTAAGCATGTTTACAATTTCGAAATACATACGTATGCCACATAATGGGCAAACCCGTTTTACAGTCTAAACTTTGTATTGACTAATTCAATTTTTGGGTAAATTATATTTCAAACAAACATCGAAGTAACGTATTTTTCTTTTATGATATTTTGAATCTTTATCAATACAAATCAAACTATTTTTTAGAATGCGAAATTTAAATACACAGATATACTATTTGAAGATTAGGTTTATTTTTCTATAAAATTTGTAACAGTTCTGTAGCTAAACTAAAATATTTAGCTTTTTTGTATCTTTGGATGTCTATTAAGCAAACGATCATTCATAAATAAGACATTTTTGGAGAATTAGAAGTTTTTCCGTTAACAGATAAATTTCTTTGTTAACAAAACTTGTGCAGTTTATTCTTCATTTTGGGAAACTAATATCAAATTTGAATGTTTATTAAATATATTTGTATGTTTATTTAATTACTTAACATTTTTTTTTGCAAATATTGCTTACAGGATGTGATGTGTAAATTAACAGTTGCTAATTATTTGAGATACATTTTGATTTTGCAAATAACTTCTGTTTCTCTCTCAATTTGATAAAAATATTGAAACAAGTTTATTATAAAAACTTGATGTAGAAATATTACTAAATTTAATTAAATTTGTAAACAAAATTAATAGCGTAGGGCAAGTATTGTGATAGTAAAAATATATTTTGAAAAGTTATGTTAATTAGAAAAATTAATTGATTACAATAATACTAAACATCATAACAATAGAACTCATTTTACTTTTAATTAAGTGAAAAAATATTACTAAGACATGTTCGTATTTCATTCAAATAACTTGCTATTTTTAGTTATTATTTATTGGTTTTGTAGCAGTATCGGCCCAAAAAGAATTAAAATAAAGCTGTAAACAATCAAGTGAAAAATGCGACGTTCTAATAATATTCACTAAGCCTTGTTATGTAAATGTCATTGGCTATGCGCATTATAACTGAACCACAAAAACTGAGTCATCCATAAAATACCCCCCTTTACAGTTTTCGATTCCAAGAAAACAAAACTACAATTCAAAGTTAGTATTCAAAACAAGTCGCCAAACGGTTTTCAAAAAAGAACAATCCATTTGTTCCAAAGAGGGAAATCAAAATGGCGACAGCGCTCGACCAAACAAGCGCAAATGAAAACAATAACAAGAAACTGAGACGACAGAACACAGCGTTTTAAGGATGGAAATGAAGTAAATAAAGAAACAATGAGTCTGGAAACTGGAAAAAAAATAATCAATATATTTTTGATGGTATTCATGGGGGGAGTTTTGCAATGGAATGTATTGAAACAAATAATTTCCGATTCTTAAAAGAACATCTTTTCAAACAGACATTCGGAAAACATGTCGCTGGCAGCTGTTTAAAGCTAGACAAGATCAAAGTAAAATGTACGACGAGCATTTTTATTTTGAGTTCGTTTTGTACGGATTTTAATCTATAGAATACCTTAAACTTGGGAGTATTTTTTGTGTGTCTAGATTTATGCGATTTTTTTTTAAAAACTTGTAAAGCAGTTATTTTGCAATTATAATATTAATTTTCTGCATGCAGTACATGTTTCATTAAAAAAACTGCTGTAAACTGATATTGGTTTCAATACTTTTTAACGAATATAGTTGCTTTAATATTTTTTTACAGGAACACTTGTAAATTTATCATTTTTACCTTTTTATAATTATTCATTTGAAATATATCCTTTAAAATCATATGAAATACGAAATAAGTTTTGTTTACCTGAAAAACCTTGTATAGAACTATCAAATCTTAAGAGAATGTCATTCTAGTTAATATTTAAATAAAAGTGCACATAAACTATCATAACAACGTGAAATTTTACCGGTTTCTATAAGAAATAAAACAATGATAGCACACCACAGCTATGTAATATTGATCAATCCAATTCCCACAAGATGTTTGACTTAAAACCAAGACAGTATTGGATACAAAAACTGTCATCAACGTAAGATAAGAAGAGTGTTTTCCGGTTGGTATAATAGACACACAAGACAAACTTTTTCTAATTAAAGTTCCATTGACCCCAAATATCTAAACAAAGATATTCTACGAGCCAAAATTATATTTCCACAATATAATAATAAAACTAGGGTTGCTGTAAAAGTTTTGGTCAATTGAAATAAGATTATTAGAGATGTATAATCAAACTACAATATCAAAATCAGTTTGCTGTAATCATAAATTTTTCAGTGATAAAAGTAGAATACGAGAAAATTGAGTTCTTTTTCCCTAATATTATCAAATCGAAGTTACTAATCTACAAGAAATATCTTCTAAAACAAACAATAATGACTTCATAAAAAAAACCTCACCCACCGAAACTAAGATTCAGCGAGTGTTTTCTCAAGACGGTATCAAAGACATACTTTTCTGTAATGATATATCCCCCAGCAACATAGACCGTAGTCACAAGAAATCAAAACAGAGCTAGCTCTCTCTAAGAAACCTTAATATAAAAAAATCATGAAGTTTAGGTTTCTCCAAGATGATCAGAACTATAGAGATACTGGAATAGCCCCTGGTAATGAAACTAGCAAAAGATGAAAGAGTGAGTGTTTGCTCGGGCATTGGGAGGAATCGAACCTACGAACTGCTACCGTCGAGTGTTGACATTATCCAGCGAGTCAACAGAATGGTTCCTGGTATTTTTTTTTTTTTTTTATCTTTCGTTATCTCTGCGTAGCTTGAGGGACACCTTCGAGGAATATTCTCCTTAAAATTGGGATCGAGTTTTAATGGGGGAGAAGGCTTAGGTTTATTAATTTCTTTAAGTAATTTTATGGTTGGTTTCAAGAGAATCGGGAAGGACGATAATAATATTTTTGGTGAAATATCGTTGTTTGACTAGATACACGCAATGTTTTATTACTTGAAATATATCGATGTAATGTAGGTGGATCAGTATCATTTTTGGGAGACATAAATATTTTAAAATTCAAAAGGGTTTTAGTATTTGTATTATTTTTAAAGTTACATTACGATAGATACATTAGTTTCTTAAAACAAATATAATATTCAAAGAATGTCCAAGTATGAGGGTGTATGCTTCAATACATAAGAAATTTAATTATGTTTAGAAATTCCTAATTACATTTTTCATCGCAATTCTTTTAATCACAAAATAATACTTTCAAATGATATTCATACATAAAATATCATTTAAAAGTATTATTTTTAAATGAAAGGTAAGAAAAATTAGATAAATGTCGTTAAGATATATAATGTCTAGAGCTAAAGTTTATTAACTTTTGATGCACTTTTTTGTTTCATACATAATAACCGGATAATTCAATTAAAAAGAATCAAAATCCAACTCTAAGATGAAAATTTATGTGAAACTTGCATTAAAAACCGAATGTAAAATATTTACGAATTAGTGAATTCCAATAATTTTTTTTTCAGGATAACAAAAATTATTGTATACATTGATTCAAATATATTACTTTAAAGTTGTTGAAAAGTATTTGGATTTCCCTAAGGCACTTAGTAAAGATACTATTCTCCTCTATACAATTTTTTCTTTTTGTTTGCTACATTTTGCATGAAAAGCAAATTTTCTATTAAATATTGAATTTCATTTAATTTCCTACTAAAAATAATTTTCATTTAATGAATGTATGTTACAAAATAGAAGTTTTCTCTTGTGCTTTTCCCAAAGACTGTTTGTAAAAATAATGGTGAAGCTTCGTTTTCCCCTTATCTAACCATTGTGTATAATAATAGAACCAAAAGTTACGCATTTTAGGCATCCACTTTGTATATGAGAAGATTTTCTTATCTCTAAGCCGAATTGTTAACGAACTATAACTTATAAAGCTTTATATTTGACGATTCATGTGTAACCTACACTCCACCAGCATGCAAGCAGGAACCACTTGTAAAAGTTCAAACTTGATATTTTAACTTCCACTAAACCCTTATACAAAACCATACAACCTTTTTCCGAAAGTTCATCCCACCCCATTTGGTACTTCCCTATGTTTTCGCGCTCCATCAAATCTGCTCTCCCCAATTGAAGTGCAAAGAAAATGTTTTCGAGCAGCAGAAAAGAGCGGGAAACGGGATTTTGAGTAGCATCTTTTCGAGAATATTTATCCACGGGAATCGTTTGGTGCGCTCGGATTGGTGGATCGGGTTCAAGTGCGTCCCCTACTAGAAGATAAATTAGTTTTCGGGATGAGGCGAGTTTCGCAAGAGAGCTAATATTAAAAAATAGAACACTCGTGGCTACGTTCTCTGTTGTGATAAAGTTCTTTAAAGAGAAAAAAACTTAAATTTCTACCGTTTCAGAATTTTAATTAGTTTTGAAATGGATAGTCGTGTAAATGATTAAATTAATCCTTATCTCTTACGAAGACTTAAAATAAGATGTTTTTAGCTGGTTTTCTTATGTATAATGCATTGCTTTTAAATGAAATTTAATTTTATAATTTAATAATTCCAATTTATTAATGCTTTCTGCTGTTTTTAATGTGAACTTTTTAATTTAGCTTCTATATATTTTTATATCATTTTCAATTTTTCCCGTTATGATGATTTTTTGCATTATATATGGTATCTATTGCCAGAAATTTATATAAAATATTTAAAAAAGAATACGATAGAGTAATGAAATATTTTGTTGTTATATATTCTATTGCAAAGTTTGTAAAATGGAACAACATTTGTTGCGTTTGAAATGTCTATTTTTCAGAAATATTTTGTAAATTTTCAGAACCTCGTTGGTCATGTGTTGAAAAATAGTTAAATAATATGATTACTTATCGATAATTTACTCTTGCTTAAAAAATCTTCAATACTTTAAGCAACAATCCCTATTTTCCTTAAGGCATTACTTAATCACATTTATTCTGATCATAGTTTTATCAATGTCTATTTTTAGTAGAAGGGTACAATTTTGTGCTTATCAAAATTGTTTTATTTTAATATCAACACAATTGAAATATTTTGCATTTTAATTTAAACATAGTATCATTCCATAATTTTTTTTAATATTTCTTCCCACAAACATGGTCAATTAAAAAAAATATCGATTGATTGCATCAATTTTAAAAGAGTATAGAAGCGGCCATTAACCCTCTGAGAGTTACAGACATATTCACCAATCACCTGACTGTCAGGTTTTCCAGCAGCACACATTTAAATATATATTTTTTATTTAAAGCATGGGGGAGCCATTTATGGCCATGTATTACAGAAGTATAATTTTTTGAAATATTACGAAATTGAATTTTCAGTTATTCCTCTGACGCTTATACAGATCTTTAATGAAATTTCAGTTACAAGAATCCCAACTATACCAACTATTCAATATCCCAAAAAAATCTAATAAAAAATTATTCAAACTAATCTCCAACTAACCATAAATCTTCAACCCTCCACAATAAAACCCACAACTCATTTTTACTAACAATATATAACCTAAAAAATAAACTATAACTCCCAACCAATCCGGCAGATAGAGTCATCAGTCTCAGCGCTAATCTGGCACCCTGTGCAAACAAAGCGTGTGGAGAGGTCGCGTGGCAATGTCGAAACAAATTCGTCGGTCTTTTCCCAGGCAGTGGCCACTTCAGAAAGAGTTCGGCTGATAGCAAGACAAGCGCTGCCATATTTCCGATGTGTGTTTGTTTTAAGGACGCTGTCGCTTTTGATTGTAATAAGTTGGTAGGGGACTTTTGAAAAATTACAGTTGATTTAAGTTTATTTTGTTCCCCTGAGATCCTAACTGAATCTCATACATATATTCTTTTTAGAGCATATCCTTCATTTCTTGCAGTTCCCCAGTTAATATAATTAATTTCTGTTTTGCACTTGTAGGCTTGGTAATACACTTTTACAAATTTGGAGCTTGATTTCACCAATAATATGGTTTCTAGTAATTGTCACGGGTTTGTGAGGAAATGTTTCACCATATTTTCAGAATTCGGTTGAACCTTTTGATTTTTTCAGATTTGTGGCTCAATTAAATTTTGAAAACTTGGTGAAACATTTAACCTCACAGTCGTTGCAGAAACTATGAATGATTGTTGTGGTTAAACCAAGCACAAAATCTCTAACATTGTAGTTTAAACTATTCATAACAGATTTCACTACCGCTTTAGCGCTTTTTTTTTTCTTTTTTTGTAATTGTTTAAAAATTCATAGTAAAAATATAATTCGGACTTCAATGGGTTAATGAAGGTTCAAGGAAAAGGTTGGATTCGACATTAAAGATTTATTTATACTATTAATTTGTTCATTAATCAGAGTTATCGTGAAACTTTCGAGATAAATATAAAAATAAAACATTAAGTGAATTAAATTACAAACAAGGACGGTTTGTAAATTATACTTGACATTTTTTGCTTAATCAGCTGTGACGCAGATTCAATGCCTGGTCTTTTTTTTTGTAAAGAATCCCCCCCCTTGTGTTGCTTTCGCTGCGTACTAAATACGTGCACAGTGAAACGGGTTCTACAGAAACGGTTTACCGCTGAAAAGTTTCTCTGTAGGGTTCCGATCTTTGAGAAATGAATGACTTCAGTTGGGTTGGAAATGAGCTAAGAGCTTCTTGTTAAGAAATATTTGATAAATTAAAAATTTTTAGTGAAATAATTTTATATTGAAGGAAGGGTATAGATAGGGGATCCAGGTGGGGGGGGGGAGTTATCAAATATAAATTATGAATTATATAAATTATCAGGTATAATTATTATTAAACAGATTATTATCTTTAAACGTGTTTTACCTGGAAGAATATTAAGAAATCAAGAGGATACTTAATTCAGTTATTTAAATTCATCAAGCAAGGAGACATATGGAGGGCATTGGTTTGAACTTAGTCGAACCAGATTACATGGTCTGGAAAAAAAACCTGCTTCAAAAGAGATGATAAAACAATATTTTTATAATAATGTTATCAGTAAGGAGAACGATTTACCAGATTCTGTTGTGCTTTTGAAGATAGTAGACGAATTCGAAAAAGATCTTGATAGTTAATGAAGACTGGTTAAAAAATTATTAAACCTTTGCACCAACCTTACTGGGCTTCTGGCCGGTTGTTTGTCGTCATTTTTTTTATTTGTATATGGAACAAAAATTGCGTAGCGTATAGGGTGAAATATATTATTTCAAAGATACTGCTCTTTAGATAGGAAGTACAGTCGAGCCTTGTTACGTGAACTTGAAGGTGAATGTTGTCTTATAAATAGTGAATGCTTAAAATATTAATGATTTTTATTTTATAATAATATAAGATATAATTATAATATATTTTATAATTTTTACTTATTCGAAGAACAACTATTCAAAACAAGGCATGAAAACGGAAATCACGAGAAAAGTAAAATCAATTTCTTATTTATTCAAATGTTCATCACTGATTTCATTAAACAAAATATTAGAATATATATGGGAAAAAATATTAAAGAATTTTTGATTAATTTGAAGTGGGATTTCACGTAGACCTATTCATGTTAAGCAAATTTTTTAGCATTAGTTCCAAGCTTAAAAGACTGGGTAAAGACTTTAAGTTCATCTTAAGTGAAATTTCATTTTATTAACGCGGTTCGACTCCACATTTTAATGGTAGTACTTTACAGAACAACGATAACAAAGCAACGAAACATTAAACAAACCATGCATATATCAATAAAGTCAAAAAAACAACTCTTAAACGGAACCAAACCTACATTTAACTTCTATGTTCACCCTCTCTATGTTCCCTTTAGAATCCGTCCTTTGAAGGATTAGCCTTAATTTTGAGTCGCAGGTTGACATCTCGGCTTTGCAGCGGGGAGATTAGAGTCTCTTAGTGGCACCTCATCCCTGAATGGGCTGTGCTGTGTGAATGGGACCTCGATTACGAAATCTATGGGAAAATGTGTGTTTGCTCAGTGTCCTAACGCCACACTTACGGACCCTGCTTCTTTTGTGCCCGAGAGGCTGTTTGGGAGTTGGCGTTATTTTTGGAGAACTGGTGTTTTCTTGTTAGAAATTTAGTGTGCACAAAATGTTGGAACTATGTTTTACAAATAAGAAAAATGCATTCAGAAAAAAATATTTAAAGAGAAAATTATGACTACAGAAAGTTGTTTCCACCAAAATTCAGCACTGTGTGTTTAGATACTTTTACCAGCATCTATAATTGGGGAAATTTTGCAGTCATAGTTTTATCACTTCCTAGGTTTATCAAAAAATATTCAAGAATTCAATTACGCGTGGTTATTACTTACATTTTTTTAATCTTATCGTTTATTCATATACTCATATAATATATTTCAGTAAAAGTAATCTACACACTGTGTTGAATTTTTACAGAAACTTTGAGAGGGGCATATTGCACAAACTTATACAGTAACTCTGTTAATGAATACTTGTAAAAGAGATTACATATCCCATATCAGAAGATTATTTTGTGCACACATGATTAGTAATTATATATTCAAAACTAGGCATTTGTTATATGAAATTCCAATGAATCTTGTTACATTAACATGCAAATAGATGTTTTCACTGTCAATTTTAAAAGTAGAATCGAGGACTTTATATACTAACTGTGCACTGATTTTAAACTGATTACATATACTTAATTTTTTGATATCTGTATAGGGATAAACTATATTTCAAAAATTTATTAAAATTATTAACTTTGTGTAAGCAATTGACTCAGTGTCAAAACAGAGGTTAAGTCTAAAGAGAAATTTATGCACATGTTTCTTCCTTCACTAAAATATTGAAAGGTAGAAGCATTTGAGAAAATTCTCCAATAGAATTTACCACTTTTTGCATTTAAAGATTCATTTCTAATACTTACATTAGATTTTCCCTGACGAATTTTAAAAAAATGTATATAGTACTAATGCAAGTTTGAAACCTTTAAGAGGTTTATTCAAAAGCAATAAATTATACACCAAACCCCTAAAATAGAAAAAAGGTAGAAAAATATCGGAAATTTAACTAGAGCTCAAATTATAATACCAAAGAGTTGATAAAAAATACCAGCTTGTTACTTTTATAACACCTTTACAAGAGGCCGCAAAATACCCAGATTACACTTTTTCACCACGTCTGAAGAGTCGGACTTTTCACCCTCTGTTTGTCCATCTTTTTTGTATCTTTTTTGTGTGCTATGTCTGGTGGTGAGCTCGGGTTTTTTGACGTCTCTATCGTTGGAATAAGCATGAGCAAGCGTTTTTAGCTGAAGGTTTTTTGCATATTTTATCAGCGAATGACAATGTGTGATTTTAGTTTTTTGAAGGGTTGGTTGGGAGAAGAAAGTTTTTGCTGATGGTGCAGTGTGTTTGTTGGGAGGATGTTAAGTTTTTTTCCTTTCCTAAGTTTGTTTTCTTGAGGTAGAAGTTTTGTGGTGTGTTGTGAATGGAAATGTGAAAGTATCTTGTAGTTTTATGTATGAGGTAATTCACCTCCAAAATAAAAGAATTATGAAGTTAATGCTGTGCGCTTAGGTTTATTGTAAAGGGACGAAATTTATTAAGTTTATGGGCTGTATTAATATAATATTGACTATAGTCGAACATATAATATCACTATTGAGATAATACTATACAATTACATGATACGTTTTAGTTATAGTATTCATTTAAAGTTATAGTATTAAAAATTTAGAGTACTTTAAAAAAACTTTACACCTGAACTGAAATATCCGTAACTGTTTTATCACTATTCTGTCTCTTGCCTTAAAGGTTTGCATCGATGTATTTTATATTATAAGATATGAATTCTACTGGCTTGAATGTTTAAAGAATAAACTCTTGATCATAATAAGTTAAAAGTTTTTACTCTAAACAATGAAAGATATTTTATTGTATCTCATCTCAGTATTAACTTGTTACACCAAAAATGTTTGACAAAGAGTATTTTTCTTTTATAGAACGATCTTTTTATCGATTTGTAGTCGTCAAGTTTGGTATCAAACTCTTAGAGTAACGACAATTTTTCAATATTATACGAAGCATTCTAATTTAACATTAATTTAACAGTTTTAACATTAATTTTAATTGCCTTTTTTAAAAAAAAGCATTGAAAACATTTCTTAAAAACAAACTGTCAAATAGAATTTTGGTGACGTTTTGATGATTGCAAGGACAAGACTTAGCAAGAAATCGCGAAGCCTGCGTGTGAAAATGTAAAAAACCGTGTTTTTCCTAATTAACAGAGCTGAGTTCATTTTAATGAGTAAACATAGATAAATATCCTTTAATTTCTGCATGACTTTACCACAGCTCAAATGGAAAGTAATTGGTAAATTGGGCTCATTTATCTTAATGCGGTTAAGACGGAAGTTTTTGTTTCTGCATACATAATCGACTGTAAAAATAGAACCATTAAATCTTAACTCTGTCATCATCATTCTCGTGCGATATTTTCCTCTAACATGTCAAAACTTCAACGGCGTATAAAAATATCAAACAAGACTCGTAACATAGTTGCCCAGGGTGTTTCGTTTTTAAACCAGGTAATACATAACTCTCCAACCATAATTTTTCGATAGTAAAGGCTTCTGAAGAAGTTCTAAGGATTATTTAGCAAATGACGCAAAGGCAGTTTTAAAATTCTTATCCACATTCAGATATTTGGGTGACACCAAACTTACGATCATAGCAAGTTGTAAATTTCCTCAAATAACATTATTCAAATGTAAAGATACGCAATAGGCTTCTTAATACGTTATAAGGATGATCTGGCAAATGAGGCAAAGGCATTCTTGAAATTCTGAATCACATTCAGAAGCCGCTAGCAAAACCTAACTTACACTTCTACGAAGTTATACAATTCCCCAAACAACATCTCTATTCCCCTCTACCACAAACTAACTACACTACCTGACAAAGCCCCCCCTTATTTCACTTCACTCAACCATTCTGCTAAAAAGCAAAACTTTGCATAGGTCCCTCCACTCTCCAAACCAACACACCAAGGGGCCAAGTGCATTCCAAGATCAGCTGTCAGTGCCAGGTGGTCAGAAAGCGGCCACCCCATTGGTCCATGGCGTGCCATGGTCGCCTTGGTTACCGACGACATGTGCAATGGCGTGTCATTTTGGGAGGATGGAGAGGAGGTAGGATTGTGGGAGGATGAGGAATCATCTCTCGGAGTCGGACGAGATGAAGTCGGAGAAAATTTAGATTTGGATGGGCGTTTTTTTTTTAAAAACTTGTTTTGTAATAAGCCGTTTATTTATTTGGAAAATACACATTCTTTAGACAGACGAATCTAATGCCTTATAGAAATGAATATTCGTTATGTATAGGAGTAATAACGACCTGGTATCGAAGAAAATTCTGATTTGGCTGGGTTTAGTTTAACTTGTTTTGGAATAAGCCATCTATTTATTTTGAAAATGCACACACTATAGACAAAAGAATCCACTGCCCTATAGAAATGAATATTTGTTGTATAAAGGAGTATTAACTTTTACCATTTCGTCGGTTTACTTTTAACAACGTTGTCATTACTTTGTTTGGTAATTAGACACAAAAAATGAATTGCGTAAGTGATACATAGAAATGTTTTTTTAATGAAATCTATTCTTTTGTAAATTTAACGCGAGACTTCTAATTAAATATTAATTTTTAAACATCTACATATTTTGCAATTGGGCATCTAGACAAAGATTAACACTTTTTAGTTTTCCTATACAGTTAAACATAAAAATGCTTATGAAGATTGAGATGGAAATATTAAGAAACAATTTCAAAACATTTATCATTACAAAATTATTAATTATTGATTTAATAGTAAAAACTTAACAGTAAAAACTTTTTTTTTAAACTTCTAAATTTAGCAGTAAAAACTTATGCGACAGCTTCCAATATTTCAAGAGATTTTCACTCTGAGATCATTCCCAAAATATGCGTGTGGAGTTTTAAAAATATTTTCGCGATTAAAAAATTATAAAATTTTCTTCAAAATTAGTATAATAGTATCTTATTTTGTCATGTTCACTTTGAATGAAGCCATGATAATAATGTAACAGTAATTATTTTAGATTGATGGTAATATATTCACATTTTCTTAAGCGTTTTTATATGATAGCTCTGCTTGCATAAAACTTCTTTTATTTTATTTTAATAGAAACATATTTTTAGAGATTTTCTGTAGGTGAGGGCATTAATGCCACTTTCGATACTATTTTTCAAGCATAAGTATGGGTATACACACAGGACAGGACACATGAATATACTTAATATGATATGATACTAGATAGGACATGTGAACTTTTGCCAAACATTGCCTTCAAAACGTAAATAATAGCATTTTTACTCATCAGCGATTGGTTTGGGATGTCAAGTGGACGCAAAAAACAATCACCGATGAGTGAAAATACTTTCGGCAATGTCTTGGAGGAAGAGAGGCGATGTTTGGCTAAGGTTCACATGTCGTGTACCTGGTTTTGTCCCTTCATGTATGTCTAGCTTTACTTGTATTTTAGCTCTTTTCCAATGAATATTAGAACATTCTAAGCCTAGGACACATGCCAATATAGTTACATATTATTATCGAGGAATTATTTATTAGTATATTTTAGTTGAAGCTTTCGAACCTATAACTTTTTGCATTTGAGGTTTCAACTCAATCTAATTTGAGTGAGAATGGGGTTGTTTCACGTAGTTGATGACAACAATTTATTTTCATTTGTTGCCAGGAATTACTTTTGTTTTGGTATTCGAAAATGAGTTTTCTAGGAATATTTTACTTATTACTTTTTTTAAAAGCCAATATATTGCTGTTTTGTTGGTTGCTCAAAACATTTGTTAAGGAAACCTTGCATCGAAAGAAAAGTTTCTTTTCATCTATATCGGTCATTTTGAGAGTGAAACTGAAGCAACCAATGAATTTGCAGTACGATAAAAATTAAAACAAGAGCATTTCATCATCTACATTCACATTGTAACCATCCTTCAAAATTCACCCTTTCAGTTAAAAAAATATATATCTGCTTCGAAGCGATGTAAATTCCGGATTTTATCTATAAAATGATATTAATGAAAAACATGCAACATTAAAGCGAAGTACATTTTTTGTGTAATAGCTACCACGCATAACCTTCAATACAATTATTTTTTGTATTAGCATTATTACAGTAATTTTTATGAAAATTACTCATTTGCATTTATAAGCATTGATTTTCAACTTTTTAAACACCACACCAAAACGATTCAAATTAGCATCACAAAAAAATATCGCACCACATTTCATTAATAATTTTTTATCAATTTCTCCAAGTCAATATACATCCATACTTACCACAACATCAATTTCCAATGACTCCACGCCCCATATATTTAACCCCATCGATGCAAATCCTGCATACGCCCGGGGGCTATTAGTGGTCGCGGCCTTACAAGACCTACCCTCTAGATCCCTATCGCTACAAAACTCCTTTATTTCGGGCACACGTGGGCCCGGTTCGAATTAATTTACCCGGGTGGATTACGTTCCGGACCACGTGCTGCCGGATCATAATCTGCCCGGACACGTGACGGCAAGGTGCACTTTTTATCCGGCTATTGTCCGGTCGTCCCCTTTGTCTGGGTTCCGCAGCAAGGTGGTAAGGGGCTCGCGCCCCCTCTGTGATTTGATATAGGGGGAAGAGGTGGCAGAGTGGGTCAGGTAGCTCTGTTTTTGGCGAAGTTTTGTGTCATAAATATTTTATTTTTGGGAGTTTGTCAGTTGTCGATGAATTGTTAGTTTTGAATTAAAAATTCTTAAAAACAAAAACAACTCTGCTGTCAACAGTTCCTAAAGAATCATAACTACATAGAGAATACAATTTATTGTTAGTCAATAAACTCGTTCTTAGCGGAGTTTGTGTAATAAATATTTTATTCTTTAGAGTTAAATTTATTGTCGTTAAATTATTAGTTCTGAATTAAAATAATTATATAAAACAAATATCTCTGTCTTCACCCCTTCTAAAAATCATATTGTCACTTGGTCCACATACTGGAAAGGACGCAAGGGCGAAATATTTGCTTATTAATTATTATTTTTATTTACGTTTCAAAATGAAAATTTTTAGTTGTTTCTATAGCCTATATTTTTAATTCATTTTGAAATTCGTGTTTTGAATTTATCAAAAAATGGCATGCTTAAGTTTACATTTTTTATTCTGAAAAAGGAATATGGAATTTTTTTATCTTTCTTATTTTTTACTGAGCCTAGATTCCAGAATCTATGCTGGATTTAAATGTAAATGCTTAAGTATAAACTTTAATGATGTAAAGAAAAAGATTGAATTTTTATTCCAGCATGGCGATCATGAGAAGATTGCATTAATGTATCAATAAAAACAGGAGAAAATTAATAATCTGTAAATCACCTGAGTTGCAAATTAAAAAACTATTAAATGTTTTTTAAATGTCCATGTTATGAGTTATTTAAGATGTCATCATATGTTTAGAAAACAAATAAAATGTGTAAAGAGGATTATGATTTAAAGTTATCAAATTCTTTAATTCTCTAATTCTTTCGGTTTGGCGCTTTTTTTTAAAATGGCGATTTATGGCTCCACTACTGTCGGCAAACCTGTATTCAGCTGGTTAGAGTAGAAAAGGGGGGTCCGTTTTTTATACCTCTTGGCGGGGGTCGAGTTCCGATTTCTACCGTGTCATTCTCATTCAAATACGGCCTCCTTTTAATTCCACCCCGTTGTTTTGTCGCGCTTTGAGTCAGCACCTCAACGCAAGGTTCCGGATGTAAACACGTGCTTTGCCTTTTCGCGCCAAAATTGTCGCCATTATTTTTTTTTATCCCGAAATAAAAATTCATTCGCTTTAATCCACAGTTTATCCTCTTCACGCGCGATAAACGCGTTTTGGGGAGAAAGCCTCTCCACAGGAGTGGCGCTAATCTGTTCGAATGGTTTTAAGCAGTTTATAAGGTTCATGAATGTTTCCGTCGTTGAGTTCAGAAAGTTATGATTTAATACTTCCAAATTTATATTATAGCATCCGGCGTCGATTAGTTCGATGTCAATTTTTTGAAGTTTAGTAGAGTTTTTTTTTATTATTTCAAACTAAATAAAAAAAATTTATTACTAAATAAAATCTATGAACATTTTAAAATAAATCTATGATTGTTTTTTAGATTGTTTTTGTTAGAATAGGTAATTTGAATAAAAATTTTAATTACCTAATTCTAATTGCGAAGCAATTGCAAATAATGATTGCGAAAATTCCCGGATTGGGCGAGGTTGACTCAGCCTTTCATCTCTTAAGTGGGTCGATAAAATGAGTACCAAGCATGCTTGGGAACTAAACATGAAACATGGTTACACACGAAACACTGGGGGTTCCGCGTTAGGCTGACCACCATACCGGGACATATGCCTAGCACCCCAGAGCCCTTGGTCACGTAAGCTGAATTGAGCACGGCAGGCCTTGGCTCTTTAACGGGCTGTTGCGTCGAGGAGTTTAGTTTTTTAATTGCGAAAATATGCAAATACCTAATTACAATTAGGTACAATGGAAATTTATGAATGATACCATATTTTGTTTAAGCTTTTTTCTGTTACTCTGCTAAACATTTTGTGTTTCGTTTCATCATAATAAAGGTGTTTCTAGAAGCTCCAATTCTGTGTGGGGAAATGTTTCATTAAATTTTCGGTATCCGGTTGAATCTTTTTACTAAGGTTTTGGAAACAAAAACCTAAGATATGGTTCAACCGAATACCGAAAATAGGTGAAAAATTTCCAACACGGTCATTGCAGCTACTAGGAACCATAAATTTGGTGAAAGAAAGAGCCAAATTTTTAACAGTGTACGAACAGTTTGTGACTTTCTTGATAAAAAAAGCATTAGTTAAGAAACTCTTAGATGTTGTTTTTGAAAATTTTTTGAAAGAAAAATAAATCCTCCATATTCTTTTTACGCTACATCTTCTAAAACGCAACATATTAAAATCTTCAAATTGAAGACAAGAACTGAATGGATATAGTATTTTGATATTGCGTTAGTGTGAATTTTTATATCCTGATAAAAAATGTCCCTTATCTTTAATATTGTCATAACTGTCACCTCTTTTATATTTTCAATCGCTCTTCAATATCACAACATAAACTTATGCTTAAGAAAACCCCATTAAAAACGTTATGAATATCCACGAAACCCTTCATACTAATGAATATTTCTAAACATCCTCTTGTCAAATCACACCCAAAAAATATTATACATCTCATATCAACATTCAACAAATCAAAGAATAATAAATCTAGTCTCCCAAAATATGACAAAATCCTCTACAAAAACAAACACCATCCAGAAAATCACTCGTATCCTAATTATAAAAAAAGTCTCTTCACATATTCCTAACATGAGATCCACATTCAAAATTGATGAAAAATCAAACATCCAACGTGATCTTTAATCATCTTTAGAGCGATTCCATCCGCTTGTGACTATTGCATATTACTCGGAAGAAGAAGCGACGAATTATTTTCTCGCTTCAATATCATGATCTGAATATAATGTCGACAGAGATATGAAGATCGATTTTATGGAGTTTTATTTACATTTTGACAGAATATTTTGAAAGAGTTGTATTCAGTACTTAACTGGTTTTGTGGAAATAGGGTTTTAGCTTCCACACTACGTTTATAACGTAAAAAGTGGAAGGTATTATAATCGTTCAGTCCGTCCGTCTGTCTGTCCGTCACCCACTTTCATATACCACACTACAAATGCTACAGAGAAGTGTGATATGTCAAAAAATTCAGCGCCTCGAAATTACAAGACATTGAAAATTTCAGAAAAGAATTCGAATTTGAAGTATTTTAATTATTTAAAAAACTGCAACATTTAATGCTCATTTAAAAAGCATAGGAAGCCATTTTTATTAGACTTAAATCATCATTGCCATTCGCAACAATCGCTCGAGAAACTTTAATTCTTTTAGACAATAAATTAAACTAAATTTATTTTTGAGACAT
Organism: Oedothorax gibbosus; assembly: GCA_019343175.1. Lineage (NCBI taxonomy): Eukaryota > Metazoa > Arthropoda > Arachnida > Araneae > Linyphiidae > Oedothorax > Oedothorax gibbosus. The sequence goes on from CM033277.1 coordinate 31,762,129, forward strand.
CGATCAGTTTGAAATGACGTCAAATATATTTCACTACGAGATTCTTTGTATGTTGATATGAAATATTTTTATTCTATTTAAAAGCGAGGAATATTACATACTTTTTCTTTGAAATATAAATTAATTTTTGCAAACGATAAGTAATAACTATTGAATTTTCGAAATGAAATAAATGAAACTAGCCAAATTTAGCATGTAAATGTTTAATATAGAATTAATGCTGTGTTTGGCGCCTTTTTACCTGTTAAACACAACTGTTGTGTTGTGTGGAAGCGGGTTAAGTGACAGATTCTGTTACAAACATACTTGTTTGTAATATGAAATTTAACGGAGATCTTTGGTTATAAAACGATGTAAATTTTTAAATGAAATGGTTGTATTTTAATCTGGCTGTAGAATGAGGATCACTAACAGATTGATTCAAAATGTGAAAAAAAAATTAACCATGGGGTGATGAAGTTTCGTAAGGTAAAAATATATAATCGAGCAATGGATTATTTTAGTACTGGCGAAATATAATAATGGTGTAATATCAAAAATGTGTTGTTTAGGTCAAAAGCAGGGACAATTTCTCAGATATGATATAATCACATGAACTTATGAGAAAATTCTATATGTCGGCAGTATTTTGTTCTTACTTTATTGATCTTCGCCAACGAAATGTCCTCTTCCTCATTATAGTTTTCCCTGCATCAGTTATTACAATTCTCCCAGGCTTTCATATTTTACCGATGCATAGATTTAGAACGTTATTTATAATCATTTTACATTTATAAGGGTGGTTTTATCCCCTGCGTCTCTTATTTTTTGACAAAATTTCTCATTATCTCCTCTGTTATGGAGGTGCTGACACTGAAGTGAGCAAATATGAGAATTATCCTCTTAATTTATTTTATCAGAAGTTGTTATATATTTCAAGTCAAAATTTTTGTAAATTAGAAAGCAATGTATACTATTACAAAGATGTGTCCTGCAACTATTATGCCAGACCTGGATGGGTTGGACATAAGATTTTTTTTTGAATAAGTATATCTTACGCCATCAAAAAAGTTCAGATATTTCAGCAGATTTGGGCATTGTTTTACAGTAAACTCATGATCATTTTCTACAGTGCTTTTAAATTGCATTTATTTTAAAACTGTTTAATGGTATCAATACCAATATTAAACTAATTTTTTTTAACAACAATAAATGTCAGTTACAATTTCAGCAAACCAGTTTAGTGATTCGGCTGCAATTTCTTTTCTTATGTGTCTCGCGGCATTCCGTGGGAAAAGGGGAAAGAAGGGGGAATCATCAATCTCAAAGGCAGCATGACATGTGCGACGGCTGAATTTTAAAATGGATCGATGTTTTATCGTCTATCGATATGACATATATATCGATTAGCGAGTAATCTGTAAATCGATGTAGAAGAAGAGGATTTTGGATATTTCTTGTGGACTTTATGTGATTTTTTTAAATATTTTTTTTTTGTTTTTATGTATTTTTTTTCATAAAATTGAACTTAAAAATAATTTGATCTGAAATGTAGCGTTATTCCCTGTGAAAAAAAAATGGATTAAAAAAATGCTTTAAAGGAATCCTTAGGTACAATCAGAAAAAAAAATTGTGTTCAAAGAGCAAAAGTGGAACACAAGCATAGTGCAATAATGTTTTTCTCAAAATAATGATTATGATGATGACATACAAACACAAATTTGTATTGTTCTAGCACAACTGACAATCGTGAGAGGAGACGAATATTTTATCTATGAGCGATGGACAAAAAATAACTATCAACAATATTTGTTTTAAAATATGTATAACAAAATTATAAGTTTCAGTTTAAGGTTCCGCAACGTATTTTTTTAAAGCTTAAGTTTAGATATTTATTCGAAACATTAAAGGGTAGATTATGAACTACATTATGGACGAATACATGCATGCTGTGCTTTAACACAATTTTTGTATTAGCCATGCAATATTATTTGTTCGCAATGCAATTTTTATATTGTTTCAACAAAACTTGTAATAACTTTGAAAAACAAAATTTTTTGTATTGAAAATCAACGCAAGTTTTTCTGATTGTACGATAAAAACTTTATTCCCAAGTTTTAGTTACGTCGCAGGTAAATAACGAATCATAAACAAAAATTCTTTGGCAAAGTAATCATTTTTTATCAAAAGATCCATATATGATATGATTCTGATGAGCTGAAAATATCATCAGTTTGTAAGAGAAAAGAAAAAGGTTTTAAAAAGGTTCTATGAAGGAATTCTTAGGTAATAACTTAACTTTTTTCGTTGTATGTAGTTTGAAAAATAAAGTTTAAGACTGAATTTAATTTTTAAAAAATAGTCATAAAACTAATTATAAAAATCATGGCAAGCAAATACTCGTGAAACATTGAAAAGACAACAATTCCATCGCATTAACAATGTTGTTAAAACACTTTACTAATCAACCTTAATAATTTCCGAACAACCATCATCACACGCCCACCAATACTAAACTCAACTTTTAAATAACACATCATCTTTCACCAACACTGACATAATCTCATTTCTACAGCAAAGACGAAGTAGAGAGAAAAAAAAACTCAACAAGACCTCCAACTGATCAGCCGAAGACCGATCGGCTCAGTAAACAATGACTCTTTCCGATATTACCACATGAAAAGAGCACAGCCCCATGCCCATCTATCGACAATCATTCAGCATTCCGAGCGCCCCTTTGTAGCATCCCCCCCTTCTCCAAAAGGGGCATTTCCACTTGTATACTCATGCCCAGCTAGCGCCCCTTCCCCCCTGGATGTTAAAGAAAAGAGTAAATAGTGTTCTAGCATTCGTTCTTCTGCCTGTTGGAAATGTAAAATTTCCTATCAATTTTTCAAAATTCCATGTTCCTTTTTTCTGTAGTCTTTTATTCTGTTTGTCTTGTCATTAATGCGCTTAGTTTTTAAATTGTTTAAAAATAATTAGCTTTAATTAATGTATGCAATGAATGATATTTTTTGTTGGTATTTCACGAATTTTATCCATGTTGCAAAATTCGCCGCTGGCTTCACGAAAGTTAATTTTCTAGAATTAACAAACATCTTTCAAAAGTATTCTCTCTAGATAAGATTATAGACAACACCAATGCCATATGGAATTTTGACTAGCTAAAATTATTAAATAGAAACTTGAAATATTTACTCCAAAAACTTTAAGATTTGGAATTATTGATTATAATTAAATTTCACGTCACACTTTAATATATTTTGTCCTAATCTGAGGGTGGCTCGAAGGTTGGCTAAAACATAAGACCCCCTTTTAATATTTTCAAATTTTACAAGTTGCAAAGATCTTCTGACGAAAACTATATTTTTAAAAAAATCAAAAATGCCGGAACGAACCGGAACTACTCTGGTAAAAGAACCCTTTTTACACATTTATAGGATGCCTTTTGCGAGGAAGGGGGCATATCGACGACATCGCTAAACGGGCATTCATCTTTTACCCTGCTCGTTGATCGTATTAGAGGGGGTTGTGCGTCCTTTTAAATAACGCAGAACCAAGTTCAACAATTAGTTCACCGTGACTGGGACCATAGGGTATTTGTAGTAAAGTGATAGCCGATCGTACATTACACCCCTGCTTATAGGGGAAGGGAGGATTCAAAGGATAGATAGCAATGAAAGGACGGATTTTTGGAAGGTTTCCTCGGCTTGTTTTGGTTTGGCGAAACAAAGGGTGGAGTCTTTTGGTGTCGGAAGGGTCTCTGAGGGGGGCGTTGTGTATTAGGTGGGGTGGTATGAAGGAAGATGTTTGTGGGATTGGATAGATAGGTTTTTAAGTTATGAGAGATTTTAAGTAATGTAAACTGAAGGGTCCACTGCATAAGTTTATTAAGTTATTTAAATTTTGAACCTAAGGCTTTAAAGTAAGAATAAAGGAATTTTATTTATTATTTTGAACAGTTCTCCTATGAAATATGGAAATTTGGCCTCGAAAGCTTTGAATGGTTTATTTCAAAGACCCTAAAATATTTTTGGTTAGTATGCCAAAACCAGAGTTTTCTTTGGCCTATTCAAAATGTTTTAATGTTCACCGATTGCTTTTTGCAAAGGGTGGAGCTTCCAAAAGTGTAGTTCCGTCCACACGATGCTCTCACGGTGCCGCTTATTGTTGACGCCTGATACTCTATTTAGTTTGACCTCGTATATAGACTTAAATTGGAAGTGATGGAAGGAGAGAAGGTGTATGATCTCTACCTTAAAAGCTGCCCATACACGGGGGGACAAGACATGCGAACTTCCGCCAAACATCGCCACTCTTCCGACAAAACTTTACCAAAAGCATTTTCACTCATCAGTGATTGATTTTGTGTGCCCAAGTGACATGTCAAACCAATCACTGACGAATGAAAATGCTTTCGTTAACATCTTGTAAGAAGAGTGTAACCGTTTGGCGAAGGTTCACATATCCTGTCTCCGGGCCCTGATCCTTGCCTAGGCCTACAAGGCCTGGGTCTTGGGACCATTATTTTAGCGGCCCCCAAAATTAGCTTTAAACCTAAAAGAATTTTTTTACACTTAATACTTTCATATTATTTTGCGACAAACACAATTTACAGCATTTTTTTTCTCTATAATATTAAGCACCTTAATAGATTGATATTATTAAATTTGATGATTGACCTTACTTTGACAGGTTTTTTTACGATTTATTTTTCGTTAAAGTATCACTTTGAAAAGTTCCTCCAAAAGTAGCAGGGGTTCGGGCACCAACTTGTCATGGCCAGGTCCTGCTTATTTATCGATGTGCGGCGGTTCATCACAGGCGCACCCTCAAAATACCTTCCACGCATGATGGCGCTGAATTACTAATACGCTACTACCAATCATTTATATTATAACAGTAATTATAGTATAAAAGCCCAAGTAACTCATCTCCACCTTGAGGATCCTTTTGGTGGACTATGGGTTGCCGAGGCTGGGGCTATGGGCTCACACGCAAGAGGTTCCGAGATCAAAACCGGGTCACTCTGTACCTCTTCACATGCATGCCCAGCCTTAGTTGCGCGTCACTGAAAAGAAAACAAAAACAAAGTTGTCCACACTCACTTGTCGTAGTCGGCCTTACAGTAGAGCTTCCTGTCCCTGGAGTAGCATGTGTGTGCGAGGTGCGTCCTGCAGACGCAGCAGGTGAGGCATCCCTCGTGCCACGAGTTGTCCATCACGCGCATGATGTAGCGGTCCACGATCGGCAGCTGGCACGACGAGCACAGCTCCTTCTTCAGCTTGCTGCTGGTGCGGAGGCCTGGACGAAGAAAGAAAGGTTATAGAATAAGATGGAGATGCAGGTAAACTGCAATAACTACCCTAATAACTTGGACCATTGTTGAAAGCATTCAATTACTCTAACCTACAAGTAAACATACTGAAAAAGAATGAAAAGATGGTCTAATACATTGTTTTGGCTACTGAAGTTTACTTTACGTCAGAAAAAAACACCACACTGCAACAACATTTTGTTAGTCAGATCAGCTCCTGTGCTGGAAAAGGTAACGCCTACAAGGGTGCTGCATTTTTACAGTTAGCTGTAGTTGTAAAATAATTTGCCTTCTCAGTGTAGTCTGGCAACCCCGGGACTAACACATTAATGATGGTTGGCAAAAAATTCCACTCGAAAATGAGCTTTCTTTTCTAAGTTTATCTAAATAAACAAAATTATAAGACAGATGAAGACCCTATTCCAGAACAATTTCTATTTAGACAATTAAGTTACATGAAAAACAAATAAAAAAACATAGTTAATTTTTTATACGGAAATGAAGGTGCTAATGGCAAAACACCAAGTCTCGTCGTTAATGGGTTAACTTTGTATTTTTCAGTACATATATTCGATTTGTGGAATGGCGGAAAGTAAGTGGGATTCAAACCTCTGCTCTCTTTGAAGAGAAAGTTCAATTTTGTATTCAATATCGAAACCACTCAATCACAAGAGGGTTTGGTTTGGCTGAATCTCCGTCGCACTTAAGCTACACGGGGGCTATTAACGGGTCTCGTAATTTGGAACTGTGTTCAAGTGATGAGGTCGACACCTGAGATGACAACCAAAGCAACCTTACTGTGACATTGTACACGGCGTAAGAAATTTAAACTCTACATATTTCACGAGCATGATGTCCCAGTATACTCGGATAATTTTTGTTGGGTGGAATTTTTTGTTGGCGTGTTTGAAAAATGAAGATAGAAATCGTAAAGAACATACGTAAGCTACAGATTATATAGTACTATTTTGTTCCTAGAAATTTAATGTATTATTACAAAGGTATAGTTTTTTTAAATCAAAGGTGAGAAAGTATGTGTAACACGTGTGGTTTTATTGCTTTCAATTCAATTCATAATACGGAGATTCTGGAATTGACAAAGATGAACAGAAAGGAAAAAACATTGCAACAAATAACCCGAAGTTAGAAAGTTATCACATAATAAAATTAAGTTTGCATTGGTTTTATTCCTCCTTTAAGATACCTGATTGTAATGTCTTTTAAAGTTACGTAATAAACATTTTTAAAAACACGGAAGAGTATCATACGAAATACAAAAGTTAAATTAAGTTACCAAAGAATATTTTCTCCAATTAGAGAGTTAAAAAAAATCCAAATTCTCAATAAGCTGGCAACAATACAATTTTCTTTGTACTTTAAAACTATAAAATAGCTTTTGGAAAAACGAAAAAAAAAGTCTAAAGTCTTTCCGATAATTAGTTCATCTTAAGCGCTGAACTTAAGAAATATAATCTGCAAAGAATTTGGCTAATTAATTACACTTCTTTAATGAAAAAAAAACCTTAAGAGGATAATTAGTCTGTCCTAATTGGAACTTCATCAAATTGCTTTTTGATTCCAGATACTGTAGGGTCACTTCTATTTTTTTTCGTACTGCATCTAATGTCTCTATTCCGAGAAAAATGTCCCCTTTATTTTAATGGTAGTTTAGTTATCTTCGCAAAGAAGAATGAATAAATTTAAGAGCTGCTCTTTTAGGAAAAAAAAATCTGGGGAAATAAGTTTTAGGCATTACGTGTTTAAATCTTTATACTAAAACGATGTTTGAATTGTAAGCGAATGTTTTCAGCATTTTACTTGTGAAACTGTTTATAAAAGTATTAAGTTTACTTTTGTTATGCTAAAATTATATTATATCAAACTTATTTGCCGAAAAGTTTATTTTAATAAAATGAGGTAGTACGTAGAATGGGAAGCATATGAAGGATCTAGTTGCAAAACTCACAATATCTAAAGTATAACTAAGATATAGGTTCCGGTCCTTTCGTTGGCAATGTAAAGAAATGGAGGAATACTTATGCAATAATGGAAAATTTGTGCTTCATTTTTCCCCCAATCATATAATTGACAGCGCATGTCTGTTTCCTTCTCCGTCTTAGATCATATATGGTTTATAGTTGATGTTTAATAATGTCCTGGATATGTTGTTTGGGGATTGGGAGATATTTATCACTATGTTCCATGATTAATATGAAGATGACTATTCTAGCTCTGCACATTACGCATTTACCCAGTATTCTACGGGAAAGCATTTAAGTAGGAATGGGCTCGCTGGACCGGGGGTCTCCAAAGCAAAGTGCATCAGTGTTAATCCTATGGCAAAAAAATATTTTTTCTGCCACATTTCTCCGGCTGTATTGAAGATATTTACAAACGGATTTCTTTATGTGATAAATGTAGCTGACTTACAGGTCCCGACCTTCCCACTTTTTGAAATTGGTTCGAATATTTTTTTTAATTTTCAATAAATAATTTTACACAAAATATTCGAAGCAATTTCAAAGAGTGGGAAGATAGAGACCTGTAAGCTATCTACATTTATTATTTATAAAAACCGTTTGTAAAAATATTCAATACAGCTGGAGAAATGTAGCAGAGAAAATAGTTTTTTCGCCCATTGGATTAACACTGAGGCACTTGAGTTTGGAGACCCACGCGCCCATTCCCCCTTAAAGTCATCGTTAGGGCAAATCCAGCCGGATATCCAACTTAAAAAAAATATTACTGATATCAGTATGGGAGAGTAAGAATATCGTGGTAGTTTGCTGGCCAGTGGGGAGGGGGATTAAGTGTCTTAAAATACAAGTTTATCTAATATACAACTCCCCATTGTAAGGGTACTCCACGGTAACTAAGGTTTTATAAAGCTAGTTTAATGTATTATTTCATGTCAAATAGTTCATAACTTTTAATTGATTTGTTAAAGCTAGTTTGTTAAAGCTATTTTAATAAAATGACCTATAAACATTCTTTTGTTACTGAAAACAGCATTTTGTTTTTCAATAAGAAGTAGAATTCTGAATTTCAAACAAAATAATCCGTATCCTTAAATATCATTCAAAAGAAAACCGAGGCAACGAAATACAGATTCAGTAAAATATAAAAATTCCCGGAAGCTAGCCAACCTAAACTGCATAAACTCGGCCCTTCGCTCTAAATTTATTGCTTCTTGGATGTCACCTTGATTTTATGACACTCCTTTTGCGTCGCTTTCATAAATAACCCTTGCCGTCATATCCAGGGAAGAATGTGGCTAAGTATTACGTCAGGAGGGAAAAATTGGACGAAAGGCATATCAAATTCTATAGATACCAGCCAGAGATGTGAGGAGTCAAACTTGGGGTTGGGAAGTTCGTGGTCTTTTCTGAGAGCAGTTGCTACCTTCTAGTTATTTTTGTTTGTTTTGAATTTAGATAATTAAAAACTGGTATTCCCGAAAAGTGGAAGTTTTGTTCTTCTAATGGAGAGTACCAAGGGTGTCTGCTTTCCAAATTTAAAGTAAAAAAACTTTGTATAGCTTCCTGGTTGGGGCTTGAAATGTTCATTCCAGGAAGGGTTTGGTTAAACTGAATCAACTTACCCCCCTCTATCTGTCTTGCGGATATACGTTACCTTACGTTATATATACATAAAACATAACTTGAAAAAAGAATTTAAAGGAAAATAAGACAGGATTTTTTTCCAATCAAAGCTGCAGTTTTAAAAATAGGAACATACTTCTTTGTTACATAACAAGTGAAAATTATTGGTTTTTTTTTTCAACATCCATAGTCAAAATCCCTTTCACTCGACGCCAAACAGCTTATTGGCGAGATCCGTGGAAAAGAATAAAAAAAGCCAAAGAAGCTATAATAGATCTTCATCGGTTTCCACTAGTCCGCTGCTCGCCAAATAAAATAAGCCAAGGCATACTTTTCTATCCAAAGGAAAGGAGCTCTTTTATTTTGCCCAATACATTTGCTCCAGTTTTGTATTTTATTGTTTATTTTTTGCCTTTGTTCGAGGCGTTTTATTGAAGTCCGAATTTCAGAGACATAGAGAGAAATATGAAGTGATGTTGAAGACCCAGTTTGAATTTGTTTTTAGTTGGGAAAAAGGTTTAATAAAGTTTTATAGAAAAGGTTTTTAATTGGGATATAAGGTAATCAGCTATTATGAAAGTAGGTGATATGAAGGACAAATTAAAGTGACCATAAAAAGTTATATTTTATAAATCTGGCCTGATAATAAAACACCTTGCTAAATGATTAATTTTATTAGTTAAAACTATTTTTATTAGAATGAGTTTCATTAGTTTTAATCATGCATTTGATTGTTGTGACAGTGATTGCATTCTCGAGTTCAATTCTTAAAAGTCATTTACACTCCCTCAAAAAACTAAAAAAATACAAATTCCATTAATTCCTTTTACCATAAATAATACAAAATGTGTATCGTTAAAAAACAGAGGTCAAATTAACTCCTTATTAATTTTAATTTACTTTTGAAAATCTATACAATAGCAGTTAATTATATTAACTTACAAGTTGCTCTGTGTGTAACTCTTACAAATTCTAGGGTTTTAAGTTAATAAGTTACAAAAGTTTAAATTTGGTAATATTTTGTTTTTCTAAAATTTTTATCAATCGCAAAATTCATGAATATTTTGCGTGACTAAAATGTAGAAAATAAACTGAATTACAACACATTACAAAATATAACATCCTATTTTACTTTAAACAAATTTTAAATGCATACAACACTACAAAGTTCCCACCCCCGACAACAACTTTGATTTAACCTTAGTCAATGTCAAACCCAAAATACATAACCCAAGCATTAACTTTTACTTCACAAAAACTTAACCTTTTCCAAAAAAGTTTGCCAGTTCGACAACTTTAATGAGCAAAGGCTTTAAGCTCAGCCAATGTCAAACATATCTAACAGTCTACAGCTTAAACGTCTGACCTATCCCTACAGCATCTAACACCTATATTTGATCTCTCCTGTCTCCACTAAACACTATATAGCTAAGAAGAGTCAAGGAACCAACAACACTAGGATTGAGGGGCCAAATCCTGGTATTTTCCGCTCTTCCCGTTAGCTTAGTATATCCCCTTTTTTTTTAGGGGTTGTACTAGGGATGAAGACGTCGGTTTTGATGGATGGTGTTTTATAATATAGGATTGTATGGTCGAGTACGTGTTAGACGTGAAATTGAAATATAAATTGAAGTTTTTCCTTCGAGTGTTTAGAGGATGATTTAAATTTTGTGTATGTTATCAATAAAAAAGGCTAAAGATTTTATATATTTTTAAGTAGTGACTTTTTGTATGCAACAAAACATGTTTTTTGTATTGATAGGTACGTTCTATAAATTTGTATGTTTTTTTGCGAACTTTCTTTATATCTAGTTTGTGTTTCAGCGCATACAAAGTATTGAATAATAAGGAAAGCTTGAAAAAAGTGTGCTATTTTAATGAGTTACACCATAAATGCGACTTTGGTTTCCAATAACGATAAATATAATGTTTGTTACGCAATTATATTAGTCGTTACTGTATTTTTAATAAGTTAATGAAATTGTAAGTCTCACAGTAAATCTTAGTAAGAAAAAAAATTTTGAATCCACAAGTCTAACTTTCCCTTAAGTCAAGATTCAAACGATTCATATCTTGATTGAGAGAACAATAGCTTCACCCACTTCACAATGCCGGTTTGCTAGAACCCGCAAAGCATTTAGTATCTTTGACAGCATGCCAAGGACAATCTCTCTAGACTGAGTTGTGCATTCGTTTCATTCGGCTCTTCTATCAAGTCAGTTCTCTGAACGTTAACTTTTATGTTTTTTTTTTGTATTTCATTTGAATTGCTCGTTTTATCTCTTTTTGTATCTCATATCGTCATTTGAATATTTTTTGAAATATTTTGTTAGGTTTCAAATTGAGTCATCTGGTATCCTGAGAGCTAATTACATCTAACTGAAAAATTTAGTGTAAGTCACTAACAAAAAAGATCTTTTTAAATAAAATAGATTAAATTAAATAATACAGAGGATACATGTTTTAGTTGCAATAAGTGTAGACCAACTATTTCGCTATTTTTTTCATTTAATTTAGTGATAATCATTTTTTAACAAACGTGACTTTCACTACAGAAAGAGTATTCTGCATGGAATCAGCATGAGTGAGGTTTAATTGACCGTAAACAATACTTTGCTTTCCTTTTTGAAAACAAGTCAACTGATACTTTTACCTAGTCAAAAGTTTGATTTTTCTCTGAACTACAGGCGTTACTTCGTAGTACAATGAACATTTCTTTGTAAAATAACACCCCCACTGCACTTATCTCGCTTAAATTGTCACCAGAACACCTCTATGAGAAAGTTTGTCTGACAAACATTTCCCACGCGCAAAAAAGGGCCCCATGTTGAAGTGTCCGAATGGCCGGAACCAGGCCCGGAAAAAGTGGACCGCCCGGTGAGATGCGAGCTAGCTCTTCAACACTTTCGAGCCTCCGTTTTCACACTGTTCAAGTGTTACAGGTTTGGTTGTACCAGGTTTGGAGAGATATCGCCCATTTGGGGACTTAAACGAAGAAAATGAATGGTATAGATATTTTTTGATATAATTTTAGATCATAATATTTAATTTGAAATTTCATTAAAGATGGTTTTAGCCAGAAATCATTGCTGTTTAGAATTAATGAAGAAGATAATTTATTTTTTACACCATAATACTTTTGATGATGTTTAGAGTCGATTTCTGGGAAAAATATTGCCCTATTTGCATTATTTAAACTGTTAAATACTCAGTAAATTATTAAACGTTGTTCTTTCGTTGTTCTTAAATGAATTTTTCTATCAAAAACGTTCCTAATAAATGAACGGATTGCATGATTTGTTGGGTTTACTTTATTATTTTGGTTAGAATGCAAAGTGGAAATATTTTTATCAAATAAATTCATTGCTTTATAAGATAAATTCAAAGATAAATTTAAAACGCTTTAATTTTTTTTTGTATAACACATCCTTTTCTTAAAATTTTTCATGCAAATAGAAATTTAAATAATCAACTTTTAAACAAAAATTCAAGTTTATTTTCTCACTTAAACGACAATCTTTTAACCTGGACTAACCTTTAATATCTTAATGTAATAATTTAAAAGTAGAATTACACGTTGCCATAAACCCCTGCAAATAATTAAAAAATAGAAAGAAATTGTTTGTACAAAAACTCTAATAAAGTATACACAAAGATAAATAGTTAAGAAATTTGGCGATGACATTTGATAATTTTGGCGAAATTAAAAATTTCTCATTTCAGCAGCTCCATGCCAAGATGCGATGACGCGTTAAACGCGCGGCCTCAAGCCCTCAAACTTCAAACACAAAGAGCCGACCACTTCTGAGTTTGACTCACTTTTTGGTGGGTGTGAAAATTCACAATTGGTCGGGGAACACGAATGCACTGTGAGTTATTCTTTGATACATTGTATCATAAGTGGAAGTTTTTTTTGTCGGGTCTTTTGTGAATTTAATAAACAACCACCATCCATGTATGGTTGTAAAGTGGAATTACGAGTATTATGGGAACTGTTAGATAAGAAGATTGTATTTTACGGGTGGTAGAAAATAGAAGGGAAGAAAACTAAACTAATAGTCAAGTTATGCTTCAAAAGCATTTATATCAATACAAAATATAAGTGGTTATGAAAATAGCTTGCATATTAGGTTATTGTATTGTATGTGTCAGAAAAGCCATAGGTTTTATAAGTACATTTTTAAAAAAAAGCAATTCAATATACTTAACTGACCCATGATGTAAAATATATATTGCGATTTGTTCCGTATTTTCTAAATATAGAATCGACTCTTTATTATTCTAAAATAGCTTTATATACATATGATGACTTAACATTTACTATTTGATTCATGCAAAGCAAATTTTACTTCCGCACATTCTTCGTGCAATTTTTTCAAATAAAATATTGGCTTTAGTAAATTACAAATTTCTGAATGTGTGGAAGAACCTGAGAAATTTTGGAATGTGTGGAATTGGTATTACTAATAGTGTACAATGCACTCTTATAAAGAGTGCAATGTAATCGTGTAAAGAGTACAACCATTATAAAGAAAATTGCAGGAATTTTTATACTTAATGTGTAAAAGTTTGTTTTTCACTTCAAATAACAAAAGTATTATTAAATAATTATTGAACATTAACCTTAAAAACTCTTCAGTTGATACTTCTACGCATCTTTGAGAATTAAAAGAGGGGTTCAAGCTTTTAATTTTTGTACTAAATTGTGTTTAAATTAATTTTCGAGATATAATTAATTTAGATCTAATTACAAATTGTCGCAGTCACAAGACAAGCTTAAAAAAGTTGCAACTTAGATTTTAATAAACTTACGCCTCTTACAAAATGTACTGCTCATTTATTTACGATTAGTTTATTTTCGCTTAAAATTCCCCATTATTATCAAATATATTATTAAAAACTAAAGAGTAAATTTCAATTTTGTGACTATTTTACTGCTATTTGAATTGAATATTATTAATGAAGTAGCAATATTTTGATTTTGCCAACTATATAAGGTAATTGGAAATTATCGAAGATTAAAAACATAAGTTATGAAAAAACGTAGTTAATTGTTATCAAAATGTAAACTTTTAACACAAATTGTTTATAATAAATGTTAAACTATTGTCTTTTAAAATATATGTATCTAGTAAAGCCGATAGTATCAAGTTCATGGTCTTGAAATATATAGTATACTTTAAAATGTACTCTATTTTATGTTATAAAAATAAAATAATTTTTCTTTAGCAATTGAAAAATTTTCCGCTTTCCTACAAAAATTGTAATTTAAAAGTCAATTACACTTCATTAAATTCATAAAAAGACATTTTGGCGATGCCTATAAAATGATAAGAGAATACATAACTCCGTAAAATCGATAAACAATTGTCTTTGATGTAAATGTGAAATAGATTCAGTAATTTACTGTACATTAAATAATACTTTGACGAAATGAGTAAAAGGATTGTTTGAAACATTTACTGACATTTAAATGAAATTTTGAAACAGTGTTAACCCATTAAAGACTCATTTCTTATTACCATTAACGCCTTCCTTACTAAATCAAAACGTTAATTTTAAAATTAATTTGTATAACTTTATTTGTCCTACATAAATTGTTGAGTACTATAGACTTCATTTATTTTATATTTTGTTTATTTCAACAAAATTGAGTAGAAAGCTTATTTTAGCATGGTAAATTTTCTTGAGAACCGTCGTTTATAAGTTAAATGCATTTTAAATTATTTAAAAAAAAAAAACTTCAAAACACTTTCGCATTACGAGAGCAATACAAGAATTATATATTTAAAAGAAGTTTAAAATAAATACATGTTTCATATGCAATACTTTTAAACGTAATACAACTCCCACAAATCACAATTTTATCTGGCATCGATTCACTTACAAGCCTAAGTACCAAACCACCACATTCCCCTCTACCACCCAAACCTATAAACCCAATCAACCTACAACAACATTAAAACCAGAGCCATCCATTCACCGGCAATCCCCCTGTACCCATGCCGCCGGACCCGTACTCCATCGCCGCATACATTTCAACCATCTCCCGTCGCTTCCAAAGCCCGAAAAAAAGGCGTAGCTACGGCTCGGGGGTTAGTCGGATGGTGGGAGCTGGGGCCAGTAGCGTTGCGGCATGAGGAGGCACTAGGCAGACGATTTTTCTTGAAAGGTGGTTGAGGGGAGGTCAAGGGCGTTGTGTGGCCTTCAACATAACTGTTTACCTGTTGTTTGTTGTTGGTTTTTGTGAGTGGCAACTCTTGAAGGTACAATACACTGCACAGTTGTGGGGCCGTTTTTATAGGTGACGTGGGAAATTGTGGGTTTTGTAGTGGTTTCTTGGATGATGGTGAACGATTGTTTAGAATCGGCGCGATTTGAGTTTGTTAAATAGTGAACGGGGTTGATTGAATGTTATCTTGTAATAGCGAAATACGTTTATGTCGCTTCATTTTTTAAGAAATTTCACAGATACTTGAGGGAAAAAATAAGGTAATACACACAAAGGGTTAAATTTGATTTTCCTCGCTTTACTTTTGAAATTGGCTAAATAGTTATAGAAAGTTCTTAAAGTATTTATTATGTACTTGCAAATAAATACCCATTCTTCGCCCGGACTAAAAAAAAGAGTTGTAATCGGTCCAAGTATATGTACCATTTAATCCATTCTAGGATAATAAACTTATGTTGTTGTTCCCGCTCATTATAAAATATAAAATCCTGTTACTCATATTACCTTTAAAATTAAAAAATACGCTATAAAATGCACGCATAAAAAACATCGTAATTTCCCTCATAAACATATAATACCTTTTAGCTCATTTGGTGAGTTTTTGGTAAGAATTTGGCGAGAAAAGAGATAGCTACAAACATACTTATTATATAGCTGTATCACAATGACCTTCGAACAACAAACCAGCTTATAAATTAAAAAAAAACATTTTGCTCATTTGGTGCGTTTAGATAAGAATTTGGCGAGTTCGGCAACGTATTCTGCAAAAAAAAAACATAAAACCCTAATATGTAGAGCAGATTTGCAATCAACAGAACCGTCAATGAAGAAATCATCACATAAACCTACAATGAAATCCTAGAATGGTGACTAAACAGAAATACGTCACTTGAAACTTGTCAATTATTTTTCAAATAATGAATTTAGTTTCTGAAGGTATGGCAACAGAATAAACTAAACATTTTCAGTTTTAATTATTTTCGTAAAAGTTTCATTTAATTTTTTCAGCAAATGGCATCAGGAAAGTAAAAAAATGATCGGATTTGAGCCAAAGTGGTGTAGTTTTTTTCCAGAAAATTCGAATTTTCTTTAAAAAAAGAGCATTTTAAGCTCTGAAAGTTCAAAACTCATAATCTAAGATTGAAGTAAGGATTTGTGCCAAGTTACCAGTCAAACAAATGTCTAGTTTATGAGTCTATAAGGAACACACCCACAAACAAACATAACTTCATTTTTATTATTGTAGATTAAACATTCGTTATATTTTTGCAATTTTACTTTAAATTAAATGTTACCGCTGCTAATTGCATTAAGGAATAACTAATCAGAGTTAAGAAATCGTTTAAAACAGCGAGCTAGGTTATAGCGAACAAATATTTTTAAAATTTTGTTTGGTGTTTTATTCCAATTTCTTTTTGAATGAGTACTTGTTTAGTTCTTTGTTATTATTCTAGATAAAGTTTTAATGATCACTAACTAATTCCAGTTATTAACTTTTAACAATAAAATCTACAGTGTTTATACGATGTATCATACATATGTTCATACGATCATCATTTTAATATCCTATTTAACAAACTTTAAGTAAATATTGTTTCATTAAAAAAGCAATTGCAGAAATTGTATATAAATATTAATTTAAAATCAGAGTTATAGAATAAAACATTTAAAATGTTTGATATTTAGAAATGTGTTAATTTTATCTAAAATATTTACGCAATTTAAAAAAAAAGTTTGTGCTACTCAAATATGAAAGCTGAAGTAAAAATGTACATATAATATTTAATTTTTAAATGCTTGTGTTCTTACAATGCAGTAAAATGTTATAATAGTTTCTTAAAACAAACTATAAAATAAAGAAAATATTAGATTCGGGAAAAAATACATTTAACTACCTATGAAATACAAGGCTAAATTAAAAATCCTTTGGGTACAGATGCAAATCTGAGATTTGGAATTCAACTACTTAAGAACTAAAAGTGAAGAAAATGCGAAAAGAACTTTAATTAACAAAGAAATTAATTATGCATACACTAATTTGACGTGAAAAAATAAGTTTTCTTTAACCTCGCTTAAAGGAATTGTAGTTAAATATTTCTACCTTACTAAAAAAAGGCTGATGTCTCATTTTTATAATAGAAAACATAGGTCTATTTTCTACTAGAGATATCATTCATGATCTTAAGGGAGTATACTATACAAAACTTTAAGGACGAATCGTGAACGTTTTTAAAATTTAAAAGAAATCACTTTTTGTTGTTGGTTGATCAAATTGTTTGTGGATAAATTGTAATTGTTTTATTGTTTTTAGTTTATGCATGGATAATTTTATTGGATTATTTAAATTTGTTTAAGCAATTTCACAAAGCTGTACCCTTAAGGAATTTATTACTTTAACATATAAAAAGAGTTCCAACATAATACATAAAAGTAAAGGTTATTTCTAGAACATTTAATTTTATTTAATAAATAATTAGATAGTAGTATGACGTTTTATTATTTATAATTAACTTTATTTATAAATATACTTAGAATTTGTTACTATATTTTAACGCAACAGTTTAAATTATTAAGATGTAAAAATTTATTTAGTTTGTCTAAATATTTTGTTATGCAAACGGAGTTTAATGCATAAATTGGATCCTACGACAACCAGGACTAGTTTACCAAGAGTTTACCTAATATTAGGTCCATTTTAATTTTTTTCACTTTAAATCAGATCAATCAATTTTATACCCAATAGGCTAAACAGCATTTAGTTATTATAATTAAGTAAATTAATATTTAGAATGTCTGTCAGTTAGTATTTAGTCCTTAATACGTCATTGCACAATAAATAAGTTCATTTATAATTACTAGAAAAATCTGTTAAAACTTTTTGATCGCTTGTACCCAGCCACCAGTCTAAGCCCTTAAGGGGGAATGGGCGCGCTGGACCGGGGGTCCCCAAAGCAAAGTGCATCAGTGTTAATCCTATGGAGAAAAAATATTTTCTCTGCCACATTTCTCCGGCTGTATTGAATATTTTTACAAGCGGATTTTTTTTATGTGATAAATGTAGCTGACTTACAGGTTCCGACCTTCCCACTTTTTGAAATTGGTTCAAATATATTTCAATAAATAATTTTACACAGAATATTCGAAGCAATTTCAAAAAGTGGAAGAGACCTGTAAGTTATCTACATTTATTATTTTAAAAAAAACGTTTGTAAAAATATTCAGTACAGCCGGAGAAATGGGGCAGAGAAAATAGTTTTTCGCCATTGGATTAAAACTGAGGCACTTGAGCTTGGAGACCCGCGGTACAGCGCGCCCATTCCCCCTTAATGGCTCATTTTCAATATAAAGGCAAGTGGAAAACTTTCCCATTAGAAAACTAGTCCTGGTCTATAATTTATTTATTGGCAATAATTGAAAAATTATTCGAGATTTTATGGAGTACATTTATTACCCCTAACCCGTAGGAAAAATATTTGTAAGGGGGATTTTAATTGAAACATAAATTTGAAAAGATGCTTTATTGTTAAAGACATATGACAAAAATTCCATATTTATTCATTCAGTGTTTCAAGTCCAAACTGTTTCTACACAAAAGAGTATGAATGAGATGAGCAAACTAAAAATAATCGCACGTTTTCACACGTTCACAAAGAGCTTTGAATGACCTTGAATCACGTATTTAGTGTAAAAGACTGGGCCAGATAAGAATTTACCATGAAGGAAGCCATTTAACTTCTTTTCAATTAAATTATTCCGAGAAAGATGGTATATTTTAAATACATTTTAGTAATGTGTGATAATAATAATATTTGACAAGATACGAATGGTGCATTTTTTAATAGGTAAAATGCCTTCCCTGTATATTTGTGTCTGTTTTGTATTACTCAGTTGTTCATACAAGGTTAAACACATTTATTTGCATTAAGTTTTATGATCAAATGTATACTTTAATGTAAAAAAAATCCTAATAATTCCATACGTATACGAGGATGGGCAAAGGGAATGGCTAAACTAACTATATTATTCTGTTATAAATTCAAGGTTAAACCCATCCCTTTCAGAGTAAAAAAATTAACTGATACACTGCCATAAAGACTTTTACACTAATAACACTTCCCTCATTTTTTCACTAATAGTTTCCGTTTCGATCAAAGACATCATATTTCCCTTATCTGACGAATCCTTTTAGGGGACCGCAATATTCATACAGTAGAAACGACAACGGTGTCAATTAACGGAAATATTGCGGCAGCAAAGTTGCCAGTAAAAATTTCCGTTAATTGAGGGAAGAATTTTCAAGAGTTTAAACCCTCAACTATCGGATAATTTTTAAGAAAACGGTCATAAAAGTGCCTATTTCGATCTTATTGGTCCGTTACCTACTAGCACTTCAGCCTTTGGCGTTTTAATTGGAAAATTTAATTTACTTTTAATCTTATTGGTGCGCTGCAACTGAGCACTTCAGCCCAGAAATATCTCCTGAGCGAGAAGGAAGAGAAGAGGTAAATACGGAATAAAATTAATTGAAGTTTCCATAGACACAAAAGGGGTTATTTTACGATATTGAACTATATAAAAAAGGATGTGTGTACCGTTGTTGGGCGTGAGGAAGCCGTTGAGCTTCTCTGTGGGCGAGGAGTCCATCCCCCGGGATTCCTGTAGTCGCACCAGTTTGAAGGTGAGGAGGGACGGGGCGTGGAACACAATATTGTCTTCTCCCTCCAGCCCGCGAGCAGACGGCCACGCGGCGGTGGCCACCGGTCAGCATACGCGCGCCACCAGCGTCATCCGCAAGCAAGGGGTCGAAGCAGTTATAGAGCTGTGAGAAGAGACAGAGTATAATTAAAACACATCCTGTTATAGTACACAGAAAAACATTTGGCGCTTAGTTTCTCCAAAAATGACTGCAACGCAGTGGGTATTCGGTTCAACCATTTTCTCAGGTTTTGTTTCTAAAACCTGAAAAATGGTTCAACAGAATACCCGAAATATAGTGAAACATGTTACTAGGAACCATTTTTGTGGTGAATAACCAAACGAACACCAAAAAAATTGACAGTGTATAGAAAATTTGTGGCAGCAAAGTTGCCAGAAATATCTGTAATGCTGCATAAAAATGCGATAAAAGTAGTTTCCCGTAGAAAAGTTATACAGTACATATTCGTACATTACAGATATTTTCAGTACCTCAGGGTACTGTAAAATAAAAAGAGCTGAACCCATAACCCGTATATGAAGCGAAGTTAACGAGGATCCAGACGTACTGATACCACAACACAATCACGGCCACGGACGTAGTTTGTCTATTTCAAAATTTTCTTTCGTAATAAAAAAACTATTCTCCAGGAGCAATAGGTATCAGTGGTTACAGATTTTATCAGTTTGTAGATAAAAGGCGTCTTTTGACAAATAGAGATGTAATTTTACAGTGAAATTCAGTAGTTTTAGAAAATAAATTTTCTGTAGAAAAATGACAGGCATATTCTGCTATTTAACAGAAATTTTGTATACAGTGTGGGTGAAAAAATTTGCACAGGGTAAATGTTCAGAGAATCTGTACAATTTTGCGCTTTGATTTCAATGAATTTAGGGGATTTTCATACAGAAAAATGTTAAAGGCTCAAATAGTTGTATGCTGTAAATTAATTTACGTTGCTTTTGAAGAATCATCTCGCAGAATAAATTGTAAAAAATACTAGATTTCAAGGCAGGGATTTGAAGTTGAGTTTTAAAAATATAGAATATAATTATTTGAATTATGCCAAAAATTTAAGTTATTTTGTTTTGAAAAATTCATTTGAGAGATAGAAAACTGAGCAATAGATTGATCGAGCAAAGAAATTCGGTCGATATTTTACCTATAGATAGATCTGTACGTATGTGAGGAAAATAAAAACACTTTACTTTTCCTATGTTAATCCTATGAGGGGTGGATCCATGGATGCTTACCATGCATGCATGGATGTATATGGAACACATAGTTCTGTCACCTTGTAGCCAGAAAGTAATCTATTTTTAAAATTTTAGTGTCTGCTCACTGCTTGTGTCTTGATTATTTCATTGCATCCATGCTTTTCACAAAACAAATATTTTGTGTTCTAGGAGTCCTTTTGTAAGATTTCACATTGCTATACTCAGTAGTGAATGAATAGATAATCAGTAGTAAAATGAACAGATTTAATGCACACATAAAAATTGTGAAAATCAACATGAATTTGTTTGTATTATGGTTTTTCCATTTCAGAATTAAAATGTGTTTTTCAATTAATATATGCTTACACGAGAAAATCAATTATTAAATTAATAACTTAGTTTTAGTGTTTTAAAAAAATTTATAAACTAAAATGTACTCGTGGACAATGTTATAATAAACGGTGAAAATTATTGAAATATTAAAAACACTGAATTATGACATACAAGATGCATACATAAATATTTTTTAAAACATCCATTTATTATAAAGAGGTATACATAAAAGTTAAAAGTTAAACATTTGTGTTTGTATCATATTTTATTCAGTCTTAAATAAAATAAGAGTTAGTAATGAACTGCATAAAAAAACATTTTTATTAGCAAATCTTAAATAAGATCCTATTTAATATTTTTTTAGAATTTTTTCAAGAACTTTTCACTCAAAAATTGTAGCCTTGAAAATTACATAAAAAATATCATATAATAAACTTTTTTTTTGTTTAATGTGCGTAAAATCTTAATAAAACCCAATGGGGTATATATTTTATATAACATTAAAACGGAGATTTAGTTTTTGTACTTGGTTTTTACTTTTAAACAATTGTGACATATTCCTGTGGAATCTGTCGGTTTTCTTTATTTTTTAGTTTGGAAGCATTGAAGTTTTCTGAAAAATGCAATTCTATATAACATTCTTGATTTTCTCTTAATTACTGTAAAAAGCTTTAAGTATTTAAAGAAATTAAATTTATGAATTAGTTTTATAAACAAATTATCTTTATCACGAAAACAGTTTTTAATTTAAGTGTAGAATATTGAGATAAAAAAGTTTAACTTCTTAAAATATCAAGTTCGGGGAATTTTTTAAGTCATGCGAAACCTTATAAACACACATTTTATTTTCGCTCTTAATAGGTTGTGCATTTGTCTAAAACGTTTTTTTAATCACCTAAATAAAATACTTAACTGGAACTTTTTTAATAAAAATAATTATTTTAATTTAGGATCTTAAACGTTTTCTTTGCGTTTTGAAAAATAAAAGCTGTTTCATACTTTTTCTTGTATGATACATTAATAAACAGAAGCAATTTACTTTGGTTTAATGATTAATTATTATTAATTTAATGTTAAATAATTAAATAATACTAGTCTTTAAATGGTCAATTAATTATTCAACTTTAAATTAATAAAAATTTAAATTTGAATTAGGACTAAAACTATTTAATCAAATTTTGCTAATCGCCATTTCTGCAGCATTGTGAACAAAC
Source organism: Oedothorax gibbosus (assembly GCA_019343175.1). NCBI lineage: Eukaryota > Metazoa > Arthropoda > Arachnida > Araneae > Linyphiidae > Oedothorax > Oedothorax gibbosus. The sequence continues at coordinate 31,784,722 of CM033277.1, forward strand.
ATAAGCCATATAATTTAATTCTGTATGATATTTAAAAAATATATATATTTTTTAAAAAGAGTGAAAACTGTTAATTTAAATCTAAAATTAATATCAACAACCTTGCAATATAGGTAACTTAATATTTTTTATTTATTTTATTTTTTAGTTATTTAAAAAAAAACATACTTTTTTAAACCTTCTTGACTATTTTTTAATCAATAAAGCAATTCAACAAGTATATAAACGCTAGTATATAAAACTTATTCTTCATTCATAAAGTTCAATAAAAAAAAGTTAAGAAAGTTTTAATTTTTTAATTCTTAAAAAGGTTAAGTACAAATTCAAACATTTTACTAACGATTTCTTTTTTAATGTATTCATATTATTAACTGTCAATCACAAAAGTATATTTGAAAAATAAATATCGTATAAAATTTCTGTATGATAAAAGCAGTAGTTTGAAAGAAAGAATTTTATTTATATTACTATAAAATCGGTAAAATAGTTGCAATGTTTTTAAAAAATTAAAAAAAAATTGTCAAAGCTTAAAAAATAAATATAGGTAAACTTATACCAATTGATTATTTATACAACACACACTTTTCCCATTCTTTTTTTATTTACTTAAATTTAATAAGTTAAACTATTTATTTGCATTCTTGTTTTTTTTTTCATTGCTCAAAAATATCTCTTGTCACCAATTTTTTAAACTTTAAAATTTGCAAGTTTAATTAGGATTATCTTTGTATGATAACTCAATTAAATATTTAAAAGCATATTAATGTTTTGAAATTGTTTTCAATTATTAACATTAAATAACTTTTTAAAACTACACTTAGTTTAATTTATAGTATATAATACATTAAGTGTCATTTGATGACCATTTAATATTGTATTAAAAATATAAGCACAAATTAAAAATAAAATCACATACAATTTCCTGTCAAAAGTTAATTTATTAACATTAATAGAAGTAAAATAGTCAATAACATGTTTTAATGCACGGATGTAATAACCTTCGGCTTTCGTGCTGTTTTAATATCATTTAAAAAAATTTAATGCTCAACTTTCTACGATTTAGAATCGTGAAGCTTTTAAACCAATTGTGAAATATTATAGCATTCATTGTTTCATAAAATTTAATTCTATGCAAGATAAAATGAACCAAATCGTGTAGTTCTAGGGTGACCTAAATTCAACAACATAAATACAAGCAAAGTTTAGCTTTAAATTTGATTGTAAAATAAAAATAAATATATATTAAAGCAAAAAATTAAAAACAACAAACCAAAATAAGTTATAAAACTATATAGATCATAATATAGAAAATATATATATTATATAATCTATATAAAAAAATCACATTAAATTTTTTATATGTATAAACAAGGGTCAGATATTTTATTACCAGGTTATAGATATAATATATATATATTTTTTTAATTTATATAAATTCATGAACTTAAAGGTTAAAATCTCTTGAAATACAGAACATAAGTCCCTTTTATTTTCTCACGTGGCTTTAAATCATAAAAAATATATTTATTATATCCTTTACCTAAAACACATAAATGAACTATTAAAGTAATTATAAAATAAAAAAAAAACCAAGACAACGAACCTAAAGTATTTACATCAGAATTGAATTGAAAACTTGCAAAACCAAAAATACCCCTAATGGTTGTTTTTCTTGTTTAAGACAACTACCGTAGTGGAAACCGTTTTACAGAACCTTCTTTTTATCTTCGTTTACCTATTTTCTGCTTTCTGAAAAAACTTCTTGATTTGAGAGTATAAAAAAAACGTATTCACACAATAGTTATCTGAGTGGTTTTTTATTATGCTCAAATTTCAATTGTTTTTTTAGAATAAAAGAATCTATGTAAAAGTAACGAACGGATTCTTTTTATGTATTTTGCTCTCGTTTTGAATATTTTTTTTGGTGAGTTTTATTCTCTTAAATCTACTCTCTCTCTAATGTATATATTTTTTATATCAGACACGGCTATATCTTCGTATTCAAATGAAAAAATATATATTTTTTTTTGCATAAAATCATGTTTAAATATTTAACTAAAATGTAACTTCATTATTGAATTTATTTTGAGTAAAAACATGTGCACAACACTATTGTACCAATTCAATTAATAATTGCATTATAATATTTTAAAAATATTACATGACAAGCTAGCACTTTATAAAAGTTAAAAACAAATTACCATATTTTATAATGAAGTGTAACAAATAATTAAATGAGGAAACAATTTTAATATTTCAATCTGCATTAACTGAAAAAATTCCCTACTTCAACAGATATATAAATTGACTGTTTAAAACTCCTTATATTAAAATACAGAGTACTAAACAATTTAAAATGAAAAACATCCTTGCTTAGCCTTGTAAACATCGCATAATGAGTTAAAACTTAAACAATTAAATATACAATTAAGTATAATAATATTTTCAAATCAAGTGTTGTCTTCACTGTACAACCTTAAATATGCAAATCTTTATTACGCGTACTCAAGCATATTGTCAAAAAATCAATTTCAGTTTTTTCTAACTCTTTAGTAATTAAAAAAATTATAAACGAAAAAAGGCCTTACCTTTATAAAATTAAGAATCCTGACACAGGCTAAATATCACAGATCTCTAGTCCTACAAAGCACCCTAAACTAACTTTAAAACCTCTAAAACCTTTCTTCCAAAATAAAAAATACTTATTACTTTTACACTCTTAAAAAAATTAACTTTAAAGCAAATGGCCAAACAGCACTTAAATAATGCAGCGAAAAAAGAGACTTTTCAGGATTAGGCAACGGGGATAAAAGCAGACGATAAGAGTAAGGTTGGTATGCTCTGGGTCGTTTGCTGCTGCATTAGAAAGGCGAGTCTCCACCCCCGATATCGCGGCCCTCCTACCACCCACACAACACAGCGATCGCAGCGACATCTGTATCACCCCTTCCCGAAATTACAGCTGAATACTAAGGCCCGACTCTTGTGTTGACTTTCAATAGAATTTTTTTTTCAGTTATTACAAGTTGAGTTGAAACAATACAAAAATTGCATTGTGACTAAATAATAATGTTTTTTAGCAACTTAGCACAAAAATGTGTTGATGGCGCAGCACGCATGTATTTTTCCGAAATGTAGTTCAGAAACTGCTCTTTCATGTTTCGGATAAACAGCTATACTAAAGCTTAAAAACAATATAGTACGGTACTTTAAAATGCATGTTATAATTTTATTATATATATTTTAGCTTCCACACTACGTTTATAAAGTAAAAAGTGGAAAGTATTATAATCGTTCAGTCCGTCTGTCCGTCCGTTCGTCTGTCTGTCACCCACTTTCATAGCCAAACTACAAATACTACAGGCAAGTGTGATACGTCAAAAAATTCAGCGCATCTAAATTAAAAGACATTGAAAATCTCAGAAAAAAATTCGAAGTACTTTAATTATTTAAAAAACTGCAAAATTTAATGCTCATTTAAAAAGCATAAGGAGGAATTTTGATTGAAATTAATCACCATTGCCATTCGCCACAATCACTCAAGAAACTTTAATTCTTTTAAATAATAAATTAAAAGAAATTTATTTTAGCGACATAAATCAGTTTGAAATGACATAAAATATTTTTCACTAAGAGATTCTTTGTTTGTATGTTGATATGAAATGTTTTGGTTCTATTTAAAAAAGGGGAATATTACATATTTATTCTTTGAAATATAAATTAATTTTTGCAAGCGATAAGTAATAATTATTGAATTTTCGAAATAAAACAAATGAAACTAGCCAAATTTACATAACATGAAATGTTTATAATATAATTAATATTGTGTTTGGCGACTTTTTCCCTGCTGAACACAAATGTTGTGTGGAAGCGGGTTGAGTGACAGATTCTGTTACAAACCTACTTGTTTAATATCCAATCACTTAACATTGCCACTGCAAAGATCCGATATTGAAAGTACTATGAATATTACCAGAATCATCGCTTGTGAAACGAGTCCTAGTAAGGAATACATATAAAAATTAACAGTGTCAATGATGATTTGTGTAAAAATAGAATGAATTTAAAATTATTTAACAATAAACGTAAATCAAGATTCGTTTTTTTATTTTATTTTTTAATTAAAAATATGAATTAATAAGTTTTTTAAATAAAATGTTCTCTCCCTGATGATCCAACTAATGATTTTTAGAAAATAACCTCGATAAAATTTAAATATTTTATTTATTTTCCAAAAATTCCGGCAAATACTGTACTTTCGTCACAGTTACTATATTTACCTTGCACAAAATTTTCTCGTACACATTAACACACAGGCTATTTAAAAGTAGTTTAGTCAAACGAGAATTAAATTCACTTTATATTTCTATACAACAGACGGTACTGACTAACACACTTTGTTAATCAAATAGCACAGAAAAACTTTCCTAACTTTTTCCTATAAAATAATTTGCCTAAACTTTTTTTTAAAGTTCTTTGAACGTTTTTATTTTATGAGGATATTGTGCTATCAAGGTTATGTAATGGAGCAATCTCTATTTTCAAATTATAATCCTATTCCATTGCTTCATTTCTTTTTGTTGACATACTACACAAATTTATTTTACGAATTCTTCCGTTAAATGTGCTAACTTTACATTTATCATCATTTTGACTAGTGACCAGTAGTACTTATTTTACAAACATTTTAAAACACAACTTTAATTCTAACGATCCTGTATCAACTCTTTCTCTTTCTAGCTTCCTTCGCCTAAAAAACGAAACACCGATATGAAAGATCTTCACCCTCTTCCAAAACCGACGAATAAGAAGCAATGTTCTCAGTCACGTGGCTACGAGGCGTGTCCCACTAAAAAGAGCGGAGTGGTACAGTCTGGCTCATTTTGAAATTAAAAAATGTAAGATATTCTTGTGCGTTTAAAGACAGGTTTAAGTTTGAAAATATTTTGATTTGTTTTAATTACTTTTAAATTAGATATATTTTTCATGTTATCTTGTTAAATCACGGTTTTTAACTTAACTTGGTGCATGAAAAATAATTTTTAGAAAATTCGAAATGATAGTGTGGCATTTGAATTAAGAATATAAGATTGCAAAGAGATAAAAAGAAAATGTGATATTAAGAAAGTATGAGAAGGAATATGAATTTTTTAATTTCTAACTTAAAATAGTTTCATATATTACAACGTTTATTATGTTTTTGAGACCTTTAGGTATAACCGTTACTGTATAAGTTAAAAACGTGACTGATGAAATATTTATAAAACATAGATTATTTCTAAAGAAGATATATCCTAAATTGATATAGCGTGTTATCCATTAAAAAAAATTCTGGTATGGGTGAATCTTTATTTGCATCAAAAAAAATTTCAAATGTATAATTGTATAATTGTGTTTTTTTTAATTCAAGAAGGGTTTTAAATATTTGGTTGAAAACAAAGCTTTAAAAAGTCTGTGAGAAAACAGAATATTTCTAAAACTACCAGAAGTTTACTGTAAGATTACACCTCGATTCGTCAAAACACAATTTTTTTTCTGTTACCACATTGACCACTGATAACTATTGCAACTGTTGAGAACATCTTTCTTAGTCTGAAAAGAAAGTTTGAAATATACAATCCACGTTATACAAATACAAATACAAATACAAAAATTGTCGACCAACAACAGGCCAGAGGCCCAGCAAGGTTGGTCCAAAATAAATCTAATACATTACCAGTTTCCAAGGTCCGTCAAGTTTCTTCTTAAAATCTTCTACTCTCTTCGAATGCACAACATAATCTGGTAAAGCATTCCACTCATTGACAACTCTATTGTAAAAGTAATGTTTTCTTACCTCCCTTCTAAAGCTCGATTTATTCAATTTCTGATCATGACCTCTGGTCCGGCTATTTAAAGTAAAATCTAAGCCCTCCATGTCTCCCTGTTTTATGAACTTGAATAACTGTATTAAATCACCCCTAGCTCTCCTGTTTTCCAGGGAATACATGTTTAAAGATCTTAATCTGTTATCATAATCAATACCAGATAGACCCTTAATCATTTTTGTAGCCCTATGCTGAACTTTTTCAAGCAGCTCTATATCTTTTCTGAGGAAGGGAGACCAAAACTGAACAGCATATTCCAGATGTGGCCTTACCAATCCCCTATACAATGGCAAAATAATCTCCTTAGATTTAGAAGTGATACTTTTTCTAATATATCCCAACATTCGATTGGCTTTCTTACTTGCCTCAACACACTGCTTACTCATTTTGAAATCATTGCTAACCAAAACTCCTAAATCTCTAACGAACTCACTATCTTGGATACTTTCTCCCTGTAAAACATAAGAATGATTAACATTGTTCTTACCCAAATGCAAAGTTTGACATTTGTTAACACTGAACGACATGCCCAAGCGTGATCCCATTCAGTAATTTTCGTAAGATCATTTTGTAACTGCTCAATATGCTCAACAGAATTTACTGTACTCGTCACTTTTAAGTCATCTGCAAAAATACTTAACTTGCTATTCAACCCCCAGCTGATATCATCAATAAACATAATAAATAAAATTGGTCCTAGTACAGAGCCCTGAGGCACTCCACTTACAACCTCATTCCAATCAGAGTACTTACCATTAATGTGAACCCGTTGTTTTCTATTGGCCAACCAATTTTTAATCCAACGGGCCACAGCAGTCCCTAACCCAAATCTTTTCAACTTAAATAACAAAGCTTCATGAGGAACTTTATCAAAAGCCTTTTGGAAATCGATGTAAATAACATCAACCATACTGCCTTTATCAATCTCTTCTGTAACAGTATCATAAAATTTTAAAAGATTAGTTGTACAAGACCTACCTTTTCTAAAGCCATATTGATTATCTGAAAGTAAATTATTAGTTTCCAAAAAAGTCATTATAAGCATTTTCAACAATGTCTCAAAAACTTTACCTAAAACAGATGTAAGACTAACTGGTCTGTAATTACCTGGATCAGATTTAGGCCCTTTCTTGTACAATGGAGTAGCATTCGCCAATTTCCAGTCTTTTGGCACCTGTCCAGAAATAAATGATGACCTAAAAATAGTCAGAATTGCATCCCCCAACTCTTCTGCACATTCAACTAAAATTTTAGGATACATATCATCAGGGCCAGGTGCTTTGTTAGGTTTCATAGTTTTTAATAGACGAATAATCTCCTCCTTAGAAAAATCACACTCAATACAATCCAGTTCTTCAGTTACTTCCCCTGAAACATGCACATTTTAAAAATCTTTACTAAAAACACTAATAAAAAAGTTATGTCTCTTACGCCATCAATCAAGGTTCGCACATAAGTCGGGTCGCTTTTTCTTTAACGTACTCTATTCTACAAAAATATCTGTTATGCACATGTTTCTGTATGGATTTGTTATGGGTGAATTACGTTGACATATTTTTTCCGTAGCTTTACGGATATTTTCTGACAATTTTGCTGCCAGAAATTTTCTCTAACAAAAGTTGTTGTTTTTTTGTTTTACAATAAATAACCCATACTATTTTTTATATTAAATTTCGAAATTTCTATTTTTTCTTATAAATACATTACCTAATATATCTATTCGTCCCTAAAAATAGATATTATTAATTACATAAAAAATACTACTTTGTATCATGGACTTTTCGAAATGAATTGTTCCCCTCTCATCAGCTACACAAACAATTTTTAATCCATTTAAGTCCATGTTTTCACTTTCTATTCCGTTCATTAAACTTACTATGCCCAGCTCTACATTAAGTCTATTCCTACAAGCGTTATAGAGCAACCTTTAAAGCCTCTTTGATCCTTTCACTCATTAATTTTCATTTATACCTCTGAAGCAAGGGGAAGCCACTTTAAGTCTGTACCCAGACAAATCATTAATTCTCATTCAAACTTTCAAAGGCGAGAAGGTCTGAAATAAGTGAAACTATGTCCTAAAATATCAGGGGAATATCGCTTAAATGTGTTAGTTTGAAATATTATATTATATTTTTATGTACCAATGTTTGACTTTTAATTGGGTTTATTATGTGTAGTTTACATTAGATTAGGTTAATTGACTTTCTTTTTGTAATTATAACATGCACTAACTTTTTATAAGTGTACTTAATTGAACTTTTTATTATGTTACAAATAATGATTTTTTTTAGAAAAAATTCGTTGTATAGCAAACTAAATTTTTCGCTAAATAACAATAAATTGGTAAAAATGCCACAAAGAACGTTAATTAAAAATGTGGTTGATATATGGAATTGGTTTTATTTTTTAATAGAATAACCTAACAATTGACTTGAATCTTTTCAGAAATTTATTCAAAAATATCTGATATTCAAAAGATCTAACAAAAAGAAATACCTTCCACGATAACTTTTAGGTGTTTTTTTTGATAACCATAATAAAGAATTTTAAGCTATTAATTTTGATCTAGGTGCTTTCAACACTTTTTAATGTTCTAAAAGCATTGTATTTTTATCTTGTCAGAATGTGTATTAAACTGTTTAAATTTGTAGCACTGTAAATTTATTACTTATTTACTATGTGAACAGCTAACTTGCAAACAATAATTAGCATGTTTAAGCGTAATTAACAGTTTTGATTCCATTACTCGAAAATTATAAAATATAAAACTCGTATTTCTTTTATTTATTGTAAAAAAACTGGTTTAAAATTAAAAAATATCTGATTTTAATATATTCCAAAAGCTTGTTCCAATCTTGAAAAAAAAACATGTATCTTTAAAATTAAAAATTTATTTTGCTTTTCTAGTTTTATCTTCCCAGTTGACAAAATAACCCACTGTGCGGCGCTAGTGAACGTTTCCTATCAAAGTTCCATAAATTGCTAGCTCAGGTGTCGACCACGTCACTTGTTCCATGTTCTATATTACGAAGTTTAATTGGCTATGTTAAAGCGCCTCACAGAGGGTAGAACTAGACAGTCGGAAACGTTCAATCACTACATTAGAAAAAATCCAATAAGTTCCGAAATACGAACGCATTCAATTACATGATGCGCTTTCGCTGACACCCGTACGCGTTTAAACGCTGCTATCTCTTTTCACATAGTAAAAAAGAGGACTGACGCCCGATGTGTATACACAAAGGTATGCCCCTTGCGGATGAGTAAACACTTTTTTACATGCAATGTTTATTGAGTTGTGAAGCCTCGTCCTTTCATAGTTTTGCTTCTGTGGTGTCTATGGGGATGCGGAAGTGAAATTGGGTAGTGTGGGAAAGAGGGATTAAAGGGTTAGAGAAGATAACTGGATTCATGTCTTTATTCTCGACCGATAAAAATATAAAAGGGATTTCTCTGTAAGAAGTTTTATGTAATTGGTATTACAAATTCTATTTAATTTCCGCGTCATTTTTTTCTATTATGGGGAAACACTTGAGCAATTAGTTGTTTACCCTTTTTATGTCTTATTTAACATTAAACATTTTAAAAATATAGATGAAAAGTGTGTTTGCAAGATATACAGCAATTAAAAGCATGCACTGTTATGTTTTAAATAGTTTTATTATTGGTAGTAGCTATTCTTCAACAGAGCAATCAGTAAGACGTTGCTGTAAATCGTCTTTAAAGCGTTGCTGATTGCGCTCTAATTGCAGCTAAACCGAGTGGAGATATTTTTTTTTAATAAAAGTGAAAAATGCTAAACATATTACTTAACCCCCCTTCAGTTCGCTATTAACTACCCCGTTCAGTTCGCTAAAATTTCATTAGCTGTGGAATATGTTATCTTAAATACAACAAAATCTCTCTACCTTACATCCGGAGAATTTTGAGAGTTCTTTTGCACCCTAATAAAAAGAAATTTTTACACTTCTTATACATATTGTTCGACAATAATTTTATCATGGAAATTTTCAGATATTTTTTTTATAATTTACATAGAAGTTTTTAAGCATATTTTTTTACAAATCTAAATATTTTACATAATAATCTCCACAAAAATGTATCTACCAAATTTCAAATCAGTATAACTTTAAAAATTTCGTAAATTATCTTTTATAAAACAGTGCATAATGTGGAAGTAATACTAACATTGGGATAGAAATAAATGCTAATACATTAAAACTAACCCACGAAATCATTTCTTTTTATATGGCAAAGCATTCTTCATAAATAAAATATCGAATAAAACTTCTTTTCACTTCAAAACACCCGAGAAGTTCCCAGACGATCAAATTAAATTCATTCATCCAAGAGGACAAAATCCACGAAGAAAATACCAATGTTGAGAATTGATATGAATGTTCTGGGGGAATAACTTATCTTTGTATACACGATATGACAAATGAAAGAAGCGGTAATCATTTAAAGAGACGAAAATTTATTGTTCCACTTTGTGTAGAATTTTGATGTTGGTATGACATATGGTGGTACGAATATTTGGCAATTTCGTCAATTATGCTCTTGCAGTAACTTGTGGTCACTTGAAGAAATTGTATTGATTTTTTTTTATCTTGGTAATATTGTTGGATATTTATTTATCATTTTTATCAATTTAATATTTTTCTTCATATGAAAGGTCTAGTTGTAAAACTCCCGTTCTCTGAAGTATAACTAAGATATAGGGTCCGTCCCCTTCCTTGGCGATTTCGTTTAATTAAATTTACCATTATCAAAAGTCGCCAACGAACGAACCGGACCCTATATTCTAGTCATACTTGTAAAAATGTGAGTTTTGCAACTAGACCCTTTATATTTTCAAGAATGATAATTTTTGATTAAACGACTAGATATATTAATGATAGAAAAAGACACATAAATATATTGTTTCATTAATTTTTGTAGATTTGTCACTTTTAGTTTATGTTATGGACTGACACATATTTGAAGAATAAATTGAACTCATAATTTCTGATTGAACGTTTGTGCAATTCAATCAGATAAATAGAAAACATTTAAATTTCTGTTATTTTTAACGCAATTATATTATTGCTCTTATACGGTGAAGGTCACATAAAACCAATAATTGTTCATGAATGGTGTAGTAATTATCTTTTCAAATAAAAGAACTGTACGCAAGCAACTAATTATTGGCCACATTTTCATAGACTTTCAACTTGGCCAAATTTCAGCTCTAGGCCAAATTTCTAAGAATTTCAACTATTGGTCACATTTCACAGAATTTCAACTCTTGGCCACATCTCACAGTATTTCAGCTCTGGGCCACATTTCACAGAATTTTAACTATTGATCGCATTTCGCAGAACTTTAACTCTTGGCCACAGAATTTCACTGACAAACGAACAACAAACCTCCTCCCTTCCAATTCACCTCTATCGTAGCCACTTCACCGAATCCCCAAATCCCATGTTTAATATTCCGTCCTGACTCACAACAACGGAAGAAGAGGCGTGAGAATTTCGGGGGTCCGTCCCCCGCTGAAGCGGAAACTCCGTCCAATATTGGAATCAGAAACTGATACACTAGGGATTCAGAGTGACGCGGTATTTACGTAGAGCAGTTATTATTACTTATAATATGGTTTTTTATTTTAAAAAGGAAAACTGTAAAAAAAGAGTTACAAAATAAGAAATAATAGCAAGAGTATTGAAAAAATAGTAAGGTTCTAATTGATTGAATCGTTCGGAAATGAAAATGTCATTTTCTGGGAATGTGGTCTACTTAAATTTAAACTGTTACTCAAAACTTCTTTCGAGGTTGAGAAAAAAATAGCTCTTTATAAATTGATACTGCAGTAATATTTTTAAAATTATGTTTACTTAAGAAATGAAGACAAAATTGAGCGTTTCATGATGAATCTTAATTAAAACTTAACCAATAAAAATAAAGTTTCGCTTATAATTCCATGCTTGGGAGTATAAGAACATCAAGCCTGGAAGACTAAATTTTAAACTTAGGGTCTGTTACTTCCTTTGATATAGTTTCAAAGTTTAGTAGAGCTAAGAAAACGATGGAATAAAAGACAAATTTTATAAATTCTAATGTTTTCTAATTAAAATCTTATAAGTTAACAGTCCAGATATTTTTTTTGAATTCTATAATAGCATTCATCTTTCTAAAAAAAATTAAACTTAGACCAGGTATTTATAAATAAACCTTGCACTAATAGGCTTATAAAATTTAGAAAACTAACAGTTAATACATTTACTCATAACTTATAAAAGCCTAAAAAGCCGTAATAAATACCGTAATGTTAATATCTTTCCTATCAAGCCCAACCAATACACCTCCAGAACTGGGCTACACTTCCCCGGGCGCCCCCTACGGTTTTTCTGTCACCGGTAAACAGCCCTACAGAGGATCCTATTGACAGCGCCCCCAATGGAAAACAGTTAGAAGAAGCTACTGCCCCCCCCCCCCCCCGATTGCTCTATTAATATGGGGGGTCCGACGCGTGCCCCCATTTTAATACTGCCCCCCCCCCCCCCGTGACAGTTTAGAGGAGGTCGCGACATACGCTCGCAGTGTTGTGGTTCGATTTCCGTGAGAATAGGCCTGAGGGTATCAATGGATGGTATGGACTTATTGATAGGGGTTTTGTGCTATTAGCAGATCATGAAAGTGGCGTGGAAATGAATTGGGATGGGTCCGTTTTTGTGGTGGGTCGGACACGGGCTTTAGATTAGTTTGGATTAGGGTAGAAAAATAGGTTGTAGATGTGGAGTATTACAGAGAATTAGGTAGTATTACATAATTGTATTGTTTAGATAGTATAATAGCCTTGAAAACATTCACTGGCAAGATACGTGCGAGTTTGGTGGTCCGTTTTTTTGTGTCATATTGGATTTAGAAATTCAAAATTGTCTGTCGTGCCAGCGTAAAATCTATCATATTTTCTTTTAAAACACTAAAAACTATAAAATTAACTAATTCCTGACAACAAAAGTTATGCCGCAATAATAGAGTTAAAAGTACTAGAAATGTCTTTTTAATTTTAAATATTGAATCGTCGGAAATATAGTTAGTGGATAATATATGTTTTTTACTCTCACATTCGGCAATTAATTCATTCAGAAAGTAACTGTATAGAAAACTAACTGTTGGCTGAAACTAATATTCTTATAAAGTAATATCATTCACGCAAATTGTTAAGAGAAAGTTTAAGTATGTCAACTCAAAATGTTTCATTTCATTCTAAAACTTTACAATTTTAATACAAAGTTTGATACATTTGCTTGAATAATACATCCAGAATATACTAAACCATGTGCTTGAAATTCAGCAACATAAGAATTAAGTCTAGATATTTATAATAACTCGTCCATACAAACTTCTATCAATTTCATACATGATACAAGTTGATCTGTAGAACCGAATTCTTGAAATACGTATCAAAATATACAGTTCGGAAGAATTTCGCTAACTATTTAACAACAAATACGATTTCATATAAAAGTTTTAAGCTGCACTTGAAAATGTGCAACATAGAAGCTAAGAATTAACTTTCATATCTCCGAATCTTACAAATAAGGAAACTATTCCGAAGATCCTTTCATACTTTAAATCCAACTCGGGCAAATAGTTCAGCTTAAACTTTTAGGCCGTGTATTTCTATTCAAAAGTGTACTTCCCAGTTGTTTAGTCAAAGATTTATCTTCGGATCTCGGGAGAAATTTGTATTTAATTAAATGGAGGAAGAGTTACACTGAGTTTTCAATTTTAGAGTTTTTGAAATTATACCGGTTTTGTGAGTTTCAAGGATTTGTATAAAAGATGCATTGCATTCGGTTTCACTGCTGCTATTGTGAGAAAACATTGTTTGTTAACCAGAAGAAACTTAGAGTTTCATAGAAACTATTTCATAAAAGTAGATTTTGATCTTTATTAATCTCCTTTCATGTTTTATGGCTTTGTAGGGCAAATGAATTTTAAAAGTTTACCTGAAAATACAATATCTATATAATTATCTTACTTTCAGAAAATTTGACATTCCTTACTTGAAAGTTTGGTTACAAAAGGCTTTATAATAATAATTTTAATATCCAAAATTAATTCTGATTTTCTTACTTCTGTTACATTTTTGTCCCCTAATTTAAAAAAAAATATTTTGAATATTAAAAATTTTAATTATTACTTCTTTATAAATTCTAACATTTTTGTTCCCCAATATAAAAATATAAAAGCTTTAATGCTCTGTTAAATAGCTCGTGTATGCAAGGACACGGATAGCTTTTTCAACAACTGATTCGTTGTTTTGTAGAATATTTTAAAAAACCAACTAAGAAGAAGAGAAGTCGTCGTGAATACTGTCCGTGTTCACGTAAGCGCAAGCGCTGGACGGAATCTGTATAATTTAGTATAATTTTGTTTAATGCATTGTCATAAAAAAATCTATAAAGATAAAAAAGCAAACATTTCCACGGAAAATTAATTTTAGCTTTCATATTCAGTTGTCAAAAAAATCTTAACTGATTAGCAAAATTCAGTAGAACTTGATGAAAGATGGTCAAACAGTGATTTTCATAATGTAAGTTATTGAATAGAAAATATCTAAAAACAAAATTCGACTTTATAGGATACAAAAAAAATAGTTTCAAGAGTATGTATAAAGCTTTTATAAAACGTATAAAACCAGATCTTTTTATACGTTTCAGAACAATTTGGCATAAAATGAGACTAATTTTTTGTTTTCATAATTATGTGATTTGTGGATCATTTAAATGGGTGCTTGTCTGTAGCTCCATGAGATACGTGTTTATAACCAAACTTATAAAGAATTAACTCTTTGAGTCCTATCGCATCAATTTTCCAATACTGTGCTCATTCACTTCCGCATTCCCATAGACACCAGTGGAGCAGAAGTATGAACGAGACTCGCACTCAATAAACATCCATATAAAAACATTTCTTGACCATACGCACACCTTAATTTTATCAGTGTGAAAGATTATGGCCTATTTTTTTTTTCATATATGCGAGGTTTGTGAATACTTCCATGAGATGATGTGCAGCTCTAGTGTGAAGCCATTATAACCAAACCATTATAACCCTCTGAGTCCCACAGAACCTATTTTCCTACATTTCCCGAATTCACTTCCACATCCCCATACACATACACATATCTGAAACATAGACGAGACTCACACTCGTCAAAATACAAACATCCCACATAAAAACATTGCTTGCCAGCATACACAAGGTGCATAAGTCGATGTTACCAGTGTGAAAGGACATATAGTGGTTTTTCTTTTCATTTTTTTTTTTGTAATTGGTAACTTCTTCTAATGGACTGATGTGTAGCTCTAGTGTGAAGCCATAAAACCCTTTGAGTCCAATCGCACCCCATTTTCCCACATTGCCCTAATTCACTTCCGCATCCCCATAGACACGACAGAAGCAGAAATATCAGAGTTCGAAATACACATTCAATGAACATTATCATAAAAAACGCACTTGTTCAGGCGCAAGAGGCACACGCGTTTTTATCTTTGTGTCCACACACCAGGCTTCAGTTCTTTATTTACCAGTGTAAAAGAGATAGAGGTGTGTGATCGCATACACGTGTCTGATGCTACAGCGCATCATAATTAAAAATATTTGATGTGTTGAGGGAAACACTTTACTGAACTTCGAATTGATGGTTACAGCATAATAAAAGGTTGTTTAGGTTTCACGAAAATGTTATATTTAAATGTACCGCAACATGAATTTGTTTTGTATTTTTAAACACTGCACATTTTTATAACGTGGTCAATTCTGTGTCTACACTAAAAAAAAAAAAGAATGTGTCAAAATAACACGCTCTTCGGAACGCACACGGAACTTCAACACTAATAACGCAGTACTTCTGACATAAGTGGTACATTTTGAATTTGTGTGTCGCTTGCAGATAAGGGGCACACGGCGTCTTTCAGGTAAACTGCAGCATCTAGACGAACGACTTGAACCATTTTAGTATGAACTCAATAACTTTAAACTACAAAAAAGTACACTGCTCAAAACATTTAGGAGAACGCATGGTTCACCCCTTTCACCCCCAATGATTCCATTTGGGATCATCAGCTAGCATTTTTTTTTTCTCACTTAGTTGAGCCCGCACTTATGCATCGTTAGATGGAAGAATCGTGTATTTTGGAGAATTAAATAATGTTTGTTTTAATTAAATGAAAATATGAAAAACATAGTAAAATAAAATTCACTCCCAAAACATTTTATGAAATAAATTGACCCTAAATTCTTCACGCTCGCATTCTTAGACGTTTAAAAATTGATTTTAACTTTTTTTTAACAAAATTTTTTTAAAAAAATTATTGTTATAATTTATTCAAAAGTTATGATTCCAATTTCCCCCCCTTAAATTTTAGTAAAATATTAAGATTTTTTTCCTCTGTTTTTTACCATTTCATTCTGGACGCATAATGAATCGATTTCACAAATTTTAGATTTTTAGAATAAAATATAAGAATTTGGAACTGAAAGGGTTAACATAAGTACGCAAAGTGTGCTCCCCTAATTGTTTTGAGCAGTGTATATTAAATGACTGATTATATCAAACAGTCTTGGGTAAGCGAGTGGACAAATTACTCTTTATTATGGCTTTTATGCCATACTATTTATTTGTGATTTCTTTTCAGCTCATCTTAATCAGATTCTTTAGGGCTTAGAATATCACTTTGAGTTTAATCTTAAGTAACTTACGGTTTAAAGAAAAGGGTAACATGTAGTGAGTAGTTATACTCAATTTAATTTTTTTAAAAACTTTTTTTCTTCCCCGATGTCCGAAATTTTAGTATTTTCTGATTTTTAAAATAATGGAATAATAACTTAAAAGTGTGTTCTATTATGCTTTTCAAAGAAAAATTCCATAATATTTTTTTAAAAAATACTGCATGCAATCAAACATAAAGGACAAGCGAGCCCACTCGGTAAGGCATTTGCCCTGCATGAGAAAGGTCCCAAGTTCGAGACCGGGCATTGAAATAATAACTGTCGGCGGCATGTAAGAAAGAGCTCCTTGCAGCCAAAAGGTCCGACGAGTGTCTGTGTAGAGGGAGTGCAGTTAAATATATTCTACAGTATATTTGTATGCTTAGTCCCTATGCTAATGCGGATTTTTCTTTGAAAATATTTCCTCCAACAAAGTTGCTTTGGGTGCCTACTTAGGTACCGGCTAGTCACTTGTAGGGTTTTAAATTAAGAGTATTAATTTTCGCCCATCGCTAATAGCCCTCGCGTAGAAACAAGAGCGACGATATTTCAACTCAACTCTTAGAATATATTACTTGTGCTGCCATCTCTTGAATTATTATAGAACCTAAATTTTATATTCATATATATATATATATATATATATATATATATATATATATATATATATATATATATTATATATATATATATATATATATATATATATATATATATATATTATATATATATATATATATATATATATTATATATATATATATATATATATATATATATATATATATAATATATATATATATATATATATATATATATATATATATATATATATATATAACTATTTGATATATATATCATATATAAAAAACTTATTGTTAAAGTCAGTCTACAAAATTTGAGAAAGTGGTATAGCGGTTAAAGGCGTCCTATTTTTGTATCTAAGACTTTTTGTGTCAAAGAAAAATATTATAAAAAATCTATCATTATAAAAAATTCTTCGAAGATTTCATATTACTAAATATTTCCGTCAAATGTAAAACCGGAGTTCAGTTTTGTTGTTTAGTATATTTTCTTCCTTTGTCCTTTTATAGTGTTTAAAATAGAGTATGCCCACACAGGTTTAAAAAAAGTTGAAAATAAATTTTTATTTTTAAGTAATACTCTTAAACATTTATTCTTGCCAACTAAGAGTTTCAAATCATTTATCCACTCCATCTATATTTTTCTTGAAATAATAAAATCCCTTTCCTAAACTGCAAGAAAGCCCCTCAAATAGTATTACTTAATGCTAAATTAATTATTTACAGATCTCAAACTCTCAAAGGGTATTTTGTAATTCCTTTCTGCCAACTTTTTAAATACAGCCGTGTCTCGCTCACTGTGCCAAAAGCTGGGCGATAAACTATTTGGCTTCTTTTCTAATTTGGCGCTTTTACAGATCAGTGGCTTTTACTTGGCTCCAATTCTTCCAGCGATTTCATCGATCTATAAATATTATTAGATAGACCAAAATACTTAGGAAAATGAGGCCACTGCCAGTCTATGTTAGCGACTGTTATTTTTTCTATTTATTTTATTTGGAGGAAGGTGTGGTAAACAATGTGAAATTTAAGTATTATTTTTGGGAGTAAAAATGCATTTAGTATACAATTTTATATTCTCCTTCGAAACTGCATTTATGTTATGCTAGCAAATTTATACCCGTTCTTCGCACGGAATAAAAATAATATCAAATAGATTCCAAATATGTGTACCATATACCCTGTTATATGATTGTAAACTTGTTATTGTTTCCGCTCGTTATAAATTATAAAATCCCGTTTCATTGCCTTAAAATTCCAAAATGAAAAATACGCTATATAATGCACTCATAAATGTCATCACAATTCCCTCATAAATACATAAAACCTTTTAGCTCATTTGGTGCGTTTTGGGAAATAATTTGGCGAAAAAATAGATATAGCTACCCACAACCATTATACAGCTCAAACACAATGACCTTCGAACAACCGACCAGCTTATAAATTATGATGAAATGATCGGATTTGAGCGAAAGTGGTGTATTTTTTTCAGAAAATTCGAATTTTCTCTAAAAATGGAACAAATATGAAAAAACTAAGCCTCAGGTGCACACGTTAGTATTAAAGGGAATCTATCTTTAAAATTTCGAATTCCTGTGGGCAGTATAAGTAGGTCTTTTACGATCCGAAGACAGACACACAGACAGACTCTTTCTTTTATTATTATAGACTAGCAAATTTATACCCGTTCTTCGCACGGATTAAACAAATATCAAATCGTTCCAAATATGTGTACCATATAATCTGTTATAGGATCATAAACTTATGTTATTGTTCCCGCTCGTTATAAAGTATAAGTATAAAATCCCGTTTCATTGCCTTAAAATTCCAAAATGAAAAATACGCTGTAAAATGCACTCATAAATGCCATCACAATTCCCTCATAAATACATAAAACCTTTTAGCTCATTTGGCGCGTTTTGAGAAATAATTTGGTGAGAAAATAGATATAGCTACCCACAACCATTATACAGCTCGAACACAATGACCTTCGAACAACCGACAAGCTTATAAATTATTCATAAAAGAAATTGCCTATTTGGCGAATTTTAGTTAATAATTTGGCGAGTTTGGCAACGTATTTGGCGAAAAAATAAAGACATAACACACTAATAGCTCTAGTGCGATGGCCTTTATTAACCATAATAGTTCAGTAATAGCTTAACTATACATTTATTGCTTAAATATGCATACATGCAGTCAACAGAAAAATCAATGAAAAAATCATCAAATAAACCCACAATAAAATCCGGGAATGGAGACTGGCGGAATTACGTCACTTGAAACGTGTCAATTATTTTTCAAATAATGAATTTAGTTTCTGAAAGTAATGGCAAAAGAATAAAATAAACATTTTGAATTTTAAATGTTTTCATTAAAAGTTTTATTTAATTTTTTCAGCCGATGGCATCAGGAAAGAGAAAAAATGATCGGATTTGAGCGAAAGTGGTGTATTTTTTTCAGAAAATTCGAATTTTCTCTAAAAATGGAACAAATATGAAAAAACTAAGCCTCAGGTGCACACGTTAGTATTAAAGGGAATCTATCTATAAAATTTCGAATTCCTGTGGGCAGTATAAGTAGGTCTTTTACGATCCGAAGACAGACACACAGACAGACTCTTTCTTTTATTATTATAGATTAGTATTTATTCATTTTGTTATTGACGGTTTGGAGAAAGAGAAACATTTGGTTTGAAAAATAAAATGAATTATTTAAAATAAAATTTATTTACAATATCGTAAAAAAGAAAATCATTCTTCATAAATAATAATTTCTTAAATAACGATTCATTTGTCCGTGAAGTCCGCCGACACAGAACACAAGAATTGCCCATTTTTCACTTTTCTGTTACTATGATAAAACACAAATTAGATTTACTAGAGAAATTAAAAATAATCCAATTAATTAAAATAATAACTTTCGATCAGTCTATAAGAGATTTAAACATAAGAAAATTTAAACGTTGTGCATCATCTTTTGTTCTATGAAAGGAAATAAAAGATTTTTACAAAAAAAAAAGTTTTGAAATTTGATCATTTCCAAAAAATTTTGTCTGATAGAATGAAACTTTAAAAGAACACAATTATTCGAAAAGAGCATAATTAATTATTTAATCGTAAATGATATAGCAATAAAAAATGTTTAACTTCCCTTCCGTAAATGATAAATGCTATTCCCAAGTCTTTCGTTTAGTGGAAGTGTAAAATTAAAACTCTCGATTTGATTTTTATTATCAAACGATAATAAATGTTGAAACGAAAATTAATATATATTCGACGGTTGATTTCTTCGCATGCTCACCAACCCTCATCATCAGTATTGATTGCAGAAGTAGATGTGTGTTGACACTAGACAGCTACTTCCAGTAAAATTTAGTTCGAAAATTAAATTTAAAAAATTTGACTTTGGCGGTCAAGTTTATAAAAACCTCCAAATGACGTCATTTTTCTTTACTGCGCATGCCCTGGATATCAAAAAAAAAAAAACGGCCACACTTTTTCAGATCCGTAGCCATTGGTGCGAGACACGGCTGTTTAAATATGCCTGAAATAATAATAACATAATAAGTTGAGTGACGTCTTTTTCCCTCATTTAAAAAAAATATATAGTGTAATAAAAATAGTGAATTTATTAAATAATATTTTCTTTCTTTTTTTATATTAATAAGAATAGTTTTTAAAAGATATAATTTTGCAAGTGGAATGCAAAAAATCCAAAGTCAAAGTGTCAAGTGACAAAAACACAAAAACCTTACGTATTTCGTAGGTTGGATGACCAAACCCTGCTTTTGGAAATTTAAAACGAGTGTTACAAAAATTAAAGACCTTTCGCAACATAATCTTAGAAATGGTTTCATCTAGAAAAAAACCCACTAAAAATATAGTCAATCTACGATTAAATAGGAAAACTAATTCATAAGAATAGAATTTTTTACTGTATATAGTTTTAAATTAGTTCTGTGTTATTTTTCGATGTTATTTAAGTTCCTCCTTGAAAATGTGCAAAATGTATATAACTAATTTCATTAAAAAATATTTTAATTTTGTACTCGAATTTTTAGATTTACCAATTTATTCACTAAGATTACACTTATTCTACGAGCTCTGTGAATGGTTAAAAAATGTTACCTCAACTTTATCTAGTTCTCCGTCTCCTTTTATTGAGTGCTAAACAACTTTTAAATAAAAATCCTAATACGCTTTTTTTTGCTTTAACATTGCTCATCAATCTTTCACTGACAGTGTTTCACTGTTCAGTGTTCATTCGATTACTCGTTGAACACCTACACACAAAAAAAAAACCACTTGAATATCTGAAGTTTGACTGAAGTTGCTTAAATACTGTTGAAAATTCGTCGAAGAAGCACCAATGTACCTCACCATTTGTTATTAAACTACAAAGCAAATGTAGCTGTGTTAAAACTCTTCTTAGAGACCAAAAGTAGACAGCAAATAAGTTATTTAAAAAAACGCGTACGCTGCAGGGAGGAGGTACGCCGACGCCGCGCTCTGGTTCTGACCTGTGGTTCTCTGACATAACAACATGGCGATTGGCGAAACAAAAGCGTAGATTGCTCTAATCGATTTAGAAAAAAAAAAAGAACCAGTCATTTGATTTAATTCGATAAGAAAGATTGGAGCGAATCTGATAATGGAAAGTACTTGTTCTTCACACAATTCTCAAAATATTTATTCCGAAGAAACGCGGAGATGTAACGATCTACTAGTGTCCAGCGATTTGAAACATGGTAAGAAGCGAAAACACTCGCCAGAGAAAATGTCGACTGGAAGTAAAGCAAAGTCATCCCCACAAGGTAATCTTGACCACTGTGTGGAAGATCAAGGTTTGAATAAATCCAGAGAGGAAGCCAAATCCTTGAGCCCTCAGCAAGCCCAACAACAACCTATCTGTACTCAATCCACTTATCGAACCAATGATTATTCTATCTTACCAGATTATTATAATACTAATAATACTGTAAATTTTAGTCTGATGATGCCAACTACTAACATGGCTTGTACAGGCATAGGATCTTATTTACCGACAAACCCATGCATGAACCCAGTGATGGACCATTATCCTGGATATTATTCTATTCCCAGTATAAACATAACCCCACCTAGGGTGACCAAGACATTCTCCAACTGTGCACTTGTTGCTCCTTTGCCCAGTGCACCTGTTCCACCTAGGCGACACAGACCGGATGGCTGCAAAACTGTGTATGTCGGGGGATTGCCTGAGATGATAACAAAGGAAATCATCAAGGAGGCCTTTTCACATTGTGGGGAAATACTCTCAGTTAGAATGAGCAGGAAAAACTTCTGTCACATTAGTTTTGCCAGTGAAGATATGGTCGAATTAGCCATGAACTTTTCAGGATACTACTTAAAAATAGGAAACAAAGAGGAGGCTGCTTACAATAGTCGTATTCATGTAGACTATGCCAAGGCCAGGTCTGATCAGTACGAGTATGATTGTAAAATGCGTGCTTTGCATACAGAGATGCTGCGTGAGAGAGGACTTCAAGCTCCATCCCCAACACCTATTGTCAGCTATTCTGAATTCGAAGCTGCATCTCTTGGTGAATTATTACGCGATGAAAAAACATTTGAGCAGTCCTGTGGGGTTTTAATTGCTTGGTTAGAAAAAGGTGAATGCAACAAAAAAAATGCCAGTACATTTTATTCCTTAATTCAAAGTGTACACTCCCACATACGAAAATTGGTAGATAAAAAAAACAAAATTGAAGATGAAATAACAGCTGTCAAGCAAAGGTTGCATCAGCAGTCTACTGACAACGATAAGCAGTTTAGGAAAATCGAGAGTTTGTTCAATCATGCATCAGTGCAAAGAGTATGGGATCATTTCTCAAGAGCTCAGCGCAAAAACATCGATCAATGGAAGAAGCAGGCCGCTGACATCAAATTGCAAAATATAGAAGAGTTGCTCGAGGAACGCAATGAATGCGAAATGGACATAAGTGATTCAGAAGACCAAAAACCAACAGAGTCGATAGAAAACCAGATGTCCAGGTTAAGGGAAGAGCTTGAGCTTCTGCGTTCTTCAAAAGCCAAGAGCGATAAGGAAAACTCTGCTCTGAAGGAAGCGAACTGGGTAATGCAGCAGAACTACCTAGATACCAGGAAGAAATTAGAAGAATCTGTAAAGGACCAGTCTTTTACAATAAACCAAGAGACCTCTGTTACAGGTGTTGCTCTAAGTGAGGCTCATTTGATAGCATCGATTGCTACCTTTCTGAATGTTCACCCGTTGGGTGAAAGTATAGACTATATTTGTGCGTACTTGAAGCAAATGAATAAGGACATCAACTCTGGGGATGTTGAAAATTTGATGAAGAAGTTTAGTACTGTCTTCAAAGAAGATCCTGTAGAAAAAAAGTTTACCCTTTTGGGGTACAAATAGATAGCAACGCTATCAATGGAAACTATTTCTTAATTCAGGTGCTCGGTAAAGTTACATTTCTGGTTTTACACATTTTTGTAGTTGAAGACAATTTTTCAGTTTTTCAGTGATATACAGGGTTCGTACACCTCCTGAAATTCCTGAAACACTCCTGATTTAAATTTTTTGTTTCTAAGGGCCTTAATGAGACCTGAAATTTGACTCATCTTCTGATATTTTTTCCTTCTCCTGAAAAAAAAACATTTTTTGACAACACAAATCCTTTTTCTCCTATACTATTCGAATAAGTCTACTGTGCATGGGCAGTAGAAAAATTGAGTTTGGACATCGTTATACTAGTTAATGTTCCAGAATACACCACACAACTCTTTAGAAGATTATTTATCTTCTGTTTTCATTTTTTGAAGTGTAGTGAAGTCACTAGACTAATGCGATAACAAACATTCAATTTTATTTCTCGTTACCTCCTGAATTTACATTGCTGCACTCCTGAAAAACTCCTGAATTTTACTATCATAAATAGAGTATGAACCCTGGATATAGTATCAGTGCATGTTTTTGTATAGTGCGTTTTGTGTTAGATCTTAGGTAAATAGCCTACCTATAGTAATTTTAATTTTGTCATAAAATGTTATGTATTTTTAAAAATAATTCTACAGGTATCAGGAAACTTTACATGGGGTTATAAGGTTCTTTAGTCATTAGTGATGATGAACATTTTATGCTATATGTTTGCATAATATGGACTCTGCCTGTTTAAAGTAAGTGGCTGTGTCTACAAAAATGACTAGGACTATCCCTAACCACTCATTTTTTATGCTATAGTAAGCTACACTTCTCAATTGATTCACATTCCTTCCATTACAATTCAGTTTAATGGTACTTGTGTATTATCCCATCGACCATTTTCACCAAACATGATATTTTAAGTATAATTATAATAAATATATATTAAGTATATTTAATTAAGTTAGGTTAATTAATTTAATTAATTAACTTAAGCTTATTAACTTAACTTAATTAAAGTTAAGTTAATTAATTTAATTAATAAAGTATATTAATTAAGTATATTCCCATTTGATTTTGTTCCCATTTGGCATTATTCAATTTACCGGTGATTCCTTTTTATTGCACTTTTTCTTATCAATTGCAATAATTAAGTACATTTTTAAGCAGAACAGTTCAAGCCATTCTGTAGATACTGTCATTGTAGTTTACTGTTTAAGTTTTGGATATCTGTATGTGTTGAAACAGGTTAGTGTATATTTCTTGCTAACGCACAATTTGCATGATGTTAAATATAGGATGTAAAGTATTTTATATCCTTAAAATTTTATATATGGAAGTTAGAGATATACTGAGTTTATATAAAAGCAGATTAATAACTTTTGAGGACCACATTTTTAAACAATCCTAGTATTCATGTAGTTCAATTTTAGCAATAGGTGGTGCTTTTCTTTAACATAGTGCCAATCGGAGAAATGGTTTAGCCACTTTTTTTAATGAACTATGCGAAGCACTGTTAGTGTCGGAAAACTCTTTTTAAAATGAATACAAGACATAAGTGAAATTTCACACTTATTACAAATTGCTGGATGCTTTTACTTATTATTATTGCTTTTATCTTTTGAATTTGAAATTGGGCCACTCAATGCCCTAAATGGCATTACTGATTTTTATCAATATACTCAATATGTACTTAAATTAGCTCAATATATGTTTTTTTTTTGTATTGAAAGCTTCAGTAAATGTATTTTAAGTGTACATAATAACACAATTGAAGAGCTTTGTGGAAGAACATGCTAAGGGACATTTTTGTAAAAATTAAGACTTTTGTGTCACTGTACATGTTATTTAAATATATCAAGTTTCTCCTATTTCATAAATTTTTAATTAAGTATATTGTTTGCCATTTGCAAGTAACATACATAACAGATCTAAGTGCAGATACTGAAGATCTGGACTGGAGTGTGGAACTTTTAAACCATTTACATGTTTTCACCTTTTTCTTCACTTAGCACTTTCTTCCATTCTTCATTAAGCTCTTCAATTATAAAAGTTTTTAATTAGTACTTATTCCTGGCTAAAATATGTAAGTTTCTTTTATGATAATGTCACTTGTACCATGTTTGCATTGGTTTCTGAAACTCAGTATTATCTTTGTGGTGAGGTATATAGTTGATACAACAGGAAAAAGGTTGTGTTCCTATTATTTTCTCCGGTGTTATTTTTACCATTATATATTCTTTTTCGTTTATAAAATATTTGCAGAACTTTAATATCTTCAAATGTTTTAAGCTAAACAGATATTGCAAACACTGTATTTGGAAAAGTAATGCATCTCTGATCTGCCATATGATAAACAAGGCAGAAGCATAACTTTACCCACTTACAGTGCACATATAGTCTTATCGAATGGTGAATAAATTTGAAGGTATGAAATTTTTTTTAAATTTTACAATTTAGTTTGAATATTTATTTATGCTTACATGGTTATTTACAGGGATTGGAAAGTTACTTTTAAAAAGTAACTGTGTTACAGTTACTTAATATAAAAAGGAACGCATTACGGTTATTTTCTACAAAAAGTAACGAATCACAGTTACTTTTTGAAATTTCAAGTTATAAGAAAAATTTAAATTTAGCCTTATAGCCATTATTCAAAGATATTCACGATAAACGAAACATAAGCACAAGCAAAACACTGTAATTTTAATTAATAAACATTTTTTTAAATTTTAATCCTTTACCCTGATAATCAACCGACAAAGAGTCCATCAGTAAACGTTTGGGAGGGTATTGGCAGAAATAGGGGTAGCTCAAGAATGATCGTGCACTCCCTGTCTCCCCCATCCCCAACCTCACCCCTTTTCCAGGAGAAGGACTTGTTGTTGGTCATTGTTCTCGAATGCATTCAGACAATACACAAAGGGGTTTGCACTGAGGGATCCAACCTGCTTGGCAGTTAGCGTGATTTATTTCAAAGCCCTTCTTTTTGGTAAATTTTTGTAATTGCAGGGCTTATTATGTGATACTTGGAAAGGTAAACACACACAAACAAGGAAAAATTCATACTTTGACAATTCTGGCTGAAAGCCGCCGTCACGCCTTTAGCAGCCATAGTGGACAATTCTATTATGCTTTACTTTTTAACTCCCAAGAAAAGCTCGTATTTCGGGAATGCGAAATGTTCCTTTTTTTTTTTAGGAGTGGAATTTCAAAATTATCATCAGACAGCCTTCGGAAAGTAACGGAAAAGTAACGAAATTTTTCGTTACTTCGTTACCGCTAAAAGTAACTGAGTTACAGTTAGAGTTACTTTCAGAGAAATGTAACGGCGTTACCTGAAAAAAGTAACTGTTACAAGTAACGCGTTACTCCAATCCCTGGTTATTTACATTGCTATTTTTGCTTAACATTATACATTGTTATTTTTGCTTAATATTATACATTGTTATTTTTGCTTAATATTTACGCATTGTTATTTTTGCTTAATATTACACATTATTATTTTTGCATTGTTTCCTGAAACTCAGTATTATCTTTGTACTGTAGGTATATAGTTGATACAACAGGAAAAAGGTTGTGTTCCTATTATTTTCTCCGGTGTTATTTTTACTATTTTATGTTCTTCGTTTATAAAATATTTGCAAAACTTTAATATCCTCAAATGTTTTAAGCCAAACAGATATTGCAAACACTATATTTGGAAAAGTGATGCATCTCTGATCTGCCATATGATAAACAAGGCAGAAGCATAACTTTACCCACTTACAGTGCGCATATAGACTTATCGAATGGTGTATAAATTTGAAGGTATGTTTTTCTTAATTTTACAATTTAGTTTGAATATTTATTCATGCATACATGGTTATTTACATTGCTATTTTTGCTTAATATTATACGTTGTTATTTTTGCATTGTTTCCTGAAACTCAGTATTATCTTTGTACTGCAGGTATATAGTTGATACAACAGGAAAAAGGTTGTGTTCCTATTATTTTCTCCGGTGTTATTTTTACTATTTTATGTTCTTCGTTTATAAAATATTCACAAAACTTTAATATCCTCAAATGTTTTAAGCTAAACAGATATTGCAAACACAGTATTTGGAAAAGTATGCATCTCTCATCTGCGATATGATAAACAAGGCAGAAGCATAACTTTACCCACTCCACTTACAGTGCGCATATAGTCTTATTGAATGGTGTATAAATTTGAGGGTATGTTTTTCTAATTTTACAATTTAGTTTGAATATTTATTCATGCATACATGGTTATTTTTGCTTAATAATAATATTATATGTTATTTTTGCTTAATATTAGGCATTGTTATTTTTGCATTGTTTCCTGAAACTCAGTAATATCTTTGTACTGTAGGTATATAGTTGATACAACAGGAAAAAGGTTGTGTTCCTATTATTTTCTCCGGTGTTATTTTTACTATTTTGTACCTACTGTAGATCTACAGTTGATACAGCTGGAAAAAGGCTGTGTTACTATTATTTTTTTTTGGTGTTATTTAAGTATTATGTTCTTTTTCAATCATAAAATATTTGAAGAACTTTAATATCTTTGAATATTTTAAGCTAAACAGATATTGCAAACACTGTATTTTGAAAAATGATGCATCTCTGATCTGCCGTAGGATAAACAAGGCAGAAGCATAACTTACGGTGCAATATAGTCGCATCAAATGGTGTATAAACTTTAAAGGTATGATAATTTTTTTATATTTTCAATTTAGTTTGAATGAATATTTAAAATTAAAGTGCCATCAAATGATAAAGGTTGGCCAAATATTTTTCCATTCTTTGTATATAGTTCTAAGTTTTGTTTAAAAAGGTATCTAAAAGTCTAAAAAACTAGATATTTTTTTGCAGAATTTTTCAAAGTTCCTATTTTTAAGAAATTCTCATGTTAAAAAAAATATTTTTAAAATAAGCCAGTTGGAAAAAACTGGTATTTTTATAGTTGAATGTAACATGTATGAAAAACGGTCATGCATAATAAATGTCATTATTAAAATTTTTTATATTGCTTGGACATGAAACATGAATTTGTGGAGAAGATAAATTTATTCAAATAAATAATATTGTTCAATTCGAATTAAAGTTATAGGAGTAGTGAAAAATTAAAACGTCCTGAAATTATTTATTTTTAATAAAATCGGTGACATTGTGGACTTCTTAGGAATTCCTAATTTTTTTTATAATACTGGCGATTCCTTTTTATTGCTCTTTTTCTTATCAATTGCAATTAATGTATGTACTTAAATTAGCTCCATATATGTTTCTCATTGTATGGAAAGCTCCAGTAAATGTATTTTTAGTGTACATAATACAATTGAAGAGCTTAGTGGAAGATTGTGCCAAGTGACATTTTTGTAAAAATTGAGATTTTTGTGTATCATTATTCTCTCCTTTAAATATGACATGTGTACCCTTTTCATAGTTATAGTAAAGTGTATTTTTTGCCTTTTTTAATGGATCTAACTAAAAACTTTGAAGATCTTTTTCACATTTTTGTCACACACATTATTCCACTATAAACTCTTCAATTATAAAAGTTCTTAATAAGTTCTTATTCCTGGCTAAAATATGTAAGTTTCTCTTATGATAATTTCACTTGTACCATCTTTGCATTGTTTTCTGAAACTCAGTATTATCTTTGTGGTGTAGGTATATAATTGATACAACAGGAAAAGGCTGTGTTCCTATTATTTTCTCCGGTGTTATTTTTACTATTATATTTTCTTTTTCGTTTATAAAATATTTAAAGAACTTTAATATCTTAAAATGTTTTAAGCTAAACAGATATTGCAAACATTGTATATGGAAAAGTGATGCATCTCCGATCTGCCATAATATAAACAAGGCAGAAGCATAACTTTACCCACTTACGGTGCGATATAGTCTTATCAAATGGTGTATAAATTTGAAGGTATGAATTTTTAAAAAAATTGACAATTTAGTTAGAATGAATATTTACGAATACAAAGTTATTTACATTGTTATTTTTGCTTAATATTATACATTATTTTTGCTATTTTTGCTTAATATTATACATTGTTATTTTTGCATTGTTTCCTGAAACTCAGTATTATCTTTGTGGTGTAGGTATATAGTTGATACAACAGGAAAAAGGCTGTGTTCATATTATTTTCTTCGGTGTTATTTTAGTATTATGTTCTTTTTCGATTATAAAATATTTGAAGAACTTAAATATCTTTGAATATTTTAAGTGATGCATATCATCTGCCATATGATAAACAAGGCAGAAGCATAATTTTACCAACTTACGTGTACCAGTCTTATCAAATGGTGTATAAACTTGAAGGTACGATAATTTTTTTAAATTTTACAATTTACTTTTAATAAATATTTAAAATTAAGGAGCCATTAAATGATAAACGTTGGCCAAATATTTTTCTATTCTTTGTACATGCTTATAAGTTTTATTTAAAAAGGTATCTAGAAGTCTGAAAAACTAGATATTTTCTTACATAATTTTTGAAAGTTCCTATTTTTGTGATATTATCATCTTTAAAAAATTTAATATTTTAAGAATATTAATAAGCCAGTTTTGTTTAAAAAGGTATATAGAAGTATGAAAAACTATGTAGATATTTCTTACAGAACTTTTAAAGTTCCTATTTTGTGATATTATCATGTTTAAAAAAAATATTTAATAATAAGCAGTTAAGAAAAAAACAGATTTTATGTTGACATTATGAATGTAATGTTGAAAAACGAGGCTTTCACATAAAAATCATTATTAAAATCTATTTTTGGAAATCATGTTTAAAAAAAAATATATTTTAAAAATAAGCCAGTTGAAGAAAAAAAAACAGGTATTTTTATAGTTGACATTACCTGAATGTAACATGTATGAAAAAGAGCTGTACACATAATAAATGTCATTATTAAAAATCTTTATTGCTTGGAAATGAAACATGAATTTAATGGAGAAGAAGATATCCAATTGATCAAATTATTTAAACAGATATTGTTTAATTAAAATTTATAGGGAGTACTGAAAAATTAAAACTTTCTTAAATTATATTTATTTTCAATTTAAGTGTTGACTTTTCTTGGACTTCTTAGGAATTCCTAAAACTCTTTTTATAATAAAAGGTAAAGTGGCAACTCTGCCATTTGGCCAATAGATATTAAAAATGGTGTATAAATTAGAAGGTATAATTTTTTAAATTTTACGATTTAGTTTGAATGAATATTTAAAATTAAAGTGTCACCAAATGATAAATGTTGGCAAAATATTTTCCCATTCTTTGTACATGCTAGTTTGTTTAACCCTTTCTGCAAGTTTTGTTTAACCCTTTCAGTCTCAATGACAAACTGGTATCATTTTAGAATTTTTTTTCTAATCGTCTGTGGCCATTTATGATATCAAAAAGCACATCATTCGATTCTTCAAACTTTTTTTATTAGAAAATATTTTTTATTAATCCCAATAGATGCCATCCCTATTATTTTTTTTCAATTTTGATCAGAAATATGATGATGCCAAATGGCATCACTGGGACTGAAAGGGTTAAAAAGGTATCTAGAAGTCTGAAAAACTAGATATTTCCTTACAGAATTTTTGAAAGTTCCAATTTTTGTGAAGTTCTCATTTTTTAAAAAAAAAATTATATTTTAAAATTTGAAAAAAAGGGTCTTTTTTTATAGTTGGCATTACAATTCTGAATGTAACATTATATGAAACAGTCATACAGAATAAATGTCATTATTAAATTTTTATTTGACATTACAATATACAGACTTCATTTGAGAAGAGGATAGCAACAAAGCAAATTATTAAAAAATAAATATGTAACTAAAATAAAAAATAGGAGTAAAAAATTAAATTAAAAAAAAATTATTATTTGTTTTTAATGAAACTAGTGACTTTTGAGTAATATCTCATTATTTTTTTAATAATATAAAAGTAAAGTGGAAAAATTAACAAAAATTTCTTCTCATTTTAATAAACCTGTAATAATTCCACAATAATAAGTAAGGTGGCCTGACAACATTTCTTCCTGTCTCAATGAACTGTATATAAATTTATTGGGTTCAGTAAATCTTTTTCCCAAATTTGAAATGATTTGAAAATTTTTCATTACAGTAAAATCATTAGACTCTAGTTATATTGAACATTCACCAATGATACATAACAAAAATCCGATCTATCTTTATGAAAACAATACACTGCAAAATTTTAAATTTTGGGTTGATACTTTCCATTATCTTGCAGGAGCATAATTGGGCTATAAACGTTGCAATTTTTTAAATTTACCAAACAACACCAATTGTTTCTATTTAATAAAGGTGCACTCTAATTGTTCTTTTTTTAGATAGAAGTATATGTACCTAATTTTACACTTATTGGTACCAATGATGTCATACTTTTCTCCTTATTACCCCCTGTTTTGTAGCTAAGCTTTGCTCACTCAACGGCATTGTTTTCAATTTGTTTCCTAACTATTTTTGAAGAAGTACAAACTGTACAGCATCAATATCAGAATCAACCATTAATTAAATTATTATAAAATTATAGTGGAAAAAAATATTCATTTATAAATAACAAAACAGGACCATAAAAGAGGTAGAGGAGCTTCAGAAGGCATGGGGAGAAAGATTGTTTTAAAAACCCAAGTAATATTTATAATATATCATTTAATAGCAAAATTAAAAAAAAATAATGCGAATTCAATTTTTCTTATATTTGGATGTACTTGCGCCACTTAAAATTAGAATTAAGTAATGAGAAAAAGGAAGGTTACACATTTTTCTTAAAAGCATTTCTCTCTGAAATTCACTAAAACAACCTGGCTACTTTCAGATAAAGTGATGTAACATTCTATGTGGAGTTCTAATAAGTATACATCATTCACAGTGAAGGTATCTGGCCACCTAAATTATTTACCATCAATAAAAATACAGTACAAGTCTGGTCATTTTCCTCAAACCCAATAATATTCAAAACTTATTTTTTTATTTAAAACATCTTGCACAAACAACAAAGTGATTAGTTAAGTCTCAAGGCCAATAATAAGGACAAGGTGAAAAATATATAACAATATTAAGCACCTATACCTAAAACAATTGCTAGAGGTGCTGCTGTCGAAAAGCAATTAAAATGTGAACACACAAACTATCAAATACAAATATTTTATGACTGATTATACGTTAAAAATTGCAGCATTTATATCCCAATTATCACAAATTATGACCCGTCAAAATTATAGAAGGTATTACTGTAAAATTTCGTAACAGTATTGTTTTCATAAAAATAAATTTCAATACAAAATCTATATAAGTACCAAAATTTATTTTCTGTAATTTTTTTTATATTATGCATATTTAGACTTATTTTCAGAATTTCAAATCCAATTTGGAGGCAAAAAATACTTACATACGTAAAATTGTATTGCATTCGGGTCAGTTTGAGACCATTTGGCTAATTTTTTGTTTATCTGTGGCCCTAAATATTTGCGAAAAAGTTTTTTCGACACACTCTACTGTATATAGCCCTAAAAAATTTATAAATTCTTAAAAAAAACATACATTTTGTTGAAAGTTTTGGTCACTGATTATGTTCTTGTTTATAGTTCGGATGTGTGAATCCAAGATAAGACAACAATATAAGTCAATGAGAGATAAAATCAGTATTAAAGTTTCAAAATATAAAAACATTAACCTTTATTAAAGCTCTGAGACTTCTGTGCTTTTTTCAATAGCTTTCTTTCCCTATACAATTGAAACTCTTTACAAGCATTGGTCGAATGCATTTCTAATATTATTTGAACTTTTTTAACAATGTCTTGAGCAGTGGTAGGATCAGTTTCAAACACATGTTTCTTGAATTCTGGACCACTTTGGTACACCAGTTTAAAAATACATTTTCCAGGATCTGTAATAATAATAGAATGTACACTTTAAAAAAACAGTTCAATTTTTTTATTATGAATATTAAATACAGTACTTTTTATTGCGTAAGTATTCCAAGGTAGTAAGATAATGTACTAGTCAAGTGACAAATGAAGACTAATAATGACTCATTTTGAAAATAAATAGCATGGATGTAACTTTTCCAGAGGTTCTCCGGAATTCCAGGTTTCATACTAGATTTAATTTTTTTTAAATTGCACTATTTTAAATTACTACAGCATAAGCACCACACATTTCACATACTAAATCCGATCACCTGATTTTGTGACTTCATTGAGGGCGATTATTAATTCATTGATGCAGAGAGGGCGCTTCTTTCCTATCTTTGTTTGCCTTACAGCCAAGTGTTTTTCTGAATGCCTCAGATGCCCCTTAAATGCATTCCACAACAAAAGGTTCACAGTTGCTTGTCATCAGATCACAGCCCAGTGACTTATTTTTTATGGCTTCACCAAATCCATTAAGCGAGCTAATTTCCAGAAGAACTTGGAGATTTTCTGACACTATAAGTCAGGTGAAAACCTGATCATTAATTCTAACATGAGCACCACAGAACACATTACCATGCAAATGGAGACCCCACAAAGTTGAGACATTGAAAACATATCAACACAAACATAACAGGAGCAAGATCAAGGAGAATAGGCTTAGGTAGGATTACAAAAATACCATAATCTCACAGGCAAAACACAAATGGAACAACTTTTGCAGAAAGGTTAAAACACTCATCTCAGCACACAAAGTCAGAATAGGAAGACAACAAACATTGGACTTTTTATACAAGACAACACAGTTTCGAAATTGTGAAAAGCCCTTAAATCCACACCATAATTTATTGGCAATCTCCAAGGACCTAACTTGCTAGTCTACACAGAACACAGCATGGCAGAGCTTTTAGCCTACACAACCAGTTCTCGCCACATCAGAGTAGATAACTACCTAGCTAGAGAGCCTACTACACCCATTACCTACACAACACTAGAGGAAGTCAAACAGTTCATTAGTAAACTTGACCCAAAGAGTGCATCAAACTATTTGACCGTATCTCCAACATTCCCATTAAGAATATTGCCAACATTGTCATAATCCACATCACCAACATCTTTTTTGCTTTCACCTTAATTGAAGAGCTTAGTGGAAGAACGTGCTAAGTGACAAAAAGGTGAAAACGAGAAAATGAGTTTTAAAGTTTTTCATTTGCACTTAGATTCATTAAAGACAGCACTTACAAAAGGTAAAAAAATTGTAGTTAACTTAAAGTTCATGAAAAAGGGGGGACTTTTTATCTTTAAAGGAGGGAATAACATGTTCATTGACAATATTTTAAATTTTTTTTTAAATGTCACTTAACACGTTATTCCGCTAAGCTCTTCAATTATTTCCTTAACAACTGGGAAAATGCAATTGTGATCCTTTGAAAAAATAAAGTTTACTGCAGCCAAATAACTATCGACCAATCAGTCTCCTGCCTTGTTTGGCAAAGATGTTTGAAAAGGTTTTTAACATCAGACTACAAAAATTTTTCAATGAAAGCAACACCATCAACACAAATCAATATGGCTTCAGGAGAAGACACTCAACAGCACACCAGGTCTATAGAATGGTTGAGATCATAGTACAGGCATTTAACAAGGAAGCCATTGGAGGAGTCTTTCAGGGTTCACAAAGGCATTTGACAGCCTATGGCATAAGGATCGGATCTTATTTGCAAACTCTTTATACAAAACATCCCAAAGACCCTAATTCACATCCTTAGATCCTTTATCTCTGATTGGAGAGTATGTTGACTCTGACCTGAAATCTCCCAAGACACAACAATTAAAGCTGTTATGCTGCAAGGTGCAAATTAAGTCAAACATTGTTCAACCTTTACATAAACAACTTTCCAACACTTGACAACTGCATCATAGCTCAATTTGCCAGTACTAGCCTTAACCTTACCATTGGTAGACACTCCCCAATGACTTAAGCACAAACTATAAAAAACCATAACCAGACCAATTCTGCCGTACGCCTGTCCGGCTTGCACTGCAGTCCGAGGAACGCTATAGGTTTTCCAGAACAGATCACTAACACTTTTCAGAAGCTCCAGCGTACACCAAGACCTAGGAATTGACACCATAGACACAGCCATACTCAGAGCTTTAAACAATTACAACATGTCTCTATAGAGCAGTGATTTTGACAACTGAAACAGATTGCAGACTATGACCTGTTGTTGAACAGAGGTTCAAGTTCCAAGACGATCTATCACTACCCAGATTAGTAATTATGACCTGCATGTCAGATCGACTTGTTAAACCTGACTGCATGACCAGGCATCTTTGCAAGTATGTTTTCTTTTATATCATTATCCTACTGCTATAATTTTCTTATTTCATTTTTCTTAAATATTTTGTTTTATATGCCTTCTTTTTCCGAAGTTTTTGGAACATGTCCACTGACAGCTTAGCTGCACCCCCTTACCATCTTAGAACGTAACTACTTTAAAGCCTCTACCAAGTTAATCCGTTTTGGGATTATCGTCGATGGAGGTTAAGGGTGTCATTAGTTGGGCTTGGATTTCCGAAGGAAATTTTTTTAAAAAGTGAATTGATTAGGGAGTTATTGATTATTCTGATTGAACAACACAGATAGTTTTTTAAAAAAATAATTAGCCTTTGGCATCGGCAGCCAATGTCAACTTAGAAAAAAATCGTAAAATCGGCCTTGAAAAACATCTAATTGCTGAATAAATAAATTCAGAATAGAAATTATACCAAGTAATTTAATTTAAAAATTTATACTTACTATATTTTTTGGAAATTATTTCACAAGTTGCTATGGTATCCATATACAAGGTGGCAGGCTTTTGTTGTCTACTCAGTAACTTTGCAGCACCTTTTGGAGGTAAAGGATTTATTTCCACTTTTTCCCCAGATATTCCTGAAATGCAAAAATAAATGAGAACATAGTTTTCAAAACCATAAAAATACCTCACAGTTACCACTTAGACACCAAAATTTCTCAGAGTAAAAATGTTTAACTGTTCGAACACCTCGACCATGTCTGAGGTATTATGAATTCCCACAAGAATTTGAAAAACGTTGTAATTAAAAAAAAATCATGACTTTTTCATTAAAAGTAACCAAACTAAAAACATTCCACACATAAAATTATATATTAGCACTGTTTCTATAATGGAATTGTTGGAAGCTTTAATACTTATCTTAATGACAAAAGTTATTGTGTTGTGGTTGTTATTGACATCTATTTTTAAAGAAGTCAATTTTTTTAGGGTTGAACTTTCAGACTTCATGCCTGAAAATTTTGTATCTTTCGTAGGAAATAAGTTTTCATCTCATTTTGGCTGCCTTCGAGATCGATGCATTTTATAGGGGAAATATGAAATCTGCTGGGAAAATATTAAATTGGCTTGTAAAGCCAATTTAAGTAATTTTTTAAATTCAGATTTCAGCATTTTTGATTAACTGGCATTTTCATGTCTGAACTTTGCAAGGGATTAAAGCGACAGCTGCAATTATAATGTTTCAAACAAGTAACTATCTGAATAATTTTGGACTTTAAAAACTAAAATTTAGATAATGTTATCTTAAAAAGGTAGGGCTTTATTAAGATTATAACTTTGATTGAACTGTAACAAGCTATAATTTTCCCTCTATTATTTTTAACTGTGAAAATTTATGTTCAGTTGTAAATAACATTACAAGCTATGTATTATGCTGCATCTAAGATAATGGGGGGTACACAGGACCACACTTTCATGTTATAAACAATTTTTTGTTGTAATCGGGTTTAAGTGTTTCTTAATATTAGAATTTCTATAGAAGAAATAATTTTAAAAATTCTGTTATGAATATAGTAGAATTCGATTTGTCTTTACAATAATTATTTCAGTAATCAATGCTAAAAAAGTAGGAAAAAACATTTTGAATGTAAAGCAAGGGATTTAAACATATACCCAATTGGACATCATAATTCATTCCCATTTTTTGACAGAGAGTGACATTGAATGATCTGTACAAAGGAGCTTCAACTGCTTTCATATGAGCATCATATTCATCAGTTTCAAAACTTGATAAACGTTCTTTAGCATCTGTAATACAAGTTCAACAGTTAATATATTTTAAATAACAGAAATTAATGATCTAAGAAAAATTATAAAGTTTTATTTAATGTTAGTTCAAGTGTATATGTTATATAGTCATAATGTAAACAAGTTTTGAATCTTGGAGAAGCTTGTGGTGAATTAGATGTGAAAGACTTTAGGTAGGCAAAAGTAAAAATTTGTAGCTTTTATTTTTTTTTCAAAATGCTAGACATTTATGATTGAAATTTTTTACTTTGTTTACACATTTTTGATTGAACTCGAATTGAAACAAAACATTTCTTGTAATTCATCTTGTGTATACAAACATATACTACAATAAACTCATTTCAGTGTAAACTTTTAAATAAAAGACATGTATAAAGTTACAAGTCTTGTTCTATGGTCATGGCACTTATAGGTAAAAATGAATTTATAATATTTCTGTGAATATCTAATAATACTTTTGGAGGAATCTTTTTTTACACATCTGAACTGCTTAAAACAGGAAATATGTCTTTACTGGAGGATGTTATTTTCATTAGAATATCTAAAAGTTTAAAGTTTTAATGGAGTGTTTATACTTAGTATGCCTCCACTAGCTCTTAATATACCATTTTTAACATGTGAGCGCCACATCAGCCATCCGTGGCTGACACTGTACCGATTCACCAATAACAGCACATTCTAATAATTCATAGTACCATTTCACCAACCGTTCTAAGGAGTTCAAGTTCTTTTGAAAACTCGATAAACTTGATGGTCTTAGTGGTTAGACAAACTAAACGATCTAGCTAGTTTATCCACCTCTTTGTATGATATTTAATTGACACCTAGTAATCCCAGAAATGATTGCCATACATAGATTATAAAGTTTATGCAGTTATTGTGAAGTGTGTTTTTCGCCTATGACGACATATATCCAGATTTTTTTTTTTAAGGATGTTAACACTGCATACAAACGTTTTAGGTGATCAAGGCAATGGACAATTACAGCGTTTTCCACAAACATATTTATTCGATTAAGCATATTAAAAAACCTCTAAAACAAGTATTTCTGGTTTTAAAGATGTATTTATTTTTAAATTCATTTTTAAAGTTAATGATACGTCACTCTTGTTAAACCTCTCTTAGCATAACAGATGACGTCACGGTTGGCTTTTTTTTTGTTCTTGGCGTGTTATTTCGTATCACGTTTCACTGTATCGCTTTTGAAACTGTGAATTGTACTTTCATCCTTATCAAACTCGTAAAAAAGTTATGCTATTTTACAGAAACATGTCATGTTCATTCCAGTTAATTTCTTCAAACGTTGAACGATTTCACTCGACTATTCCGATCAGATCCAACAGTCAATAGTTCTGCAATAGCTCATACGCGCTCTAGTGTTTGTATTTTAACTAACAACCAAACTTGGAACAAGCTGTTTAACTTCCTTGATATGAACTGGTTACAAATAATATTGTCTTCTTTTAATGAGGTTTCGCAGAAATTGTAAGGTTTACTATTTTATCAAGTGTATTACAGCATAGATCGAAACATCGCCAAAAACATAACAGTTGACGTCAGAGCTGTTTTCAGTGACGTACATTTTCGGCAAATTTCAAATGCATTTTTGTTGAAATATTAACATATTTTTGAATATTTAACCTTACATTCGGAAGCTGCAGCTTCTAATGTACCAGAAAAACACATATATTATGAATTTCGCGTTTCATGCAACTTGTCCATTACAGAATAATGTATCCATTGTTTCTTTCAAGTTGAGAATATGGAAAATTAGATTCAACACTTTTGAAATCCTACTGTGCTAGGAATAATACTTAACATCATTTGAAAGAGTATATTTTATTTCAAATTACGAGGTAACTAAATCTTTCATATTAAGAGTAGGGTGACGAGACGTACTGCATTTCGCAGTATAGTTTAGTTTGTTATTTTTTCACTTAGAATAGGTTTTGTATGTTGTCTGTATTTTCGAGGAATTCTTTCGGAAATATATAGTCATAACGTCTTGGACCCATATCTAAGAACTAAACAGGCAAAAGTTAAGTAACATAAAAACAAGAACTTAGTAAATAGTTTCCAAAGAATGCATATTTGTCTTGGTGAAGGTTTTGTGTAGCAAAGTTGAAGGAAGTAAGATGTTATAAAATTTTCTAGTAATTTTCTAAAACATTTATTGAAGGTTTTAAAATGAAAATAACAAGAGCATTTTTAAACTTTCAATAAAATAATATCATAAAACATCTAAAGTAGTTAACAATTGTGTGTTTGGCCAATGACCAAGCTTTAATCAGTATTGCATTATCATAGCGGGATAAAAACATTAAAATAACGGAATTTCTAAAAACTGAATTCGTTAGGATTATGGCAGTTGCACAAACAATCATTTTGAATCTGAAATAAGCTGCTGAAAACTAAGGTAAAATTTTTTAAGACCAAATTTTTCACTAAAAAAAACTTAAACAGACTCTCTGGAATTGAAGAAAATTCTGCTGAAAAATTATAAGACAAGAAATTTTTCTAACTCTACAGTTGATGTGAATGTGTTATAGTGAATGACATAAGTAAAGCTACAGAGTAAAGTTTGTCTTTAAAAATTACTATAACAATATCTGTATTTTAACCTTGCTGAAAAAACGCTGTAAATGAAGATTTACATAATAGTTGGACTCAAAATATCGATGGAAAATTGGTTATTTAAGAGCAAGATTTTTTGAAAAAGGTGTTTAAATGGTCTAAACTGATATTTTTGAATCCTTTAAATGCTATCCCTTAAAATTCACAAGTATTATTAAAACAACAAACCAACAATTAAGCATTATACAACTGAACTTACCGTCCTCAAAAACTAATCGAAATATCAAGCTTTTATAATTGGATAATTTGCTATCAATGGGTAAAGCAATGCCTGGTTCATCTGGTTTTTCAAAATGATAAGCTGCAAAATAAGAATATTATGCAATTTCAAAAAAATGAAATCCTCAACACAAATAATGCAAAGTAATGGAAAGGAAATTGTAATTTTCAGAAATATAACGCAACAGTAATTAACATAGTCGTAAAATACATACATGACACAAATCCTAGTAAGCTATTTCATGTAACTGTACTTAAAATTTAGCTCATTTATATTTCACAAAATGCTATGTCTATTCAATTAAAGCCAAACTTGTCTCAAAAAGTTTATTTCTCATAAAATGCATTCATTATTCTACATTTGCACTAAATTTTACACCTGCACCAGGTACCAAAAGAAAAATCATAGCGTACCTTGGACTAGGAGCAGGTTTAAATTGTTATTTTGTTTAACTTTAATGTTAGGTAAATCTTACCAACTATGCATTATATTTAGTAAACTACTAACAAGTGAATGCCCATCCTTCGCCTGGGCTTAAAAGATATAGATCAAATTGACTGTCACCGCCAATGGACCATTGCAAAGTAGTGCAGCGAGCTTTGAACAACTAACCGAAAAGTAAAATCAATAATCTTTAAAACCCACTGTGTTTCTAAAAAATCCCCATTCACCTTATCTTTTGACAACATGCTAGTCATTTTATAATACACTGATTGATTGTGGAGATTTTTAATTATTTTCCACGTATATGAATTTAGTTTCTTTCTCGGAATAAAAATAAAAGTTGCAATTAAAGGCAGGGGCGTAGCTAAAGTTTTTTTAATAAAAATTAAGCACTTTTTAAGCACCCATTTTTCCAAAAAATTAACGCATATAACGTTACAAATTGCAATTGCACAACATATACTAAAAACTGCTGACATTTAAAATTATTAATTACAGGGATGTGACTGACAAAAAATTAAAAATGAAATTCATAAGTTATCATGAAAAAAGAATTAAAATTTATGAGTTTAATACAAGAAAAGTTATATTTGCGAAATAACTAGCTGCTAATTTCCACTAAATTATATATTTATACTAAAATAATTATAGAGCAGGGCTTGAAAAATCTCAGAAATAATACCCGTCCCCGAGGACGGCTTGTCCAAGAATGTACCCGTCCTCTTTTGAAACTAACCCGTCAAACTCAAACTATATAAATAGCATCTAAATAAATATATATAATTTTTCCTTATTTATTACAAACATTTATATAAATTGCACACTGTGCACCACTTACAATACATTTGATTTTTTGTTCTTCCTCACGGAACTCCACCCATAGAAATTCTTTTGTCCAAGTCTCTAAAAATGGTCGCTTTCTCTTCTCTTTGCCATAAATTTGAAAATGATTTTCATTTGTTTCGATATCGTCAGTAGGACCATTTTCTGTAGTGGTTTTCGCCTTTTTATTGGAATTGTTTCCAATTAAGCTACCAAAATAATTGCTGATGCTTTGCTGCCGTTTCATCTTTTTGAACAGGTAATACAAGCAGTGTCGGGCCGCATTCGTTTTCGATTTTTAGCGGGAAAGGTAAACGAAACAAAAACTTTCGAGAAGTAACTCAGAGGAGTGAGCGAGGAACAGCGCGCCAGGATTTGAGGGCCCTGATTGGAGACAGCTGGAAGACGTTAACTATGACGTCACAGACTGGGTGGAGCGAGTGCCGCAGGCGCTAGACTTTTGTTAAGATAACAAAAACAAAATTTTAAAAATAAACGAACGTTAACTGGGAAATGGCCGTCCTCATGGACATCGGTTTTTTGATCATCGAGGACGGGTGGTTTTTCCAGCCCTGTTATAGAAGATATACGGGTTGAAGCCCTTCAAAAGACCTGAAATTCTCTTAATTTTTAATAAATTACGCTAGGCAATAAACAGAAACTCCCCTAATCTTTTAATAGAGATCCTTTACTTCACGAAAACTCTAAAATTGGGAAAACTCCGGCGGTCCTAATATCGTCGAACTCTGGCTATCCTAATGCCGAAAAACTGACGATCCTATAAACGGGAAACTCCAACTATCCTTTATTTGTAAAACTTTGACGATTCATATACTGGACAGGGCAATCTG
Source organism: Oedothorax gibbosus (assembly GCA_019343175.1). NCBI lineage: Eukaryota > Metazoa > Arthropoda > Arachnida > Araneae > Linyphiidae > Oedothorax > Oedothorax gibbosus. The sequence continues at coordinate 31,827,384 of CM033277.1, forward strand.
ATCGGAGTTGCAGCCCTAATAAAGACCAAACATTTTCTAAATTTTCGATAAATTCCACTATAAACCACTAAAACTTAATTCCACTATAAACTGAAACACTATAACCAGGAACTCTGATGATCCGATATTGGGAAAACTTCTGAAATCCTATATAATCGGAAAACTAAAGCTAAGGCAATCCTTACATTCAAAATTGCTTAATTTCAGTAATCCTCTAGAATGAAAACTGACCCTACTGCGATTATGCCGCTACGAGTCATCAAGGGTTGGTTGACCAATCGATCCTGAACTAAAACTTTAAAATAATGAGACACTGCAATTCCCGCAAATACGAGGATTTAAAGTTTGGTCGACCAATGTGTCCTGAGGAGACACCTGCGATTTTATCACGAACTAGCAGATATTACAAGGCATTGAAGTTAAGAGTCCAAAAATGGAAATTGAAAGTTTGTCCCTTAACAGGGTTTATACTCTGTCTATAATAGTGAAATTCAGGAGTTTTTCAGGAGTGCAGCAATGTAAATTCAGGATTTAACGAGGAATAAAAATTAATAGGTTTGTTTGTTATTGCATTAGTCTAGTGACTTCAAATGATGAAACAGAAGGAAAAAAATCTTCTAAAGAGTTGTATGGTGCATTTTGGGACATAAACTAGTATCACGATGTCCAAACTATTTTTCTACTGTGCATGCACAGACTTATTCCGAATAAAGTACAGTAGGAAAACGGCAGAGAAAGGAAAAAAAAAATATCGGGAGATGAGACACAAATTTCAGGAGTTATAAGGGCCCTTAGAACCAAAAATGAAATTCGGAAGTTTTTCAGGAATTTCAGGAGGCGTACGAACCCTGCCTTAAAAATTACTCTAAATTGGGATAAAATAGAAAATATTCCAAGGCATTATAATAAAACTATTTTCTTAACAAGCGTATGCCAATGGATTTCGTGGTTTCAAGCTTTCTGGTAACTCAGAGGAAAAAAAATCCTTCTTCCGAAATAAAGCAGCACCCTGATTATTCGTATGGGCAGAATCAACAAAAGAAAATTTTATGTTTCTTAATAATTTTTTTTAAAAAATAAGCACCTTTTACAAATTCAAAGTAAAAATAATCACCTTTAAGGGCCCTTAAAATCGAAAACAAAAAATAAGCACCTTTAAGCACTGCTACGTACCCTGCAGAGTAAACAGACTTTCATTTTTATTATTACAGATTAAAATATTTTATCTAAAGTTAAAACTAACATTACAGTGTAAAAACTATTGACATAAATTATATTTGATTGCATTACTGATTTAAAAAAATTGCTTGACATTGAAATAACAAAAAGTATATAGTATCTTAATTAGTTCAGCCAATTCTAATTGTTCAACAATGTTAACCACAAAATTCTTCTACTCTACAGAGCTGTACAGTAACACTTCATACAGTTTTGAACCAACACTAAACTTTTTGACTAACACAAATTGAATATCACAAAATCTAACATAATTTGAACAAAATATTAAGACTGTTTCAAAAAAGGAAATGGCAAGGATGATGGACTTTAATATATTCTTTCTATTCTTAAGATATTTTGAATGCTGTTTCATTAATACTTTTCAAAACTGTTGTTCAAGTAAGGAAATTATAAAAAAAAATCGTATTGCAGCAGAATGCTGGAAATCTACATAAATTGAAAAATGTAAGCTTTGCAGATTTCTGAATATTGGAAACAAACAATGCAAAAAGCAGCAATTTTTAAGTTTTAAATTACGAAAACTAATAAAATTGTGGTATACAATACAATTTGTACAGATTGTTTAAACAGACAATTAAATATGCATATTTAAACAAATAAGGACAAATGAAGCGTTTAGTTGCTAAACTCATTTTCTTGAAGCATAACTAAGATGCAAGATATGTTCATTAGCAGCTTAGTTCAATTGAATTTGTCATTATCAAAAGTCATCAATGAAAATATCAGAGCCAATATCTTAATTATACTTTGGATAATGTGTGTTTAGCAACTACAGCCTTCATAAGATATTTACTTCTTACCAGGGATGCGTTTGTTTTAAAGTTTTTTTTTTTTAAAAAGGAGAACTTCAAAAGTTCAGGATGAAAAATGGAAATTAAGAACAAATGTAAATGTACTAAATGTAATGAAAGGAAAGATCCTATCTAAGTTATAGATAAAGAAAAATCATGTAACTCCAGCAATTTTATGATGTTATTGTTTATAAATCGGAAACATTTGAATGAATAAGTAAACTTTGTTCTGAAAGTCTTTAATTAGGAACTCAGGCAATCTTTTAATAAAGGAACACTGGTAACCACTTGGTCGGGAAACTCTGTGGTGATTGTTAAGGGGGGGGGGGGGGCAATACATGTAACCAACCGCCTGAATGTTGACAGTGTTTCAGTGGGTTATTTAAAAGGGTAGGAATAAATGAATCATTTTGATCATTATTTTTATTTATTATACACTGCTCAAAACAATTAGGGGAACACATGATTTAAACCCTTTCACCCCAATAATTCCATTTGGAATCATCAGCTTGCGATTTTTTTTCTCAGTAAGTTGAGCTTGCACTCATTTATCGTTAAATGGAAGAATCATGTCTTTTGAAGAATTAAATAATGTTTGTTATAATTAAATGAAAATATGAAAAACATCGTAAAATAAAATTCACTCTCAAAAAATTTTATTAAATAAATTGACCCTAAATTCTTCCTGCTTGCATTCTTAGATGTTTGAAAATTGATTTAAAATTTTTTTTAACAAATAAAGTTTTGAAAAAAATTATCGTTATAATTTATTCAAAAGTTAATATTCTAATTTTTTCCACTTAAATTTTTGTTAAAAATGTAAGTCTTTTCTCCCTGTTTTTTACCATTTCATTATGGATGCATAATGAATCGATTTCACAAATTTTGGATTTTTAGAATAAAAAAATAAAAAGTTGGATATGAAAGAGTTAACAAAAGTACGCAAAGTGCTTCCCTAATTATTTTGAGCAGTGTATATTAAAATACAAAAATTAGATGTTTTTGGTTTGATTTTTCAAAATGGCCGCCGTAGTAACTAATCTCCTGAAAACCCTTGCAGCAAAAAGGCATCAATCGGAAGTAGTTCTAACTTCTCCTACAGTGATCGGAAATCAAAAATTTTGGTTTAAAAATTTTGGTTCATAAAATATATATCTTCTAGTTAAACCAATAAAAAAATCAAAAAGTCGAAAAATCGTAAATTGGCACGCCTCAGAATTAAAGGTCGATTTTTACTGTATTTTTCAATGGTTTTTGGGTAAACAGTAATTTTTTAAACAAATGGTATTTTTGAGGTTTAACTAGAAACTAATACTATATAGAAGACATGTACCATATTTCATACGAATCGGTTGAGGACTTTTTGAGTTATCTTGCACGGCAATTTTTTAAAAAAAGTAGTTTTGAGAAAAACATGCTTAAAGTTTTGGAAGAGCGCCAGAAGCGTAGCGTGCCTTGGCGGGGCCCCGTATAAAAATTTCTTTATCTCTGTGTTTAGTGATTTAAGGGGGGGGGGGGGGGCGATACATTTAAAAAAATCGATTTATTTTTTCTTTCATAAATAGTTAAAATAACATCTCAAAAATATACCTGTAAATTTTTAGAATGACTTTCATATTATTTATCGATTAAAATGTCATTTGAGTACTCCACCTCAGCACGGCACTTGAGCGCTCTGCAAAGCATGTCTGACAGGCGTTCGTGTCCCATCCACTGGGATAATCTCTTTTCCTTTCACTCATTGTTTTTTACAAATCGCTACTAATACTACTAAACCAGAAGAACAATTGTTTGTAGTGTATTACAATGTAATGTACAACTAAATAAAACGCGTCATTAAACACTGCTCTCCGTTTGTGGTTTATCATCGTATCGATTATTGTGGGATTCCCCCGTTGAAGTAAATGACTTAAACGGGGAAATCCCATAGCCCGCGATAACCGATGTAGGGTGTTGCCAACTTTTGAACGCACACTTTACGAGGGAAAAAAGAAATTGCTTTTTTTTACTTTTGTCATTTGCGAAATAAAAAAAAATCGGGAAGTTTTTATTAATTTTTGCTTACGGGGGCCCCGTATAATTGATACGGCAGAAGCAACGCCTTTGCAGAGCGCTCAAGTGCCGTGTTGAGGTGGAGTACTCAAATGACATTTTAATCGATAAATAATATGAAAGTCATTCTAAAAATTTACAGGTATATTTTTGAGATGTTATTTTAACTATTTATGAAAGAAAAAAAATCGATTTTTTTACATGTATCGTCCCCCCTAAATCACTAAACACAGAGAGAAAGCTTGTACAATCACGGTACTACCTTAAAAGCAGAACACATGAGATCCGATATTCATGCAATTTGGATAATCTAACTGTCTGAAATTTTAATATTTATTTGTGGATAAATTAAAGATGCAAATGCTTTTTTTTAAAGCAGAAAACTCGAGCTACCGAAAAATCACAACCTCGTTTTGAATAATGAAGTGAAATGCGGCGATTACTTAAAGTTTGCGGATTTTATTTCAATTAAATTATCATGTTTATAATTTTACTAGCTTATTTGACTGGGTAACCTGGAATGCTTTAGAAGCAAATAAAATGTTTAAGTTATACATTTGCTGCAAGTTTTTATAGTTCTGTCACTTCCAAGCATCTCAAAAAATTTTGATTGTGGAAGAGTGATAGTTCGGGCTGACCCAAAACACAGGTCGTAGGTGTCAATAAGTGATAGGAGGGCTATACTACTTATTTACTATTTTAGAGTTTCCGATATAAAATGTTTGGTCTAATCTAAACATATAATATACACAAAAGCACATACAACAATACAACCAACCATTTCCAGAATGTGATTGGATACTCTTAAACAATTAAATATATCTTACAGCAAATGAAAAAATTTTAGTTTGAAATTTATTTACAAAATATTAAAATTCTATATAAAAATATTAAACAAAACACCATATTCATACCATTGGATTTTTTACTGGTTAATTTTTCTCTGGCAAAGTTTCCAACTTCCTGTAAGGTAACATTTAAACTGGCCATATCAAACTTGAATAGATCATTTTCCCCAACGAACCTACAAAAATTGGGGAAAAAAAAAAATTAAGCATAAAACAAATTTTGTTTAATAGTAAAATTTTTATTTAAAACAAGCACAGGGAATATAGCTCCTCACATCAACAGATAAAATAATTTTTTCCTTTGCCATATTTGGACTGAATATTTAGCAATTTGAAGTGTGATAACCATATGAATTTTTAAATTATAGGAATAACTAATGTTCTAGTATGTTTTTCAACATCGAGTACACATTTCCAATATTTGAAATATATGCATTTTGTGAGGAGAGACCAAAGTATTGTAGTAAAGATATTAATCTAGGGTACAAATACTTATTTTTAAGAAAAAAATCCCACAGCACAACACCACAAAATAAAACATAAAATAAGGCGCAACCTTTGGGCTAAACGCCAAATTTGAGAACATAGAACAAGACGAGAACACATATTTAATAGTTAACCGTCCAAATATATCTTCCTCTCTGATGTCAGTTTTTCCCAAACACAAATAAACATCATGCTTGGCGGAATAGGTCTACCATAACAGGATAGTTATGGCCGTCATGGGGAATGTCCGTGTTACAATTTACTAATTGTAGCAATTAAAAAAACATATTTTCAACTATTTTAAGCCATAAAATACTGTAAGAATTATTGAACACTTTTAAGAATCAAAATTGGTTAGCTATATTAATAATTATATCAACATATTTTTATTGATTATAACATTAATTTACTTAAAAATACTTTGTTAACATTGCAGTCAATGCTCTATCACTGTTATGCAAACATATAAATAACACTGTACAAAAACTTTAGGCGATGAATAGAATAAATTATCAATTCAAATGGACACAAATGTATTAAACAGTTTCTACTAGTAAACAATAAATCCTCACTAGTAGGGTGCATAATTTATACTTGTATAAGTTTAATTATTGAAACTAAAAAAATTCCAACTTTATTACATCTGAGAAAATACTCATCAACATCAATAAAGTTAAACTTGTTTACATTGACAACTCGTTTACAACACCATAAACATTTGGTCCTTTGAATTGTGCAGCTCTAGTGCGATAATAATTCAACTCAACTCAAAACCTCCTCCTAGTGAAAGGGTTAATGTTATACCTGAGTAGACACCCAACGCAACCGTTAAGGGCAACATCGTATGCAGCGTTGGAATTTGGAGCATATTTAACGTGCACTCCCTCTACACAGGGTATTATTCGGACATTTTTGGCTTCACTGGCCGTTTATAGGTCGGCAGTTATTTTGGCGATGCCCGGACTCGAGAAGTTGAGACCTTCCGCATGCAAGGCGAATGCCTAACCGGCTGGGCTCCCCAGCCCCATCCCTTGAAAGACTATGACCAGGTTATACTGTATAAGGCAATTCCAATAGCATTTTCTTATACAAGAATTGAAGTATTATTTAAGAGGGATTGTCAGTCTCATAGAGATAATGCATTAGTTTTGGGATCACAACTTCCGCAGAAGTATTGCTTTGCCATGTTAGCCCTTTTTTCCAACGTATGGGAATCAACATAACATCGAAATGAAACAAATTTGAAAAGAAAATGTTATCTAGTTATTTAATTATATATTTTTGAAGTTTTAAAATGCCAAAAATATACTAAAGATGGCGACACTATTTTAAAACTTCATTATTTAGTAATTAAATAACCGGATGTTATTTTCTTTTCAATTTTGTTTTAAATTGATGTTATGATGATTCCCATACAGTGGTGAAAATGGGATAACATGGCAAAGCAATTCTTTTGCAAAGGTTGTGATTTCAAAACTAATGTATTAGCTCTATGGGACTGACAGTCCCTCTTAAATATGTAAAAGGAATAAAAAGATATGTTTGAAAAGATATCAGATGGTTAAATGATGTATAAAAGCATAAAAAGTCATGACGCTAAATTATCAAGTGTTAAAATGGAAACAAATTTTGAGTGCATGTCATATTTCTCAGTTCTACAATATCAATTCATATCATATATTTTAAAAATAAAGGTTTTGGTCTTACACTGTAACCAACAACGATGTGTTCTTAGACTGCTTTTCAATTAAAGCTAAGAAAGGAAAACCAAATTTTCCAACAAACTCATTGGCATCAAGACTAGGAAAATCTTCATCTACTTCACCGGTCTCTTCCACTATTTTTAAACAGTAGTTGGAGACGGATGGCCTAAAAAGAACTCATGATTAAATTTCTGTAAAAGTATATGTTAAAAGGTATATTAGAGTAAGTTTTTACTAGGCTTAAATGCAATACTAAAAATTATAATTTTATAATCTTGAAAGAAAAAAAAAATATAAGCCTATATGAAACTATAAGAAAATAAATAGATCATAGACACCGACTCTATGGGGGCGATGAAGCAAAACGCCCCAATGGCTTTTAACCAATGACTATTCAAGCAAGGTTTTTTTATATATCAATCCGACCTTATTCCACCCCCATAGTAAAATTTAAAAAAAAGTCAGCATCTATTGATCACATGGTTGAAAAATTAATACCTAGATTTCTTGTTTATTATTGAAGTACCTATTAATGATTAGTGTAAAGCATATGTTACTTTTTATTTATCATAATTGAATCAAAAATAATCAAACTCAAATGTAGATGTAACAACATTCAGTGAACAGTAAGGTCCTCATTTATATATTTTGTAAGATATTCTAATAATATTATTTAACTAGCAAATACATAAAAGTTTTTCGCACAGGCTAAAAAAAAAATATCAAATCGATCTAAGTATACCCATTTAAGCTGCTATAGGGTAATAAGCCTATGTTATTGTTTCCATTCATTAAAAGATATTACATAAAGTTACTTATATTAACTTAAAATTTTGAAATCTAAAATACTCTATATTATGCACTTTCATTATGCAAAAATCATCCTCAATATGAACTTTCGGTTCTCTTCAATGTGATGATTTCCAAACAACCAACTCGTTAAAAAATCATTAAAAAATATTTTATGCACATTTGGCCACTTTGGGCAAAATTGTTTGAGTTATTCGATTCGAAAATTGATACAGGCAAAAGTTCAAGTTAAAATTTTAATTAGGAGGCAAAAGAAAACACATTTTACACATTGTGAACAAACAAAAAATCATTAAAACTACATTTTGCTCCTTCGGCACGGTTACAGTAATATTTTTGCAAGCATGATAATTTATTTGGAGAGGTATAGAGATAGCCACAAAAAGACCAATTATGCAGCTCTAGGCGATGACCTTTGAACAACCAAGCAGCTAATACATTATTAAAAAACATTTTGCTTATTTTGCATACTTTTTTTGATAATTCTGTGAGCATGGCAACATATTTGGCAAAAAAATAAAGCCATAAAACCCAAATATGCAGCTCTAGTGTAACTACCCTTCCACGCTTCGGCACAACACTTATACACATTAGAAAACATTACCAAACACAGCATCAAGTGGCAATTTAAACTTTTAAAAGAGAAAATCACATATTTTCCTTAATTTTCTTTTGTAAATTAAATTAATATTACTTATCGTCTGCTTAATTTATTTGAAGTTAAAATAATAATTATGTTAAATTGCTTTAGTCATTTCCTAGCATCCGTTCCAATGACATTTGATGTGTTCAGTAAATGTTGAAAATGCTTTAAATGACACGAGCTTTTTATTCTTGAATAAGTCAACATAAAATACTGTAAAAAACCGAATATTTTGGAAATATTTATCCAAAACAAAACATGAAACTACTCCAAACTGCACTTATAAATTAAGAAATGTAAATTAAAACTAACCAGATTTTTATGCAAAAAATATAATGCATTGCCACTTTCTTAGTAAAGAAATATTGATTAATCAAATAACCACATTGTGCTACATTTTATGATGCCATTCCAAACTGATTTTATGACAAATAAAAATATAGCTTTTTTTTACTAATTAAAGTTTCTTATGCCATTGTTGATGTATGGCAACAGCAAATAAAATGCCAATAAAAAGTGTAAGGTAGTTTGTAGACTGACAGATAGACATACGTCTGTAGGGATACATATACAGACATACAAAAAGTACAAGAGATAGAAAGATATGTTATCAAAGACCTAAAAAAAAAGATTTTTTCGATCTAACAAAAAAAAAAGATTTTGGATGAGGGTATGAATGGACATCTCCAGCATGTCAATACCCAATTTTCATTTTTCAAAAAGATTCTTTTGAATTAAAAAAAAGGATAGATGAAACCGATTTCGGATGGGGGTATGGACGAACAGGCCGACGGACATCTCCAGTATGTCAAGACCCACTTTTCACCTTTTAAAAATTCTTTTGAATTAAAAAGGAAGAAGGCTAAAAGAGTATACGAAAGAAATACATAAAAATACTCCCCCTAAAAAAATAATTAATGAACTACAAAAGGGCTATACAAGTAACTTTGATGTATTCTCATTGTATGCATTATGCAGTGTTTGAAACATAAATTGTGTGAAAGGTCTGTTACCACTTTTCTTTGAAGGTACTTAAAAGAACCCCAAAAAAATCTAAACCCATAATTGAAAAATAGATATACAAAAATATGACACTAATGAAAAGTTACATTAGTTTGGGTTCTTTTCCTTCATTGGTATACATCCAACAAATAAGTCCAATTAAGTCATGAACCCTGGCATTGGACAGGCAAATGACTTCCATGCCATAATTTCGTTCAGCAGCTTCTTGCATTGTTAGGTAGATGAGAATTTTTTTGATAGGTGCAGTGTGATTGACCTAAAAAAAGTAATAAAATACAATCAGTAAAAGGTAATGCTGAAACCTATGAGGGATAAGCAAATTGGCTAAAGTGTATATTTGTTTTCATTGCATGAGATTTAAATTTTAAAAAAATTTAACTAAAAATGTATTTTGTGAAAAAAAAGAACTAATTGTATTTCTGTAGTAAAATGGTTATCTATACATAGTTTGATTATAAAATTGAAAAAAATTATATAAAGTTAATAAATTTTAAAAAATTACTTGTGTTTCTAGAAAACCTATCAGTCAGGTGACAGGTTTATACGTTTGTATTCCTCAGATAGTAATATAGCTTAAATAGCAAACATATATTTATTTTCATATAAAAAAAATAGCCAAAATCGGGCTCAAAATGTATGGCAGGTAAGGGATGACACATCAGGTAATTTTTTCAGTCATTATGAGTAACTTCGAATTTCACAGACTTTTTCAAATTTTACTGCATTTTAGATGCTTTTAATTTATCTTTTATTTTCTTTATTTGAATTATTTTTTAAAAAGATTTTATAATCATCAATAAGCTTCTAGAAAGATATACTTTCTATAAATTAACTTTAAGAATACACATGTAACTGCAGAGTTAAGGACACTTAAACACTAATAATAGAGTAATAAATGTTGCAATATATGTACAGACCTGGCAACCCCTAAAATTCTAAAATCCTGCTAAATACAAATTCCAATTCCTCTTCTTTCGAATATTTGGCCTAAAAACTAATTCAATGCTAAGCTTATCATTCTATAACCCGCAAACTATAGAAGTTATGAAAAGAAAATTGACAAACATTTTCGAATATCCTATATCCGGTGACATCTTTTCGGAAATTCGACAGATTGTATTGGCAAAAAACAAATTTCAATGACTGTGGATCCAATATATAGTTGAATAATTCACCCTAAAAACTATTCTAATGTTAAGCTTATCATCCTATCAATAGAAATATCTATAATTATGAAAAGAAAATAGACTAACTTCATCAATAAGCTAAGAATGCCTATCCTTAGAAAAAAAATTCAAAAAAATATAGGGTGATATTTTTCTCGGTGATGCGGCAGATTGTAATGGCGGAAAGTAAATTTCAATACCTCTTTTGCATTCTTTAGATATTTGAATATTTCGCTCTAAAAACTATTTTAGTCTTAAGTTTATCATTCTAGTAACCGATATATATATCGTATTATGAAATAAAATAGACAATCATTTTCGATTGTCTAACCTTCTTCGAAAATCCAGCAATTGTTACATTTTCCCGGAAATCCCCCAAAAAATTAAAAATCAGTTATCGCCGGGTAAAATTCATAGAGTTTTCAGGTCTGTATATCTACACAGTGATAGAGTAATAAAATCTTTACTCGTCCATCGAATCTAGCATATTCTCCAAAAGGGTTATTTGGGGCAGTAGGAAAAAGTTCAAGAGCTTCACTTAAAGCTGACTTTACAGGCAATTTCTCTTTAATTTGAGCCAAATCTTTCTTTGGGAAAAGTTCAAAAAGATTCTGTTCTGCAATAGAAAAAAAAGACATGCATTTCAAATAGTTTTTCCCTGGACTAAGTAAAAGAACACCAACTATAAACATTATTTAAATGGGCATTAAAAATCAAAACATTTATTGAAATTTAATTATGATAGATGAATTTGCTATTTATAGCAAGCTTATCTCGAAACATTTTAAATACCTGCAGAATATATGGCAGAACCTCTTTACTCTTTTAACAGTTTTGTTTCTAGCAGCAGAACTTGACATTACTTCACTCACCGATACTTCAGCAAACTATAGTTGATAAAGTTCATTGGTTTGAAATTAGCACTTTTCAACAATTTTTTTTTCATCTTCATATTCTTTCATGTTAATCCCAGCGAGGCGGGTTAAATGTTTTCTAGCAAAAAATGTTTTTGTCTTGCAATGAAGAATACCTTCCCAGGCCTACCGTCTGCGCCGTCTTCATACATGCTGATCGCGTCGGAAAAACCTCGACAATAAATTATGCCTTGTACATGATCATTGGTGCAATTTATATCTATACATAGTCCATAGTCCTGGCACCACATGATGTCGCTATTTAAGGTTGGTTGCGTAGGGTACAAGTTCAGGTGTCACCCTTGTCACGTAATGACTACCTCAAAATAACGAGAGCCGTCGCCAGCGCCCTCGTTTTTCTCTAGTACGAATAAAATTCAACCTAACCAAACCTACTCACCATCGAGCTGAGTAGAGCACTCCTTCCACTGGACATGCGTGATCTTGGCCTGAAGTTGCCGATCCCTCTTCAACTTCTCCAGCCTCTGTGCCGTGTTGGACCTATGCCTGTGTCCCCCGATGAAACCCATGCCCGACACGATGTCGTACGAATGTCCAGCTTCCAGCAGCTCCGACTGGGCGAAGTAGTCTACGACCTTCAGTCGTTACACAAATGCATAAAAAAAACAAGAAAATGAGTCAAATAATCTAAAGAAACATAATTCCATGATTGCGCTAAAGCTGCAAATCATATGAAATATGTAGCAATACAATAAATGAAGAAAAAAAATACGACGGACACTCTGCTCATACTACTTAGTCAGGGGGACAGAGCAGGAACAGAGGGGGTGTTTCTGTTTGCGGTAAATCATAAGATCAAATACTACAACTACTGGGTGTTGGGGACAGTTGTAGTATTTCATCTTATGATTTACCACAAACAAAAACATCTGTTCATGTTCTGTCCCCCTGATGAAGTAGTATGAGCAGAGTGTTTGTTGTAGTTTGGTTTTTAGCTTCCACACTACGTTTATAACCTAAAAAGTGGAAGGCATTATAATCTTTCAGTCCGTCACCCGCTTTCACAGAACGAACCGTAAGTCTAACAAACAAATGGGATACGTCATTTTGAAGCAAAGAATCAGGCTGGGCTACATCCCAAATTTCATTAAAATATTTAAATTAGAAATATATTTAACATTTAAATAACTAAAAATTTAATCTACATTGAACTAACATTCAAATTCCATTTTTATTCAATATTTTCACTGTTGACATTTCGTCTAACATACGAGAAACTTTAGTTAAAATAAAATTAAAAATCGTGAAAAAATATTTATGTGATTATTCAATTTGGATTGATGTCACATCACAATAGAGTTCTTTTGATGGTTTATTATATTATATCTGTATGAAGAAAGATGCATAGATTGCATAGAGAAATCTTTGCATAAAAAACATGAAAAGTTTCACTTTTGTTTTTAATGCATTAATTTGACTACTTATTTATTCTTCGAAATATAAATTAATTTAACAAATGATAAGTAATATTAATGGAATTTTTGAAAGAAAGTTTATGAAAATAGATAAATAGAAATTATGGCTACTAAAAGATATTTATTAGGAAAACGACAGAGAATGTTCGTTTTTCGCATAAAAATCTTTTTCTTTTTTAATTTTCAAAGAAATATTATGTTAAATGATATTATGATAATAGCTTCGCTTTACATAAATAGTGTGTTCCCTGGTAAGCACAAATAATGTGTGGAAGCTGTTTAAGTGACAGAACCTGTTAAAATCTACTTGTTTTGTTTCATTTATTGTATTGTACCTTCAGTCGTTCGTAGTTGTCGTCCTGGGGACTTAGGGCTCTGTCGGTGACGATCTCGTTGAGCATGGCCATCTCGCACATGCCCGTGTCGTCGCACGTGATGGAGGAATGGTGGATGTGGGATAGGAGGAACTTGCGGTCGTCGTAGAAGGCCATCTTGGTTTAGTCAACATACTCGCTGGATTCCTATGGAAGAAAACGTAAGATAGTAGTCCATGAAAATATTTGGAAAGTGAAATTCAAATCACAAATCTTAACCAATTTTCTGTACATTCTTTTAAATATATGTGCAACCAAACTTGCACAGATATATAAAAGGATTTAGTTTATCCACAATATATTTTCACGTAAAATAGTTTGTTTTAAAATAAATTACAGGAGTCTATTAAATTATAGTAATATGTGTAGATTTTTTTAAAAAATAACTCTCCATCTTGTTCTAAAGTTGGTGGGCGAAATCTATAGTGCTTGTAGGTGATAAAAAAAATATGGATTTATATAGACTTTGTTTTTATTAAAATTTTAGGCTGGATATCAAGTGACTCCCAGACTTGACTAAACAGCATAAAATACAATTTACAATTAAAAAAAATGCTAATTTAATTCGACCAACATAATTTTGTAAAACATTTTTTGAAACAAAACACAAAAATTATTTTGGTCTAAGAGTTAATACACATTTAATTAAAAAGTTCTTTCAATGCAATTTTTAGCAACACTTTTTTAAGATAAAAAAAATACAAGCAAATCCTTTCCTTCAGACCCTAATTACAAAATATTAATGCCGTATTTCTTATCACGATCTGGTAAAAGATAACTTTTTTTCCCTCAGTTTCTGTACATCCCTTTGTTTCAAAGGAACACACATTGTGCTAGAAAAGAACACACAATCCCACATATCACGCGCTTCATCACACAACTCCCACTAATGCACCCTCAATCCCCTTTTGGAAAACGGCATTCAAAACTCGCTAATTATCTGCGTTACTTAGCATTGGCCACACTGTCTCGGCGAAGGGAAATGCGTTTTGATTACACGGGAACAGATAATGGCCCCACGGCCGAACTAATGAATATTTCAAACTTTAATCAAACTCGGCTCTGCTGCAGCGCCATTTTTTTTTCAACTTTAGAATTCTCATTCTTTTCGAAAAATGTTTTCTGCTTCTTTGTTTTAAAACATCCCGTTGTAATTATAGAGTTCTTCCTCCGGTAACATATTACGCTTCGGAGGTGAAAAAAAAACCCTCCGGAGTTAATAACGAAAATATATCTATGTGTCTGTAACAAAACTAAGAAAAAAATGGTGGACTTTTAGGAAAGGGATGACACTTTCACCTATCCAAATTTTCATTATCGAGACGCTAATTTAAATGCGCCACTTTTTATTTGCGTCTAATACAGTTTTTTCCCCCACCAAGGTGAGGGGAAGAGAAATTTAAAAAAAAATGAAGTTTTTTTTAAATAAATAAAATACGAAGAATTAACGTAAGGTGCAGATGGGGAACGAGATAAAAGAAACATACCGTTAAAAAAACTTAAATAAAAAAAGTAAATGGAGATGAGAAGCAAGGCAAAAAAAAAGTTCATCACATTAAGTAAGTTCTTCGCAACAAAAGAGCTTCTTAAGCACGACGTTCGTAATGGAAAAGCTGTGTTGGAATTAACCAGACCCCCTATCAATTACAATAATATTCTGCCATAATCATGTTATCTCGAGAGAGAGAAGGAAAACTCGAGTATTATCCGTCCTTTGTTGATCCTGATGAGAAGGGTAATTTATGAAAGACGATAAATGTCTCTCGGGCATTAATCATTGACAGACCACGAGTTTTTTTTTTAATACTTCGGCATGGTCATTATTATACTCATTTTGTTTGGCGGGCGCGACGTAATTATTATCTGGTTTGACTTTTTAAAGTATGACAGCGAGTACATATTTTCTGTTTAGGGCCTGGCTAACTAAGACGTCTATGGGCTCTGGGACCCATTTCGAGAAACCGCGCTTATGGGTAGTGTGTTATCGGTGTAGGGGGAGATGGTTGAAATTTGCGATCGGGGAAAGTCAGAATCGATAGGGGTTTTGTGATATAAATGCACCGTTAGGAAGAAGGGCAATCAAGTAAAATTAAATTTAATGCTAAAAAGCTTTTTTCGCTTCTAATTCATGCATGGAAAATGGAAATCATGAAGCAAAAAAGAATTTTGTACATAGTAAACATGCATAGTTACATGCAGTAAAATAGTTTGCAAATGTTTGCTTTTAATAAGTTCACTTTTTAGTCAACCTCCATTACAAAAGCAGCAAAAATATAGGCAAACATCCAAATACAATAAAGCACAAGTTTTATCTCGAAATCTCAATATTCTGAACAACTACAATTTCCTAAGTGAACTGTAACTTTAAAAAAAAAAACTATTTAGCTCTGCCAAAAATTGTGTTTACTTAGCACACTGGTGATATGGCACAGATTATATTGTAATAAGCTTTTAAGACTTACAAAAACGATTTTTATGAATAACTTATTTTTTGGCAATAGCACTAGCTTTCAAGGCAAAATAAAAATATATATAAAGTTTGAATGTTCAGAGTATTGTATTACAGCGGGGATTATACGAACTACCCAAATAATACACATACATATTAAGCTTTCTTTTTTACATTACTGAAAACACACATTAAAAATTATATACACAGTACCCAACACATGGAAATATTTTGAATTTAAAAAAAACTACTCTAGATAGCACTTTATTATGTACCGTAAAGTATATGATATTGCACAATTTATATATTGAATTTTAAACAACTGCGTTCATTAGGGGTCAACCACTTTAGCACAAGAAAAAAGTCAAATTGTTGACCACGCGGAAATCTCCAAATACTCGAATGATTCGTAACTTATTGAGAATTATTATTAACAAGAAAGTTATTAAACAAGAATTATTTTACTAGCTATGCTTTATTATGCTATTTACTAGCTAATCTTTGTCAAAGGTTTTATAATCGAAGCAATTTTGAATGGAGAGACTAATTACAAAGTTATATCCTAAAAAAGGATTGACGCTCTTTGCAATTAGAGTACAGAAATTTGACCTTGGTTAAGCAAAAATTCCTAAATAATATAAATAAAAGGCTAATATTTTATGCAAAACTATAAAAACTTTTTTCTTTCAAAACAATTTTATGAAAAAAATCTATCGGAGAATCTTATACATTAATACATAAAATTACAAAAAAGTAATGCATAAAAATCGAGCAACCAAATAATTTTATTCATTATAATAATTTTATTAGGTCATTGACTTTCAAATTTTAATATTTTCTCTAACCAAAACCAAATGAATAACACTAAATAAACGAAATAACAAGTATAAATACTTATATTTCAAAACAAAATGCTACAGAGTGCCGAATTCCATTTTTAAAAAAAACCCTCAAAACTCTTATAAATTTATGACACTACGTTTTGAAAAATACTTTTTCAAATAACTTTAGGACTACACATCTTAAAATAAAAACTTATTTACAGTTCAGTTTCATTTACTTAAAAATACAATTCGGAAAAAAAATAAACTTTTCTTTCTAATAAATTCCATCAATGTTTTTACAAACATTTCTGCATAATAATTTCCATTCACAAACCTTCTCCATAAACCAGGCCCCGACGTCTTTTGCATTCTCATCGAATTTTTCCACCACTCTTTAATTCCGAGCGAGCCCCTTCATTTGTTCTTTTTTTAAAAGGAACCTTCATTTCATTTCTCTCTCGGATTAGTCGCCCCGGTGCAACTTAACAGACGACCACCCTTTTTCCGAAAAAAAAATATATATATTCCTCGTAATAATAACCGCAAACAAATAAAATGTGCAAGCTCCCATTTTCCTTTCCCATGCAGAATAAAACTAATTTCCGATGCCCCCAAATTGGGTTTTGCAAACCGAGAAGAGGAGAGGTCTCGATGTAATAAATACGAGAATTTTTCCATACTTTCGGGCTGCCATTCTGATTTTCGGGAGTCGCCAAGAAATCGCCAGAATTCCAAATAGTATAAATTGCAATCGACAGTTATAAGAGAAAATTTAAAAACAAGTGTTTATTATCGTAAATTGTATTTCATTTCGTAAACGACTCAATTAAAACAAATCTTATGGTAATTTCTGAAACTTGATGCAAAAATCGGCTTCTGGCTCTTCCTTGACACTGAGGAATAAAATGCAGAAAGAAAAACAGCACAAATTGAAATTATTAATTTCTCATTTCAACCTATAATTACGCTCTTTCCATTCTGATAAATTTTTAGCTTCCACACTACGTTTATAACGTAAAAAGTGGAAGGTATAATCGTTCAGTCCGTCA
Organism: Oedothorax gibbosus; assembly: GCA_019343175.1. NCBI lineage: Eukaryota > Metazoa > Arthropoda > Arachnida > Araneae > Linyphiidae > Oedothorax > Oedothorax gibbosus. The sequence goes on from CM033277.1 coordinate 31,845,191, forward strand.
CCCACTTTCATAGACCAAACTACAAATGCTACGGACAAGTGTGATACGTCAAAAAATTCGCATCGAAATTAGAAAACATTGATAATTTCAGAAAAGAATTCGAATTCGAAGTACTTCAATTATTTAAAAAACTGCAAAATTTATTGCTCATTTAAAAAGCATAAGAAGCCATTTTTATTAGAATTAAATACACCATTGCCATTTCGCAACAATCACTCGAGAAACTTTAATTCTTTTAGACAATAAATTAAAATAAGTTTATTTTTACGACATCGATCAGTTTGAAATGACGTCAAATATATTTCACTACGAGATTCTTTGTATGTTGATATGAAATATTTTCATTCTATTTAAAAGCGAGGAATATTACCTATTTATTCTATGAAATATAAATTAATTTTTGCAAACGATAAGTAATAATTTTCGAAATAAAAATAAATGAAACTAGCCAAATTTAGCATGTAAATTTTAATATTAGAATAATGCTGGTTGGCGCCTTTTTACCTGTTAAACAAAATGTTGTGTGGAAGCGGGTTAAGTGACAGATTCTGTTACAAACCTACTTGTTTAAATGTATTTAATCTTGCTTGAAAACCGGTTAAAGTTTTTTTTTCTTTCTCCAACATATATATATATGTTCAAAAAAGTTTTCTTTAACAAGAAAAGGTTACTCGAGTGGCTTTGACAGATTAAATAACACTTTAATCAACACCTTCCTTAGAGACGGCATCTGCACTCAAACAAAGACGAAATTGAAGTAGTCCGATCTAACCAATTACAAAAGCGAAAACCAATTCCAATACATAATTTGGCAACTCATGGTGCACTACTCCCACTAAGTCCCGTGTGAAATAGTAACCCGTGCGGAGGCTTTGTTTTACAGGCGGTGTTGCTTTACTTCATTAAACAAATCCTTAATCTCTACCTACTCCCTCCAAATGTGCGATATTTCGCCAAGCTCAATAACCCCATCCCACCATCAAATGAGATACCACCCTAACTTCAATGAGGAAGAAGAGAGGACATGCATAAAAAAACCCTCTCCACCAATCCTCCAGTCCCCCTATTCGCAGCAATAAACCATAAAATAACGGTCGGCGAGGACTTCATTAGTTAACAAGGGCCACCGAGAAAGAGGAATCCCTTGGGTCCTCTGTCATCAGATTAGTCGTCATTAACGGTCAATGCAAATGATGAGTTACTACAGTATCTCTTTGTTTTCCGGAACAGGGATGCGGGGGAGGAGCATCTTCTGCATCCTTTTCCTAACTTTCTCTCGGTGTTGGAAGATGATAGCAGTTCTTCGAAGTGGGTTTGTTAACCCATTAAAGACGACTTTGTTAATACCATTAGCACCTTCATTTCTAAATAAAACCGTTAATTTTAAGTTTTTATTATTTGTTTTTCAACTTAATTTGTCCTACATCAATTGTTTAGGACCATGGTCTACATTTGTCTCATGTTTTGTTTATTTAGATAAACTTAAACATAAGCTCATTTTCGCGTGGCAAATTTTCTTGCAAATCATTGTTGATGGGTTAATCGATGTCTATTGTATTGTTGGTATTTATTGATTTTAAAGTTTCAAAGTAGGTAAAGTAGGTGATTTTTAGGAGTTAAAAATTGAATGCAATTGAGATCAAAGATTGATAAGATATCAATATAATACCTATACCTATTTTGCAATTTGCACTTTTTAAAATTTCCCTCCGATTTACTAATTAGAATTTTGTAAGCAAACGATGTTATTTCTTATACAAACAACATAATAGTACTACCTAGAGTTAATGTACGATTTCAATCCTAATCCATTAAGAGCCCTTACGAATATGATAAACTAATCTGTACTTCAAGGGTTTGATTAATTTTTGCAAATTAACAGAAGAGCATAAAACTGCATACGATATTGGTGCTACTTAACGGAATTCTAAAATTCACTCCTAATCCAAGGCTTTAATCATTTGCGAATTTTTACGTTTAACAAAAGTATATCTAGAAGATGAAAATTTTAAATCTACACATACAAAAATTCAAAAAAAAAAAGAGAAAGAAAAAAAACCACCATAAAACCACTAGCGTTGGATAGATTCTATTTCCAAGATATAGTAAGATATTTTTCCATCTGTTGCAAATGATCAAACTCGGATTTTAGAACTATGCGAAACCTCTAATTCAACCACGAAAAAGCATACAAGAGAAACTATCACAGAAGTTAACTAAATCCAACAAACTAGCCATTAAAACTAATAATGTTTCACATAATAATAATCGTCAATGGTGCAAAGACCACCCGTCGCGCAACCTTCTAACAATATGCAAAAACTGTCGCAGTTACACAAACCATACTATCACGAACAACCCAAATGAGCATCTCCCAATTTCCCTGTTTAAGCATAACGACTTCTTATTCGCATTCTACGCAAAGATCACGACTTTCGAGCGAAAGCATTACAAACAATTCTTTCATTTTGCAGCAGTTTGCCGTCATTGTTTTACCTCGCTATGTCCTTTCGGTAATTGAAGAAGTTGGTAAGCACAGAAAAAAAAGTGGGTTTGAGTTTGTGGGCACAATACTCATATAACTCGGTCTTAGGTAAGACCGTTAAAAGTTTTTTTTTTTTTAATTCACGAACTGCATAATTGCTTCACGAATTTCTATTCTTTTCTTGTTTTAATTTCCCTCCAGAAGAATTTGTATGAAATTCTTTACTGTTTATAACGCAGTTATGTTTTTGTTCTAGTAAAGAAAGAATGTTAATTGTTTATAAAATGAAAAATATAGAGAAATTATGTTAGTTATACAAGGGAAAACAAGAAGTGTATTTAGAAAGTGAATCAAACAGTCTGATTATTTCCTAAAATTCTTATTGTAAAAATTCGTTCATATGAATAAGTAAATAACCAAATTATAATTTGTAAGCTTAACACTGATTTTATAACGTAAAAAATGTAAGCTTTTATAAAAGCAATGCCAGTCCGTCTCCCTATTTTCACAGCACAAACTTACAATGCTGCAGACAAGTGTGACACGCCAAAAAATTCAGTGCATTGAAACTATGAATCACTGAAAATCTCAGAAAAAATGAATTATTAGAAGTACTTCAATTAAAAAAAGATTAATACGTATTTAATTAACATAACGCCAATTTTTTATGGAATTAAATCAACAGTGAAACTGAGCAATATAACGAAAAATAATAAAATGAAATAATATAAATAAGTTTCGAAGGGAACTTCATAAGATATATCACAAAAGGATTGTGTGATGTTTCCTTTTTTACAAAGAGGCACAAGATATTCTAATACTAATTATTCTTTGTGACAGTTTTAATGATATTACATGGAACAATATGTTTGAAAGTTAGCTTTTGGTTAAAGGGAGAATAGTCCTAATGTCAAATAATATAGTATTAAGATTGAGAGCTGCAATATTACGGTGAAGATAATCGTACGGTTGCAAGGCTTGTTTCAAATATAAATTAAATGGAATTTAAAATAAAACAAGTTCTAATCAAAGGAGAAATTTTAGGATTAGAAGAATCATCATAAGAACGAATTATTCGAAATTTTTGGCTTCTTTATTGCAATAAAACCGATCACCTACTAATAAAAAAAATCACAACTTTTTTAAAATCCTCCAAACTGAGATGAACCATTTATCAATTCTTCAATTAAAGCTCCATCTCCATAACCCTCAAAACTTTTCCAAATTTCGCAAGCCTTATCGCTGTTCCTTTATTTTTGCTGTATAACAAAGGGACAACAGCAAATACCTTTTACCACGCTCGTTCATCCCCGTAATCCTATTAAAGTTCGCTCTCCAGAGACTAGTGCGATGCGGAATTACTTTAAAACCGGGTCTTTGGTTATTTCCCCGGAGTCAAATCTAAACAGTGAGTAACTGAGATTAACACGATGGAAATGCACATTGATCTAAGAACGGAGGGGATCGTGTACATCAGTACCTTGATAGAAAAATGGGCAGTGTTTCAACGTCACAATATAGGACATCAGCCATTTTTGAAATATCCGGAAGAGGTGTGGATGAAGTGTGAAAAGTAATAGAAGATATTTGCACTGACTGATTCATTGTATATGCAAGGAGTGTCAATGGTATTCAACCTTTTTGAATGGGAGTTTGTAAAGGCGTGTAAGTTTCATTAATTTCTATTATGAAAGGAATTCTAATGTAAATTGGGACACAAAGAATTGAACAATATAGCAGCAACAACCATGAATAACGTGTCATTACATGAAGATAATAAAAAAAACTTTCCATTGATTCGTATGTAAAATATACAGGCACAAAATGCTTGATGCTGAAAGTAAAATATACTTCGAATTTAATTAAGATTTTTTTCTTTAAGTAGACATAAGTTATCCATAAAATTAATAAAATATTTTTATAGCACGAGATTAGTTAGCGGTGTATTTTAAATATACATATTTGAAAAAGTACCCAGTAAAACTTCTAACATATTCAAAGCCAATGGATGGGAATATGTTGAATTTATTATTTTAAATGGTTTTAACACAATAAAACTGACCAAATTTTTGAACATTTGAAAATCTTGTAAGCGTTGAAATTGCTTAGAAACATTGAATTCAATTAAAAGTTTTGTATTATTATTTATTTCACGTTGTGGCAATGATAATTTTTATAAGGTCATAATTTTTTTTGTACAAAATCTAAATAAGTTATAGACCCATTTTTTAAAGTTGCTACATATACTTTACAAATCAATTTAAACAGCATTTATTCAAAAATTACAAAATACTCTACCTAATTACATAATAAAAAAGCGGGTACTTAAAATGTCTTAATAGGTACAACGACCATTTTCTACAACATTGCATATCAAATACCAATAATGTAGAAAACCGTTCGAAAGATGCAATTTTAAGGGCGTCAGGACTGACACGAAACACGTTCGCAGACCCATACACCGGGAATCTATTTACTTCATCACTGGCAACCCTTTCGTTCCAAAACAGCACATTTCCTCTTTTCGTGACAATAGTTCTCATCACCATAATCACTCTTCTCGCGTATTTGTAATGATGAAAAAAAAAGTGCAGTGGCGGAAAAAAATCTTGCAGACCCGCCCATTCCAAGTTTTTAATAGAGCTGTAAAAATACCATTGGAATGAAAACTTTGAATGTAAGGCTGGTGTTTTATATGATGGGGAGTATAGGATTGATACGGTAAATATAGCTGGTACTTATTTACAATTTATAGGTAATTGGACATTTAAGGATTTCTATTTTATTTTAAAATATGAAGAACTTGTAAGTAATTCTAAAATGTGTTTTTAAATTTTTTTTACCAACTGTTATTTAGAAATAAAGCATTCAGTTCAGTGATATATTAAGACTACGATTCAACATTCAATCTCGTTTTCTCCACAATCAGCATCACATTTAACACCCGAACCAATGACTGATACTCATTTTTTTCACGGCAGATATTCTTAGTTGACAAACCAAGGGGCTTTCCAAATGTACTTTTAAAACTGCACAACTCTGAAAAGTCAGGCACCTATAGTCTTTACTATCCATCCCTCTGCTAAACTATTTTAGTATTATTTTTTTTCTAACCGCATTGATCAGAATTAGGTTTTAATAATCGTCCTCTCGCGATCGTCAGTTGTGTTGGAACAACAAAAAGTTTTGCACATTACACGAGTTGTTTGAACACACTTTTTTAGTGTACATAGTTGAAGACATCAATAACCAGAAATATAAGTAATAACAAGAGAAATATTTATAAAAGTTAGGCAAAGATAACCATAACCATGGGAAATTTAAGCCCACCAATCGAGCATTAGTTACCACGATCCGATCCCGCCTCAGCACTCAATCTCGATTCCTCCAAGGATCATCATCAGATCCACCTAAGACCCATTCTTTCACGTCAGTGATCCATAGCTAGGGGCCCCTGCAATGTATTCATTATCGAGTTACGCTGCCGATCATTTCCACGGGCGCCTTATAAAAGTCGGCCATCATTAGTATCATTACTGCCGGAGTCAGCAGCAAGGGTTTTGTCTTCATTAAAGAGGCAGGGTAATTGCCGGCACTCGCAGGTTACTAAGTTACGGGACCGAAAATTGGGATGGAGGGTTTCAAGTTTTAATCAGTAGGGGGATATTATGGCAGGATAAGAATGCGTGTAATGGAGTTTTGGGCATAGGGTGATGATTATTTGTAACAACGGGAAATGTAATTCCTGTTTAAAAATTTAAATGGTATTTCCTAACTTCTCAAATGGATGGAAAATATTATAAGAATTGTGTGTATAATGCAGTATGAATTGATATAAAAAACTATGCATCATTAAATTGATAGCCAGAATTTACAAGTTGGAATGTAGGGTATTCTGAAAAGCTAAAGTAATTAATAAAATGTAAGTTATATTTCTATTCAGAACGTTTGTAACAAAAGTGCACTTACAATTCTTTTATTTAAGCATTTAAAATAACATTGGTATTTATTCAAACAAAAACAATTTTAGACAATTTTCAATAACTACAAACAGAAAACAAAGATCAAGATAACAATAAAATAAATGGCGGTGAATTCTTTATCTATTCTTTATTTCACTGCAAAAATTGATACTCTACTCTTGCAACTTTTGTATCAGCAAAGAGAGTTGTAAATTAGACCATCACAAAACGAATACAGTAAAATAACAAAATTAGTATTGCGAGAAATATTACTATTTTAATAATATTAAAAACTATCAAATGAAAGAAACATTTTATAACTATTCAAACACTAATGAAAACCCTAAACCAACATCAGAAGAAACTCAATTTCAACTCAAAACTGCAAAATGAAGTTGGTGTAATAACACAGCTATACATCCAACTGCAATTTATTTAATCCAAAATTAGATTCCTCAGGGTGGCAACAGCAGCGAAATTAAATTTCATCAACACCCTCCTCCTCCCCCAAAAGAAGCTAAGGAATGCTCACACTGACTGAGCTGTCAAAATTTAGAAGTAGCCTATTAATTAGACGCGGGGCTAAAACAAGCTTAGCGTCATTTCGTCACCTTTGTTTCGGCTCTTGAAGATTAGTGCAGAATAAGTCGTGGCTTATGACGGCGGGTGTCGTCTTTTAGGCAAATTAAAAGTAGTCTTTGATGTCGAGGCGTTTTGTGTTGGAGAGACGGGTTACTTTGTTAACAAGCAACAGTCAGGTTTTTTTTTAAATAAGAGTTTCGAGCAATAATTTTTTTTAAGTCAAATAGTTATATAAAATGCATCATTTTTTTATTGTGCTTTGCCAATTTTACAATACCACCATCAAAAGAATACTATGGCATAAAAGTCAAATTCAGAAATCATTCGTTTAAACGAGTTATTTCTATTGCGTGAAAGGATGGTTTAATAAACAATACTTGCATCGAGTATGACGTTTAATATATTATTCGAGAATAATAAATACTAAGTAAAAAAAAATAAACGTTGACTTAAGGCTATTAAATTGATAATCTGATTTATGAAAATTTATAAATAATGAAATTTTATAAATAATGAAAATTTATAATAATGAAAATTCATAAATAATGTTGTAAAAGTAGCTCTAAAAAAAGTCATTTTTCTATATTTTGCAGGAGGCCCAAAAAACCCTCCAACTTTTTAAAGCAAAATGTCTGATGCACATTTTCAACTGGGCCCACACTAATTGAAATTGTTTAGAATGGTGTTTTAAGCTCTTTTAAGAACAATCTCCATCCCCGAACAAGAGTCATCATTAATAACAGTGCAAGAGAAGAAACAAATCCAGAACAGCAAAAACAACTGCAACATCAATTGTTTATGTAACGAAGTAAAGAAAGACTTCTGAAGCCCTGTGAAACAAGAGCAGGGAAAGAAAGAAAAAGTTAGAAAAGAAAGAGACTTGCTGTTGCACGCCTCTTTCGACTTCTAATGAGAGTTAACAACAGAAGTCGTCGGCACTTCCAAAGTCGATTAGCGCAGGTTTTACTCGAATCGATACTCGAGTAAAAATTATCCTAGAATCGGCCCCTAATGAAAAACGATACCGACGTACCAATTAGGGATGAAAAAGGCACTTGTACAAGGTAACACAAAAGTAAAACTCTTCTTCTAAACATCTCTTAAAAGTCGTCGCCCATTGCCCATTCTGATTTTTATTCTTTTATAAAAGTAACTAACCCCCGCCATTTTTCCCCCTCGTTTTATTCCTTTCTTATTACCGAGTTGCCTTCTTTGTCCTCCGGCCGGTAATTGATACACATTTAGAAGAGAGAAAAGCGATCTCGAAGAGTTGTTTTCAAACTATTTGCAAAAGGAACAAAGCATTTTCTAACGGTGTTTGATTTTTACCTTGTTTTTTCCCTACATCATTCTTTTTGTTCAAGTCGTACTTATTGTTTTGTTAAAGGAGCTTCTTTTGTCTTTAAGCACGTGCAGAGTCTCAGGATGGACCATCAACGTTATTTTAAAAGAAAATTCATTCTTCAATGATGTTATTTTAAAAGTATTTCCCCCTGCTAAATAGCGAAAGACATCGTTACACACATATTATATGTTAGTATGTGTATTATCAGTTATATATCTAGCATAGTTTCCAATTTATAACGATCAATTACGAAAATAAAAACAATGTTAACAAGGGATAACAGGGCCTGATCTAGGAAAACACAGACTATAGGCACAGCAGATTTTTTAGACAATCCTTATGGAAATTTTTGTGTATGATTGCTCTTAATGCTAGGACTAGTTGGCTGATGCATTTTATTTTCCTACCATTTTATCATTGTCGTTATTACATTAAACAGACTAATCACATTAAGACAAGTAATAACAAAGTGGAGCCCAAAAAAGCATAAAATTTACTTAAATTTTGGGTTTCCACAACATTTAGCATAAAGGAAACTAAAATTTAGGGCCCCCTAAAATTTGGGGCCCTAAGCCTGGTCCTAACGGGCCTTGTCATCAGAACGAGGACTGGTTTGTTTATTTCCACCCTAGGCATTTTTCTTATGTTCATTAAATTAATAAAATTTTTACTCATGTTTCAATAATGTTTTAATTTCATAAAATAAATTCTATGTTCAATTTATACGTTTTAACAGTTTTAAAAGTGTAATTGTTTAAGTTTTAGAGTTTATCACTACCAATTGTATATATTTAATTTTTCGTTTATTTATCATCTTGAACATTGATACAATATATTCCTAAGAACTGTTTGCGCGCCTGCTAAAAAAAATATAAAAGAAAGATAATTTTAAAAATAAATTTCAATTCAGAATAACGATTTAGTTAAAACCCGTTGTTCATATCTTTAACATCCTATCACTGGTTCACTCTAACAATCGTTTTGATTGTCGGCAACTGAAAATTTCACTAGAAAAGTTACATTTATATCTGTCCTTCTAAGGAGTCACTAAGTGATTCACCATTTTTTCCTACCCTCGTTACAAAATGAGAAAGGTAAAAGAAAATCTATCTTAAATTAGCGAACACATCGCATCACCAGCTCTAATTTTCTTTTATATATTCCAGGACTTTTTCCCCTTTAGCCAGTTTTTTAAATAGAAATTTGGCAGAAATTGCCCCGTTTCTTTTTCCAAAATAAACACGTTCTTAAGGAGGCTAAAGAAAAATGCCATTAGACTAATCAGTTGTTTTCTTTGCGATGTGTTTTCAGGCACATTAGTATCGTTGTACTAATGACAGAAAAATAAAGTCGAACGTCGATAGGGTAGAATTTAAGTTTAAAGGGAATTGATAAGAGTTAAAAAGGTAGGCGAAGTCTCCATTAAAAATATATAATAGGAAAAATATATTTAATTTTTTTACTGAAAATAAGTAACTTCAGTTTAATTTTGTTTAAGAAACAATTAGTACCGAGAAGCTCAACGAATTGAAAATATTTTTTTTTAACATTTAAATAACATTTACTTTGACAAATGTAAACGGGGAATAAAAATACAAGTTTTCATTTATATATTCTTATAATTGTATATATTAAGATATTATTCATTTTGCTTGAATAAAAAGTAATTTAAAATTAATTGGCTTTATTTAAAATTAAAACAAAATTGTTAAAAAAATCAAATATAAAGTATGCAATTTCATCAATCACTCCAATGTTGTTTCACTACTTTCAAACATTGTATGCAGGAAAAACAACCGAAATGGTTATTTTACATTTCCCTCGCAAAATGATATCTAACATTACTTTGTATGACATTTTCTCAGAAAACGGCATTTGAAAAAAAAAAATAGGAACAGTTGTGATGTAGCATTTTCTATAGGCCATGATGTGAAAATCACGGTATAAACTGCAGAAAATATAATTTATAATAAAAAAAAGACTACCTTAAAAATAAAAACTGTTTTAATTAAGCTCGATAACCTTAACGATTTAATGCAAAATAAACGCAGAGATGAATATTTGTAAAACAAATTAAAATATATCGTCAATTTTTTTTTTATTTACAAACTTTAAATAATTGTGGAGAATCGTAAATATTCAACTATTGGCACATAAAATGTAACACAATTCTTTTTAAAATCTGATATATTGCATTACTGCTCTTTGTAATTATAACAGGCTTTAAAAATAATAATTTTCTTTTAAATTAATTTTACTTTAAATACCATTTCGTTTTTCCCATTGTCAGTTTGATTTTTACTACTTCAACTTTGATACCCCATATTTATATACCTACATAATTAAATACTAAATATACACATTTTTAACAAATTATTTTTCCACTCCAATGGGGTTGTTCCACGTCGGATCTGGCAACAGCTCCCACGGTATCGTTTTCATTTTTCTCGAATTACTTTTATTTTGGTATTCGAAAGTGAGTTTTCTAAGAATATTTTAGTATTTTTTTTTAAATGCCAACTTCTTGCTGTGCTGTTGGTTGTTTTAATCATTTATTAAAGAAAACTTGCATAGAAGGAAAAGTTTCTTTTCATCTATTTCCGCATCGTGAATTGAAACTGACACAACCAATGAAATCGTAATACGGAAAAAACCCGAAATAACCAATGAGATTGCAGTACGGAGAGCGCGACATCATAAGAAACATTCCCATTGTTCACAAATCCCCTTACAAAAGTTTTTTGCACATACACATAAAGAAACATCAAGTTAGATAGGAGTATCTATAGTATAACGCGACATAATATCGAATAAGATAAGCAAATAAACATTGAAAAAGTCATTTATAAAAAAAAGACATGTCCAATATTATAAAATGGAACAGTAGTTCTTTTTACACTAAGGCACATATTTATTCAGTTTCCGAGCCATCAAGATGTTCCAAAATATAATATATTATTCAAATCGAAAGTGTAAAAGTGTTATCAATCAAGTACAACTAAATAGTTTGTATTTCACTTATATAGACTTTAATATCAGCTACGTGTACTCTGTCCACCAGTCCACGACATCGGGCATGTAGGCACGAGGGTTATTTTTTTTCAGCCTCCGATGGGCTGTAAAGAAAAGACGGTTCAATATACAAAAAAGATTTTATTACCAAAAGTAATGAATAATTCAGCTTATTTCTCTACATTATCACCTTGACGATTAAGACATTTACGTTATAACACTGAACAAGCTTTACAAAACCCTCTTCATAAAATGTAGCCTCCAAGTGAGAATCGCGGGCTGTTATTCGTTTCTCGCAGGCAGAAGGGAACAGTGCAACGGAAATTCATCGAAGAATGAGTCGAGTGTATATGGAGACACCTTTATGGGAGATGGCGTTGTTCGTGAATGGGTGTCGAAAATTTAAAGGTGTCCGAACTGATGTTCATGAAGAAGGGGGTAAACTAAGCAAGTCTGTCGCTACAAACGTCATTGTTCAACGAGTTGACCAATCGGTTAGGGAAACTCGAAGGTTCACCATAAGAAAATGATCGATTAGCAGTGGCTTATGGAGAGCAGCGTTTCCAATTTGCGTGGAGCTCAAAAGAAACCGCTACAACTCCCTTCAAATCATTGGCGGCTACATTTTATGAAGAGGATATTGCAAAGCTTGTTCACAAGTATGACAAATGCCTTAATCGTCAAGGTGATTATGTTGAGAAATCAGCTGTATTGTGCACTACTTTTGGTAATAATTTTTTTTGTATATTGACCCGTCTTTTTTTACAGCCCATCGGAGGTTAAAAAAACACCTTTTAATTACCATACTGTACATACTTTTGATAGGGACACCTTTTTTTGTAAATAAAAATATCTATATTGAGTATTTAAAACTTTGCGCATGCGCGATTTTCTTGAAAACCTTATTATGAAGTACAATAAGTAATTAGGAACTCGTGAACCGAATTTGAAGTCCGTAGCTCTTTTAGTTCGAGCTGTATAGCGTGGTTTCAGACAGACGGACCAATGTTCACAAACACCACATTTATAGAATCAGCACCTTCGTAAACGTGTCGAAAACACAAAAGCTTCATTTCATTATCTTAGAAATTTAGTAATTGAAAGTAAAAGTGCTCCCCTGAAACGCCACTATGTGGCTAGGAGAGAAGTCTTGAACCCTAAATATTTTTTTTTACCTACAGCCGATATTTTTGCTATGGGTTTTTAATCATCTGCCAACCTATAGTCACGCAAAACAGTCATAGAAATTATACCAGTAGTTGCAGGGACATTTGACAATTTGTGGAATATATTAACTGACATACGACATTTATATGAATTACTGACTCTGCAACTATTGCTGCCTCTTCTAATGATCGTCAAAATTTATCCCATGTATACGAGCCTATTAATATCACTAAAACACCTCAACGTTTCTTCCATCAACCACCATATTAATCAGAACACGTTTCGGTAGTAACTGGATTAAAAACAGGTGTGTCGAAATCGAATCGCAATCAAAGACCTAAGATAAGATTAGACTCCGCTTTGGTAAACCTAAGAGGTGACTAACATCACTACCCAAGACACGTTGGTTTTCCCTAATTACTTGACGAGTTTTCCCAAGCCCAGAAAATTAGAATGAGTGTAAACTTTACTTCTGCTTTTTAAGTGACCCCAAATATTCTTTTAAAAAAAATCCTAATATAACAAGTGTCAAACCTATACACTGCGGACCTATACAACAAAAATATTGCGTTTAATTTGTTTAGTGCTTACAAAAACTTTTGCGATAGGTTGCCAAATGTAGCAACTTTTCTTGCCAATTAAACAATTCATCATGGTCCCTCCCAACATGTCCTTTTATTATAGATATTCATTCTACTTTATTTATGTCGTTGATCGGAATGTATGAGCAGGCCCGCGAGCGACCAACATTGATTTGGACAGCAAGACTTGTTCGGGCTTTTAATAAATTCATTTATACATCACTTGCATGTTTGACTGATCGCTGTCGTCGCGGCTTCTGTTTCCACTATATCATAAAGAGGTATTTGACCTCTTCACTTTTCAAGAATATTTTTAAACTTGTTTGTTTTGTTGTTAACGTCGAACTAGATAGTGTTAGGAATAACGATTACTTGATCCCCTTGTGACCAATACTGTAACGTGGGAGTGAAACGGATCAATTTTAGAGAAAACATTTTAAGTCTCTGCAACTAAGAGTTAGACTAAACAAAATTCGAAATTTCAAAGTCGCATAAAAGCTAGGTCTTTACTGTGCTTTTACAGTGCAATGCAATTTTCACATTTCAAATGCATTTTTCTTTTGCAGTCATAACAGAACACTTATTATCCTTCATAATTTTAACTAATTGAAAGAGATTAGTAAACGGAATAATTGTGATTGATGTGAAGAATAATGTTCGTGTTAATAACTGACGAAATATTTTTTTAAATCAGTAATCAAAGCCTTTATTCAACAAAAAATTCTTTTTAAAGCTTTAACTAATTTTTTTAAATAACTAATTGAATATAGATTAGTTTAGCAAACGAAAATAATTGTGATTGATGTGAAAATACTTTATTCAATAAAGAACCATTTTAAAGCTTTACAAAATTCCTCTGCATTTTCTTAAGAGAACAAAAAATTTCACAAACATTCAAAACAAGCACCCAGCACAAACTGCTTTTATCAATCGCAAATCTATTAATTACATTTCCCTCGCTAAAAAGCGAATTACGCCAATTACCTTTTGATGCTATCAGGGAGTAAGCTGGTTTCAAGGAAGCATCCTACCAAACAACCCAGATCTCCATTAGGAGTCCTATTAAAAGCAATCAGCGGGCCAATGAAGATAAAAGGCCGTGCTATTTCAAGTGCTCTGCTAAAAGGACCAGGCCGAAGAAAAAGAAAATGACAAGCAGATCGATCCACATGCATCTAGTTACCAATTACATTTATAGGGTTGTTTAGAACCATAGCGTGTTCTTTTCTCCTTGTTCTTATATATATTTCAGCATAGGCTTCTTTGAAATCTAAAAAAACTTTTATTACTATAAAACGTAAATTGTAAGAAAGTGCAGTATTCATCAAGTTTTTTTTTTAAGATACTTCATTTTCTATTTTTATATTTTAAATGTTCTTAGTATTATAAGAAATTTTGTTCATCATAATAACCGTTAATTTGAAGATTTTGTTGAAATAGTATTGCAATTATATTTATTATGAGTGCTTTTTAACAATCAATCACATTTAAGCTTTTCAATAAGCAGTAGATTAATTTATGTGCTTATATTTTTAGACACTACGTCGAAAATATAAGAGTGGAGTTAGATTATTATCATAAAAAAGACATATTTATAACTTAAGAGCAAAAAAAAAAATATCTCCAACTTTATCCTCAGCAATAATTTTATGTTACAATATTTAGCTTTGCACCAAGATTTAGAGTTCGTCTATTACGCTCCAAGTAAGTTGCATTGTTAAAAAAAATTGATACAACATTGCACAGGAATCTTTAAATTTTCTAGCTGCCACCACTATTTAAAAGCGTAGATTTACCACTTTTGCGGTGTATCAAAGTTATGGTTTTACCAAAAAAAATTGGTAAAATCACGCTCCAAATAGTGGTGGAAGCTCTAGAAAGGTCAGGGATTCCGGTGCAATCTACGCACCAAAAATTGACTCTACGATGACGAAATTAACTAAGTTTCACATTTAAAAATATCAGTAGTTAGCAGTTCTCGAAACAAGGGAACGCAAACCACTACTTCAAGAAAATAACACAAATATAAAGCCTATTAACCAAAGAATTATCATCCAAATCCTTCTTAATGTGCCATCCGTCGGCCACTGCGAGTAGGAAAGTGTTGTAGAAGCCATTCAAGCAGCAATCAAGTGGCAAGAAAACAACACAAGGAACAAAACGATAATGATCGCGGCAATAAAAGAGCGAGGGAAGAACAAAAAACAAAAGCGTCTTGAGAAGTCGGTGCCTGATGTTCACAGCAATTGACCACAAACGCTTCAACTCGACAAAATAATCTTGCGGAGGTGGGCTAACGATGGGGACACAGTCTGAAGAAAGGAAATTGAGTAATATCGGAAAAGTTAGGACTAGTTTCGTTCTTTAAACTGTTGATTAAATTTGAGAGAGGACGAGCAAGAATTAGATAATGATTGGAACTTGGGTGTTTGTTGAAACTGGGAGTTAAGATTGGTGGTGATAGTGACAGGGAATTAATGTAGAAAATCTTTGAGAAATGATTTTTATTATATATAGAGAGTTGCTTATTTCGGTTATGTATATGAAATGATTGAAGCTTTAAACTATTGTTTAAATAAGATTGTTAAAATATAAAAAGCGTCGTTATTCATAAAAAAATTCATGTGGACGAATTAAAAATTGAGAATATAAAACACAATTAAAGAAATTCGCAGATACTGAATTTTATGACAAAGAAAAAACATCGTAAGTTTACGAGTAAATGACATTTAATATTGTTATCTTTAAAAATGAAAATAATTATGTCGGATTTAGTTAATGAGCTTTTGAAAATAACATGCACCTTCAAACCCAATAAGCTATAACAAAAAACGTTCTGTCCAAAACGCAAGTCCAAAATTCACACAAAATAAAGCAATTTAGCGAACCTGGCCTACAAAATGTACCTGAAGAATATACTATCTGTATGAGCGTGTGACCGAAGCGAAGCTTCCCATGCGTAGCCACAGCGATAATATACCTATCATTAGAGACCAAACTGATTTGATTATCAAAAGAATTGTCGTTTTACATGCTTTGAGTGGGTCTTTTACTTGTGGACGCAACGGTTAGTTTCGGTCTGTGCACATTCCCAAAAGGAAAGTACAAAGTACGATTTTTTTTGTGCAACCAAGAAATGAATTCGTAAACTTAGTTCTGCAAAGTTGAGTCTATAAAATAAGACATTTAGGACTTAGAAAGTTTTACATGAATCACTCAAACGTTCATAACAATACGACTTCAAGTGATAAAATTAAATAATTTAAAATTTAATAAACAGAGTATAAAAGGTAAAAAAAACTATTTTAAATCATTTTTAATTGTTTTTACTACAATGCATTACATAACGTTTTTATAATGATTCAACGAGGACGCGGAGATATAGAACCAATCAACAATACAACCAAATTTTATATCAAAATCTTTTTCCGTGTATATGTTTACTGTACATAGGCTAATTAGAAAGGGATATAATTGGAAATACATTCAAGGAAGTGTCGAAGTGATCGTTTGAAAGTTGATAATTCCACGCTATATACAGTTTTAATTCATTACACATGAATAAGTCTTCAATTTGGTATGTTTTTCCAAGTACTAAAAAGTTAATAAGGGGAAAAAGTGTGGGTAGATCCGTCTAAAACGAAATATGCAAAATTAAGTAACATAGTAAAGAGAATAGCTAAGTCCAGTTTGGACAAATTTTTGGAGCAGCAAAATTTAACTTTTGAAGCAGAAAGAGAGAAATTCAAATTGTAGCAGCAAAACTGCACACAAATAAAAATTATAAAATATACATACTCTGGTGCAATTTTCGCAGTATTCCCATCCCGGATAGTAGCAAACAGAATTTTAAAGGTTTACATTGAATGACTCATCATTTATCAAGAGTTTCCAAATGCATACATGTCATGCGAGGATTACTA
Organism: Oedothorax gibbosus; assembly: GCA_019343175.1. NCBI lineage: Eukaryota > Metazoa > Arthropoda > Arachnida > Araneae > Linyphiidae > Oedothorax > Oedothorax gibbosus. The sequence continues at coordinate 31,862,248 of CM033277.1, forward strand.
CAACTAGGTAGCTACAGATTAGGAAAAATATGGTAATCGGGGAAAAAACCAACAGTGTCTTATTGTAGGATGAGGATTCAATCCATAATTTGACTTAGGAAAGGTATGGAAAGTCATGGCTATTTATAGGCTAATCCTGAACGTCCGATACTTACACGTACAAGCAATCCACTTCAAGACCAGCGACACATAATTGTCGCAGTCAGTTGATGATGACGGATTATAATAGGATGGCCGGCGAAATGATAGGCCATCCCGCGTAAGACAAGAAGTGGCCACCGCCGAACCTAAATTACTGGAAGGTGAGGTGAAACGGGTTGGCAGGAAATAATTGTGATTGGTATGTTTTAATCACAGTAATCAGAATCGATTTCGGTCATCTTTTCCTCCTTGCTCAGTTCACTTTGGAGGAATTTTACTAGAAACAGTTCAAGTGCGGTTACCAAAATTCTTCTTTATACATGGAATTTTTTTTTATTGGTACTGCATGTGTCACTTGTAAAATTAAATGATAGTGTAGAGATAAGTTAACTTGATGTAAAAGCAGGATTTAATTTCAATAGTCAAATTATTTTCAGATGAGGGCATGCCGCAGTGACATTAAATAACAAGCAAATAAAATTGATATTACAATTTAGTCTTTTCACGTCGTAAAAGAGTAAAAAGAAAACTTTTAATACGATAGATGAATTTAAAGTATTATATATTATCATTTCTTTGATAGTATAATCATACATAAGTATTAAAGGTAAGAGTAGTTTAGTTATTCCATTTTAAATAATTATAAATTTAAAACAATTGCGGTATATTTAAAAAAAAATATTTCAATGTTAAATCATTAAAATTATTTTATAACAAAAAGAGTAAAGAATGAGGTAAAAAAAAAAATGGAGGCACATATTTATTTTGCACTAAATATAATTATTTTAAAATAAAAATTTCAAAAACAAACAAAAGTAATATCTTAAGCATCCACGTATCACAAAAGTAGATTTCTCCCCTACATTTTGATAGAAAAAGGACATAAACACCAGCATTCAATAAATCAACAATTATTCAGCCTCGTTTCCGAAGACACTAAAATATACCTTTACTCAAGCCCAATCGTCCCAATCATTAATAAACACACCCATTACACGATACCCATCGCCTAATTGCACAGTGACATAATCAAAAATAGCACCTTTTATGATGCAATAATTTCCCAGCCCCCACGTTTTGCATGCTCTGGCAATAAATCTTCAGTCCTGCTTTCGACTCAATCAATCTACATTTAAGAAGCACCTGACATGCCATCGACAAGGTGTCGGAAGCGGAGATAAATAAATGACGGCTTAAAAGAAATGAAATTGGAGGTTATTGTGAGGTGGAAAAAAATAACGCTAAAAAGGCTTAAGACAGATGAAATGATGATGATGGTAAAGTTTCTTTTATGAAAGTTGCTTACTAAACACAGTTAAGCTTGTAGAAAATTGTATGGATATTTTAGAGACCTATTTCTAGGGCATTTTAAGATGGACGGAATAAACGACATTTTAAATTATATTTCCATTTTTCAAATTCAATAATGGAGTAATTTTATAATACCAGCAATTAAATGTTTTATTTAAAAAACACTCAATATATATTGAAACCAATAAAAGGTCGAGTTATCCAATACTGCGACAAAAAAAATTTTTAATGTCATTTTTATTAAGGATTTATGAACAAAACATTAGGACCAATTTTGTGATGTAGATCATTTTTGTGATGTGTATATATAAAGTTTTAGGAGCTACTCAAAACTTATAATTTAAGGGTTAAGGTTCATTGGAAATATGTTTTAAAGAGTTTAAAGCTACTTTTAAAAAAAATTAAAGTCCTATTTCCTATTTAGGATTTCAAGACTTCTTTCAGTTGTGAAGCCTGAAGGATTTATTAAAGTTCACGAAAACTTTGTTAACTTCATTCTTTAATAAGTTTACTTTATACTTGTTTCATTCTTACAATGATAATTTTTCCCATAATGTGAAACCGATTTTTTTTCCAGACAAGTATCACGTTTATTTATAACCCTTTAAAATATGCAAACCCAATGACACGAAAGCAGAATTGTAAAATTTTCTTGTGGTCCATTAAAACATCCAACATAAAGTTATTCCATTTCAATCCAAAAGAACAGGTAAAACACGCTTTGCATGTTTTTTTCCTCCAAAAGCTTAACTTCAACCTGAAATCTACCCGCTGCCATTTATATAAACGGCAATGGAAGAAAAAGATTTATTAATATAAATAAGAGATACTGAAAGGGGTCTTTTGGGGAAGTTTGCAAATAAAATGATATTAATATCGCGAGGACGTGTTTTATTATTTTCCACGGCCCTGCTCTCAATCAGGTGGAGCTTCACGGAAATGTGAACAAGCGATTTAAACGATTTAAGTTCAGACGCGTGTAATCGGAATCATCTACTCGAATCGAGAGAGGGCATTTGTCAAACTAGGGGAAAAAATATTTAAAAAGGGAAAGACACAAAAAAAAAGGAATAAAAAAAACGAGAGAGAGAGAAACGGGAGAGATTAATATGTAAAGGACATCTTGAAAGCTGGATTAGTGCAATGAGATGAAATGAATGATAAAATTTAAACACCCCTCATTGAATGAAAAAACGTTATATTGCAGATCGAGACAATTTGTTATATTTTCAGGAATAAGAAAAAAGGGGAAAATGAATAAATTAATATCGATTTCGGCATTAGACTGGTTTTTCTTTAAATGATGTTCAGTCATGCAAGTTGGAAATATATAGTTTTATATCATTTGTGCAAGAAATTACTTTAAAAATTACATATTAAGAAATCGTAAGGGTATTTTTGATAACATTATAAATAAAATATTATAAAATGTAAATAGATGAATAATGCAATATTGTATGCTTATCCCACTAACCAAATTAAAACAAATTTCATATATTATTTAAATGAAAATACTAAGCTTAAAAATTTAAAATAAATTCTTATATATTTTTCATATGTTCCTTTCTTCTTAAATGAATAGATTACTTTTTAACACGGGTAACATATTTCGTATATAAAACTTTAATGTGTTATTAAATGAATGTTATGATCCTAATCCTAAGATTTCTAATTTTACCCAGCTAAAAATAGCTATTTAAAAAATTTCGAAATGGGTAAAAATATTACCTTGAACTATATTGGGATCGTAACGAGTTCAAGATATTTAAGATATTAAAAAGAGTAAAAAGTAATAACCAGTTCATATTTTATTTTATATTGGATTGGGTATAATGAATCTTACAAAACTGCATATAGTTACGTGGACAACCTTGAAACTTTCAACTACATAACTCTTTAATGCTGAAATAAACGGAAGTTTTCAAAAATTTTTAAGACAACGAGCCTACTTTTAATACCTAAGGCTATCAGATTTTGATAGTAAACAAACCAAAACCTTTTAATAAATCTGATCTCGTTAAAACAAACATTTTTTTTTCATACATAAAAAATTTAATAATTTATGATAGATAAAAGATTAAAGTTCGAATGTGTTTACTGACGATATTTTTAATTGAATATTTCACAAAATTAACAACCTTTTCGATATTATTTTTTCGTCTAATCCTGCTGCATCTTTTCTTAGATTGAGAAAATTAATGAAGGAAGGTTAAAATCGGTTTTAAAAAATAGCTTTATGAACGAAAATTATATTTTTCTACACAGCAATATGGCGTTGTGAGCCGCTTTTAATCAATTTGCATTACATTTCAAGCAACCGTGATAAATTTGGTCGGCCGCATATAATCCTTTTGAATGGTGAAGATAAAGATAAATAATGAAGTATAATGAGGGATGAAGTTATACGCGCGTAATTAAGGGAGAAATATCGGAAGAGGTAAAAAATTCTCGGTGATTTATCAAAAACTTCTTTGCTAAGAAGTAATGTTTGTTTCCCGGATTCACCAAAACATCTACACAAAAAATTAAGACAAAAAAAAGGAGGAAAGGATCTTCGGAAAAGATTTTAAGCCACCAAACTGAATTCGCGCCAGAAAAGTTTTCGGTAAAAGAGAAAAATTCGCTAAAGCGCCTTGCTTAAATAGCAGTCCTACTACAGGGGCTATAGAGTTCATCAAATACTAATCATGTATGGAATTCGGGGCTACAAACCCCTATATTTTCATTGTACTCGAAAAATCAACGCTTCTGCCATGTCAACTTAATTTGAGGAACGTCGATTTTCTCGTTTTGATGCGATATTTGGTATTCAGAGAAGAGGTACAAATTTGGCATTTGATAAAAGTATACGATAAGGTATACACGTATAATAATTATGATTTATTATTTCCTTTGGAAATCTTCATTATGGGATGATATTCATAAATTTATATGTACTTAAATTTATTTATTCCCAAAAGAAGCTCTTTATTTGGTTGATAGTCAATTATTACATCAGTAATACTTAGCTATCCTCATTACATATAACGAAATTTAGCAGGTTAAAAAAATTTTTTAAGTTATGTTAAGTTTAGTTTATTTCACTCATATCCCGAAGCCTTGTCATAAAAATTTTCAATAGTTATTGCACTGGCCAGACACTGGAAATTTTTTGGTCAAGGCACATTACCTTTCATAAATCTTTTTTAATGCAAAATTATACTGCTTTGGATATAATAAACATTAGTTTCAATATTAACTAAACTTGAAATTAAATGGAAAAACAATAGATGTTTACATAGCGAAATTCGACACATCGAAAACTATTTTGGATAAGAAAAAAAACACTTTTCAACTGTAATACTTCAAGTATTTGGTTCTCATTATAGCCTTTAGTAGGACTGATACTTAAGCTCGTACGATACTAAGATTCAATAATTACTAAGTAGCCTCGCTGAATTTTCTCTTTTTTTCCAACGCTCTCGTCTTAGATACGAATGAAAAATCGTTATTCTTAGATTTTTGAGATAGTACGTATACCGAAATGGGAGTTTTAGCGAGGGGGAAAAAGCGTTGGCGAAAAAAAGTAAATTAAATGCTAAATTTACAAAGGTGCTTAATTGGTAAATTATGACTCGAAATAAGTAATATCTCACTAAAAGTAAATTCGACGACAACAACCGCTTAATTATGCAAGTTGAAGGGAGAAAAGAAAATAAATTCGATTAAAAAAACAAAAGTAATTAAATTAGAAAGTATTAGGAACAATTTAGTGAATTCTTTGCATAAAAATCACAATGTTTTTCATGAAATAAGGAAATTCTGTTAATTCGCTTTGTAAGAAGAAAGGTTTTAAAGTAGAAAATATAAAAATTTATCTTAATTACACTTGTAATTTTGTTTAAAAAGCGACGTTTTTAAGAATTAATCGTATTTGTAAGACAACTTCAAGTTCACAATTTTTAAGATAACTTTTTTGTTTATTCCTTTTTACATGCAGCTATGCTTCATCTGGTGCAAATATTAACGAAGTGGACAGGCAGAATTATTTTTTTGCATAAAATTAATTCGGAATTATTCAAGGTAATTCAAATTCATGATATTCATTCTGATCATAAAAAAATATATTGTATAAAATGGAAATTACTATATTACGCCACTAAATCGATCCTACGTACACTCTTAAAACAAACGAGCGGTTTTAACTCAGTCTGAGTTAATTTCCACTCCTTTCCGATGCCGAAAATGCACTTCTCCTATAGGAGTGAATTTCACTCTTGTTTTAAGAGTGTAATACATCTCTACAAAAGACAGTACGCAATAGTTTCTTAACAGTCATGGTTAATTATGTTTTGCTATTGATTTCATATTTAGATTTTAAACCATTGTAGTTGAATTGCGTTTTCTAACTTACGCTGATTGTAGTGTGCACAAATTTAAATCAATATGTACAATATTTGTTTTACGAGTGCTTATGGATCTTGATTTCCACTTTTTGGTAAACCTTACATTAAAATCGACAATGCAAAAACCAGTATTACTTGAGATCAACGGACGGTTTAAAATATTGAATTAAACACTCAACTATTTTACAATTTCTTTAATTGACAATACTTTATTTTTTTGGAAAGTTTAAAACACGAATCTAAACAAATAACCTTCCTTTGCATCACACGCCACTATGGTTTAATAAAGTTGAGGAAATGCAATAAACATAATTCCAAATTAAGTTTTAAATGATAACTTTTTGTATTTTTTGTTCCATCTGGCGATTGTAGACCAACCACATAATTTAGAGAACGCCTAGCATCAACCTGTTGTGTGTCAAAAATTTAATTGTTCATCGTTCATAAATTGTTGAATGATTAATTATTACCGATGACTTTATCTAGTGGCGGCATATAACACCCGACCATACTTGTCATCTCTCCGATAACCAAAGAAACCATCCACTCTTAGCTTGGTGTGACAAAATTGTGGCCGATTTCATTTGGAATAAGTGGGTATAAAAATAAGAATTTGAATCGATTATTGAAGTAAAAGAAGAGATAAAGTAATTATAATTCAGTTCGCGTTGTTTTCTATACACAGCTACCCAAATCTACCTAAAATAACTATTAGATTCATGCTAAATGAAATGTCCAGTTGCAAAACTCACATTCCCCAAAGTATAACTAAGATATAGGGCCCGGCAACTTCATTTGGTGATTTCGTCCAATTGAATTAACAATCGTCAAGAGTCGCCAATGAACGAACCGGACCCTATAGCATAACTGTACCTCGTTGAAGAAAGTGACTTTTACCGTTAGAGCTTTCATATGATTATTACTTTTGACCAAGACTTCAGTTGCATTTTCGTCCAACTACAGCACCTAACGGTTCCTAGAAGACAAATGTCCTACTCACTCTTCCTTCATTAATTACGTCCACCAAAACCAGCTCTCTTCCTAATCGAAACGTAACCACAGATTACGAACGCAATAAAACGTTCCATTTTGTTCTGTGGATAATGTGATTTATGGACAGATCTTGCTTCCTGCATCTATCTTTTTCGAATTAGTCACCAGGGCCTCCTAAACGGATTATGAATTTTAATGGGCGCGTATTGAAACACCCCAATTACCATCATTACATGATTTAAATATGCTTTTTTTTCTAATAGCCAGACGCCATTTTGGTAACGAGATGATGAGAAGGAAGTAAAAAAATGCATATAATCTTGAGGTATTTATAGCTCACTAATGAAATGCTAAGAAATAAGAAAGAGATGGGGGAAAATGTTAAATGTTCTTTTTTATTAGGAGATTCCGAATAAATGTATTAATGGTATACACCGTAATTGTTGTAAAAAAGGTCTGTTTAAGTCAGAATATATAAGTATTGGTTTGTTCGAAGGAATTTTAACTGATAGAGTATTAAAAAAATCTGCAAAAACGTGCAAAATGAAAATTTATTAAAAAGATGAAAATGCCTACAATTACTGCCAATTGGCTTGTTTCAGGTGACGTAGGAACCTTCAGGTTTCATTCCTGCATTTCCTTTTATCAGTGCTCCGATTAGTGGGCTGTTCCTACGTCTCATTGATTCTCCAATCGAAAGTCGAGAAATAATTTATTTTCATTTTTCCATTAGGCATTTCTGCTGCACTCAAGATGTAAAACATTCCCAAAAAAATCACTTTACTTAGATAGTCAATTATTGCAGTAATACTTAGATATTCTCATTACATATAACGAAATTTAGCAGGTTAATTGAGGAAAATCTTTAAAAACTGATATAATTTAGTAAATATTTTCCCCCATACTCTAAAGTGTTAATTGGTCAGTAAATGCAAGTCATAAGGGTAAAAAAAACAAAATTATATTTGTAAAAATATAAATATTGACATTAAATCTTCTATAACTATGATATTTACATTCATTTGTTTAAAGTTTTATTCAATTGAAAATTACATGTATGAGGCACATCCTATACATAATAAATTATAGTAGTAGCAAAGCATCAACTAAGAAAAAAACTTTTTTTTAATAAATATTCTAACTATTCAAAAGGATGTAAAATGATCGCCGAACTTCAATGTCAAAGTTAGTTGAAAGGAATAAATTTATCTAATATTAATAAAAAAAACGTGAGGATAACCAACGAAATATTTTTCAAACCCTCATTGTTAAAATATCACGTTGATTTCAAATCGGAAAGTTAGAAACGTTGCCATTCGTATGAATACAAATAAATCCCTGGAATTCCAGCTAAAGACAGAACCTGCTGACTGAGATATAACCGAAGGATAAAGGGGAACAAAATTTTTCCGGACGAAGCCGATTTTTCCCTACGCGCATAATACAATAACGAGTGGGTATCTCTCGCATAATAAACGGGAATGACGGGGACATTTTTATCGGACATGGTGTGATTAATGAGGCCTCATTAATCAATAGCCGAATGGCAACGTGATAATGCCATTTGCTTTTGCGCGCCATCAGTCTGCTGACGAGAACATTACCTTTTTCGAATTCGCATTAGCCAATTACACGAGCGAGGGGACAGATTCGAAATATCAAATGTGCCCAATAACGCATCCAGCGAAAATGGCGGAAAATGGGAAATTAGACTCGTAAGGAATGAATGTGGAAACGGGGTAAAGTAATTGGAGATGTTTTTTTCTCATTGATTGGGGATTCGTGATTGAAGAGATAAGATATTATGGGTCCGTTGGACAAAAATAACAATTCTTTTTTTACAGGTAAATTGGTATTGTATACTCATTCGTTCTCAAGTGAATCTTTACTTACGAATAGTAGTAATATAAAACCATGAATGTCTGGAGTAGCTTTACTGTACATTATAGAAACTCATAGGCATTCTAATATAATACTGATATTACACACTGGGATAAATAATTATATTCATTTACCTTTCAATCAAATATTAGAACAATTTTATTACCTACATAAGTTTTACCAGCATTTATTCCTGTTATGGATGACATAATTAAATGTTTAAAAAGTAATTCAATTTATAGAGGGTAACGAAATACCAAACAAAACTACGTAGCGAAACTTCCCACTTTTTTAATTTTCTTAAAATAGAAGTGAAAAAAAGTTCACAAATTTATGGTTCACATAAAAGAAACTCAGTGTTGATTTTTAGCAACTCCAATTGAAATTTAAAGCTGCACAAATCCGCACTTTGTGTTGAAGTCGACAACCATATACAATGTATCAGAACAATCTAAAGCACTCGCGCGTATCAGTCACACATGATTACCCCCCACTTTAACCTTATTAATATCCATTAAATACAACAAATATTATCAATAAGTAGAGGCCTATAGATTGGATTATGAGAGAAGTCTGCACGTTGTTCCCAAGGCAGGGTTGTTATGATTTTACCCGACCCGAAATAACCCGGGTGGGTTTTAAAAAAACCCACTTGAAAAAACCCATCAAAAAACCCACGTGGGCAATTGAATTAAAATTGACCTCACTGAAAATTAAAAAAAGTAAAACTTTTTATACATCCAAAAAATATACATTTCATATCATTTTTAATTAATATTTTAGTATTATTCTTAGTATATTTTTACATTTTTGTACCTTCAATAATTAAAATGCATTTACAAATTTAAATTTATACTAATTATTTAACAATTAAATAACACATTTTTTAAAATTCTAATTTGAATTTCTATCGTTACAATATTCCAGATTATATAATTTTACACATACACAAACAAACAATACTTGGTTCTAGACAATACATTTATAAATTTAAATATACATTTATCTAACAACTATATGCAATTATTTTTTAATTGTTCTAATTTAAATTACATCATTCCTGATTGTCTCTCTCAAGATGTTCTGTTAGTTTTAAAAATTGTAATGTATATAGATAAATAATTAAAATTTCCCTACATAAAACATAAAATCCTGAAAAACACATCCAAAATACTGAAAAAACCCTAAAACCCTGAAAAAACCCTAAAACACCACAAAAACCCAAGTGTGTTGGGTATTGAAAAAACCCAGGTTTTTAACAACCCTGTCCCAAGGACGGCTACAAAAACCCGGATATAAATCTGTACCATAGTAGTAAAGGGTCTTATGTCTTATCTTACATTGCAAAAAAAGCCAGTTACTTTTACGGAAATTTTCCCTGATTTCGATAGTTCAAAACCAGTTTCGCTTACTTTCAGGTTTTCAATCATTTTATTACACTCGTTTACGAATAAAACTTCTCCAAAATTTGTTCTCAATTATGTCACTATGGAGGAGTGTTAAACATCATCAAGATTACTTCTTTGAGCTTTAATTTGTAGACAGAAATCTGGTTGCCGAGTTTGTATGACCCTTGGCTTGCAACTTAAAAATTGCGGGTTCAAATAGCGACGGGCGCAACACTTTTTCAATTTAAAAAAATTATTTATTTGTTTCATATGCACATAACAGAAAAATTCAATTTCAATGCACGTCATAAAAGACAATGAAAAACAACAAAAACACACAAAAATAAACATTACAAAAAGAATAGCCTCCGACAATTAGCTTTAAAAACATTAAAAGGCATACAAAATATATCCAGTTTCTCAGACTCAGTTATAAGTTTTATAAAATTTATTTCGACAAAAATTTAAAATACGAATGCGAAAAAAAATACGAATATTTAATGGGACAAACCCGTATTGACTAGATTTTTTCCGTATTTAACAGAAAATTCGGCCTTTTTTAAGGTTTCTTTCTAGCAACTTGACTGCCAGTTTAAAACTGTAAATTTGACGACTTTTTTGCAGGTTACAATATAAGACATTGCCCCCTTTTCTACTGATACATGAATATCCAACAAAGACAATAGAAAGGTCATGTAACTGAATTAGTGGCTTTTCGCTAAATAGAGAGGTGCGGCTTAATAGCTTCCGTCGAAAGCAGAGAGAAATGCATCACATGAATGTAAATGATGCGACATTAAAAGATCAGGAGGTATAAATATACCTGATAGAAAAAATTTACCGATGGCGATGTCTGGGAAGAATATTTGAATATTTTAGACAATGTATAAAAAGACACTTACATTTTTAGTGCTAGTTTTGGGGTTTGGAAGGCCATTAAATGATCATGTTATTCAATTATTTTTAGGTTATTTATTTTGTTTACTTCAAAAACTGATACTGGTCTCATCTAACGGAATATTTTGTAGGAAAAAAAAGTAATACACATAGTCTAGTACTTAATGTGAGAATATGGAAGCAACTTATTTTTTTAAAATACTAAGCGCTTCGCCCCTGCTCGCCAACTCCTAACTCTTCGCTGAGCTACGACTATCGCTTTTTTCCGGTTCGGTCGCTCAAATATTATCTTATATAAAAAAAACGGAACTTTGATAAACTATTTCAAAAACTACAGCTCTCAGCGGTTATTCGTCTTATCAGCATGTTAGTTAATAGTATAAGTTGAGACAATCATAAAAACGCGCGGCCAAAACTTTGTGTGCGGTCGCTGTGGCGTTATTGACTATTTTTTAGTACAAGGAAATAGCACACAGTAAAAATATAATTTAATTCAGTTATGCAACTAAAGTAGCGTCTTAATGTCCTACAGCCGTGGAGTTAAAATTTCGTGTTTCCCTTAATAAAAATTTGCAATAAATAAAAAAAACTCAAACAAAAAATATAGTATCTTCCGTCTCTCCATAACAAATCAAGTCACTATACCTCTGCCAATCACGAGATAACAATGTCGTCAAGAAAAGGGGTGGCGAATGTTAGCGTCAGGAGGCACATGACAACTCAACGGTCACCCCCTTGCCCAAGTGACAGACAATCGAACGTCATTTGTCATGACGACCCTCGTCCCCCAACACACGACACGCTTTAATTTCGAATTCTCATTCACATTTCCATCTCCTTCATCAGACGATTTACAGGAGTTAATGGCTAGAAGTGAAGTGAAGGGGGAAATATGGAGTGAAAAAAATTGTGCTTATTAAAAGTAGGGGTGGTACTAAATTCGTCACGTACGGCACCGAAAGACTGGTTCAAATTTACGATTTTTAATAGTTTGGAAAAATCGAATGACTTTCGCCAAAAGGGTCTCCCTTTACGAAGCAAGGGGGAAAACGTAAAATAAAAAATGCTATACTTAAAAAAATATTAATAAGTAATAAGTTTCAATGTCTTATACTTCAAGCCTAAATTATTGTATAAAAAATCTGGTTATTTACAAAATAACTATGTGCTTCTTGAGACGAAATACTTATTAAAATATCTATCTCGCAGTAAAAAGGTGAAAAAACGCTTTTAAAAACTTGACAGCCTTGAATATACAAGCAATAATATTTTGTTTGTCGAATTAGATTATACATTTAAATGGAAAAAATCTGGAATAAACAATATGCTTGTATAGTTATATTTTCTAGAGTGTTAATTTTGCACAAATAGATATTCGTTTTAGTATCATATTCATATTTATAATAAACATTGCACGTCGTGTTTTATTTACAGTAGAAAAAATATATTCTGTAACGCAAGAGAACTCGTTTAAACATATAAAACAAAAAAAAATTTCAAGTTAACACCAATATCATCAAAAAAAAAAAAAAAACACGAGAAATACACGAACAATAATAAACACCCCTTTGATTAGCAACATTTATTAACATTGGCGCTCGGCTAATGATCCCCAGCATATAATAGCGCAGAAAACGATGCCGCTCCAGCCACGTGAATTAGCAATAATTAGATTCTTCAAAAGCGTTGATGCGAAGATACAAGCAACCGAAAAAAGAGGAGAGGGTTAGAATGGGAGGGAAAAAAAATGCTCAGGTAAGTTGGAGGGATGTAAGCAGAAAAGTGTTTTCTGCAAGCTTTTCAAAAAGGATTTTCAGCAGCAAAGAAATTCGAAAAAGATTCCATTAAAATCCTTAAAGCTCTCATTAGCCGAGGAGGGACTGTATCTTCGGAAAGAAGGGTTTCGACAACTTACATGGCATTCGTTAAAGGGTGGTCGAAAAAAAAATTATATCAAATTGAAGAAAATAAAATGTAAAGTTCTGAAGAACTTATTTTAATCACTGGAACGTGAGTTTTGTAGAGGGGGGTGGGTGATGCCAAAGAAAACTAGTTTAACTTCTGGTAATCAAAGCCCCCCTCTCAACGTATACCTTTTGCTCTTTTGCCGAATTAATGGGAAAAGTATATACGGGGGGGGGGGGGGGGGGAAGCGAGGGGTGCTGCTTTTTCTAATGAAGCTGATTAGAAATTCGGACTTTTTGGAAGTAATTTAGGGTGTGTGCGTCTAATTACTTTTGAACTGAAGCTAATTAGCTAATTACCGGCACGAGAGGCTAGCGCACCCCCTCTTGCTAATTACTGGCTCAGGTGTAATTAAATGCAAAATATTGAGCTCTCGTGATTTGCATATTCACACCGGAGTTTTTATTGTGGATCATTATTTCACTATTTGTGCCCACATAGTTGAAAAGCTGTTCGGTCTTTGTCCACATCCCCTCCCTTGCTGATTGTTGTTCCATAGCTTTTTAGGGGGGAAGCTGGAACTTTTTTTTACGATTTCTCATCAAAAGATATTTGAATGAAACTTTTTTTTTCAATGTTTATCGTTTCTATTTACTAATTAGATTAAAGACAAAAGAAATTTCAGCATGCTGGAAAATGTTCAGGGAGGATTACTTCCAAATAGGTGGAATTAATCGATTTTCGTGCGTTGCAACTCATTTGCACTTTTTTTTAACGATAAAAGTGTTTCAGCTTATGGCGTATTTTAATGTTTTTTTTAAATTTGAATTTAAGAATTAGTTTTAAAGCAGTTTTTGGATTGAGTTTGCGCAGGTCAAACAATAACACATTCAACAACGTCGTTAAATAATGTTAATTTATCCGGAAGAATATCCTTCTGAACAGCTCAATAAACTTTTAAAAATGTGTAAAAAATAGAACTTAGGTACTTAAATTTTCAAGTTTACCTCACTCAAGTGGGGGCCTATAGAATTTTATTGAGTAAATAAATAAAGCGTGTTTATGTTAAGTATGGCCCAAAGTTAAAACTACAGAATAATTCTTAAGCTGCTCACAGTGTCTTTTATTACTGCAATTTTCCAAAGTATGACTAAAGAAAACATTTTTACAAAATAACTATATTACAAATTCAAAGTTTACATAAAAAACAAATCACCGTTATTAAGGATAAACCTGTGCAACGCCGGGTTTATAAAGCTAGTAGAAAAGAGTCTAGGCCATTGACCTTTTCCCCATTACAACTTTTAAATTCATTGAAAACCACCCCTAAAGTTAAATTCGAAACCAAATTGTAGAAATAAGATTACCGAGTCTAGAATAGTATATCAATAGATATTCCCACATAACCTTTTGGGAAACCATCCCAATAGATTTCGCCATGAAATAAGTTTTAAGAAATTCCTAAAGTGATTCATTTCCCTCATTTTTTAACGTCTCACCGAGAATGAGCTGAAAAATTTGGCTCCTAAAAATATGTCGAGTAAAATGAATTTGCGGGGAATCGAAGTGGACAACGCAGGAATTGGACTAAGAGTTTTAAGAATTTATTTTTTTTTATGTAAGGAAAACCTTGGTCACATAGGAGAGATATTAATAATATAAAGTTTTCATGTTTTTCCCCATACTACGCGTCTTCAACGTAAAAAGTTGAAGTTAAAAACGAAGTATAAAAGAATATGGGACTGGAATTTTTTTTTTCAAGCAACCGATATATTTCTTTATGAAAAGAAATAGAAAAAACATTTTCGAAATTTCTAACCCTCTTAGAAAATCCGTAAAATGTTTAAAAATAAGGTATTATAGGGTTATGACGGGCCTAGGAACGCTGTACCTTAGCGAAAAATTTGCGATGGAATGAGTCCAGAACCCCTTATTATTATGATATTTTAAATTTAATTATCTTGCTAAAACTGTTGCAAAAAATCGGCTTTAAAAAATATTCAAATATAAATTTAATAAAAAATTGTAATTGTATGATATGCAGACCGAAAATACTACAAAATTATAATAAGTAAAACATCCATTGATTTTATATGGAATTCATTGCCAAAAGCAAATTTGCTTAATTTAATTTTTATGTATTTAAGTACACATTTCAACGTTTGAAATAAATTGAAATATTTTGTGAGGAAATAGCTAGCTGAAAGTCAAAATCACAGAATTTATATTGTTTTGTAATATGTGAAAAATATGAGGTAGGAAGTCCAATTTAAGAAACGTTAGAAATAGTTTTTTTAGGTAAAAACAAGTAGGTTTGCTACAGAATCTGTCACTAAACCGTTTCCATACATTTGTATTCAAAGGGGAAAAAAAGGTGCTAAACATAGTATTAATTCTATATTAAACATTTACACGCTAAATTTGGCTAGTTTCATTTATTTTCTTTCGAAAATTCAATAGTTATTAGATAAAATGCAATAATTATCGTTTACTAAATTAATTTATATTTCAAAGAATAAATACGTAATATTCCTCAATTTTAAATAGAAGCAAAACCATTTCATATCAACATACAAACCTACAAACATACAACCTAAATCTCTTAGTGAAATATATAGCGAATCTTACAGTCAATATATATTACATCATTTCAAACTTATTTGCGTCGCAAAAATAAAATTCTTTTCATTTATTATTTAAAAGAAATAAAGTCTCAGAAGCAATTGTTGAATGGCAATGGTGATTTAATTCTAATAAAAATGACTTTTTATGGTTTTTATATGAGCATTAAATTTTGCAGTTAATTGAAGTACTTCGTATTCGATTTTTTTTCTGAGATTTTCAATGTCTTCTAATTTCGATGCGTTGATTTTTTTGACGTATCACACTTGCCTGTAGCATTTGTAGTTTGGTATATGAAAGTGGGTGATGGACAGACGACCGGACTGAACGATTACAATACCTTCCACTTTTTACGTTATAAACGTAGTGTGGAAGCTAGAAACAACTAATATCTTGTTTTTAACATAATTTTGAAACGTTAATTGGATTAATGAAATGTTATAATTCTAATACATTAGATTTTGGCCGCCATAAAATAAAATATATAAAATAGGTTCTTTAGTTTCAAATGTGGTCTTTAGTATTGACAATGTATTATTGTGTTTGAATTCGTATAAAATAGATCTTTTTATAATTTGTTGAAAGTTATTTAATTTGTGCTAATTTTATTACAATTATGAACTTCCATCGTATATATTTTTTAAAAATTATTTAAAATTAATTGCCTATATATCTATACTGGATCTACACTGAGTGGCCAAATTATTATAACTACCTCTCAATATAATATTTGACCAAATTTTGCCCTTATAGCACTGCATGAATTCTTTATGACAGATTCTACAAGATTTTGATTAGAGATTGATTTGATTTTCAAGACCATATTAGATGATCTTCACTTTCAATTCCTTAAGATTTGATAATACTAGATCCAGCTGCCTGAAGGCCCGTTCTCCCAAGGCCGAGTTCCATCATACTCTTTGAACCATCCGAGGACATACATTGCGAGCTTTATGACAAGGAGCTTTGTTCTACTGAAAGTATCCATCCCTGCAGGGTACACCATTAACACATCTGTGTGTAATTGATTAGCGATAACACTTAAATACCCTCGGACATTCAGACACTGTTTAACAGGAATCTAAGGACACATATGAAGAGTACAGGGGAAAAACCGCTTAATTTCGTAGAAAACTTTCCTCATCAGGCATCTTTAGCGATGATAGCGAGTAATCGCCTAAACTGGTGCAAGGAAACCAGTTTCTCACTTTCTTGTGAATCTTCTCTCACTGCAATCCTGAAATTCAGTTCCGCGTTTTATTCAAAAGACTGTGTTCATCATCATATTAAGCTTTAAAAATAAAGTACGATTGATTGAAAATAATTTTTCTAAAACAATTAAGAGAAATTTTAAGATTCGCAAATTAATTGAAAAGTCCCAAACCACGACTTTTCTACCTACCGAGATTGGCGAGATTCACGCCATACACGATTCCGACGCTAGGACAAAGCGAAGAAGAGAAACCGGTTTCCTGCCGCCAATGTCCGTAAAGCAGACACAATTACGGGTCGACTCCTAATAAATCAAGCGGTTCTTCCCCTGTACTCTTCATATAATCCCCAAGAAAACATCCCTCAAACCATAATATGGCCTCTACCAGCTTGAAGTGTTATAGATTGCATAAAACCGAGGATGGTGGTTGCATAAAACTATCAGGTGGTCATAATAAAATGGCCTCTCTGTGTATTTATGTTTCGCCAGTTTTTTTTTTTTTTTGATGACATTTTTAATTCGTTTTTATATACCTTGGTGTGAAATAGCAGTTGTGGTGGCGATATAGAATAATCGGCATCTCTGCTTCTATTTCAAGCCTTGGTGGTAGTATATAAAAACAAATTTAAAGAAACTACTGAAAGTATCCATCCCTGCAGGGTACACCATTAACATATCTGTGTGTAATTGATTTGCGATAACACTTAAATACCCTCGGACATTCAATGTTACAATTATAATTTATAGCAAGAGTCCCTAGCCTAGGGGCGGCTAGAGTGCTAGCTCGTAGTGAGCTCCAATTCGAAGGTTACGGATTGTGTCCTAGGATTAGGAAGTCCTTTTTACTGTACTCTTAATATAGTTTTTGTGATAAAAGAATGTTCAAAGTTTACAGTAAGGAATATGGGGAACTAGTGTCACAGAATAATACCATACACATTAGTTTGTATACCTAGCTGCTGTTTTTCTAATGTAGATTTCAACTGTTTTTTTAGAGTGTAGAATACAACCAGTACTTCATTGAGCATGTTCTATTCTAGAGTACATGGGATATCTTTGATTACCCAATAAGTGGCATCCCAGACTATATGGGTACCAGTACTTCTGGTAATTTAAAACATATCGAGTACCCAAGAGTATATACCAACTACCCAAATACCTTATAGTAAATGTTTTCGTTTTAATCAAGAATACAAGCTTGGTGCACAAATTACATGCTGCATTCAAGAGTACATGACCAGAACTTCTGGTACCCAAGAGTAACTGTGATGCGATACCGGAAAAAAAATTTGATACCTATACAGATACATGCAGAAATGCACTAGAGTACATGTGATGCCCTAGAATACACAGTGTATTCTAAGAAACATACATAATACCGTAAAGTATAGAGTACATGTATTATTCTAGAGTTGATGCTGACCTAAGAATACAGTTAAACATTAAAGTACTAGTGGTACCCTATAGTGCATTCTGTACCCTCTAGTATTTACGGTACCTTTTGGTACATGTACCCTTCATTCAAAATGGTATCTCTGAGTGGTATTCCAGATTACATGGGGATACATACAAGTATTTCTCTATTAAAACAAACAAAATGAAATTGGAAAAAGGGATTTATTATATTACTGGTTTCACTTCAGTTGTTTTGTAAAAATTTGAAAAGCCAATTGTAACCCAAAAATAAGCTCCCATTTGAGGATATTATCAAATGACCTGTATCAGCCAATAGAAGCAATTAAAAATTAGAAACAAATAATGGGAAACCCCCAACAGCATTCTAAATAAAAACTCCTATAAAAAAAGTATGGTATAATCAAACTTGAGTTTTCCAGTTTTGGTTTTATATGTTGCTTTCTTAGGAAGGGAAGTAACAGGAAATATTTGCACTTTTAAGAAGATTAAGCAAAAAAGTAAAAGAAAACTGGAAAACAAGTTTGAACATATACTTGAATTTTTGAAATATAGACGAAAAGTATAAAATAAAATTTATTCTTGTAGTATATATTTTATATGCATTTATGCTAGTCAATGCATTTAAAATAATGACCCTTTTTTAATTTATAATTTAAAGTTTTTGTTTGATATTTAAACTAAGGAAGTGTAGATAATTTCACTTAAAAAAAGAAACTTGATCTAGTATGAATTAATATATTTTATCAGTTCTTCTTTGGTTTGCTATTTGTATCCATCAGGATTAAAAAAAAATCTATTAATAAGTTTACCTATAATTTTAAATGATGGCATTAAATGTTTTAATAGCTCTAATTGTGTTAAATTAAAAATATGCGGTTTCTTGCCACAAATACCTTTTAGTTATATGCCTTTTCCACCCCACCCAGCCAGCCTTTCCCAGGGTATTCATGCAATTAAAATTAAAAGATACTAAAGTGTACTTGCAAAATACAATAACTTTGTTATAAATTTAGTCTTCCATAGAGTTCCTTGCATTACTTTAATAAAAACAATAATTAACAAATATTAGAATAATTTCTTTTATTCTTTTTTTTGGACATATAATTATATTTATCAACATGCTTTCATATGTTAAAAATACCAAGAAAAGTTGTATACCATAGCATATAAAAAGCAGAAATAAAGATGAGCAGTTTAGTTTTATGCATGAAAAATTCATCAAATTTGTAACGTATATTTTATCAAAAATATTTGCTACTTTTAGGTTTGCTTGGAAGGCCAATTATAATTCAAATCAATTATGTGACAAACATGGTTCCCAAACAAAATTTTGGAGCTTTTAAAACTTTCCCAGGTCTAAATTAGAATAAAAAATATACAAATCCAACAGCATAACTTCTAGACATCAAAATTAAAAACTCATAAAACTTTCTTGGAAGATGGAAATACTTATAAATAATGAAAGCTACTTTTTTTATTACACTCAGGATATTTCATTTGCAAATTTTTCAGACATTTGTAGCTACTTGTCCAATATGCAAGAGGTATATTAATGCAACAAATTAGCATAAATATTTTTTTAAAAATGACTTATTTTAGTGCGAGACAATTTAGTAATAAAAACAAATAGTTCTAAAAGAACTAAAAAAGCCTACTTTCCTATTAACTGAAATTGTTATAAAAAATAAGTAGGTTTGTAAGAGTAATTGTCTTCTATAACCGCTTCCACAGGAGATTTATACGCCTTGGGGAAAAATTAACCAAACAGCACTCGGTTGCAATTTAAACATTTAAAAGTTAAAATAAGACACTCATTAATTTTCTTTCACAAATTAAATTTATATTCTTTATCTTTTGGTAAATTTATGTGCAGTTTGAAGAATAATTATGTAAAATTACCCAAGTCAAATCCTAGCATCCTTTCAAGCGACATTTGGCGAGTTTAGAAAATGCCAATGCTGAAATGGATTCAAACTTCTTATTCTTAAATATGTAAAAAGTAAATACCCGATATTTTCTAAATATTTAGTAACATCCAATTTAGTAACCAGATATTCTCTAGATCTTTAGTAACTAGTAGTTCCAAACATGAAACTTCATAATGTATTGATAAATGAAGAAATGTAAATTAAAACTAACCAGCCTTTTTAAAAGAAAAATTGAATGCCTTTCTTAATAAACAAATGTTGAAGAATCAAGGAATCCCATTGAGCTATATTTAATGATGCCATACCTAACTGATTAATATAACAAAAACAATTTGTACTTCAAATATTAATTTTAAATTTTGTCATGCTATTGTTGATGTGGCAACAGCAATTTAAACGGCTAAGAAATTAAATTTTAATGCCAATTAAATATGAAGTTTGTCTACAGACAGACATCTTCAGCCATGTTAATGCCTACTATTTCATTTTTATAAAATTCTTTCGAATTAAAAAATGGGAAAGTTGGCTATAAATCTTATCATTTACCTTTAATGTATGTTTAAACATATAAGATCTGGGAAAAACTTTATACATACACCTGAACCTAATTCATTTTGTACTCTATAAAATCGAATTTTATTTTTAGATATTTTCTATTCAATAAAATATGTAAATCTCTGACCCTCTTTCATCAAGTACTACTGAATTTTGTTAATCAGTTAAGATATTCATGACAATTAAATATGAAAAGCTAAACTTGTTTTATTATATTTTTGCTATTTTAATATTGTCGATTTTTTTAATATTTATAGTTTTTTATGGCAATGCAGTAAACTAGTTATAATAAATTCTACATGTTCTGAACACCACACACACTTACGTGAACACGAATAGCTTTCATGGCGACATATTGGTTGGTAAAATATTCTACAAACCAATTAGTTGTTGAGAAAACTGTCCATGTGTACATTAGGGTGTCTTGATTTCTTTGTTTCAGACAAATTTTCTAATTTGAAAATAATTCTACCTTCCGTTTAAAATAATTTTACATTTTTACACACTTGCTTTGAAAAATTCCCAATTTTTGACATAAAACTAGCCACTAGCCATGAATTTTGCAATCAAGACTATTTCAAATTTGAAAAAGCTTGTTTACAGATTCTAAATTGTCTTGACCTCTTGGCTAGACAATAGTTTCACGTCAAAAATTGGTTATTTTTTAAAGCGAGTGTGGGATACTTAAACTCTCTAAACGTAGAACTCTCGAAACATTTGAATAGTCAGGTGTTTTCAAATTTTGAAAATCTGCCTTGTACAAAAAAAAAAAAATCAATTTTCTTGTCGAAAATTTTAAAAAATGGAAATTTCGATGCGAGTGAGATATTTAAAAAATGTTGAAATTAAAATCTTTTATTCATTCCATATTCAGGGTTCTTAAAGGAAACTTGAGACGTTAAGCATTTTCAAATTCGAAAATTTTCTGAAACAAAGAAATCCAGACACCCTAGTGTACATGCAAGGTGTCATAGAACAGTCTAAAAGCAGCCATATTTTAATATATAAAATATTTTATAAATAAGTGGAAAAAATATTGCAATTTATACAGAAATAGGAAAATCAGATTGAATTGTTTTTAATGAAGCATGGTAAAACCTATCAGTTAAAAAATTATTTAAATCTTTAAAATTTTAATATAAATATTAGAAAATGTCAAAATTGAAATGCTTGTAAAATTCTACAATAATCATAATGAAAATATTAGAGTTGGCTAATAGCAGGCAACTAAAGCTAAATTAGGAAGGATTTATTTAAGCCTGCGTACATATGAGGATACCAAGAAAGGATCTTTAGAAAGCAAGGGAATAAGGAAAAAAAATTGAAAAATAAATATTTTTTTAGAAAAATACTTGTAGAATTTTTCCGAAAAACAATATCCAGAAACATTATCTGCAAAATGCAGTTTAGCAGGAAAAGAAATTGCCTAAAATAACCAAGCTCTATAAAATTAAGAATTAAAAAAAAGCATATAAAATATTTATTTTATGTTTTATTTTATAATTTATACTTGATATTTTTTTAAGTATATAGTTTTAGTCTACATATATTTTAAAAATCTGTCTTACTTTAAGACTTTTGCTATTACTGTGTGATTTTAAAACTAATTATATATTATTAGCAATAAATAAAAAGTAAACTAATACTATATCATACCAGTGACTTTCCTTTGATATCAGCCTACCTTAAACTGACAATTTTAATTTCGGCAGCGTGAACTCGATTGATTCCCGACAAAATCAAACACCATAAAGAAAAGCAGTATTCTAAAAGGTAAAGAATCTTCTATTATATTATATAAAAATAATTCTTTTGGTAAGAAGAAGATCCAAAAACATACATTTTACAGCACTTTTTACCAAATCTTTGTTTATAAGTTGCATTTTTATGCTAAAAACTAAAAAAAACTAGCAGACAGCAATTAAAAGCACATTATATGAGCTTGAACAAGTTGGAAGAAAAGGTCACTAAAATAATACAAAATCTTTGGTTGCAAGTTAACTGAAATGATGTCTAGGGAATATAATATTCTTTTCTGGTGTAACAAAGGTGGAAACTATAAAAATTTGCTGGTAAGTAAGGTATTATAACAAAGTCAATCACCCATTTGAAGTGGAAAGAAAACGTTCATTCAATTTATTACTTGCTTTGCTTTTTTAAAAAATTTCAGATTAATTTTATCGACATCAAGTCAAGAAAATCGTACATCCTCACAACATCCTTATTTGGAAGTTCTTTGTTTAGGTTCTTGTCCAAATGTGTTTGTTGTTTTACTCGCTTCTGAAATTGTCTAGTAAAAATAACTGATATAAATATTTTGCTAACAGACACTTTAAGCCGACCCGGTAGCACAATAGTTAGGGAGTTAGCCATTGGAGCTTAAGGGTTTGGGTTCGAATCCCGGTAAAGGCATGGGTGTTTGCGTCCGTCAATAAAAGCCGACCTGGTAGCACAAACGGTTAGGGAGCTAATCTTTGGAGCTTAAGGGTTCGGGTTCGAATCCCGGTAAAGGCATGGGTGTTTGCGTCCGTCAATAAATGTTGTTATTTGTCTATGTGTTTGTGTCGTCTCTTTCTTTGTGTGTCTCTTGTGCCTGAGTCATTTCTGGGGTTGAGTACAATAGACTTGAGGTCGCAGTGCTTGGCGAACTTGCCCCCCCACCAAGAAAGTCATAGATACTTTAAACAGATTTGACGGTTTTAACTTGACTTCACGCTATGTCTGGTTTTGAAAAGTCACATGTTAAAATTGTAATAAATCTATTGATAAATTAGAAGATCATGTATGTTAATAAATTTTGCCCCTTTTTTCAATGGTTTTTGGGTAAAAAACAGTAATAAAAAAAATGGCATTTTTGAGCTTTAACTAGAAGCTAACATGATAGAGAAGACACATGCTAAATTTCATAAGAATCTGTTGAGAACTTTTTGAGTTATCTTAGAAGCAAATTTAAAAAAGTAGATTTGAGATAAACGTGTTTAAAGTTTTGACACACAGATACTGTATGATTACCGTGGCTTAGCAACAATGACTTTTTAATCCATAAATAATGTGAATTTCATTCTAAAAATTGACAGGTATATTTGAGATGTTATTTTAACTATTTATGAAATATTAAAAAAAATGGGTTTTTACATGTATGGCCCCCCTTAAAATGTTCCCAAGAATATTTTACAAGCTGAGAACAGATTTGGAACAGAAAAATGCACGGCTAAATCTTAAAAATTAAAGCATTTAAGTCAATGTTTAATTCCTAGTTTCGGGATACGGCGACTTTTTTATTTCTCGCCAAACTTGTTGGCGAGAAAACATCGCATAGCGACGTGTGATTAGACGATGCTACTGGAAACCGCGATCAAACAACTGCGTTGATAGATTGGAATTATTTATCGCCAACTTTTTGAAAAAGTCACTGTATACCAAAACTAGGATTTAACCGCAGTTATTATGAATTTTCAATTTATGTTTATTACAATTTAACAGTAGAAAAGCAAATAGATTGGAAGTTATTAATGTTTCCCAATGTGTAAATAAAATTAAAAAATAAATGTAAACTTTGAAATGTAGGTTTTCTGGAATTTTTTTTTTACTGATAACTGCAAACCAGAAAGTAATTTTCTGCAAAATGTAAACAAACCTTCAATAGATATTTTGGTAAAAAAATTGGCATGAATTGAAATTAAACATTTTTCTTAAATAAAACACAGAACATTTCTTAATGTGTCCCAAAACAGAAACAACATTTTCAATATATAATTGAAAAAGAAAAAAAAACGTTATGTTTGTTTACAATGAATAAATGGCTTGGTTTCATAGCGCCATCTATTGGTCAAATAAGTAAATTTTTAGATAAACAAATCTTGTGTACTGCTAAGTTTGTATAATTTTGTAGCAGTTTTTGCACAATTTTAACAAGTTATTTGTTATAAAAAAAACCGTTAAAAAGTTTATATGCATAGGTAATAACTTAAAATCATTGAAATTAGAAAGCTTAATAATGTCAAGGCAGATAGTTACGAATATTCAAAATTAGTGGCTTAATATTTGTCTATATTCAGCAACAAATAAAAACATATCTGAAATTGCAGTTTAGTAAAATAAAAACCATTTATTATAATTTATAGATCATAGATCCTTACACTATTTATGTAATTATACTTTAAATCAAGTGAAGGAGTATTATTTGTACAATTAAGTTATTATTTAAATGCAAAGAATATTTGCAATGCATTTAATTTCATAATTTTTAAGACATAACAGGGTAGTAAAAAGAGTTAACACTGAGCACCTAACAAAATTCAGTAAATTGCAAGTGGTATAAATTTATGGCTTACACCTAATATTACTATTAATTTTAGTTTTAAAAAAACCACAGATATTATCTAATGACTTTGACAGGTGAAAATTACAGAACATTATTAAAACTTTAAAAGATATTATTTAATGAAACTATCATTATTTAATGAAATGTATATGAAAAATGTGTTGTTAATTGGCATCTTTGTTAACATGTTTAAAAATGTCCTTGAAGGGCTGCTGAAGATATCGAAATGCTACAAAGAATAGCAATACAAAATCTCTTTATAAACGATAGAAAATTATAAATAGTCCCATACACACATCTAAATGTTTATACAATACAGTAGTTCAGAGATAACACTCTCCGCCATTTAAACCGTGATAAAGATAACAGAGAACCTTTACCTCCTCTCTTGCACCAAATTCAACATCCAAAATACACGAAAGAACCCTTCGAAGCTTGTAAAGTTGGAATTTTTCTACATTCAGTCATTTGTCCACTAAAAATGTCTTTCAACCGCAAGAAATGAGAATCAACAACAAACCGCACCGGCCGCCATGTTGTGTGTTACGTCACTAGAGCGGAAGTTCCGGTTGTCATCGATCAAGGCTGGGATGGGCGGAGCTAGAGTCCTTGATTGACATCCGTCCGGGGCCTCCCATTGGCGGGCTGGGCCGCGTGACGTAAATTTCGTCACACGAGACGCTCATCTTTTATGGCGAGGTGACTTGAGTGGCATTAGCGTTCCAACCCACCTTCGCTGTCCGTCAAAAAGTATTCCCAATCAAAACACTCAATTACAACACAGCCAGCGAAGAGAGCGTGTGTGTTGGTGTATTTCTCTTGCCCGGCTTCGCATTCTCGTACACCCTTGTGTTAGCCAGCTTTTGTGTTGATATTATGGATAGATCTTCTGCGGTCTGACGAGGTCTTTTTTATAAAGATCCGTTTTGTAAGGACGATCACCCGCAGAGAATGATGCATCCCGTCTCCCAGCACAGCATGGCCGGACTGCCCCAGCACGGGTACGGCATGCCGCAGCCGACTCACGGCGTCGACCCGAGTGGCCAGGGTCCGACACCGGACCAGAACGATGTCCGAAAACACGACATCTCTGAGATTCTGCAACAGATCATGAACATCACCGACCAGTCGCTGGACGAAGCGCAAGCGAGGTGAGTAGCGATGCCGTCCGGGTAACGAACGGCTCCCGCCGCCGAATTCGCTAACCCTAAAGTACGGCTCTGGCCTTGAAAGTGTTGTAGTTTTTAATAACTTTCGTCGCAGGATGTTGAATCGAGTGTAACTGGACACTGGGAGTAATCTGCTATTTGTGCTCTTGTTTATTTTTCTATTGATTTTTTTTTAAAAGACAGTTGTTTAAACATTTATAGACAATTAAGAAAAAATGCCGTGGAAAACGAGATTTTTTTTATTTCATACCACTTATGAATTGAAATTTAATTTACAATGTTTTATCTAATGAAATTTAATTAATTTGTCGACATCAAGGGTCAGTTTTCTTATACACGAATGTGCATTGTTTGTTTACATTAACAAAATTGTGTATCTGACGCTTCTTTTTCAGTATTTGGTTTTTTAAATAATAAATACAATAATTTTAGTTTGAAAATTTATTCTTGAGAGGTAATCAATAAGGAAATAAATTAAGAAAAAATATCAGCATCCTTAAATCCATGCAGTTTTCTATTTATAAGTGAAAGAGAAAATTTAACTTGGTGTGTTTACATAATACACACTTATATTAAATTGAAAGAAATTTTGTGTTGTGATTATATATTCCTTATTGAAATATAATTTCAATTTAGTAACTTTGTCAGGTTTGTGCCTTTTTTTATCTCTATATCTAAGCAGTATGTAAAAATTTATTCCAATGCTACCAATTGTATTACCTTATTGTTTATACATTTCTTACCATCTATGAAATAAATAATTCATAAAAATATTAAAATCACTATCCATCTTTCAATCTACTTTAACGAACTTATTATCAATTAAACATTTTCACTTTAAACCTGACACTAATCATGTTTATATATAAATTAAAATTGTTATACACTCATTAAAACCCGTTGTTTATTTCAGAAAACATACCCTGAACTGTCATCGCATGAAACCGGCGCTGTTCAGCGTCTTGTGCGAAATCAAGGAAAAAACAGGTCAGTGTCAAGATTTGATTAATTGTGAAAAAGCGCGCCAGATCTCTACAGATTTATTGCCATTCCCGGCTAGTGAAATACTGCTTAGCGGAAGCAAATTAAAATGCCGCGTAAATCAAAGGAATGATCCGATAAACAAATCGCTGTAGTACGATCGGTTGTTTACTATATAATCGTTTGCTCGTTCAATGGGTGGTTTTATGGTGAAAAAGATATAGTTAGTTCATGTTTACATTAGTATTTTGTAGTTTTATGGTTGTATTATTAGGTGTTAGGGTATAATTTAATTTTTTTTACCAAATAATAATCTAATTTTTGTAGTTTTACTTAATTTTTTAATTGCGTTTTTTTTGTATAGTTATATGCTTCAAATAACAAATTACATCTTAAGTAAATACTGTATACTTTTATATGATAGATAAATTAAGATAAGCGAGTAATAATTTGCCACATTTAAATAGTTAGTCTCAATTATTTCCTATTTAATTATTTTTACTTGAAATAAGATAGTGATCTGTTCATTGTTAAGTAGTTTTAAGTATCTTTTAGACTTTTTATATGAGTAATAATATTTAAGTCTTTTTTTATATTAGTTTATTGGCATTTTGTTTATTAAATAATTCCTTTAAGTTGTTTATATTATAAATGATCATTACATAATAAGTATACAAAATGCTCTAAAATTAAACATTGTAATTAATTGTTGGTGTTAAATGATAAATTTGTATTTTTCTTGGCAATGTCTATCGAGTTCAGCTATCTGCATCACTAAAAAAAAGTTATAAAATATTCTTTAATGCAATAGCATATGGCCTATCTGTTTTAATGTATTATATTTTTTTAACATTGTTAAAATTTTCCATTACTTTAAAATTAAGTTTGTAAAAAGTAAAAATTTTTTGTCCATAAAGTTTTAAAATAGCTAAATTAAATAGTATATTGTTTTTGTTAATAACATTCTTTGCATTAAACCCAAATATAAATGTTATATTCTACTCCATTTAATTTATTTTGCATTTACATATGTTCTGGTTTAATTCATTTACTTGACATTTCAATTATGGTTAGTTGATAGAATATACATTTTATAGATTTTCTTTCATGCTTAGTTTTAAATTTATAAAATACACTTAGATATTTCTCATTAAGTATGGTTGTATGAATTGTTTATAAATAGTTGCTTGAAAACTAAATTTAAGTTTTTATTGGTTTTTTTTTCTTTATTCAGTTTCTATTGATTGATATTTTAAATTTTTCTAAGTATGGATTAGAAACATGGTCTTCAATTCATCAAAAAGCATTCATTTTATAATAGTTTTTTTAATGTGCATCACACTCATAGAAATACATGTTTTGTTATGGTAACTTTTATGCAAAATTTGGCACTTCTATAGCTTAATATTAGTATAATCATAAATAATTTGCACAAGTAATAAATTTAAAATCTTAAGATTAATTGGAAGAGTAAATTTAAATTTTTTAAATTAAATATTTCATATTAGTTTAATGTCCCAAGTCCATGCCTAAAAGGGATCTAATTTGGAATTTTTTTTTTTTTATAAATATTGAAATATGCATACTTTAGTTTACTAATATAATAAACAATTTTCTATTTAAAAAAATCTCATTAAAAATACCTAGGAATATAAGTGTATTTTATGTAGTACGCTATATGGCCTTTTTTAAAAAAATAAAAGTTAATGAAATAAGAAACTTACTTCATAAATCTATGTAATATAATTAATTTTTTTGATATCATGCAAATTGTTAATAGTTTTTCTTTCATTATGAGCTGTATTAGTTTAATTAGTTTATTATTTAAATTTTCTATTAATGATAATTTAACATACTAATTTCTCTCTAATGCTGCTTCTGTAACTTTAAAATCGTAATGCAATTATTTTCTTAACTTTATTGCTAAATACATATAATCGTATTATTTTTACAAACTAATCACCATACATTACCGCTATATGATACCACCATACATACCACTTGCATTACGATTATGATAAATAAAAAAAACAATTTCAATTCACCGTTTCCATTTTTATTGATAGGATTGGCGTTTAATGCCACGCCAAATGGCGAAGAGTGGTAAAAATCGTGTTACGCCATTATGTCTAGGGGCGGATAGGGGGGTTCTAATGTCAAAAGGCTTTCAATAAATTATTCAAGAAATAGATCCTGAATTGTGCAGATTTAATCTTATTGTGAAAGGGCGAAACGTGTGTGAAATCATTTAGAATTTAACGCGTTTGTAAAGTTGTGTGCGGGTGATATATATTGCGATGTTTAGTTTTCACGGCGATTGGCATTTTTTGGTTTATTTTGAAGAATTTTATTTAAAATATCTTATGAGTATATTATGATTTTTTTTTCATGTTTCACGTCGTATTGTTGCACCTACGTATTTTTTTTAGAAATTCTTACGTTTTAGTCCATTAGATAAAAGTACTTCATATTTTTTTTTATATATATACATATGTGTTTAATGAGGCTAATTTTAGTTTTTGCTAAGTTCTTAAGCTTAAAACTATCTGTTTATAATTTTTTTTATTATAAAATATATTCAAAAATATTCTAAAAAATCTATTAACTTATTTTTATGGATAATTCGTGATTAAATTGGGCGTAGATGCCGGTAGCGATAGCTAACAAAAACGGATTTTCTTTATAAAAAGAAAAAGGATATATGATGCCTCTGTGTTAGTCTTATCACCGTGTATTTGACGAAACTTTGATAATGCGTAAATGTTAAAACTGAGCTAATAGCAACAAACATGTAACGGCGCAACAGCGGTATGAAGATAGATACTGTTATATGACTGCGCATATTCGTTGGGGACTACTAATTTTCAAACATGCTATACTGAATTTTATTGTTAACTTTGAGACTTAATTACTACGTTTAACTTTTATTAACGTATCTTTAGTAATGGAAGCAAAATGATAATATAGTTTAATATCATTTATGTCTGTGAATATCATTTAGGTCTATACCAGGTCGTATGAAAAGTGTCGTATGAATTTTGTATCTATAAGGTTAAATTATTTTTTGACTCGATAAAGTCATTTCATTGATTTAATTTTTCCCATTACGAAAATGTAATTTTTTCACTGAAATCTCAATTTCGAATAAAAAAGATCCCATTTGGAACCCTGGCGTTCTCATTCCACAGAACGCACACCATATCGTCTGGACCCACCATCCGGCTGCCAGATCCCGCAACGCGGACGATTACCTCGCACGGGCAATAAAATTTTAAGCACCGTTTATTACCCCGGCAGCACTGCGATATAACCCCCAGATATCGCAAGCAGCCTCAAACATCCACACACGATAAAGTTCCGTCGTCTACCCCTACCTGCCATACTTCCTTCCCATCGTTAATGATCGCGAAATGCCGGAACAAAATATAAACTGGTACCCTACACTTTAAACACACCAGAAAGCATCAGAAATTCGGTTTTGGGCTTATCGCCCTAGCCCCCGGGCCGTACCACCGAAAACCCAAAGTGTTGCTGACAGAATGGGACAAGATAAGGCCTTGTGTTGGTTGAAATCTTTACAGCCTGTGTTATGTATCTCGCTATTTTTTTTATCGAGGCATAGGTGCGAAGCGGGTCTTGCCTGATAGTCACCTGCAGTTTTTGGATACGACATTTTTGCTTATATTGGCACGCTAGTTTGGCTAAAGGCTATGCTGGAAAAGATGGTGGTTCTATTGTTGTGACCCAGGCATTGTGTTTTTTTATGTAGATTTTTTTTCGTAGAACTTGTAACTTCACTTAGGGCATAAGGATTCATAGATATGGGGTATTTAAAATTTTTATTTTGTAAATGTATTGCAAAATAAGAATTTTAACCTTTTTTATAAATCCAAATAACATATAAGGATTGGATATTTAAAGTTAGAGAGTTACAACTTTAAGATGTGAACATTCTTTAATGCTTTATTTCCACATACGAATTTATAAATATTTAAAGTATTTATGGAATTAGTGTTTAGAACTTGTGACATAAAAAAAGAATAATGCAATTTCAACATAGTTATGATTTAAAAGAAAATACAGAAAGAACCCTTAATGTTAACAGGTAGTTATAAACCTTACATTAAATTTGATTTTATTACTATAGAAAATACCACACCGATCTGTAGTGAAGTCAATCAGATAGAGAAATAATTATCGCTTGAGTGATATTTTTACCTATCCTTGATTTAAAGCACTTTGTTTCAATTTCAGTTATGCAATATTCTGTTACATGTATCCCAGCACTGCATGTTCAGAATGACAATTTCAAATGAATTCTTCCCTTTCATAGCAAAAGACTCAACTTTTGAGTTGATCAGGGTAGTAATAAAAAGTTTAATACCTGGATTGTGAAATACCAATGGTGTTTCACAATCCACTTCATTAAAGAGTCTTCCATTCAAAACGAGTCTGTAGAGAAACTGGCCAAATGATCAAGACTCGTTGCTCCAAGTAGCTATTTCCCTACTTGATTGATCACAGAGGAAAAGCGTACTTTTAATTATCTTTCCTTGGCGCAGCAGATTAGCAAAAAGTTTAAAGAAACCCTGTGTCTGTCACTTCGTTTCTTGATAAGTTATAGTTCTCATGAGGATTCTTTTGTTGTATTACTTATCCTCGATGGCCGAAGATTCTTAAATCGCCATTTTTATTTAAGTTAGTATTTTTATCAAAGCAGCATAAAACTTAAATAAACAGAAGACTTTGGAATATTCGAATATCCTCTGTTCGATCTTTTTTTAGAGGGTAGCCAGTTTTCGACACGATAATGTACCTCAAAGTTCAGAAAGGGGATCGCCTCATTTGCATATTAATTTGATGATGAATAATAATCGTATATAAACGTCGTTAAAACCTTTAGGGCTTTGCGTTTCAGGAAAGTATATAAGACGTGTTTACGAAGGCTGTCATATTCTTACCAAAGTTCTTTCTGAAGAGAAAAGTGAAAAAAAGTAGTCGAATCATTGTCAAAAGCGATAGTTGCTGCCTTTAGGGCTTTCTATTTCTATGGTAATAATTATGACATTTTCTGTATAATTTAAGGTTTCAGTACCTGTTTTACTACATAACTTTAGGTGCTGCTTTTGACGTGCAGATCTATAAAAACCTTTTTAAAAAGGTGTTAATGTGAAAAGATTTTTAGATGGCTAATATTCCATGCAAAATTATCCTTTCTGTAGTGTAAGTCACGTTTGTAAAATGTGATTATCACTACAACTTTTAACATTGGATGAAAATAAGTTATCGGAATAGCTGATCTACACTTATTAAAATTAAATCATCTAACTTGATTTATTTAATTTGATTTATTGCTTGTAATCTCTTTTTAAGCTTGTAATCTCCCCTTAAATTGTGACACACTACAGTTACATGGAATTAGCCATTTAAGTTTTAGAAATCCTAATTCATA
This sequence comes from Oedothorax gibbosus, assembly GCA_019343175.1. NCBI lineage: Eukaryota > Metazoa > Arthropoda > Arachnida > Araneae > Linyphiidae > Oedothorax > Oedothorax gibbosus. The sequence continues at coordinate 31,894,809 of CM033277.1, forward strand.
TTTATTCGTATTTCCCCTTTACTTTATTGAAATCAAGTTTCAAAATAATCCTAACAATATTTATAGAATTTTTATTTAGTTGCCAGTTTAAATGTTTTAAGTTATATTTTATTATAGTTCAAATATGATTTAACACAAAATCTATAAAATTACAATGGAGCTTTATGTATATACTATTTAGAAAATTTCTACAATCGAATTTTTATCCATCCGAATGCTATATGACCTTGCCTGTTTTCTTTTGCTTAACAAATAAAAATACCATGGTAGTATAGTTCAGAATAAAATGTGTAGACTGCTTGTAAGTCACCCAATTTTGCAATCCTATTTATAAAAATCCCACAACGGAGAAAATAACACAATTCCATACGCATCCCTTTATACCAAATCTCAAGTTATATCGCCTCTGAAGGTTATTACGACGCATATGATGCTAGGGTGAGTTCAGGGAAATTGCCCACCACTTTAACAGGAAAAAAGTGGCAAATTTCCTGCCATTTCACGGAATGGATTTCTTTTTTTTGCACAATTCGAGATCGTCCGCCCCTCCTCGCTCAAGGTGTCCTCAGTCATCTCGAAATATCCATTCGTTGAGGATTTCTGAACGGAATATTCCATCTCCTTTTTTGTGTGTGCCCTTGTCGGTTTTCAGCGTCTGCAGAGAGAGATACGCTTATACACTGTTTATGCAAAACACGTAACCCCGTCACATAAAAATATTCCCTTCCCCCCTTTTTTTAAATCCTTTTTCCTGGGCGCAATGCAAATAAACCGTCCCATTCAGTTTGGTCTCAGATCTGTATCTGCTGAAGACAGGATAAAATTTATAGTCCTTTCGAATATAAGATGACACTTTCTCGTTTTGTTGGGAAGTGGTAATCGTTTTTATTTTAATAGGGAGGGTTTAATGTGTCTGTGGTTTTTAACTGATGCTTTGTGTCATTGACGGACATTTGTGATTAGTTGAGACGTGAGTTTATTTTCGCGGGTCATTTTCTGTTATTTTTCGTCGGTTATGAATATTTTACCGAAAGTTTTTATTGGCACTAATTGATTTAATTTTTACTAAGTATATACATTGGTTGAAAGTATAGGTGCTTGATTTATTGTTAAATTAAATGCCTAAACTCTTATATTTAAAAACAATAAGGTATAAGTTTATATTATATCTAACATTATAAAGTTATTCCCTGTGCAATATTAAAGATTTATAATACTGCATGTCAACAAATATAAAATGCATTCAATTATGTATACGTGATTTGATACGTGGTTCTTCACCAGAAGGCAAATATATAAAATGTCTTATACTCTATGTATTACAGCAACAATGATAGTTGATGCTACGACCTTCGCCAACAATGCATTGCGCATCTAACATCTACCCTCCCGCTTATTACCGACCAAAAGTAGGCTTTTTTTTCGCAATGTTCACAAAATCTCTGAAGTATGACCCGCAGGTGGTTTCCATGCATTTTGAGTGACAGCTCAGTTGGTAGTTTGGTATGATTTGCGACTCGAGTGTTGTTGTTGTGTTTTTGTCCTCTTCCACCGATTCCCAAAAGCCGAGACGAAATGAATAACCATTCTCTCGAACAAGACTGAGGTTTCTTGGTTGAGCAACTGTCAGGAACAACGGATCTTCGTGCCTAGGAATGTCCACCATCGGTGACAGTTGCCGAGGTCGCCAAGAACTTTTTTTCTAAATATTAATATTTCTGTGGCTTCTTATTGCGTCTCCGCTTGGTACCGCTGACTTTTAATCTGTAAGTGCTTTGTAACGTAATAGTTCTGGAAACTAATACTGATAGCGCTTTATCAATTGGTGTTTGGGGTATTCTATTTTAGACTTCAGTCATGTCGCCTCTTTGTACTAAGACTCTTTGCTAGTACAAAAACAATGCTAAATTAAAATATTGTGTGATAGTAATGAAAATAATACCAAGTTTAAAAATATGGTTAATAATTGCAATTTTTCTCGCTTTAGTAATTTAAAACATTCTGGTAACGACCTTCCATTTGTATGTGCCTCGTCCCAAATCTCTTATGTAAATTAAGTTTAGTAATCCATTCAATTTTTCGTTGAAAAATTTCATCTAAATGCCGTTCGCAAATTGCTTTTAAAAGTTTATTCTTCCGAAGCTGCGTTAATAGACAGTATGCAAATCTCTAAAATATAGAAATCAACCTAGTCTCTTGCCACACTTTATGCACTTGCTGTAATCTTCTAAGCCCAATGTATCAAAACCCGAAAATATAAATCTCCACAATTGTTCGTACGCGGGTGTGCATTGCAACTGGAGGTGTAAATGAAAGCATTACGCTGCTGCATCGCTGTGTTCTTCTGCCTATCCACCTATTGTCGTGGAATTTGTTAGCAGAGGTGCAAATTTAGTGGGCTCCAAAGATTAAAGCTTTGTCTCGGAGACTCCTTTTTATCACGAGCGATAAGCAGCTAAACCCTGAATTTACGGCTTTAACGTTGGGATTCATTTATATATATCTGCACCTCCATTCGCTGGTGTAATTGCCGCGCTGGGATATCTCTGGTTTTGCAAGATTCTTTCCCCTTTGTTTGCCCACGTGCTCGGATGGTATTTTGAGTATTAATTCTTCTTGCAGTTTTTATATTTATTGGTTTCATTCCCACAGTACGGAAAATGCTTGTTTCATATATTAGTTTTCTAGTTGGAATGTCTCTCCAGGGGCATATTGTCGCTCGTTTCTTCCGGCTTTGCAAATTTGTTTCTGACTTTAAACGATGAAACTATTTTCACGCTCTTTATTGCCTTTCTGCGCCTAATTTAAGTGTTCTTATCCTAAATAATGCAATATTTGAAAAACAGCTGGAAATTTTATCTGGTTGCATGGAAATCTAATGTATTTCTTCATGAAGTTCCATAAGTAATGCATGTTCTTTTAAATTTGATTTATATTGAACACAACTGAATCACGTCATTGCTAAGTTAGAGTAGGTATTTGAAATTAATTTAGAGTAACTTCAAATAAGAGATAAAATGCCATTTAGATAAAACATAAGACAATTTGAAAGGCATAAACTAATTGTTTTTTGGAATGCAGTTACATTTAGTAACTCCAGAATGAAAGAATAATATCTTCCTTTTAACATAGCTATTCCATATATTTCTGTTCTGTAAACTGCAAAGGCAAATTCTGTTTAATTTTTATTATTTTTAAACTTATGTGACAAGTATTCCTTATTATATCAAGTTTATTCAACTAATACATAGTTCTTAATATTCAGGCGTAAATTGGCCTACAGCACTTCTTCACTACAATCTATTCAGTTTGATGTATTGGAACGTCAAGGAATGCATCTGAAGTCCTAATAATGGGTCAATAGGTAGTTAAACACGCTTCATTAACTATTGTACTTTTGTTGTCTGTTATCTTAGGCCAAACTTTCTACTCCAAATGTTCTCCCCATTCCCTTTTACATGCTGACATTCCAAAAATATGCCAGCCAAACCCCCCTGGTAAATGCAATTTGACTCAAAGGGGGTTCTTCCTTACTAAAGCAGACCCTTTGTGGGTCTTGACCCCCAACTGGGGAAGAATTCAGCCCCTGAAAGGGGTCAGCAACTGTCTCTCCCCACTCTTGTTTCATTCCGCCCGCGGATTTACTTTGACCACAGGTTTTACAACAGCAAAGATATGTTTTTATGTGCGTAGACTACACCACGCGGAGTCCATGCATTCAACGCGATTGACAGGTGCGAAGCTGGGGATCTTTGAAGTGGTTTCGAAGGGGTTGGGTTCGGTATCCCCCCTCCTACCCTGTCTACGTTCTTGGAACCAGATCGTGGGTTGGGGTGTAGTTTTGACGAACTGCCTTGTGATATTTTTTGAAGAGGTTCAATGAAAAGTCATGGCGGAGCGTAGAAAATTTCAAGTTCGTATGCTCTCAACTTTCAGTTGATGGTTGTCAATCATTGTTGGCGTACCCTTTGCAGTTTTTTTTTATAAGTGAAGTGTATTTGTTTACACGTTATTCTCGAGTGTGAGTGGGGACAGAGTGCTAGCTTTTAGCTACGCTGATCAATTTGCATCAATTTCAGTGGTTCAATTTTTTACGATATGATTTTAAAGGCATACAATCTTTGGCTCGACGGATTCGTATCAGTATTTCACATTAAATACTTTTCGTATTCGGTAGATAGTCGTAGTTTTACTCTTTATTTTTTTTTTCTGTGCCTTGCTTCCCCCCCCTCCCTATTGTTTAACTTTAATTTTTAGTTAACCCCAATTTCATTCCAACTGTTGTAATAGTGGCCGTGTTTTCATTCATTTTTTCTTGTTACTTTACTGCTTCTTTTACTGTTTGCAAACTCCTTATTCTTATTTAGGTCGAATTCTTCAACTGCATGGCATTCTTTTTCCTGGAATTATTCTTCACGCAGACGTTACATATACTCGCTATGGGACCCAGGCCCCCTTTCAGTTCAGTTCCTTCCCCCCTTTTCTTCCACCCTACTGATTTGGAAGAAGTTCGAAACCCCCTGTTCTTTTTTTCTTCTCTGCCTTGCTCGAGACTTCTTATCGTTTGGTGTTGATGGAACAACGCCACGGCCCGGAAATGGGTTTTTCTTGCCATGGATTCCTTACCCTGGGTGTTGCCTAGCTTCGATAACATACAGTTGCTGCTGCTCTTTCTTGCCCGAAAAACCGTATTTTTTTTTTTTTTTTGCTCTTTCACTTATTTATATGTGTGGATACGATACGGCACGAGTAGCCTTATTTTGGGGGGCCCTGGTTTTTAGATTAAAAGTAGGAGAGGGGCTAATATAGTGAGTTTGGGGGATGCTGAATAGAAGTGGAGGGGTGTTTGACGATTATTTTCTGACTTCTCTGACCGAATATTTATAAAGGTATACAAATAGAATATCTTCTCAGACATGAAAGGCGAATTCTATTGACTTGTATTTTGGTTATGTGTCTGCAACCATTTTTATAAAGTTTTCAAAATTGTTGCAAATGTGTTTTGTCGTACTCAATTTTCATTATGCATTTAAGCAGCAAAATAACTTATATATATTAAATGATATTGTTTAGGTTGTGCTCCTCCTCGTCTGTGTTTTGTGTTAAGAATCAATAAAAAAAAGCCTTCACATGATCAACAAATAAGCTACAATAATGCATCCCAATGTTAATAATTTCAGACTTTACTTTTGTATTTTTATTTTGCTTCGTAAAATTACCTTCGTAACCTGCATACAGTTTTATTTTAATAAAAACCCTTCCAAATAATACCCAAGAAGTAAGTTTTTTGCACCATTCCCAATCGTATAGTAACCTGAAAAAAAATAACAAAAAGGTGTGTGCTTTTCCAATAACGATCTCCTCGGGGCCATAGTCGCTCGCCGGGGTCGCATTATCCGAAACGACTTTTTGGTGGGAAACTTGGCCATTAGCTCCCACTTCTTGAAAAAGGTGAGGTTGGAGGGGTGGAAAAGACCCCTTGTGACCCCCTCCCCTTCTTACTCAAAATTGGCTGCAGTAAGATTTGCCACCACCCCCTGTTGTGAGACTGAGACTATCTGACCAAGTATCAACAAAAGCTTTTTTCTGGATCTTCAATGTGGGAATGTTGCGTTTTTAGTTTTTGGAAGCTTAATGTGGATAAGCTATTTTTGAAGAGCTTTGTGTTTTTCTTTGACACTTTAGAAGATTTCAGTATTTTTGTTGGCAAATAAAAATTAATAAATAGAATGTTATTCTGGGAAAATACTTATGCCATTTGTGTTGAGATGTAACACCAAAATCGTCATATAAATATTATGTGCTTTATTATGTTGATTCCCAAATAAAAGAAATAGTAAATACAAAATGTATTAATTTGACTCGTAAGTCTCCTCCTCATAATTTTTCTAACGACGTAACGAGAAGCCATGACTTTGAAATGAATATTAACGCGCCATTTTCGAACGATTAAAACCATCATATATCTCATGACTTGAGGGAATGGGGGGCGGGCGAAGAAAATAATGGGAAAACTAGAGTGGGTCTTTTAAAAGACCTCACACAACAGCTTTATTACCGGCGTAACCCTAAACTCTTTATTATTATTTTTCCAAAACATCATCGGCAGAAAAGATAAACGCCTTCTCTGATCAATTGATTTTCCACCTCCGCAATTAATTTTTCCCTATGATTATTTATTATCTCTTTTTTTACGTCACCCACCCCCTACTGGCGATCGTAAATAAAGCATAAAAAAATACTTGAGGGGGGAGAGGTAGAGAAAAATGAATACGGGAGCACAAAAAAATCTTTTTATCTAGTAATTTATCTTAGCCAAGCGTTCGGTAATAAAATACGTGCCATACAGCATATAATTAGTGGCACCGTTTACCGCCGCCGACAACAATCGTGATAAAAAGGGGGCGCGAAGGGGTGTCCAAATTACAATGCACTCATTGCGTCAGTGTAATGATCGCATTCTTGATGGAAACATATCTCTATCTGTCTTCACCGCGCCGAATGATAAAATCCATCTGGTGGCCAGATCCATTAATCTTGCTTCTGTGGTGCTGAAGTATGAAGATCGCACGCCCCTGTTTGAGGGGATTTTTTTATATGCCCATTCTTGTATCCTCCGTTTACCTGGGACAGTCATTTGTTACCTTTTTTGGAGTTATTGGTGGAATTCGATAGGTTAATAAGTGTTAAGATTATGGAAACGCCTTTCCTGTGCTACCGTTCATGAATCTTCCGTTAACTTGAAACGATGCATTTATTCTAGACTTCGATTTGTTATTAACCTTTGGTGTTGTTGATGAAATTTGAGAAGTTAAAAATTTTTTGGATTTTTTGCTACTGTTCATTAACTTGTATTACTTAAAGGAAAAATACTTTGCATTTAAACGAAAGTACTATTTATTGAAGTACAAAATCTTTTTCCTTTTGGTTTTATGTGGGTAAAACTTTAGGTTAATAAATGTTTTCCTATTTATAACTTTTACACTTTTGCCTATCATTCATTCCTCTTCTATTTACTTTTTGTTTTTACAATTGTCTTAATTTACGAAGTATTTTGGTAATAAATTCTTCAAGATAACTTTTGTTTCCCTATATACTAAAGTTCTTTTGTATGCATGCTACATGAAGAGTTTGTACTATGCGACTGAATGTAGTGTTGTTCTACATTCAGTTCCAAGGTATCGGTAACTGCCTGTAGTGCCCTAAAACGAAACAATTAGCCGTAGACTGCTTTTTTAAGCTTTAATCCTCACTTTGTGACCGATCCCTGTGTGCAAAAAAATGAAACCCAAGCGGGATTGATGGCCTAATGGGCAACGAATCGGGGTGCTAAGGCTCGCCCCACCCGACCCAATCCTATTGGTCCGAGTGGCGATGTTATCAGGCTTATGCTCTGGTGGCCGCAGCATGAGGGATGGGCGATTTATGTTAATTTTTTTTCTCTTACCTGGAATTTCTACTATCCCCCCCCCCATGTGGGGGAAGGAAGGCGACATACCTGCCGAACAGGTGCGTACGTCAGAGCTTAAGCGACCCTAACGGAGATGGCATTGCTGATAAGGGGGTTGGAATGGAAGTTGGTGGTGGCAGACATAAACAAAAATTAGTTTAGTTTCATTATTTTATTGTATTTATGGGTTTTAATGTAGTTAAAATGTTGTATTTTGGTGTTGTAACTTTGACATCCATAAATATCATACTACAAATAAAAATACACATGGGTATTAGTACTGGTCGCTTGTTGAGTTCGTTTCTAAATTTATTGATGGTGTAAAATGTAAATATCTTGAATATTCTTAATATATTTATGTTCTTAATATATTTATGTTCTCAATGTACCTAAATCCATCCTGTAGATATTTTATTTGAATAACATTTCGATTGTGTAAATAGAATTTAATAGTTTCAAATTCTGCTGTTGGGCCTTCGTTACATATTTTTTTTAAACTCTATGGTCATAACAAAATTAACCTTATTTCTTTAAAAAATCACTTCAAACGTAAGCAATTTAAAATAACATCCACCCATATATTCAGTCAACATAAAGCACTCAGCAGTCCTTTATAAACGAAATATAACTCGGTCATCAACGTCCCTTATTTCATCTTAATCTTCCACCACAGACAAAATCAAATCTCCAACTGCTCATTCCCGCCCATCCATATATTTCTTCACTTACACAGAAAAGGGGCTTACGTTCCATGTTACAACTCCAAACATAGGCCCGTTTTATGCTAGGTTATTATTTAAAAATCTCCTTCACACAATCTTATCCCTTGTCCATTATTCCGACGCTAAAACAAATAGAAAATCTCTGGCACCAAAAGAGATTTACTAAAGGTGATCTTTCACGAGGTTTCCATTTACTCTTCTGCCAGGATTACTCTCCGTCTTTTTAATGCCTCGTAAAAATGACGATTAATGTCGGTAGGATGTCGCACGGAAACCGTAACTTGTATCGTAAATTTTGCTCTTTGTCCTCCCATCTCGACACCTGCATCCCCAAAATCAACATCTTCCTCATCCGAAGAGGATCGGGATGAAGATGTATCCGGAGTAGGAGTTTTTTTAAAGAGAAATTCCAGGACGTCCCTAACCGTTGGTGGATCTAATTTTAGAAAAAAATATGAGGGATTATAAATGGAAGAATGTAATTTTTTATTAAATATTTTAAATGGTTACTTTTAAATTTTAATTATTGAATGACGCATGGAAACCAGTCTAATGATTTGCGTTCTTTGTAGTTAACTGGCAAAACATTTGATAAAACTTCTTTTATATTAAAATTATTTGTACAATAGTATTGTTTTCATATATATTTCTTTTTAGTTATATTTTTGAATATACTTGTAGCGGTTCAACCAATTTGGACGCTATTTTAAAAGATGTGATCACTGGATTTTTTAATGTTCAATACAAGGTTCTTAAAGTTGGATATTTTAAAGTTATTACTTGAAATTAAGACAGATTTTTGGAACTTTATTTTTTTTAATTTCTTTCTTCCCCATACGTATTTTTTTAAATTCTGTTTCCATTAAAAAATTGAAACAACTTATTGTACTTTAACTTAAAGCAACAAAACATACATTTCAGACATACTTGGCGAGATTTTCAACACCTAGTTGTCTTAAATCTACTTTTTTTCCCCTTTTTTTGCCGTTTCTAGTTAATCGCGTCTATTTTTGAAAAAAAAAAACTTTTTCCTTTTCAAAAGGTGCAGGGGGGTTAAGATTAGAGTCCGGGCGTGAGAAATGCGGTTTCTAAATACTTTGAGCCCTCTTTATGTGCTGCAGCTTTGCGAAAATGTGGAAAATGTGACTGGGAAAAGATTTTTCTTGTTGAGGTTTGGCTGGTATATGAAGGCACTGACGCATTTTTCGTGTTTCCCTAAGTTTCTTGGTTATTTTCATGAACTCTAGGCTAATAAATAGTATCTCAAAGTGTATTTTAAGTCATGTGAATTTTCATTTTTCTGAACGTACGTAAACTTTGTTTAAAGAAAGGTATGTGTGAGAATGCTGCTTTGTGGTTGTATCAATAGCAAATAACTAGAAGCATATTAAAATTTTCCTTTCAACCTTATGTTTCTAGATAATTGTTTTTTTAATGCTCCCTTGGTTTGGCTCTAAGCTTTGTTGATTATAAAAAGCTGAATTTTAAAAATTAAATAACTTCAAACAAATAACTACGTTTTTGTGCCGAACGGTTTTAAAAGCACCAAGCATTACTATATTATAGGTATATACCATAGGTTTTTTTTTGTTTTTTTTTTTTGAATTTTTCGAAAATACTTTACCAAGGTTTTAATATTTGAAATATTTAGCCAACACTTATACAATTTCATATCATATCCGTTATTATATCTATCCTACGCATCTGACAACATCTGTCCCAGGTGTTGCATATATCCCCAACATGCGAGCGATACTCATACATAGGACGGGGGTCGCCCTTTATTCCTCATAACTACCATGCCTAGCTTCCCCCTTTTTGGATACCTTTTGTTGAAGACTCCTACACCATTTTGTGATTTTTATTTTGCTTCTTAAGGGTGAGCAAACCTATGCAAATTACCGCCATTCAGGGCTGGATGGGCACACTGGGTGAGGAGAGACCATAGAATGGGGAATCAAAAGAACCCGAGCCATTCTGAAGGCAAGAGTCGGCTGGAAAAGGCCTTGTATGCGTTTTTCTGCGTCATTGAGCATGTTTTTTAACTGTTGTGATGGCGCATTTTAAGTTGGATCGCGAATGGATGCGAGAGTTTAACCGTTTTCGAAAACTAGTATACTGGCGCCACTGTCTTGATTTTAATCTAATTTATTTAAATACATAGAATACTAAGCGCCTCAAATATCTAAGTACCTTTGACCTTTTCTTTCCAATTACAAGAATTGCTGTCCAGTTAGAAGCGAAAACTTTTTGCCTCTCGACTTTAGAAACTAATCCGTCATTCCCTGATGTTTGCCAAATCCGTAAACCCGCTATTTATAAATTTGTGGATTTTTACCCTGCTTGTTTATTTTCCACCTTAAACTGCTTGTTTGCATTCTGTTCCTGGAAGAAGCCAGAGATCCCCGTATCATCTTCAGCTGTCCTTTGTGCCTGTGGGGGGCGTGATTGAGGAGTGTCTTTTATTTGCTCTACCACCCACCGAGCCCAGTGTCCTCCAGGACAGTTGCTCTAGTACCTCCACAAAAAGCCCTTTGTGGCCGCCATGCTTGGAGAGTGGAGGACAGGACAAAGGTTTTGAGGCTTGACTTCTTGTGCGATCCCCTTTTTTGCCCATTCATCAACACCCGTCTTTTATCTTGTCCCCCGATTTTCCCTTGTGACAAATCATTCGTCTTTGGATCCTTTTTCTTTTATATTTTGAGTCTTCTCGTGCTCCGGGTAATTTTCCGAAAACTGCCTGTTTCTTGGTATTTGTGGCACTTCCTAAATTTGCTGCTCATTAGTGGGATTCAGGTTTACCACTTGTTGAAAATAGTTAGACGTACGGACCACACGCAGGTTTGACACGATTCCCAGTTGATATGGGTTTTAGCTTGTAAAATCTATATTTTAGTTGTGCGGTTTCAGGTTAAGCTTATGTATTTTGTTTTTAATCGGACGCATACTTTGATGTGGATGATGTAATTTCATTGAATCTTTTCATTTAAACTGATTTTATCAGTTGGCAAAATCTCAATTTTTTTAATTGTTTAAGTAAATAAAACAGGAAAATCTTGTATATCATGTAACATCAATATACTGTGACCAAAGAACATGACACAAATCCCAAACAATCCGACTTCGAGGCATGTCTTGCAAGCTTATACTTTACCGGATGGGAAATATTACCTTGTCTGCCTACCTGGAGCCCTAAAGTCCCCCAGGAGGTCAGGCTCGGGGTTGTCAACAATGGAGCACATTTGTCCCGCATCGTGATCCACAACAATCGCGAAAGGGAAGCCATTCTTGCTTCTGGCAGAAGTCAACAAGTTCGTTGATGGTTGTTGGTGCAATGGTTGTCCATCTGTCAGTTGGGCGCTTTTTTGAAATGGTGGCGTCGCTTGACGTTGAGCTGTCTGTCGGGATGGAGTGCGTAGTGAATGTATTTTGGTTTTTATTTTCATGTAAGGTTACGATAGGATTGATTTGAATTGAATGTTAAGGGAAAATATTACTCAGGTTAGTGTTATAAGATCTTTTTTATTTGTTCTGTATGGTTTTAATTTTTTATACTCTGTGTCAAATAAGAAGCATTTTTTTATAAAAAATAATTGTATCATTTTTAAAATTATGTGGAAATCGTCTTGAAAATGTTTTTTTACCAAAATAAACTATCCAAATTTTTTCACGGGTTAAATCTTCATGTATCAGGCTTTGGAGTTATTTTGAATACAATTTATTTAAAATTAAAAATACATTTTGTTTTTGGCTCTTTTCCCTTAAATGCAATATTTTTGGGCTTATCCCAAACATTTTCCAATATCTAGGATAATACCCGTTCCGAACCCAAAATATCCCATTGAACTCTGTCTTTCAGACACGGCTGGGCGACTCGCAGCCTTTAAGCACCATATCCCAGAAAAACAGCAGCACAACAAATAAACACTGCATGCAAAACGAGAATATATATAAATAAAAAAAATTCCTTCTCCCGAAAGGGTATACCCCGATATCGAAACAGGGCACAAAAAATTCCGAAAAAAACAACAACAATAATACATGACGAATACCGATCCCCATGCGATGCGATCATGCGACCGAATTTCACGGTACCGGCTCCGTGCCTGCTCTTCTCCATCCTTCCCTTTCGCTCCCCTACCCGCAAGAAGAATCTTCAAGAGATGAGGCGCAATTTCTCGCAAGGACGCACATGCAAAACAGTCCCCCATATATGCAGAGCAGACTCAATGATAGAGATGAGGGGATGTTTGCGGTGGTTCCAGCAAACAGATTTTGTTATGTTCCTGCTATTGTAGATTTCCAAATCCGTGTTGGCTACAATACTGCATTTCATTCAATACATACATGGTCGAGGGTTTTGCGAAGTTTCTTTCAAAATTTATAAAATTGGCAAGGTTTTTAAAAGGACTGGTGCATTTTTAACAGCTTTAATATCAGACATTGCACACTAGTTTACAGCAAGTAAGTTCCAATCTAAAAAGTTGTGTTTGGTATTATCGAGACTTACTATATCATTGGCTCGGCCTACAAGGCCCGGGCATTGTAAAGCGCAAGCCTATATTTTGTTTCTCACCTCACAATTTTGTATGATTTTATGACAAATTTTTTAGATAAATTAATATTTTTGTATATACTTCGATAACAAAAAGCATCACAATTAGTTGATCTTGACATTATTATATTTGATGTTTCACCTAAATTTCAAAGTTATTTAGTTAAATCGTATATTTTGAGCAATATCACCCCTAAAAGAACCTCTCTAAAGATATTCAGGTCTTGAGGCCCCAATTTGTCATGGTCATGGTCCTGCAATGACGCTGTTTTTTGGCCCAAGATATTATCTATATTTGTTGACAATGAGCCCCCTGCTTTGTTAAAATTTTATCGTGTGCTTTATTTCTTAAGGGTTATATGGGACATTATTAAAGAAAAATACCAAGATAACCTTACTCGTTAAGCATTATTTAGTTTCGGTTTCAAAATTAAATTTGACGTTTGTGTAGCTGAAAATAATTCCGTTATCGATTTTGAAGTCTTACTAGAACATTTAAGTACCCTTAAATGGTCCTTAAATCACAAAAGAACCCACATTCCAAGAAACAGACGGTTCCCAAGAATAACAAGTACCAAGAACCACCTCCATCCCATCTCGACTCAATGATAGCTCCCTACCCCTTTTGCTGCTCTATGGGATATGTAATGTGAACGGACGCTTATGAGACTCGCGATTCTTAACTGCATCCCCCTTTTGTCTTTAAGGGAGTTTTCCTTTGTCTTCTGTGCATGGAAAGACAAACTGGAGGAATAAAAAGACGGGGGGCGATAACACTGAATGTATTTATGCTCATTCCGCACTGTTTGGTTTCGGGTCGGATCCCCCCAATGATATTTTTCTAGCTGGGATGTTTGTGTATAAAGTTGGGGGATGGGGGTGTTTGTTTTGGGTCTTTGGTTGGAGAATTTTTTATTTGTTTGTGGAATTGTCTGGTGGGGTTTGGAGGAAATATTTAATTTTTCAGTTATCGTCTTAACCAAAGAAGTATTCGAAGTTTCATTATTATAACTTTTTAAGTAACTGCAGAAATTACAATATTTTTGTTCCTTAATTAACTCCTAATTACGTGGTCGGTACTAGATTGCCTTATTTATTATCTCCCTATGCATTGTATTTCTTAAACAACATGACAATCTTTTTAGCTTCGCTAACAAAACAGGTAGGATAGCAGTTACTATCACGCTCCAAAAATCACCAAATGTTTCAAAATTTTAAATATTGTATTTTTTGACAATGATGAATGCAAATTTTTATGGTTATCTAAAGTTCATTGTGCTTAGCTTATCATTTTAATTTCGTAAAGTGATTTAATTAAAAAAATCATTTTGCGGTTACATGTCTATTATGATGAGTAATAAGTGACAGTCATTTTTCACTCTGAATCGGCTATTTATCGCCAAACCTAACAGTTAGCCTTCCTTTCCATTTCTCTTCTTTCGTTAAAACGAACTTTTCCAGGTAAACTAGATCTTATGTTTTACTCATTTCTGGAGTTGCAAAATCCTATTTTTTTTTTTATCTCTGCAGACGGTGGAAAAAGAGATTTAATCCAAAACTTCGTTTCAGACGAAAAGTGGCGAAGCGTGTGTATCGTCCGTACACTTTCTTTAAATCCCACCTTCCTCTGTGGAAGAAGTTTTGGAATAGAATGCGATTAGACGAAACCACCTACTTCCCCCCCCTCTCCCACAACCTCCACTGATGAATCCCAGATGAAGGAGGAAAACAACGGAATTCACTTCGTCAGTTTGACATAGATGTGTATACTATAAATAAACGAAATAGGTTGTTTTAGCCTCCAAATGCCCTCAATAATTTTACTTAATCATGGGAAAAACCCTTAAATTTTGGCTCATGGGAACATTACAAGAAATCTTAGTTCTTTTTTTTTTAATATAAACTTATTTATCTTATCTAAGTTTGGGATTTTTTTCAAAATGTATGTTCAGTTTAAGTAGTAAAATTAACATATCGATTTAGTCTTATTAGTATTGCGGAAATAATAATTGCATAATTTATCAATATAAAATAGAGGAATTTACTTTGAATTGTCGTGACTAGCCCTAATCCTGGACGTGATATTAAATGCTAAAAAAATTCTTACATTTTTGGGAAAAGCTTGAGAATAAGAAATATCCAGGTTGTTATTGCAAAAGATAATTGTATTTATCAGTTTGAAGCAGGAAATGTGTGCTATTTTTTTGCCAAATAAATTCGCTGATTCGATTTGATTGCTTACTGTGTCTTATTCTTGCATGTTTCTGCCGATCTTGGTTTTTCAAGAGAGAAAAGTTTGCAGAGACTATAAACCAATGTCATTTACACCTTTTTCAAAACAATGTATCGAATTGTTAAAACGGGAGAAACCGGAAAAGAAAGGAGAAGGATTGAAGAAACGGGAGAAGATATAAGTTCTTTTTTGGAGGGAGGGTTTTAGCTGTTTTTAAAGTAGGTATACGGAAAGGGGGTGGGGGTAGATCACGTGACTCCTGTTATTAAATTACTGGCGTTCAACTTGGGAGGAATAAAGGAAAAAGCCGCGGTAGCACAACAACAAGCACAAAAGAAAAATATAATGGAGAAAGAAAACAAAAGATAAATAAGAGAGCGAAAGGAAGAATGGATATAACGAAGGGAATGTTTCCGTGTGCCGCCGAAAATTTCTTTCCATTCTCGGTTTAAACGAAACCGGTTGGAATTACCGACTGCCTTTTCCCTCAAATTTCTGAGAAAAGAAATATTTTCTTCTGTCTAAAATGAATTATAAGAGTATTTATTTATTATCTTTCCCTTTTTCCATTTCTTGTTCGAATCCTCTCCCCTTTGATTTCCCCTTAATATATAATTTTACATTCGCTCGAATCAAAACTGACAGAGAATAATCTGATTCGCCGTACACAAACCATTGCCGGGGAAATAGATTAGAGGCAACCCGAATTACTATACCTCTATCTCTTGAAAAAGGTAATGGCCAAAAACTTCTCTCCGAAAACGAATCGTAATTTGTTCCATCGCCAAAGATCGTACATTTTCGAGGTTTCTGGAAAATGAGAAAAAAAATCACAAAAATATATAATTTACCCGGAATCGGGTTAAACACCTGACATATTACCACTTAGAAGCACATTTAGAAATGTGATTATTTCCCCCATAAGTGCCAATTACTTTAAAATAAACTTGTATCGGGAAAATCTTACAAAGATTAATTTGGTGGAAGTGAGAGAAACAAGGTAGTTTTGTTTTGTTGAAGGAGGAAAATAAATTGGAATCTCATTTCTAATACTTCTGTAATGGCGATTCAATTTCCGATATAATTATCTACTCGTCACAATCCGCACGAAAGCTGGCATAAATAAACATTAAGACTGCTACTGGAATAGGATTGCACGGAAGGGCGCTTTTATTCATACATACATCACATCAAAGCTGTTTTATTCAAAAGGCAATTATAATAGTGTTGAATATTTCTTTATTAAGAAGCTGTTTTTTTTTTCTTTATTGTGCGTTTGGCGGGTGTTGTAAAATCTGTACCCCATATTTAGATAGATAATGTTCATTTCCCTAATTTTATAGGTGAATTGTAAAAAAATGCAAAATTTATCTATGATTGTCTGTGTAATTCTTATATTTTAATCATTTTATTTCTTGGAGAAAATGCAAATTTTCTCCAGGCTCAAATTTTTATTTGTACTACTCGTTGTAAATTGTCATTTTCGTAGATTTCCGATGTGATTGTGATACAGAAATGTTATTCATATCTTAATTAGTGTTAAATCTAGTTTTAAAAGTTAAATTTGAATTTTCAATTTTTATACTGAACATGAACATGTACCCTAGATCTTTTCCCTCAATTTATTTATATGTTAATAAGGTAGTACTTCTTGGATACTTAACTTTTCTTTTTTTTTATAGGTGAGTTATACAAACAGAAACAGCCAATAATTTGATATAAGTTTCTCCACAAAGTAAAGGTAAATGCTACTTTATTATGTACTTAGTATTCTAATCGAAAATGCATTCTAATAAGCAGTTGCTACTTATTCTTATTAATTGGAAATTATGCTTTATAATTGACGATTACATTAACCTCTAAAATATTCCCATATATTTTAAAGGTAATTTTTTTTAAATTTGCAACTACAAATTGATAAATTATTTCCATATCCGAAAAGTTGTTTTTTCCCCAAAATAGAATTAAAAGGTATTTCTTGAGTTTGAAGTCAAATTCTTTGGTTATTTGCTTTTCCCTATTGGTTAGGTCAAACTTTCTGCTTGTATTCAATCGGTATTTTGATTTTAAAAAATGTGGAAAAAATCGACTATAACTGTTTTTTTTCTTTTGCTCTTAATTTGTACAGATAGATCATTTTCAGTTTTTCTTGCGTAAATTCCCGACTTAAAGCCCTGCACTCGGTACTATAATGTGGGAACACTGGAAAACCGTTTAATTACCACCAATCCCCTCGAACGTGAGCATATTCCCGAAATTTGACTTTTCCAATCATTACCGCTGGTAGCAAGTGACGGACCTGACCGTCATTATCATCACTCAAAATCCAATTCCGCCGGACGTGATGATGGAACGAAATGCTGCTGCCACTTTTGGCCAAGTATTTTCGATCTTTTACTTTGGGGCCAAGATGATAAGGTGATGTAATCGTTTGATGGGTCCACGGAATCTCTTATCGATCTTGAAATCTCCATTCGAAGTTTTTTTAAGTGCCCTTTTATTTAAACTCGAGAATGTGTTGTGGTTAAATGGATGTCGCAGTTGGGTATTCGTAAAAGCTGTTGTAGTGATAGTATACTCTCGTGATATAGAACATTGATTGGCTCACTAATTTTTGTTGACTTGACATACGTATTAAAGTAAATGAGATTTGTGTTCAACAATCATATTTATTAAAAACCTTTCGCTTGAATGTAGATGACTCATTGAAATATTTAAAATTATTTTCTAATTTCGTAGGATCATAAGGCATATCAATTACATATCTACACTTAAAGTTTTAGTTCTCTGGAGACTTTAAAAATAATTAGCAACAACGGATGAAGTGTCATTAAAAATGTTTTCTGAAATATCATTCTGGGTAGTTTTAGGAACTGCACTTACATTTCAAGCGATCCATCACAATTATATTATTTCTAAATGTACACTATATGATTTCATTATTTTGCCATTACATTTATTCACGGATAACAGGTAGCGGGCTGGTATATAGACTTATAATAATCCAGTTCTTGCTGCTGGATAGCTTTCCTCTATTCAAACGTTCATCAATCAAACTCAAAAAGAGCTTCAATGGTCACGATAAAAATCACTAAAGCTTCCGTGCTGAAACGCCATGAAGTAAATCAAAAGCCAACAACTGTTGTTAGTCCAGTGTTTAATTTGGCGCCTTTTTCTTTGTTTATGCCAACCCTCGATGGATCTCTTTCTATAATACTTTGTAATTAAGGGGCATCGGGCCGAGCCCAACCTTTTTGGCGCCCTTAGCCCACGGGGCTCGCCGCATTTACATTATTATCGTCAAGACTGGCGATGGAAAGTAATCAAGAAATTACATCACTTGAGCTGTTGGGATAGAAGGCCAGCGGTTACCTGCGATCCCAAGCTGTCAATCAAGTTTTTCCACCTGCAATGCTGCGTTCTTGTACTAAGCTATGTTGGTGAAGAATACCTTTTTTATGCTGTTGTTCCCCTCAACCCTAATTGTTGATGTGTGATGGTCTTTTGTTTTTGTGCAGTTTTAACAAATGATTGGCATGGAAAATTGGTTTTGAAATTCGACTTCAAAAGCACAACGAAAAATTGTGTGCAGTTAATTGGCAAAAAGAACATAGATACAAACGTATCTATCAGCTGCCATTTCAATAAATTAATCAAATCTATTGATTAATATGGATTAATTTAATTTTGTGGTTTTGGATAACCATAACCGTGGTCGAAAAACATGAAAAAATTGTCGAAATTAATTTCTAAAATAACAATGTGCATGTATAATACTTTTGTTTCACCTCTATCACCTTTTAAAAAGTAGAAAAATCATTCCTGATTAAACTCTTGCCAGTCACTCACACCTTCGCATATTGGGCTTTCAGCTACGATTTTAATTCTACATTTCTATTCAAAATATTACACAAACATTGCTCTAACCTACAAAACATGGTTTTCAACCGACTACTTAGTTGAGTGACAACACTAACAACTCCTTCATACAACAGCTGGTATATCAATCCAGCCTTATTTACTCACTTTCAAATGTAACATCTTTCTTATCACCAATATAAAAAAACACAACTTAATAGCATAATAATAATGATCACGGGATCGGTAGCCCGATGACGCTATGAAACAATTACCCTCCCCTGAAACAACTTGTCCGCATCATTTTTCAATCGAGGTCTACTTAAGATCGCCGCCTTTCAACCCCGAAAACAAAAAACGTCTTCGCTTATTCCTTAATAAATGCCGGCTACATCAATCTGCGTGCTATAAATCCTATCTCTCGGCGTGGCGCACGCGCAATCGAATTGTTTATATTCGAATATGGAACGTTTGGGTTCCTTTACCTGGAACAGTTGGGTATGTAGAATCTTTGGTAAGACATATTCTTATATTTCTTATTTTAAAAAAAGTTTTAAGCAAGTACTAATGTTTTTAAATTAAAATATCATTTGTAAAATTCAATAAGACCAAGACAAGGTGTTGTCAAATCTTTTACTGTTTGACCACATTAGCTTAACGTCCATTTTTAAAATTAAGCTTTTGAAGAACTGGCGTTAATTCTAGTGAAAAAATATTTAACATTATAACATTATTGTAGTTATATAACTCTTATAACACAAATAACTATTTCGAAATTACATGAGATTTTCTACAAAAGCTTAATTATACCTTTGAATGTAAAATAAATTGTTCTCGTAAAAGCAACTGCTGTAGCTTTTTATGATATTTTCAGATCCAAATTACATCTCACCTTACAAACAACAGATTATAAATACCACAGCGTTCCTTATCCCTCCGCATCTTTAGTTTATACGCAAGGTCTAAACATCGCAAGCGATAAACGCGGAGGGAGGTACAAAAAAAGAAAAAAAACCTCACAATTTGTATACATAAAAAAAATCTTATCATCTGTAATCGCCTGAGCAAGAATGGTGACCCCTGGCCAGGGCCTCTTGAGTGTCCCTGAGCCTATGACCCCTCGCTGAGGCCATGCGATTACTCCGTGGGCCCCTTTTCTGCTACTTGCTGGGCCCCCACATGTAAATTTTGGAGTAGGCTTGGGATACGAGTTGGAGTTTTTTTTTGTTCATTAGTTGACGTCATCCTTGGAATAAGTTGGATCTTCAGTGGCAATTTCTTGTCATAGTACTATGTTTGTAGGGTTTTTCAAGCAATACATATAGGATATGTTTTTGGTAAGGTTCTAAGTGAGGTCATAGTATTTATTACCCGGGAACTATTATATGCTATTTTGTGGAAATGATTTTTTGTAAACTTTCAATGGCAAGGGCACTTGTTGACTTGATCTTGTAATCAATTCGAACACAACAATCTTTTAACCTCATTATTTATACACAACTCAAATGCCTTCTTCGTTGCAGAGTTATTTTTTATTTCAATATTCTTACGTCATATTTTAGTACCATCTTGAATTACTCAGTATTCACAACATTTAAACGTTTCATCGTAACAAAGATATACTTTTAAGAAACTTGCATTTGACGTAAAACACTAAATTAATCCCAAAAGTTTGACTGCATTAATTTATATCACTGAATTATATCCATATAAATATTCAACTGGTTTCACTAAATCGGTCATCAACCTGCCAACTGGCCTATTCCTATTCCATTTTATATTCATGAAATCTTTTTTATTAACAATAATTTGTTGAATTGTGGAAAGACATGAACCTTTTCGCTTTCTAGAAGATAAATTTTTTCGAGCAAAAAACTGGCGTTTCCAATTTTATTTAGGCAGTCCTAAAAGCCTTAATTTATCTTGTTGCTTACTCTTATGCATGGGTAGAATCACAGTCACTAATCTGGAAATGAGTGCTGAAATGTTTACAGCTTTTTCCTTATCTTCTGTGAGCTCTTGAACTGACTGCTTTTTCGTTGAGGCGAAGTGAGTGCGTATTCCTAAAAATGATTAATTGCCCCCTAGAAACAAAGATAGAAAAAATTGCAACGAAAAAAATCCGCAAGAATTTAGAGCTATCTATCATGGGAAACGAGAGTTGTGAAACTGAAATCTGTTAGTGAAATGCATAGCTGACTTGGAATATAACTGGCATTTAGTGATTTTGTACAATTTAATTGGATGATAGAGCTTAACACCTAAAATTGAAATGGAAAAGCAGTTATAATATTGATATTTGTATTTAATTTTCTTGTAGCTTTTAGTGTATAATTTATGTTTCCCCTTTGTCTTTTCTCTTGAAATTGAATTTTTCATAAATATGACTTTACAACAAATAGTTATTGGGGCTAGAAAAGTCTTACATTTTTTTTAAAATAAAAATTATTTCGATTTTATATGAATCAGTCTTATTGTACATTTTAAAAAATTACCAATAATATACTAGTTTTCAGTTGGCAATCATTTTATTTTACAATAAACGTTTACATAAATGTGGTACAGAATAACAATGGATTTAAAACTATATTTTTTCATTGAGATTCATTTGCATTTCACAGATGAGAAATTTTAAGTTTTTCCTTCATTTCCTATCAAACGAATATTTAGTTTTCAAATTCACGGGCAACATATCTTACAAACTCCAGTCAATATCCTCGACTACCCATCGAAGGATGGCTATTCTAACCGATAATAAATACTATCATCTTTTTAAATCAGTGTGGTCCTCGGATAACTTTTAGCTACATGTGATTAAATGTCGTTATTATTTTTTTCTTTGAGAGCGTCGATCTCTTGATGAACTGACTTATCGCCGTGCGATCTGGGTGAAGACAGACATCCTTTTGCAAGGGTTACAGAGCACTTTCCCACCAGACGATGATACAAAGTATATGGCACTGGTTGTCTGTCTGTCTTCAGACCTCGCACGGAATGGCAAGAAGTGTTCGAAATGGGCCGTTGTGGAAAGACGTTTTGACATTAAAAGCTGTTTAGATGAGAGAGCTTGTCTTGTGTCTTTGGTTGAAAGGCGAAACGTTTCACTGAGGTTTTGTAGGCTCTGTTTAAAAGTGATTTGAGAGTGAGTGAGTTCTTGTTTTGAAATGTGCTTGTAGGCTCTTTTAGTTATGGGTTTCGGTTTTGAAATGACTATATGCAGTTTAAAAAAAATGTACATTTCAATTTTTCATTTTCAGTCTTCTGTTGTGATAGTACAAACTTGAGTTTATTTATATTTTTAACCTCACACTAGACCAGGTGAGGATTAGTCCCACCACCACCATACTCTAAGTTTGTTTTGATCATCTGCTGAATTGTAGTCTTTTAAAAAATATTTTTATAAAATACTTAACAGAAAATAACTTATGTCATCGATAGTGCTAAGATAGAACGAAAAAGAAACATCTGTATGTACTACCTCAATCTAACTCAGCTAGGGACATGACAAACCCCACACCAACTGCCACCCGACAACACAATTCAAAAAGGTGCAACAATTATAAATTAGCGCCTGCATCAAGTCAAAACAAAGCATCCCACGATGAGATATCACCCACATAACACAAGCACTCCGTCGCATTATTTCAAACAGTCCATCTCGGCAACGACACGTGTCTTCTCTGGAAATATTTTTCCCATCTCTTGTGTTGAGGATTCCTTAGGGCTTGTGTCCAATGTCATAATGAAGACTTGGGCCTTTTTTATTGAGGAAAATGACTTGGATCTGTGCCGCATCTCTTTTCCACGAGGTAGATGACTGCAAGTGAAGGTATTTTGACAAGTCGCCAATGTCGCCTTTTTTTGTGTTTCCAAGCCTCTGAAATGCTTTTCGGGAGCGATTTTTTTCTCTCCTGGAAATAGGGGCTGGAATTAAGATTGTAATGTTTGGGGTAACTTTGTGGAATAGTTCTGTACATCATTGTCAGGGGTATTACTTTAAAAAATAAGATTGAGCTTTTTTGTTAGAAGTGTAGAAAATATTCGAAGAGTATAGATTTTGTGCCCTTTTGAACTCGAATGTTTGATAATGGAGCACTTCTCTGACGGCTTGATGTTAAAGTTTTTTTAAAATTTTATTTTGTGTACTATTTTTTTAAAGACAGTGTAAAGATATATTTTTACTAATTTCTTTTAATAGTGAGTCAATAATTTGGTTTAACCTTTAATTTAGTTGATTTGATTGGGAGATTTTAGAAACACTACAGTTTAAGTCGTTATTTAGGGAAATCAACGAATAATGAGGGCTTAATTATATAGTGGTGTAATCAATCACACTTTATTGATGAAAAAAATACAAATAGTTATATCATTTATTTATAAAATTTATTTTTGGCAAAGGGGAGAAAAAAAATCAAAAAATGTATTAAGTCATTTTTTACGGTGAATTCAAAAACGATATGTTCCTAAATACTTTAATTAACAGGTGTAAAACAACTTCTGGATTTTACTTGTCGCGAATTGTCTGGGGTTGAGTTTATTCCTGTCCTTGTCCTTCCAGTTTGACATCCATCGCTCTGCACTTTTCGCGCGAAATCTGATTTGACGTCGCGCGCCTTTTTTCAGTTTCGGATCGTGAGGGACTTGGGTTTAACGCCATCTGTCGGGATTTCGACGAACTTTCTGGATGTTTTTTTTTTTAAATATCTTTCCATTAATTTAATTCAAATAAGTAGTATTAGTATTGTAGAAATGTATAGTATGTTAAATTCCGAATATGAAAAATTAGCTTTTCGTAGATTTCATAAGTTTCAGTAAAATAAAAAAAAATACTTTGTAATTTTTCTTGTGTCTAAATGATAACGCATAAATTATTAATTGCTTTTTTAATAATATTTTCATTCGACACATTTTTATAGGGAAGTTATTCGAAAGACAATTTTTTGTTAAAAAAATGCAACTTCAAAAATAAGTTAGAGGAAATTATTAGTGACCACATATTATAATAGTGAAAATAATTTTGGACCGGAATAATTTATATTGCGAATTATACATATAGTTTAAATTAAAATAGAATTATGTTATTGTATATTAGTTATTGTACAACCAAAATAATATATATATTTATCTAAGCCGAATCCCTAATTATTTCTTTTCGGCATAGTTACTTTTATGTCGTGCTATTTATAGTACAGTTCCATTTCATCCATGATTCCTAAACTCCTAAAGATAACAATTTCTCTATGGGTGTTCTCATGCAGGGGCTACCACTTTAGACAGGGTAGCACCAATGGAGTGAATTTATTGTTGATTTCATAATTCATTCTACAATTTGGCGATTGTAACTTAAATGTTTCAAAACGTAGGAAAATGCAGATAATTTCTTATCATTAAAGATGATAGTTAACAACACGTATAGTGTTTTTCTAAATTAGTCCCTGCTTCCATTCTATTATTGACACTGGCGATTAAATATATTTTAAACGAAACGAATACGGTGTTTTTAGTTTGGAGATTTTGTAACAAAATTGGCGTGTTTTTAAGCCTTAAAAAAGCATTTCTTATGTCTAAGGTGAAAAACCATTCATAAACACGACTGGGGGTCATCAGGTTTATCGCAGAAGAGTCCATTCCGTGTCACATCGTTTTGGCCAAATGGACTCGTCGAACACTTGCTAAAGTCTGCAGATAACAGCCTCACCCCCTACTAAGCCATTTCAATGTGGCCGCTCCTCCTGAATAACAATCGATGCAAATGTGACGATTTGTGTGACGCGTCACGCTCAAATGTGGCAGTTGAGTAGATTTAGTGCTGGACGTCACCGTCACTTCGTGCTATCGAAGGGAGGCGCGATAAAAATGTGCTTTGCGAAATGTTCTGAACGCATCTAAGTGTTGTCTTATGGATTTGAAGGAGAGAATAGGCATTTGAGTGATAAGTGATGTAATAGTAATAAGAAAAGTAATAATTGTATTGGGGGTATACTATGTAATAGTGTAGTGTTTTAAATGAGAGATTTGATGATAGGTAGCATTACGTATGATTAAATGTAATGAATTTTGGTTTGTTAAGAAAGCGCATTAATATAATTTTAAAATTTTTTATTTCTATTGTTTTTACTTTTTAACTGCAAAGGGTTAAAATATGTCCTGTTAGTATGGATAAATTATAATTAAAACTTGCGAACGAAATAGTATGGTTTCTCGGTTCAGTTGTATATTACGACAGTTAGAAAAATAAATTATTGTAGCATACGAAATGTAGTTTCCAGATCATAATATTAACATATAGCCTGTCCATTAACCACAATATTTAGTTTAAATTGCCATGTAATAAGACTATTATTCGGTTACCATATCACCATGGTATTTTCAATGATTAATCTGTATTAAACATTACAGATTTGATAAGGACCTTAATGCTAATGCATATCATTTCATTACCTGAATATACTTCGCATCACACCAAGCTATTAAACCGCCACTCTTGATGCAAGAACTATCGCTATTGTTGCATAACCCTTCCTGATCTTATCACACTCCTTTCGGCAATTAGTTCCCTTGTCACATCCCCATCAAAGATCTCAAATAAAAACGAATCAAAACAACGATCCAAAACAAAATCCCCTTCCCCCTCACTTTGATTTAGTATTATGGCCCAAAACGACTGTCTAAACCTCTATCTGATGGTCTGCAGTAAAACACAAAGGGTGCAAAGTAGAGTGGCATGAAGTTGAAGAGTCAGGGCCCGTTTTCAATAAGTAAACACGCCAGAGAGCTTTTATGTCTTTGGGACTGATAAGGCTTGGAAACACTTTGGGTTCGTTTTTATTTAATTACGCTCTTGGACTTTTTTGTGACACGCCGTATATCAAGTTGGGGTTCTATTTGTAAAGTTTGGTGGTGGTCATACGAAGAAGCCACTTTGTAAAAGTTTTTTTTTTGTTCTTTTGGATTTCAAATATCCTTCTGGGGGCTTTTCTTCAAAATAGAAGCAAGGTCAATCGTTTCCCCATGTTCGTTAAAGTTTTTTTTGTATGTCAATTTCGTTATTTATTTAATTACATAGATAGATATAAATATATATGCATTAAGTTAATGTCATTAAATTATGGTTACAAGTACGTTATTGTTTGTTTATGGCATGTGTCATTATATTAATTGTCAGATTTTTTTATACATGTAAATAATTTTTAAATTAAAAAAAAAATAGTTTTTAACTGAATTGCAGAAGACCAAAAACTATTTCTTTTCTACTTTGTTTAATAATAATTTTATATTTTGATTTTTGAAAATTAAAATTTATTTTGTTTCATAATAGTTTATTTTTCAATTAAATGTGTTAAAATGTATTTTTTTACTGAAAAATTCCCTATTATATTATTGATAACTTTTAATTATATAAGTATTTTAACTAACATACTCCTAAACATATACAGGCTGTTTCCTTATCATTAGCTAAACAAAAAATAACCCATCATAAGTTGTAAAGAATGTTTAAATCTCCGACCTCCAAAGATCGTGTTAAAAATGTCTTGTCATCCCCTCGTCAGGTACCCTTCATTCTTCTCGATAAAACGTCCATGCCGAGAATGGTAGATTAAGGTCGAGCACCGTTACGTGACTTTTCCAAACGATATCATTCGCTTTTCAATGCCCCTTTACCTAATAGAGCGACCGTAAAAATCCTCTCTCCTCTCAAAACCTAAAGGATTTTTATTTTTATAAAAAAAGAAATACTCAAATCAAATCTCCAACCCTTTTCTACTTCCTCTTATCGCGTCTTTTAATTTTATTCAAATTAAAAAGAGACACCTTCGCGGTGTTATGGCTTGGCTGAATAAATATAAAAAATCTTTATTTAGGCGTTTGTGCGCGTATAGATTATATCTTAAAAGGTATATATACCCCCACTTCCAACATCTAAAAAGGTAAGATGACTTGAAATGTGTAGGGGGAAATGGGAAAATAAAAATGGCGAAGATAAAAAAAAAGCATTTGAGTAGATCCCATGAATTTTCATTCAGCGTTGAGAGGGAGAAGATTTTGGTGGGCTTTCAAACGGGGGATGTATAAAAGAGTAGAAAGGGCAATAAAATGACGATAAAAACACACCATTATCGGAGGAGGGGGGTGCTGCTAGGAATTGTAGCCCCTTTTCTGCCGTCTTATTTAACCGTGAACGGTAGGCGATGCTTGAAACCCGTACAGATCAGAGCTTGTTGCGTCTCCAGGTTTTTATTTTAGTGCCGGAGCAACTGCCTTCTCTTGTTGGTGCTGCCTGATTTTGTTTTTGGTGCTTAGGGTTTTCTGCGTTGAACTGTTATTTGAAGGGGGTTTAGTTGCCGATTTTTTACTTTTTATTTTTATTTTCACACCTCAATGTTTTTATTTTCTTTTTTATTAGGTATTCAGTTGGTTAAATTGTTATTCAGAACGATAGAGCAGTACTGTTTCTAACATTTAGTAGTTTCCAGATGCAATCTGTTTATATATTTTTGCTCTTCCCCCGCATTTTATGGCTTTGATGAAGAAATTGTTTAGTTTAATCGCTGGTCCGAAATTGTTTCACGACATTAATGTTCATTTTTTATTCGAAGTGGCAGACACGGCGTTATGTCTCGCCGGTGACGTAAAAATGTTCCCGTCAATAAAGCTGTCACCTAGCCAGGGTCATTTAAGTGACAAACACCCTCACTTAATGCCTCAAAGTGGGGTTGAAATCTTTTCCCCATTAAGGACTTCACCCCCCTTTTCAAGATCTTATTGTTATGCGCGAAGTAGAATTCGGGATGAATTCGGAATTGCCCGCCCCATCATGGAATTAATTTCCTCCTCTCCACATTCCGTGACGAGTTTCAGCAGAATAATAATAACAATAAAAAAAAGTTTTCTTCAATCGTGCGGTTTATTTAGTGTTGGTCGGAAGCGATTCCTGATTTTATTTGTTGTTTGATTCACTTTTGTAAGTGCCGTTCCACTTTGCACGCTGGAGGTAAATAAAGGCCGTAATCGTCCCATTTGAGCCCCCCCCTCACTAACACTCTCATTCGAGCTTTATTGTTATTGTTATACGTAATGAAATAAAATTGTAACCTTTTCCGGTGAATGGCGCGAGGGGAAGGGGTGGAATTCATTTATTTTAAGTGGAATTTTCAGTTGCTTAAGTCTGCTAAACGTGTTGAGGGTTCAAAAGTTTTTCGTTGGTTTTCTTTGTAGGGAAGAATTGGATTTTCAGGAATATGCAATTGTTTTAAGGTGTTGGGTTTTATGTTTTGTTAAAGAATGGGAATATGAGAAGTTTGAGTTGAATGAAATAGTTTATCAACCGGTTTAGTTTTTTTTTTAATGATAATAAAAACAAAAGCATTATCTGTTACATCATACTTATATGTACAGTTTATTTAAACAAATCCACTGTAAGTTTCTTCTATTTGTTTTTATGCCATTGAATTGCTATCAATTTCAGACAATTATAAGAAACCATGACATTAAATATTTAAATCTTCCCCATCTGCTTTGTAATTTTGTACAATAAGGAAAGTTTATGTAATTGTAGTTAGCATTGTTTCTTTCATTGATGGATAGTTGTAATGCCATTTATTCGAGTAGTTAACACTTATTGTTGACGTTGTGTTTAATACCACTCTCTGTAAATTATCATTCTGTAATGCTAAATCGCCATTTATTTTTTAAACAAATATGTAAGTGTAAAATATAATTTGTTATTTTTTTCTATAAACTTAAACGAAAATTTACACAAATCAACAGGCAACCGCCTTTCTCTGAAGATAACCCACGAAACATTTTCTTTTAGTCCAGTCAGTTTACAAAAAGAACTTCACTCTCCGTTTGCACATATTACAAATCGCGGCCACCCATTACCGGAACACTAAGTGCACAAGAGTAAAATGTGGGAATCTGTTTGCCTCCTCTCAGACAGAGTCCTCTAGAAATAAAAAAAAATCTACGGATGGGGGGAGTGTTAATAAATTTGATTGCAGGAGTGGGGAGGAGTAGACTAGATAAAGGAAGACAAATCGAACTTGTTGGGATTCCAGGACGATTGTGATTGTTGAGTTGTGTCGTCTGGATTCCACCAGAAGAAATCGCAACGATTGTGATTGTTGAGTTTTGTGTTGAGTTTTTTTTTACTCCGTGTGCGGATGGATGAGAGCGGGTTGATGGGGACTGTGAGAGGGTGAGGATGCTTTTTATGCGTTTTTCTCTACTTCCGAAATAGACTGGTTGCGAAAGTGACTGTTGGGTGATATGAGGGGTGGTTAACAAATTGTCAGTATGCTTTTAGGTGAGGGGGTTGAGTGAGCGGGTGTTTATGATCTTAAAATGTTAAGTTTTTTTGTTATATTTTATTTTTAATATCAAAAACAGTTATAAAATTTAGAACAGTTAAACTGTTAAAATAATCAAATTCGGAATTGAATTTTTTGTTCGAAAAATATTAAAAACAACGATACCGCATTATGTAAAACATTGAAGATCAGAAATTTTATTTTGCAAATCATGATTCATAACTCCCTTCCGTAACTTTAATTTTCATTTTATTGCAATAACTGCTTATTTAACTTATTTAAAACTATAAATAAGTCTTTGTTATAAAATTATAATACATTAATATAATTATGAATCAGCAAAATAAATACAAAATTGTATTTTTAAAGTGGTATGTTTTTGGTTTTTAAAGGTTTGTTAAATATAATTTTGAGTTTTGCGAAACATTGAAGGGCCACAAAACTAGTCAAAGGGTTGCATGCTTTCCAAAGGGCCGCAAATTGCCGATAGGAACTCTAGTGCGACGTTAATTGCAACCAAACTCAAATCCGCGCGTTTTCTAGTATTTTTGAAAAGAACAGTCGTTACACGTCCGTATTTCCTTTTAAATACTTCCTATGTTCAAAATTTTCACTTTAAAAAAATTAAAATCTTACATAAATGCTTCTAAGTTCACAGCACTTATGTACTGTAAAAAAAATAAGCTCTAAGTCACCATATAATTGCAATTATTGTCCTATATTTTCTTTAAAATTATTTTTAATCAAAAATTGCACTTTAAATGTGGTCACTAGCGGAAAAAATATCTGACGTTCATTAAAGTTTCACCCTCTACTTTTTATAATCTTAAAGTAAGGCAAACGCAAAATCAGAAACACGTATTCCGCTAAAGTAAGAAAAAAGTTCACCCTTTTACAAGACACAAATTACACACTTCAAAAGTATCTCCTCTCCACCACCTTGTCGACATTTTCCCCCATCATCCCAGACAAGGAAGCTCGAGATCAAACCTCTCTCTCTCCAGAAGAAGAGAAGCAAGCCACATTAGCATGGGGCCGATCCATGAGAGTCAGACACTAGACATATGAAGAAGATGAACTGCGTGCTAGCGAGAGGCATCTCCTTTTTCTAAGGGATGAAGGGAGTCGTCTTCTATCTTTTTTTTTTTAACAAGACGCCCTTTTTGCGCGGATGTTCGAAATGCCTCGTCGTCACTTTCACGCGTCGAGTCACGCGACCTGATGGATGGTGATCAATAATCCACCAAAGGATGTGCCACCATGCTTATGCTTCCTTGGAAAGAGCACGTGGTTTTTGAGCAGTCGGTAATGTCATGTGTTTATAGAACTTAATAACGCAGTGTCGGACTTGTCAGTTCTATATCATGGACTCTTGTATGTTCTTTAATAGAAAAGAATCCATCTAAGAAATTTTTTTTAACAGGGTTTCGATTTAGAAATACCATTTAGTTATTGTGACAATGTGTAGTGGATCCATAATCTGCCAAAGGATGTATCATGCTGATGCTTCTTGGAAAAGCACGTGGTTTTTAATAAGTGCAAATAGCGCGGTCTGCAAGCATCTTACCTGCCTGCTACATCGTGGATTTTCCGGTGCACTTTAGAATTACACATTCTAATTGCTGAAGACAATTATTTATCAGTGTTTAGTTTTTAAACGCGTAATATATGGGGACATAATCAAAGTATTTTTATTTTTACCCTTGTCTTTTTTTATTTAAAAATTAGGCATTTGGCAGGTACTTAGTTTACCATGTAATTTTTATTTGTTGAGCTTGAAAAGGTTGTCTTGTCGATAAGTGGTACAATATTTTACCACATAAAATGCATCGGCTATTGTGTAATGTTCTCTTATGTTTGTTCATAATTACTTAGAGAATACAACTTTTTGAAAGTCTGCAAAATAGGTCACACATACATAAATTAAAAAAAATATTAAATGTCTTTTTATTAAATTTGTTGCAAGCCTTCATGTACTAAGTGAAGTTCATCGATATTATGTGTCACTGAAAATATCAGTTTTTAGAACGGAGCATACAACTACAAATAAGCATTTTTTTTGTCCATTGCTGATGGATTAACTAATATCCTATACACAACCCTAGCAGTTCTCTTGATTCCATTAGGTGATACAATCACAACCTCTGGTATAGACAAGTCTCTCATCCTGCCAAACCCGAGTTATAAATGGGCCTCTATCCTAGTTAGGACGCATCGCTTCCGCATCAAGAGAGACCCTCTCTGTTTGAAGATGAAAGGAATGAGCTGGCAGGTTCGTCACTTGGCCGCATACCGTGCTTCTAAATTTAATTTACTTCATTGATGAACCACTCTTTAAGCTTTCTTGGCATTGATGAGAGATGGTGGCCCCTTGGTTGCAGACGGGAATTATAATAGCATGTCATTAAACTGCTTTGTTTTAGGAATAAAATAGTTTAATGACCTTGCCATCCTAACATGTTTTAGATTGAATTCTTTTAGTATTTAAATAGTATTACGTTTTAGGAATATTGTAAGTTAACTACTTTGTAACGCAAGAAAACATATGCTTTTACTTTTCTAATTTTTTTTATTTGAAAGTGTTTCGTTTCCCCTTCTTGAAAGATAAGAATCAAGAACTTTTTAAATGTTAATTTTTGAGCAGTTATACATGTACTTAAGCAACTATAACTCGACTTACTTAAGCAACTATAACTAACATGTATAACTTGAGGAGTTATACATGTAAGTTAATTATACTTGCAGAATAAAAGGTACTTTTCAATTTCACGGGCGCAATTGATAAAGTCGCCAAAAATGTACAACCGCCGCCATACGGCCTGTGATGACACATAGTATTCAGTTACTTTTAAATCAATTTTAAAATATTATATGCCAGGCATAACAAGTCGAATAATTTAATAAGCAGTAAGTTTTTAAATTTGCATATCACCAATTTGAGAAAGGAATAAGTATACAGGATAAATTTCTTATTGACCTTGTCACTTTATTTAATTGCCACTTTTAGTTGAAACAAAATTATATAAAAAAAATTTTAAGGAAAGTTTGAATTATTTGTTCTTAACTAAAATAGAACTAGCCCTGCCCACAACTTTACACGATAATGTTCAGTAAGTTTAGGTTTAAAAAAACTCTCAATTCAACGGCGTTATGACCCAACCTATATTCAAACCAGGACACCCAAACACCTTTAATTTAGTAATAACCTTCCATTGCAATTCACCGAAATAGAAAAAAAATAACATTTCCAAAACCAAACATACAACAACGGTTTCAGGCATAAACACATTCGTCACAGCCAGGTAACCAGCCAAGTGGCCACTTACCTACTAAAAAGAAAAAAGGGGCGCCTCGAAGACAAAGCCTGTCTAAAAACAATAACCAAGCCCAGAGAAGAATGGCGAATCATCGGGCTCCCGTAATATGGTAATTGCAGCATCCCATTCCTGGAGATTCGCTACTAGAAGAAGTACGCGTGCCCAACACAATGCCTTTTACAGGAGGTCAACAGTGTCTTATAAATTT
The DNA here is from genome assembly GCA_019343175.1 of Oedothorax gibbosus. Taxonomy (NCBI): domain Eukaryota; kingdom Metazoa; phylum Arthropoda; class Arachnida; order Araneae; family Linyphiidae; genus Oedothorax; species Oedothorax gibbosus. Next base: position 31,927,462 of record CM033277.1, read on the forward strand.
CGTTTAAACAATAAAAGCGCACCCGTAATTTATAGCGCGGCCGTAAAAGAACAATAAGGACTTAAACCTTCGAGGGCTTTGGTATTTTTATCTGGGATTTTATTTTATTGGGATTTTTTTTCGTTCCAGCAGGGCTTTATCAACCACCCTCATAAGTTTCCAGCCACCTTCGGTCTTTAATGTATATAAGTTCCTTAACAGCACTTTGGAGGGCTAATTGAATGAAATATATTGGAAGATTCCCCCCTTCTTGCATTTTTTGTTTAGCCTTTTTTTATCCAGTTAGTGTAACAAACTGGGTAAGTTATTAAGCTTATGGAAGGACATTTTAGGTGTAAGTGTTGAGTTGAAGAAAACTCAATCGTATAGGTATAAGATTTCCTTGAGTAAAAAATATATTGTACAAAAATGGTATTTGGTTAATGGTTTTATGGTAGGGTAAATAAAATATAATGTCTAACACTTCAAAAAAGAAATAAATTTATAATTTGCCGTACTAAAGAAGAATAAAAAAAATAGCATCCTAATTTCAAATAAATTAGAAAACAAAATTCAATTATGTACAAAAAAATTATTGAAACTCCAAAACATAGCAATGTATATACATAAAAAACATACGAGTCTTTAAGTGGGATGGGATATAAGGAATATAGTCTTTAGGTGTGGTTGATAAAAAAGTGTAAAAAATTTATATAGAACAAAATTAAATTTACCGGATATTTATAATAAACAACGGTCTTCAATTCTAAATTTTATTTTTCCGAAAATTTTAACAAAGCAAATATGATCCCCATTTTATTGACAATGATATATTTATTCATAAATTTTAATATTTATTTATGTATATTTTAAAATATGTACTTCCATATAATAAATGAGCAAACTTTCTACCCGCTACCATTCACCTTTATCAACCCAAAATAAGAGCTCATAAATGCACGAACACAAACCGAAGAATAAAAAACAGTCGAAAGTGGTATACCGAATCCTTTTCTTAATTCACAATTCCAAGATTTTTTTACTCGAAAAAAAAGATATTAGCTTAGAAGTATATCACCCAGTAAAACGTACGCCAATAAATAAAAAAAACCCTTTTAATTAATTCCGACCATTCCAAGCAAAAAGAGTCGTCACAGCACGCAAACACAGTAAAAATTACGAATAGGGTGTTTTAAATGATGACCAGCCTAGGGGGTTTCAAATAAAATAAGTTTTTTTTCCTCCTGTAGAATTTTTTTCTTAACGATTTTTTTTTCTTCCTACCACCGAATTGAAAACCGAGAAGAAAGATGATTCTCTCCATCTAAGATAGAAGAAAAAAATAAATTAAAATATAAGAATAAATTAAAATAAAAAACGATGAATGGGTGGTAGATAAAGATTGCTAATTTAAACACCCTCTCGCTCGCCGGGCATAGTCATTAATGGCCCAAATGGCTATTCATCCCACTTAATGAGTCCGGGCTCCTTGGGATATTTTAAGTGGGGGGAGATATTGATGGTCGTTTCGAATTTGCCATCCGCACACACGGCCATTCTTTTCATACGTGTGTAGGAGCATGGTGTCGAATTGAAAGGAGGAATATTTCCTAATTAATTTGCACGAGAAAGATGTGTTAATTGGGGCGAGGTACGGAAAGAAAGGAAGGGTGGGATTTTTTTTTTAATCTTTTCTTTTTGAATGTGCAATTTATAAAGAAGTTCTGTTTAATGGAAATGATATGATCTGGCTGTTTTATTATGTGGGGGCATCGCATCAATATTAATTTAGAAGCTGGTTCTACTAAATGAGGATGGTATTGCCTCTTTTACGATATTTTTAATAGGCAAATATTAAACTTTTTAAAAATAGTTTTAAATAAAAAACATAACTTTTAACTCTTACTAAAAATACCGCTAAACTTTAGACATATAAATTCATATATTAAAAAAATATATAATCGAAAACGACTGTGTCTACCACTAAATATTTGTAAGGCTAATTCCATTACAATAGTTTTTAGATTGCTTACAACCGAATAGAAAAATTCCAATTTAATGTTATATAGAATGTAATATATACTTTCTTTAACCTCAAAAAGAAAAAACTTTGCCATGTCTAAGCTGCGATGTTATTTCATTTCTTTAAAATTAGATTTATTTTCTTGTTTAGGGGTGTTTACTTTATCAAATAAAAGTCTAGATAAATGAAGAAGGTAGCTAAAATTCAAGTCCATTTCTTATTTCATTTATTTTTACGAGAAGATTTAGCGGGATTTTTTAGTGTTTTTCCCCATCATTTGATGCTATTGGTTTCTTTGTTTTATTTATAAAAAATTTAGTCAATTTTTTTTTATACCCTTGCATGTTCCCTTGCATCCATTCCGCAAAATCATAAACGCGCAGCTCCTTAATGGTTACTGATTATACTAGTTCTGTGTTTGTTACCATGCATGCACGAACAACCTTTCAAACTATTCTTTCAACTATTTCAAAGAATTGTACAGTCTAAACTAAGTATAGTCCATTACAGCACCTTGTTTTATGGCTGAAGTTCAAATTAATCCATCGAATTTATTGCAGGTTTAAAAAAAGTTAATTTCTATATTCAACTAAACTTCAAGTTAATATATACAGTGGGAAAAAACAACTTCCGATGATAAACCTGGTCCCCGAATCGGTTCCCGACATCGTTAACCATAGCCTTTTCCCTCTCGTGTTCGGTGTATAAATATAGCGTCACCTGAGAGCCGGGCTATTAGGTCTTAAAAGCTATTTCTTGTCCAGCCCAGCACCGTTCTCGAACAGACTTTTCATGTGATTTTTCTTCGCTTTCTCAACACCACTCTCGAAGTTTTAATGGATATCGCGACCAGGTATAAAAGCCTGAGACTGTTTTTTCGTTCTTTTTTTTTCCTTCTTAGAGTTCCCTCCTAGGGACGAAGTTCCTCCGAGTTTGAAAGAGAGAATATAAGTTACGAAAATAGAACAAAGTTCGCCATGGGATGGATGGAAAGAAGTGGAAGAGAGAAAGAAAAAAAATGGCGCTCGGAGAGTGTTGTACTTGGATCGTGTGTTTTCGGTGGGGAATTGAGCTTTTTACGTGAATCTTGGTAGTTTTAGGTTCGATACCGATTAATTTGTTGGCCACTCTTAGACGTCGTAAATAGTGTATAGTGTCGCATAGTAGTCGTAATTGGTATACAGTAAAGTGCGTTGGTATGTACTTATTTTCAGAAATAGCATTTATAGAAAATGAATCGTATTACACACTCTTATAACGAATAAGATTTATTCCTGGGTCTTAAATTATTATTTAGTTGTATGAAACTAATTATGTTTTAATAGTTATGGTGTATGTATTTTAATAAACTAAAACTCAAAAGTTGTGTAGTCTTATTGTTGATAATCATTCAGTGTTTACAAATGAAAATGCATTAAAATAGAAATTATTAAAAATTAAAAAATTGCTTTTGTCTAAGTATCTATATAAAGAATAAATTATAAATATAATCTTTCAAGGCATTTTTTTACATCGTAATATTATAAAATTTAAGTTCTAGAATTCTAGAGCAAACCCCTCAAAAAAAAAATTCTAATCTATTGCCAAACACACAAAAAAAAATCAATTATCCCACATTTACATTTATACTCATTCCACCACAGAACCAAACCAAAACAAACCCTTTCTCAAATATAAACAGAAGCACGTGGGACCCCGCCCCCCACTTGATTATAATAATTCCGGGAGGGAAACACGTGTTCCTGCCCCGTTGTTCATGGCCGAACATCATTTATCACAGTCCACCCACTCCCCCACTCCCCTCGCTTGTGATGGATGATGCTTTAATCCCACTTTATATGGACAGCTGCTGCGGCGCTCTTCTTCCTTTGACCGTTTTATGCTGCTTCATACCGATGCCACTTGTTGCTGAAGATGATTTTTTTTTAAATGTGGGGTAGATTGGTTGTGTTAAGTGTCGTTTATTAGTGTTTTTTAGTTGGTTTGGTGGAAAGGATTGGGATTTTTTAATTTTAAAATCTCGTGACTGAAGGTTGAGGTTAAATGTTTCTGGGATTTTTTTTGCGCTTAAAGTTTATTTTTTTCTTAAAGCTTTCGAGCACTTTTTCTGTTTAACTTGGTCATTATCGAAAATTTATTTAAAAATAATTCGATCCAGTTACACTGAATTTGACAAGTTATTCTACTTGACGAGACAATGTCAAGACAGTCAGTATACAATGCTGTAAATTTATTGTTGTATTTCTAGAAGCTAGCTAGACAGTTATTAACTTGTATACTTATGAGGATTTCACAAGACAAATTCAAAATAAAGAAACGGTCCCGGACTAACAGGTCTTCCTCTAATGCAAATTCTAAATAAGTCATTTTAACTTTACTCTCTCAACTGTTTCCTTTAATTAAAATAGTCTATTATCATTTACTAATGTAAGCTGTAATTAGACTTGGCGTGTCCAGGCCTCGCAAATGGTCCCTTTTTTCCCTAAGAGTCCTTTTTTTAAAAAAAGTCCCTAAAAGTCCGTTTTTGAAGTAAAATGTCCCTTTCCCCCCTATTTCTAGTAAATGTTTGCATTTGTGACGAGTGCGAGTGCTAACGGATCTCAGGAAGCACGAAAATTTTGTGTCTCCGGCAAAATGGCACAGGCATGCGCATTGCAAAAAGTTATCTCATTGGGCGACACTTTAGAACTTTATCGCTTAATGTTGGCGAGCAAATTAGCACAAAATTTAAAAAAAAAGACTTGATCACACAGGGTGTCCTGCCATCGGGAAAATCTTGAAAGTCGGAAATTGTACTTGAATTTTTTAGCTCCGGGAAAATCGGGATTAAGCTTGAAATTGTTGAAAATTCCGATGTAAGCCGGGAAATTTCGCCACTTTCTGCAACTTTTGAATTTTTTTTATTATAGATTTTTATTATTATAGATTTTTATTATTATAGATTTTTATTATTATAGATGTATGAAGATAAGCTTTAGCGAATAGCGAGCGAATAGCTAGCGCTAAGCGAATATCAGTGCCGTTTATTTAAAGGTTAAGTATTCGGCTGATTTAAAAAAAAAAAAATCATTTTCAGATTTGCTGATTTTAACGATTTTTCTGTGAATGTCCGATTCCTTCAAAGTTACACGATTTTTTTTTAAGATTCCGCCAGAATTTAAAATTTATTATTTGTTATGTAGGCTTTAAGGTTCGCGATTCGTTTGCTAATTTTCGAAGAGACTCGATTTTCCGTGGTTTTGTAGTTAACCTAGAGTTATCATTTGGGCGGAATTTAAGTTAATGTGATATGCTAATTTTTCCGGTTCGTTTATTTTCGTGAATCTTCAATTTTCCGATTTTTGAAGATGCTTGATTTACACATTTTTTCAGTTTTTGCGATTTAAATATTTTGCATTTGCGATTTCGTCGTTTTTCCTGATAATTGTGGAGTTTTTAATTCGAAGATATTCAAGGTTACACGATTAAGCGATCTAAGTTTTTGTAATTTAAGTAGGATCAGTGATTTGTAGACTTCAAAGTTTTGAATTGCAGTACAAAACAATAAGTTTATATAATAAATATAAAAAATTCAATTAAAATTTGAAAATGTGAATTTCAATTTGATTACACTAAGATGTCTACGAATATCAGTTACCGGCCAGTACATTCCAATAATTCTATCTTCCTGATTTACTTATTTTGCTGCCTAGTAATTTTCACGAAATCAACCAATAAGGTGGCATTTCCACGTAATGATTGACAATTTATTTGCCTCTGCGTGATCGCGCAATAGCGCTTCGTTACTTTTGTAGCTCCGGTTCAGGCAAATTAGTCCAACCAGAATATTTTCTTTTGAACAAGTTTTCAGTGGTGACCTTGATATCACAAGAAAGCTTCATTTTTGTTTACGTTTTCAAACTTTTTTCGGCGTTTTTTTACTTCGGCCTATACTAGGGACTGGGGTTTTTGATTTTAGACAGGTTCAATATTTTTTTTTTTAATTCGGAATATCGCCGAAATTTAAAAGTGTCCGGTGATTATGGATGTCTGGATAAGCGGTTCTGTACTGTGTTAGCTAATTTCCGAAAATTCGCTAGTTCACTGATTTTTTAGTTTTAAGTATAAAAATTTCTTAATGGAATTTCAAGGAGTCGCTTATTGCAATTTTTGATAACAGATCTTCGGCAGTTTTAGAGATTTTTTTGTACTTAAATGGTTCGAGAAACGCCGTTTTTCAAAGTTCATGACTTGAAAACTTTTAGGAGATTCGCAATTTACCGATTTCAAAAGCATCGCAATTCAACGACTTTTGAGAATTTGAAATTTTCCGGACTTCCTGAAATTCGGTATATACCAATCTTTGAGATTTTGTGAAACATTAATTTTCAAAATTTTTTATTTACCGATTTTGAAAGGCTTGAAACCGATTTTAAAAGAATAACCCTCCCTGCTTTGAGTTTTTTTTAAATGCCATTAATTTAGATGAAGCCTATTTTAAGTATAAAATATAGGTTGTTTTAATTAAATTATTGTTTAGTAACTTTTATTAATTTACCAATAATTTTCAAGTACAAATTTGAAAATGTAATAGTATAATTGGTTATGCGAGAGTACTTGAAAAATTTATAAATACGCCTTGAAATGTGCTTGAATTTTTACTAGCAATTTTGCTGGACACCCTGTTAACACATTTTTTTTTCTAACCTTTATATTCAGATTTTTCGCAAGCAATAAAAGTACGAATTCCTCCATGTTTTGTTTTTTGCCTATTTTGATCAAATAGTTTTTAGTTCTATGCAGTAAACTTTTTGTTGTTTTACTTAATTATTATTTTATGTGAAAAATGAAGAATATTTGATTTCACTTGATTAGCAAATATTTTATATTTAGAGTTAGTTTTAGCTGCTTAAAAAAAGTAACATAATAATGTATTGCCCATCAAAAGTTTGAGATTAGAATTTCTAAATTTATATACTATGACATTACTAATGCATAGTTTCTGTAATAAGAAAAATTATACATATATCTTTGTTCCTAAATATCCTTAAAATTTTTGGTCCCTAAAAGTCCCTTTTTTAAAGAAAAAAGTCCCTTTTTTCCCTATGGACAAAGTAAAGTTTTGTTGCAAGGCCTGCGTGTCCTTATCGTTTTTTAATATATATTTATAGTAATGATCAGCTAATGTTCAACTAATGCAGCCGGTGGTGTTGTAATTAAGAGAGGTTCTTCCATTCCGCCAAATCAAAATACATGGGTCACCGACTCACCTACTGTGTCCTTGTTGATCGATGCCCCAATGCGAGAAATCGCCTTAAATTTCCCTCATTTGGGCGAGACATTGTTCGATTAGACCTCGAAGAATATCCATTCCGGCAAGGGTCCTAATGGACATTCTTAAAATTAACACGGCAGGCGGCCTAATGCGTCTGATACATAGTTTTCCTCATCCATTTAGCCATTGGTGAGAAGGGTCCTCCGCTCGATTATAATTACGCTCTTAAGTATTTGCTTTTCCAGTGTCATCAAGTAATCGGAGCTCTTAAATTACTCTTTCGCGACTCTGTCTAAAGGGACAAACAATTGATGATGTCTTCGTCTACCTCGGCGGGGGGGAAGACGTTCTCATCAGTGTCATTAAGCAGTCTAATGACGTTTCAGCAAGCGTCATTAGACCTTTAATGTCTCTGATGCCTACCTGAAGACGCCGCTGGCGATCCCCATCCCTCATTTGCAAGTTTGACGAAACTCTCTTGGGTGAGAAAGGGGTACTTTTGTGTTTAGACCCCATCGGGGATGTTGGAAGATCTTTTTTAAGGTTCTTTTCCTGACTTTATTGTTTGTCGTTAATGATTGTTTAAAGTTCTCTTCGGGTTACATCTGATGTCATCGTTTTGACTACTTCCAAGTTTAAAGTTCTAATTACTAGGTTTGGGTGATGAATTAATGTTAGAACTTTTTGTATTCCTTTATTTGCGACATCGAAATATATTTAAGCAAACAATACATAATAAATTTCGGCAAAAGTTTAGTTGTCAAACCTATTATGACCTTATATTCTGATAAAACTAGTATGGTTCATAGATAATATTTATATGATTTTTAAATAGTCATTGCTTGAGCTTGGGATACTGTACCACATAGAATATTTAAAAAAAATGCTTTAATTAAAAAAATACCTTTTTTTATAATTTGCTGCAAATTCCATCGTAAAACTCTAAAAAAGAAGTTGAATTTTATATTGTAGCACTTATTTTTCAGTAAAGTCTTAATTTGTTGGAAAAATAGCAGGAATTTTTTTTATTTCAAATTTTAAAAAAATCTGGCTAAATAAAATGAAAAAGTCAGCTCGAGGATCCTCAGAAAACTTCCCGGACTTCCTAATGCAAAAAATTGCTAGTTAATAAACCTAAAAACAAAGGCAGTGTGTTCCAAGAACTGTCCCATAGACTTAGCATGGGAAGTGAAAGAAGGATGCTGGGTCTTTAGCTTCCCCTTAAGGGAAAAATAATACTCAAAACCTTTTGCGCACCTTGATTTACCATTGCCGAAGTTAAGAATTAGAAATTAATTCTTTAAGAATTGCTAACATATTTCATATTTAGTGTATGGTAAAAAGTTGTTATCAGTTTATTTGCAAATAGCAACATATCTTCTTTGACATATAACTAATAGATATTAAAATACCTTTTAAACACATGTAAGCGTCTAATAAAAATTAACATTGTAACAAGTGGACTTTTACTGCCCAAGTATAATTATTTTTATATCTATCACGATATCTTAAATACAGTGCATTGTTAAGTTTCTATTAAGATTGGAAGATAAAATGTTTTTTATCTTCTCTGAAGACTATTTTGTAAGATAATATTTTCCGAGCCTCTGTGCATGTTTATTACGTGCGATTAATTGCCTAGAGACGTGCTTTGAAATATTGCACTCCATTTTGGGGATTTTAATAACATGCTTGAAGATATTGTTAATCGTTCATTTAATATACTAAACACTTAAACAGGTTTTTGGGCTGCATTCATGCTTTTTTGTATGTTTAATGACTTATTTTGTCTGGATTTGTTTGTTTTGCTATAACATAGTGTCTTTGGTTATATGGTTGGTTGTAATTTACATATTTATCTTAGAATTAGATACGTTAGTACACATTAAATGATATACAATGTTGTTACATAATTAATCTCTGCTAGGTACAGACTTAAACTACAAGTTATTAAGATACTAATTTTATCTAGTATCTTAAAAATCTTTATTAATATTTCATTTTAAAAACTGCTACTTTCATTTAAAGTAACTTAAACCATGAAATATTTAATAATTAGCAGATCTTTTAAAGGTTAATTGTTTTGTTTATTTTAAGGAGCATATATTTAAATTTTTTTTTTTAAAATATCATTCACGTTAAAATGTAATGATTTTTTTTTATTCCTCGTTGAAACACCTTTTCAATTTAGTTATTAAATATTTTCAGCATAAATTAATGTAATGTTTTTGTATCTCCCTTATAGGTAAGAACTTCCTCCTACTCGTTTACTTTTCCATCAAAGTGAGGTAAGACTGAAACTTTAACCGCCATCAGATATTTATTTTTTGCGCCTCTCTCTCCATCCCTGATCTTGCTCTCGGAGTTCCTTTTTCCATCCTCTATGAATCATTTATTGATGGGGAGCAAACTTCCACCCAAACACCTTGTTATATGAGTGTGGCGCCAAGGCTGCTCAAATATTTACAAGGAAGTTTAGTGCACGGTGTGATCCCCATCGTCTCACCAAAAGCATCACTTATTGAAGATGCCGAGCTTCACAATCATGGCGGAGGGTTTTATTTTTTATTTTTCCACTGCTTCTCATAGAAGAATGTTTCTGTTTTATTTTTTTCACCCCGAGATGTAGTTTGGAAAAGTTTTAGATGACTCGCCCTTGATTTTTAGGGAAATTTGTTTGGCTTGATTAGAACAACACAATTCCTGCAGATTATTTGTAGCCTTTAAATGAGCAGAGATTTTTGTTGTTGAAAATAACTACACCAGAGATCTGTAAAGATATAAAATTTTAATACTATTTGGATAGTTTTACCTCTTAAAAATAATTACCAATGCTTGATTGGCTTAAAGAAAACGTTTAACTTTAAAGGATTTATACTTGGAGATTCCTTTATATTTTTCTAAGGCCATGGAAAACTTCTGAAAATGTTAATTGAAATTTTTAGGAAATATTTGAAAAATATCTTACGATCCTTGGGAATTTATATTCCCTCAAACTCTTACGAGTTTGGTATTTATTGTTGTAGAAATTGAGTTTATTTTTTTTTCTACAAATTAAGTGAAAACGTTAAAGTCCTTCTGTAGTCAGTATATTTGATAGTAAAATATTGGAATTCGATAACTTATTTTGATGAGTAAGAAATCCCTAATTGCTTTTGTTCCTGGAAAAATTATCAAACGCTTCTAGAATTTGTTTCTGAATTATGGTTGAAGAATACTAATACAAATTCTTAAAATTTACAACAAAATTGTCTGTTACCGCAATGTCGTCCCAGCCCTGCGACCTTTACCTTGAGATACTTTTCCCGAAATTGTGTCAGGTTTCATCCGGAACATGATAAATTTTTCGTATCTGCATCGTTTTCGGGCTGATGATGAATACGTGAGTAGTTGCTTGCCTTCCCACTTTGCGCAGGGTTTGCTTAAAGGATTTAGATGGAGTAGCATTTAACCTCGTTTTCTTTCGCGGGCCGTAATTGGGCGGAAAGTTGATCTTGCGGATCCTGTAATGAATATTGAGGAGTATCTTTTTTGCTTGAGGAAAGTCATCAATATTATAGCCACTTTTTCAGGAATTTAATTATGGTTTCCCTTTGTCGTGAGATTTATTCGGGATTTTGGGATACATTCATTGATTCTTTTTTCTCCGGAAAATGTAATTTTGAATGATGAACTTAGGTAGCGTAAATGTATGTTTTTGTGAGTTGTATAATATAGCATTTAAATAAGTATCGATGGAAACTTTTGCACTGTTGTTAATAGTATTAAAATAAAATTCAATGTAAACAGCCTCTTAACGTTCAGTAATTTTATCACTAAATATTTGTTAAACTAACAGGAAAGTTATCGGGCAAAAAATTAAATATTTACTCAGTTTTAACTTTTAAAATTTGACAAATGACCTTGTGCTTTTCTTAATATACAAGTTATGAGTTATTTTTTTATTTCATTAGCTTTCTAATTATGCTCAATAATAGTTAAAAAGAAACAATCGTTCTTTGGGTTTTAAATTGTGTCAATAGCATTAGCACGGGGAAATAATTTTCATGAAAATTAAGGCTTGCGTGACATTTTTAAACCTTTTCTGTAAAATAAAAAATTAATAAACTTAACCACTGAATAATTTTTAGCCTTCAATTATATTTAGTAATTTTTTAACTATCTGCCGATTCAGTTTTAAAAAAATAATAAATATAACCACTGAATAATTTTTTTTTTTTATTCCAATTTTTTATATCCATTTACCGATTCAGTTATTTAAGGAAAATCTCCTTTAAAACCTCTCGACATCTCTTTTTCCCACATCCAAAAGACATTCCGACGATGTTCTTGCGTCTCCTCTTTTTACTATTGTCGAATAAATCACTTCTCCCGCCGTAAAACGGCCATCTTATCCGCCGACAGAATGGCGTGATTATTTCGGCATCGAGTACAAGATGGTTTTCGCCCCCGGATGGCCCATAAAATGGCCGACCACCTGTTTTAAAAGGGTCTCTCCCATTCATAAGGTGGTCGACTTGATGGGTCTGCTGTGACAACCGATGGGGGCATAAATAGGTCCGAAGCGCCCCTACGATACGTCCCATAAAATGTTTACGATTCATAAAAATGGCTGACCGCTCCTCCCGATCCCTGATGCTCTCGGGCTTCTTTTCTTCCGGTGGAGGATGCTTTTTATGAGATTGTGGCTGGGGTTTTAAAGTGTCTGGTTTTGCCGATTGAGTGCCGATAAGGACGTGTGACATCGTTTTTACTTAATAAAGGTTGAATTTGGTGTATAAAGTTACTGTCGGGATTGCTTTTGTTTTAATTCTAGTTATGTAACTTGAAAAAAAGAATCTTATTGCGCTTAGGCATTTTTAACTCACCAAAAGCGTCTTATAAATTAAATTAATATTGCTTATGTAAGATTTCGTTATAAAATTTTAGCATCGTAAAACTTGAAAATTAATAAGGTAAGCACTTTTTTTTTTGAAGTATGTAAAAAAGATCAGTTTCATCGGATAGGATCTACTTAAATACTTAACTTTATAATGTTAGCAGCAAAGTAATACAAAGAATTAAACTAGTTGTTGCAAATATAAAGTCTTTTTTTGTATCCTCCTAAGTTGAACGCAGTTTTACTTAACTCAACTTGACCTAAGTTTTTTAAAAAAAAACGAGCTTGTCCCTGTGAATTACGGGCGTGTGGTAAAAATCTTGTGTAAAATATGTCAGGTAAATTCAACCAACTTTCGATTCCATTAAAAAGAGTCAAATGATTATTATGTTTTATTATTTGTTCTCTTTAAAATTCGACATAGGTCTTCAGAGCTTATATTGTCAGCAAAGAGTGTCCTCGACGAGTTTATTCAGTTTTGTGTCCTTTTGCCAAAACGCAATGCGATTTCCCCTCGTTGTTGAAACTTTATTCTCCCTCCTAGCAAATAGATTGAAATTTTCGCACGGATTTCAAAGTGGACAAGCCCTCCCTCTTTAACAAATCAGATAAAAACATGGACTGAAATCGAAAAAGAAATGCGTAAATAGAAACTAACGGTTGTGGGGGAAATGGGCTCAGTATAAGTGAAAAGGGCTGCGCTTACCTAAAAGCTTGGTAAGTGAAAAACAAACAAAAGGCGAAGTAAAAAAGGATCAAGGAAAGACGATGCACCATCTCACAATGTGCTTTCCGCAAAAGGCTGCCGTTCGGAACTTTTCGGAAATGGCCAAAATAAATGGAAAAAGGCGCCAAATGTAACTATTTTATTAAATCAATTTTATTGAAGCTTTTGTGATCAATGTTAATGACTTTCTACAACTTAAATTTAATGTCTAAAAAAACATTGTTATTAATAAGTATTTCGACCCAGTAACGTTGGTATATTTTAAATTTAAAAATAATTCCTTTTGAGTAATGACTATTCAACTGTATGACTTATGTAGTAAAATTTACAGACATAAAAATGGTTAACTGGTCTTTAAAATAATACATAGCATTTCCACTTTTTTAAAGCTTTAAAATGTACTGCCATTTCGGCGATTCTTAGCCAACCCCTGGCCCCCTTCCTAAAAAGAAGCCTCAAAACGCATCAAAGACCAAGTGCGAAAAAGAGGACGGAAACAAAAGACTGCGAGTTACAGAACCCCAAAAAAGAGAAGGAAAAGAACCCGAAAACAATAACAAAGAGACGAAAAAGCAAAAAAGTGTGAAAGAAAACCAAAAAAATAACAGCATTGGGGGGGGGGGGAAATAAGGTGAAAAAGAGTGAAATAATATGGTCACGTGGTGGCCCTGGTCATTACCAGAGGCAAGCTACTGGACTAATCCACCTCTCTCTCTCTCGGAGGCGCAAGAGCAAGGGATGAAGGAGGGATGGTGAGCATCACGTCCTCTCCTCCTCCCGGGCATCATCTCCAAGAGAGGCACGTCCGAGGGAAATGGAGAAGCTAAAGCCGACCGAAATTGGATAATACAGGGAAAATATAATAAAGGGACTTCTGTAATAGGCTTCTGACAGTGTGTTGAATCTTGCCTTCCAACAACGTGAAAAAAGATGGATACCGCACGAATGGGTGTTAAGGCTTGCTTTTTTTCCTTGGTTTTGGTGTTTTGTGTTGAAATTTAATTCGTGGAGGTGTTTTTACTCCCGCTTTTTCTGTTTTAAATTTTTTTTTGGTTTTGTAGATTCGTCTTGTTTTGGTTTGGAATTGACGCATTCTGGAAATGGTTTAGGCAAAATATGTTTGTGCAGTTTGTTGAAATAGATGTATGTTTAAGGTAGTTTTTTTTACTTCAAAATGTATACGATGTTGTTTACGGTTATTTTTTATCCGATCTTTTTTTTTTTAAATATTTTGACCTAGCGAGATAAAGTAAAGAATTGTCTTAAGATATCGGGTATCGTGCTAATATATTCCTAAGCTTAATTCATTACAAGCTGCCTATTTTTACCCATTATATATTTTGTTTTATTTTGACCTAGCGAGTTAAAGTCGAAGATTTTTCTTACGATATCGTGTATATTACTAGTAGTATATTCCTCAACTACAGATAAACATTGTTTAACTTTTCGTTGTTTGCTGGAAATGCTCCCAAACCCACAACTCGTCACTCTCTCTGGAGACGGAATATGTGCGGCTCATTTCCGCGATGAATGAAGCGACGCCTTTGTGAGATTGAATCATCGAGTCAGAAGCGCAGGATCACTAATCTTGCTTTTGGAAGTTTTTCCGCTCTCCCATCTCTCACCTAACATTACAAATTCGACGAAGCGTTGAGACGGCTGCCAACATGATTCACGGACGACATATTTGTTCCTATGGACGGGATCCAAGTATTTTTACTTCCCATCCTCGAGCCAAGTTGGAAGTTTAAGAAGGAATTCAGCAGCCCCTATGCAAGCAGGCGCGAACTTTGTTAAATTGCTCTTTTCCCTTCCCATTAAAATTGTTCCAAGGGAGCGAAGTTTATTTGTGGGCAGATTCCCGAAGTAATTTTTGTCAGTTCGCACCCATTTCCCACTTGGAGTGATTTAGGTGTTAATTCTTAATGCTGTGTTGAGGTTTGTTTCTGTGAGATCGAGGGCATTCCTTCCGCCCGCGAAATATTGCTGGTGCTTGGAAGTAATTAGAGGCCGAGTTTGCAGCATTTTTCCCGAAGCCGGATTTTTAATTCCGGCGATTTATAATAACAAGGTAGTCCTGTGTTCTTCCGCAAAGACAGCGTTTCATTATTTATATTTGCTCCAAGGAATCTTTCTTGAATTAAGAAAAGTTTGTTAGTTTTAAGGTTGATATTACTTTGAGATCACAATCATTTGTCATTCGTTGATATTAGTTGTTATCGCTTTATTTATATTATAATGGTCAAAAAGTTGTAACGAGATTGCAACAAAATACGTTTTGTTGTATCAATTCATAGATTTCACTCTACTAGATTTTTAAATATTTTGGCTTAATCATACAAAAAAAAGTACAACCACTTTTAGTGAACGGATTGTTATTTATATAGTACTGTAGATAGTTATTTATGCAGTACTACTTACATAGTTACTTCGTTAGTATTTACGTTAAAAACAAAACAAATTTTTCCGAACAAGCATCGATATATTCAGAGGCATTACTTCCGCACTTTATATTGTCCTAATTATTTGAAAAATTTAATATTATGGTATTTAATGAGCTTTTCATTGTTTGTATATGGATATTACATAGAATAATGCTAAAATTGTTCAAAACAACAAATAATACACAAAAAGTTCTTATTCAAGATTTTTTAAGAATATTCCCAATCCAAATTTACTTTAACAAAATATATATGAATGACTTTTATACTTTATCTCCCTCTCCCTTAAAAAATATCTCGGAGCATGCAATAACGCACCAACCTTTAAAGTCACAAGAAACAAAACAAGCAAACTTTTTCATAAAGCCGGATCAGCCTCCTATTTCACCATCCTTTTGAATCAAACTTCAGCAGCATGTCGTTTGCACCCGCAGCCAGCGCCCCGCAATTTTGACACGGGACTGTCGACCCTTACAAGTTTAATTAGTTCGCCCGTGAGGTACTAGGGGCAGGAGAGACGATGGCTGATTTATAGGGGCCTGTCCTCAGCTGCTGTATCCATAACTGCGAGGATGGAAATGGGTAGGCAGTCATATTTCAGTGGAAATGGGCTCTCGCTGAGAGGCCCTTTTCTGCTGCAATGGCCGGAGGAGTGATTCTCTCCCATTTTGTTCCTGGTAGGGATGGGGAAGATAATAACAGACTTGTCAACTCTCCTTATTTAACCCCGACAATACAGGATTTTTAACCCATTAGCGCCTCATTTGTAGATATCATTAACACCTTCATTACCGAATAAAAACGTTAAATTTAAGTTTTTAAAATTCATTTTTCGTGTTACTGAATTTGTTACAGATAAATTGTCCCATAATACTGTATGCCTTATATTTTGCTTATACTTAGATAAACTTATAATAAAAACTATATTTATTGAAATTTTGTGTATACACAACTTAGGCTGAAAATGGGTACTCTGAATTTCGTGTCATGTAATCATGCCAATTGCCGGATTTTAAAAACGGGAAACATTAAACTTTGTTTTGGCACTCGGAATCTGGAAAATGGTTAGTATTGAATTAAATTTGGAGAGCTAGTTGAATTAACGTCGCTATACAGCCATAGTTGGTAGGTCTGTGGAACAGTTTCAAAAGAGCCCATGCTTTCCAAAAACACCTAGCTCCTCACTTCTTTTTGACTACTTTATTTAATGGAGAATCTAAAACATTGCGTAATGAAATATAAAGCGGCTGCCAAAAACCGAGGTTTATGCGTACGCATTGGAATTTTCCTCTCTAGAACTGCATCAGTAATAAAATTGAAATTTTAGAAAAATCGTATTTTATTCCCTGTGGAACGTTTAAATGCAATGATGATTCAAAATGATCTTTCCGAGAAATAAATCGGCACAGTTTATTACTTTTTCAAAAAATTCATAGAATTTTGTTTGCAAACAAATTCTGATGGAACTCTTGAAGATATTACCTTTACCCTTTCATTGAATCTTGAATCTGAACTTTTATTGCAGTCCTCAGATTTTTATTTTCATCTTAAAACGCCTTAAAATGTAAAGTACAAGCTAAAACTGTTCATCGCCTTAGACCACAAACATAGAACAACTGCTTTTCAAACATAACCTCTGATCCCTGTTTCCTGGAGTAGTAGCATCCCTATCCTCTTCCACGCCATTCTTCCCTTTATTATACTTCCTTTCCCCCTTTCTCTCGTTCTGGGGATTCTTACTATGTGATGCCATTCACACCGATTCTTTTTTTCCCTTTTCTAACGCCTTTTCTTACTACTTTTTCTTCGAGGGATGTGATACTTTTAGGCATAGTAGTAGAGGAAGGTTTTTGAGAATGCTAAGTTCCGTTGTAAAGAATCAGGTTATAGTTTTATGATAAAGAGGATAGTTACAGTTGTATGGGCTGTGATTCGGCATAATGGATTTTATAAGATTTCACTTAAGTTTTTAAAGGTTAGATTAACCTTAGATTGGACAAATATTTAGGTAAAAATTAATAATTAAAATAATTAGGACTTCATGACTTTAATTTTGGTAACTGTACTTTGCAAATCAATAATTTATTTATTTTTATTTCTTTTTAATTTTTAATATTTAATTTGTGTCAAAATTTATGTAAACTCTTGCTGGAACACTTCTATCTTAAAAATTGAATGGGGAAAATTAACTAAAATTTTAGGATAACTGTATATTTAAATATTTTCTGCTAATCTAAAACGATTGTTATTTTATATGTATTTTCAAAGTAAATAGCAAACTGCTTAGGATATTTTCTTATTAATGTGTTAAGCTTGTTAAGGTTTAGTTTGATTGTCACAAGAGCTATTTTAACTGTCAGGATTATTGAGCCAATGATTTTGATAGTATGAAAAAGGAACTTAGAAGATTTTAGAGTGCCAGTTTTTATTTTCAATGTAAAATAACACCACAATTAGCTACAAATTTTACCGCATATCTCCACCGCACCCCTAACATAACTATTACCCAAGAAAAAGAAACCGCCATAGAAATCTTATTAATAGCACGGGGCTTTGAAAGATTTCTAGTTCGTCAGCAGGCAGGGAGAGAGTAATATTTGTCTCTTTTTTTTTCGGTGTGTCTAGATCTTGCGCGGTTCTCATTAGCGGCAGAAAGGTGATCATTGTTTGCAGCTAGAAGATCTCTTGAATCCGGCTTTTAAGACAATGGGTGGCTAAATAACATGGGAATTTAAATAGCTACGCTGGCAGGTAATGCAAAGGCAGATGTCGGAGTAAATTGAAGCAGCAGTTGTTTCGGCGATGTAGCAGTCGAGATCTTTTGGTGTGATTGTGGATATGTGTAATTTGATGCTGATAAGGTAGTCTACAAGTTGGAAAGGGTGGCTGTAAAAAAACATGAAGTTAAAATTAGGGTTTTAATGTAGAGTTAATTTAGTAAAAAGTTCAAATAGCTGAACTTTATTCGTATGGCAATGAAATAATACTTGTTTCCAAAAATGTATTCGTTTGGAATTGAAGACTAAATTTTCAAAATGAAACTTTTGTTTCAACTAATCAAAGCTAAAAACCATTTACATAAACCAAAAATGCCAATATAAATAAAATTATACATAAAATGATATATTATGGAAGGCAAAAAAATATAATTGGATTTTTTGAAAATTGAAGTTCACATTTAAATTGACCAATAGTTAAAAGATTGTTAATAAAAGTATTTAATTTATAAATTTCAAAAGGGCTAGTTTGATAATTTCTGTTCTTTTCATCTATAAGTAATACCTTTTATTATTTTTATGTGAAATCTATAGGTTCTTTCATTACTTACAGTACTATAAAACAAAGTTAAATGCCCATGACAGAAACACTTAACATGATAGCAGTATCATTTCCGAACAGCTGTATTTTTTTTAACCCATAGAAACCTACACCTCGATTTGCACGTGTCACAATCATTTCTGTACCACAATTTTTCTCCACTCGTTTTCAATCAAAATGACCGAATGACACGCAACCCTCGTGGGTGGGTGCTTACACCTGTCTCTGACCCCAACGGTTGCGACATGTCGTGTAAGGTCTCCCTTATTGTCACATTTAAACAGAGCGACAAATTTTGATTGATCTTAGCAAGGACCTCTGAAAAAGCTCTCCCATTCATGCGTTTGAACGTAGTAAAACACCTTCTCCTTGGTAATTATTTTCACATTTACGTCTCTGCTAATGATGTTGGCGGATATTTTTCAAGTCTTAATTCTTTCTTTTCATATTCCCCGGTGAGTTGGGCTTCTGGAGGAAATGCCTCTAATGGTGTTTTTCTTTCTTTCTGAGCCTGGGACTTGGAAAAGAAACGTGATGCCCAGGGTGGTTTGGATCTAGTCTTGTTTTTCACGGGTATAATGGAGCTTTTTATAGAGAGGGTGTTAGAAATCTAATTTGGCTTAAAGAGGTAAGAATAGTTTGAGAAAGTATGCGTGTTAACAAAAAGGTACTTATGGTTTAGGAATCAGCTACTTAATGCCAACCTAAAATATGGGGATATTCAACATTTGAATTGTTATTAAATTTCCGATGGTTTGTTCTATATTTTCTTCATATAAAATAAGACCTAATATGATTTTTTTTTGTTAATACTTTTTATTATTTAGATGTATGTTTTTTAATGCAAATATTAACACATTTAAAATCATAATCTTATTCAAAATTTGAATAAGATGATTTTGACATTTGACAAATGTTATAACGATCAATTTATCATAAATTTAAAATTCAGTGACAGTTAATTCTATGGGTTGTTTTGAGGCGTAATTCAATTTAATGTAATGCTATGCAATTTATCAGTAAAGAAATAAGTCAATAAAAACTTAAAACAAATAAATGAAAGAAAATTGCTTTTGTGTATGCCTTTTAAGAAAACCCGTCATTGTTTTCAAATGCATAAAAAGTACCACGGAGCATTAACCATGGAAGCCATATTTACATACCATCGACATTATCCATCATCAACATCGCTTTTCCTTCCGGATACGCACCATTCACACCCATTAATACCCGTCATTGCCTTGATAGATGTTTTACTTATGTTCTGCCACCATTGTCAATACTCTGTCGGTAAGTCCTCCTCTACATCAAAAATTTCTCTCGCCCACACCACCAAACACTCGTTAATATCGCCCGCTGAAAGCAATCCATTGATTGCGCTGTTCAAACTGACAAATGGGATTCTTGATTGGCACCCCACACACTATATTTCACTCGTGCTCTACACCTTTTGTGGACAACAAAGGGATCCAAGGTACGCTCTTTTATTGATAAATAAGTAAGCAGTGGGGGATATCTCAATCATCCGGCTAATCGTTTGGCTCTATTGATGAAAATGGTAATCGATGACTTCGACTTTAAGAAATATTTTATTGAACTTTTGAACATATTGCCATGAATTTTCTAGATGTATTTTCTTAGTCGGCTGAGAGTAAATAATGTTTGATTAATGTTTTCTTAACGATGTTTGAAAAGTTCATATTTTCGTTTGTCACTAAATTTAAAATTTTGGTTGTCTTTCTCGAAAAAATGAATTACACTACTTTAAAAATCGGGTAACTTCTGTTTCATCAAATATGGTCTCAAATTGCCTAAGTATAAATGTTAGCATACTTGCTTTCAGGAAGAAAATTTGAAAAAGGCTTCGTATCAGATTCTAAAAAAGCTTAGGCAGATTCACAACTCAGATTCTTAAAACTAACTACATTTGACGCAAACTAGTTAGTATTCATTTCTGATGTTGTGGTTTTCACGGGAATTTTCAGTTCGTGTGAACGTTTTGGTAATACTGCTGGGAAACTACGTTATGCTTAAATTATTAAACAAAAATAGAAGCTAAGATAGATTTTTCTTAACAAAATGTAAATTTACTATACGGATGTGGTGATGGACAGAATTTTCCTTATAAAATACTCATAACAAATATATGGGTTTCTATGGTATGAAACAGTCCTTGCTAAATCTAATATAAAATCCGCATTTATTCCAATCCCTTAACCATCTTATTCTCGGGATTGAGCTGGTGCTTCCCCTTTTCTTCAAAAGTAAATTTAGCCGTGAAAGAAATACTTTTCGACTCGCGATCGTAAAAGCCACTAACTCGACTTCGGGAATAGGCTAAACTTGCTTAAATAAACATCTTTTGATATCGGTAAATGCGGAATCCATGCCGAACCGGGGCCCGGGATCACATATCCTGCAGGAAAAACTAATTTCGAGGCGAACCCATAGTGCTGGATCTCGATGCCTCGGGTTATAGCTGAGAACTTGAAGAAGAAAGATGAAATAACTTTATTTTCTATGTGGGGATGGATATTTTTCCGAGGCGTAAAGAAATGTTGGGCCTTCTATTTCTCTTTTTCTTTTATTATTGGTGCTTTTTCCCTTTTTCTGTAGCTCCCAGGCAAATATTCAATCAGTTGGCTTTCTGCCTAATTCAATAAATTGCTTTTTTCGCTGAGGGTTTTTTGCTTGGTTGAAGCTGGGATGGAATACGAGGTTTGGAGGTATTCGCAGTTGAGTTTTAAAGTGTATTATTCCTTTCATTCTACTTGGCGCATGTGTTGTTATTGTTCTTGCAGAAGCCGAATTAGTGTCTCACTTTTTGAACATTTCTTTCTTAATTTACGCTACCCACTAATACTTTAAATTTAAGGAATAAATCCCAAAAATTATTGTTGTTGTACTCATTGTAATGCAAACTAAAAAGGACACTAATTAGGTGCAAACCAGTATAAAAATTATAATGTTTTAAAGGGGAGAATAAAATATCCTCGTATGAATGTTTTATTCTTTGAATGTACAAAATAAACACCTAGGTATGCATTATTATTACTTTAAATAATATATTTAATCACTAGTGATATTCATTAGCAAAGTTCGGCCATCAATCAATATAAAATTTCAAAACTTAAACTGTTAAAAATAGCAGTATGAATAGAAACAAATTTCCTTATATAAAATATGTGTAGAAATTCTTTATCCAAAACCTTATTTCAAGAATCTTGAAATGCTCTAAATTGTTTCGCTCGAAAGACTTTCACCTTAGACTGAACGAGGTAAAATTGTAAATCCAAGCTTCAACATGAATTTCAATAATTCCCTTTTCATTTCGACTTTAATAATATTTCTACATTTCCCACTTTTAAGTCAAAAAGAAGAAAAAAAACTACACGGTATCATTCCTGCTCCCCTGCCTCCTTTTAAGCAAGGTCGTGTAGATTGCCTAAATTAAATTGTCTGAAGTAAGGAAATTGAAAACAACCTTTGGATTTGCATATTTAAAATTTGCTCTGTCTCAGAAATTGCTCGGTCTTGGATGTTAGTTGAATTACTTGTCCTTTGCTCATAAGTGCGTATTCGCTGCTGGCCGACCTTTTAAGTTGTATCGTTACTTTTTCGAATTTCCTTTAGGGAAAAGTCTAAAACGTGTGTTTTTATATTTCTTATTCTAATTTTTTTTAAAAACAGGCGCTTTATTATATGAAGCTTCTTTTTATGTTACACATGTGTTTCCGAATTTTAAATCTTTAACATTTGTGTCGAGTTAGTGAATTTTTTTTCAAAATCACGTTTTGCTTCCTTTATTCAAGTTACACTTTTGTCGTTAAAATTAAAATTACCAATATTATTATGTTAAGTAATGTATGCAATGTTTTATAGTCGTAATATAAATCTAAATTTAAAGTAGGTTATTTAGACAAGAAAGTTTTATTTAAAGCATTGCTATCTGATCAAATGTAATTTATTGTTCATCTGATTTGTATTTTATTGTAGACTTTAAGACTATTTTAAAAGCTTAAATATCAAAGTTGTTAGAATGCGTATTACATTGAGAATTTAACACATAATTTGTATTTGCAATGTCCAATCGCTTTCACTTCTGTACGAAATTTCGACTCATCAATACTAACCCATCGAACAAAGACAGTAGCGGCTTCTTTTATTAAAAGCCGTTCCGGCCCATTGACCCTCCCCAAACACATGACATTCGTTTGATACTACCAACAGGATTACGAATAAAAGAAGACGACTTTTGTTTCTAATGGGCTGTTTGTAAAGGATTCGGTTCCTGCTTAAGATTCATTGTCCGTTTGAGGTGTGTTAGAATAGAAATAGAAAGTGCTTATCCCAATCAAAGAGCGGAAAATTACACGTTTTTTTTAAATCGAGTGTCTGACTCGTATCGTAAGGTTGGCAGACTTCGATGGTACAGTGCTTTATTTGCGGAAGTCATTGTTTACTGGCGATGCTAATGCCGGCACTCCCGTTCGCCGTTGATGGGATGATTCGATGGTATTAAATGTTTTTTATCTGCCTGGTCTATAGTCGTTGGACTTTTTCTTTTGTTTCATTTAAGTGTAAATAGTTTGCATGCCTTGACCATAGTTACTTAAATGGTAACGCTTGGGTTATGCTTTAAGAGTATCGATATTAACACTAAGTAAACCTTATAACATTTCAGTTAATACTAATTGTGTTTTAAATTAAATGAGGGTTTAGATGTACAGTTTTGCTAAAGTGCATTTGAAAAACTCGCATTCTCCAAAGTGTAACCTAAAATATAGGGTCCGTACATTTTTTACCGATTTATTCTAATTGGATTTACATTATCAAAAGACGCCATTGAACGGACCCTATATCTTAGTCATATTTTTGGGAATTTGAGTTTTGCAACTGCAATCTTCATTAGATTTATATAGTTCTTTGTGCATTAACATATTTAAAAAACATTGTATAATATGTCTTATAAAATAGTTAAAATCTTTCTATCAGGATTATATTAGCTTCAATAACCAATATTTGGTATAAAGTATTTTCCATTAACCATTACATTCAATACTAAACTATTAGTTTCCTTCAGATACATTAACAGATTTTCGCCTCCATTGTCGAGCTAAAACCCCCTTCTAAAACGACCCGCTATAAATGTTGTCACTTTGTTTCCTTTTCACTTTCGATATTCGTGTCGCATGATGGCACAAAATTGGAAGTGTCTCCTTTTAAAACGGCCTCACTCATCCGCTGAATATTGTCTGATTGTGTTCAATTAAGAGCTTTTCCATTCGTTTAGAGTTCCTCCTCTTCATTTAACTGCCTTCCGGGCGTTATTGTTCCACTGGGGAAGATTACGACCTAAATCATTCAATGCCCCCAACCATTAATGAGGGACGGTGTGGGTTTTAATTCGGTTTGCGCGCCAAATTGCGCCCTTAAATATCTTTTCGAACTCTTCTGCCCATTGATATCGAGAATTGGTGGCGGGAACTGCTGTTAGCGATTTAAGACGGTTTAAAAAAAAAATGCAAGTTAACAAAAAAGTATGCTTAGTTTATTGTGCTTTGATTAGGCCTTCAAGCGTTTATGTTCTGCAATGCCCGTGCTTATTGTGTTCTATTCTTCTATGAAGTTTTTCTTCTGGAAAAAAAGAGCCATTTAGGAGATCCCTTTAGATAGATAGTTGGGAGGGTAATTATCATTAATTTCGTATTGATTATTCGCCAAGATTATTAGTATATTGGAGACGAAAATTTTGTTTTATTTATTTAAAATTAATGTCGTTGATAGTTCTTTTTGATGTTTTGATCGAAGTTTCAAAGATAATTATGGTGGACTAATTTACAAAATAAGCGTCTTGTTATTTCTTTACCTCTTGTACAATTGGAAGGCTTTAAAAAAGGTATACTAGGTAGTTGACATGTTAGCTTTGCGTATAGTTATAAGAAGTTTTCATTTTTACTTAGGTAATATTAGGTAATTAATTTCTTATCACGAACTATGTATATAATACATTTATATACATAGTTCTTTTTATAGCTTTCTGAAGGGATTTTTTTTATTTTTACACCAATGTCGGCTTATAATTTTTGAAGAATTATATGCTTTATAGTTTGAGCATTAAATTAACCAAATAGATGTATATTTTGTAAAAAAAATGTAACCTTTAAATTTAGCACATAAAAGTGATCGATTTTTGTAAGTTGCTACCATTTTATGAGTGGGCACCATCTTTAGAAATAAGATACAGAAATCATTCAAAAAATACTTTCAATCTCTTCTATACAGGTAATTCCCGCTCAAATTCCACACCCAACCTTTTTTTATTCCCGTTTCCTTCCATCTTTATATTTCGTCATCCTATGGATACACGCCGATTCGTTCCACAAATAATTTCTTGCCACGCATGGTCCCTGCGACTCCGAATATATTGCCTCCCAGCGTAAATAAATTTTTCCTAGATATGTGTTATCAAGCACTAGAGTGAGTGCCTAAAAAAAGTGATAACGGTTTCTTGGGGTTCTCTATGAAAAAAATGGAAAAATGCGGAGAAGTGAATGTCTCCGATTTCGAATGTGGAATTTGATATTTAAATTTTTCCACCAATTTTTACCGCCGATAGCTGGATGGAATGGTCTCCTTCCCTTCTCTTGAGGCCCTAGATTTGTGTCCTATCACTATGGATTTCAGAAGTAAAAAGTTATTTATATGGACTTTTTTGATTTTTAACGGAATGCTGTGTTTTGAATCTTTTAATGATAGTATTTCAGTGCTTATTTTTTTTTGTTTAACCTTGTGATAATAGTAATAGGAAATTGTTAGCTACTCAATTTTGAGTTTTGTAATTAAACGATTATTCAGTATGAATCGGATTGCGTAAACCTTGTTTTGAAAATTTATTTGATCCAATAAAGTTATCCCTATCTTTCTCTTTAATTTAAACTGTTCATTTATCTGTTTTAGACATTATGACGCCTTTTGAAGAAACTGCTGGGTGTGGATTCAAAAATTAGAAATAATCCCATTGTTAACTCATTAGCGACGATTGGGCAGAAAATTAAGACACATAACTACAAGAGTCTTGAACAATAATTGTAGGAAAAATTAAGTTACACAAATAATCTATTTAAAAAACTTAAACTTAACGTTTTTATTCGGAAATGAATGTGTTTATGGCATTCACAAAGTCGTCCTTTATGGGTTAATAATATTAATATGATAAATCTATCTATTATTAGTCAGTACTTTAACTAAAGTCCATAACTAAATTTTTCGCCTTGAATGCTTTCTCACCACAAATCGAATATCCCCAACAACTTTTTAATTTGGCGCCGCTTTGGCGACAAGCCCGGCAACCCCGGTATCTCCCCTCATTAATGCCCTAAACTGAAAGAAGCATTTGCATAGCTTTTGAAGGTGCGAATTCCTTTTACGACAAGTACGAATCTTGTTTCGGACTCATTAGATTCATCAACAGCGCCCTTGTGATGGGGCGGTAATGGTGGAGCCGCCCCAATAAGTAGCTACCCCGACTCGAGACGATATAAAAGGAGAGCAATTTCACTCGAGTTTTGAAGGGCTTTTCGACCTGCTTTTTAAGAGGGAAATCCTTTATGTTAGAGAAGAAAACTGCCTACTTTGGATGGGGAGGTTTGTGCGTGGCCTTTTTGGGGGTGTTGATTAATTCTGGCGGTGTTTGCCTTTTATTTAACTAGTGTTTGGAAAGTTTTTTTGTTTTATCATTTGCGTTTTCTTTTATAATGTTAAGATTTTTTTTATATTATGGCTTTGATAGTTTGTCGGTTTGATTTTTTTTATTTCGTCTGCTTAGATTTTATAGTGTGAAATGTTATTATATTTTTAATGGTTTTTAATATATCGGTATTATAGTAAGTTACTTTTATTCTTGTTGTTGTATGGATTTTGTTTTTAAGGGGTACCTAATGTCGAATTTTTTACTTTAAAGTTTTTTAAAAATATGTTCGCCTTAACCAATTTTATTCCGAGATTTATCATCTGGATATGATTTAAATTTGTAGATCTTCGTAGGGGCTGATGCAGTCAAAAGAAAAATAAGTCCACTCAAAACTTTCCTAAAATGTCTTCTAGAACGAAATTCTCAGTAGATGGGGTAATCCTTGGGCCACTTGACCATTGGACATTGTCGGAATCATCGTTCCACCCACTACTAACCAATTCCATCAGCACCCTCCGCACTTTCCATTCCACATTCTTTTTTTTTTTCATCTTTCGCCCCCTTTTCGAGTTTTGCTGCAGGCGAGGAGGAATTCTATCTTCCCCTTTATGCATCAATAGAAATATATATTCCAGAGCAACTTTTCCCCGCTAGAAATTGAATGCGAAGAAGAAGTAAGAAGTCAGTGAATCGCGAAGTTGCCATGAAAAGGGGGCTGGAAACAGCTCGTGGGTGGAGTTTGACAAACTTGCAATTGTTGTCGAAGTAGGTTATATATTGTTATTGACACTTTTACAAAAGTTCTTCCAAATGATCCAATTTTGTAGTAGCATGTAGCGATAAACGAAAATTAGCAAGTATTATGAGTTAAATCTGTATGCATGGAGTATCTTTTTTTAATATTAAACCACTATTTGGCAATTCAACTGTATATTTCTTGCCTCTTATAATAGAGCCTTAACCTCTTCCCTCCCAGGCTTAATTTTTCCGAGTAAAACCTATACACCAGGGTAGCAAAGCTGCAGCTGTTGAGAGGATGGGGTACACAGTACGTTCTGGTTGTTGAGGATCGAATTGAGAGGACGTAAGCGGCATACGTCCTGGTAGTAAAGGAGTTAAAAGGAATGTATTGTTGTAATTTTAAACCTTAGTCAAATGGCGAGTTTGACACCCGCAACTGACACAAATTAAATAGGCGTTATGCCTCTGGAACACGAACAGATTTAACTTGTACCAGTCCCATATAAATGAACCATTTATAAATCTGATTAGATTTTTTTTTCGTTGCTTGCAGATAGCAAGGTTGCCTTCAAGCCATTGCCTATTGCGTTGTATGCAATATTGAAACAGTTTAATATTTTTTTTTAAAGTAATGTATAGTTTTAGTTCCATCTTTGTCAAACCCACCAAGTGAGCTTCCAACATGGGGCATGGCCACCCGAAAATGAAAGAATCAAGTCTCCTGCCCATTACGGGCATCCATAATTCATAGAGTTCCCTTTTCTCGGAATGTGTTCTTGTGTGTGGATGCATGAATGGGTGGATGGATGGAGGGGGTCTTCCAGGCACCAATTGTGACAATCGTGCAAAGAGTCCGTCCTCCAGAGCTTGATTTACTGATTCCACTTATCGTTTGAGATAATTAATTGGAATATGGGCTTTCGTGTTAAGCCTAAATGCCATCTTCTGATGATGGAACTAGGGTGAGGAGAATGATCAAGCCAATTGGTCGCCGGTGAAGGAATTGCTTCCAAAGTTTAGTTATGTAATGCCGTTCGAATTATTTTGTTTAAGATTAAATTTTTGGATAGATGGAATAATTTAATTTTAATGAATTTTAAAATTTAAATAAGCAGCTTTTATCGATGCGATCCAATATTTTATTGATAAATTCCTCTTCCTGTTTTCGGCATAAGGCTTTATTATTATATTTCTTCTTTATTATTATCTATCTTTCTTTTGCTAAGTATTTTAATGAACCGAAACTGTATTGTTGGTTACCTTATTTTTCTTTTATCTCTAATATATATTTTTTATATTAATAAGTTTCCAGTATAATAGAAGAATTAAACTGCATTTTCAGCAATTTTCTTTCTTTGGAGACCAAAAACATCTTTTCAGGATTTGTATTTTTATCGAAATTATTTTTCTCGTCACAAAACTTTTATCTGATATCCACATATTTCTAAAACTTTTTTTATGTTTACTTTTTTTCTACACCCTCCATATATCTTTTTCTTTCATTCTTCGCTGCTTCTAGTCGAAATGTGCTGAGTGAACAGATTGAAAATTCCGCGTCTCTCAGCTTCATATATATTTTTTCCCTTCGGACAGCGGTTTTCGATGTGTAAGGTCCTAACATCTGTTTCGGTCATCAAAATAGCTTCATCTGTAGATCACAAAGCCTGGTTTCTTTTAATCGTATTTAAGGAATCGCAGATAGTGGAATAAAGTTTTTTTTTATTACCACGATTGGTTTGTTTGGCGTAGTGGATGCATTAATGTAGATTTTATCTTTTTAATACCTATTGTTAAAGGATGCAATGCACAGGTCACTGAGTACATTTTATATTTATTAATGATTATATTTTATTTTGCTCTATTTTCATTTGAATATATTATAAAAATGGATTATAAGATTAAGTTTATAAAATTATTATAAAAAAAAATATTTAATAACTTATTTCAACCCCCTGAAGGATAAACAAATTGGCTGAAGGGTAATCTTGTATTCACTACATTAGAATAAAATTTCAATTTTCAATTAAAAATTAATTTTTTTTTCAATTGTATTTTTGTAGCAGATGATTATTTATAAATAACTCCTCCAAACTCCTTTAAACTTTAATATAATCTTAAAATTTATAAATTTTATTTGTGTGGCTGTAAAACAAGACAGTCAGGTGTCGGGTTTATACGTCTGTGTTCCCCAGAGGGTTTAAAGAGTTTTTACACTGTTTATAGATTTAAAATGTAGTTTAATGGTTAAACATATTGCTATCTTTACATATGAAAAAAAAGTTTTTCCGATTGCTAGAATATCTTTTTTAAAATACTTTTGCAGCCAATCCAACTTTACATATAAATTGTTGATAGCCAATTTTAATCAAGTACCTCGCATTTTCAAGTGATGAAAGCCGCGTATCACTAATTCAATATAAATATTACCTTCCACCAGATCTCACATTAATAAATAATACCTCCTCCAAACGCTGATCGTTTCACCTGCGGATGGCTCATAACTAATTCTCGTCAATTTTATAAGCCGCCATTCTCCAAAAGTTGCCGTTATTTTTAGATCTTAATAGTCCTCCAAATTACGTCACTTATCTTCTCCGGCTTTTCACTCTGGAGGAAACCACCGCGGCCAATTAGTCACGTCAGCTATGATAAAACATTCAGATTGGTCTCAAGTCTATCACGCATTTTGAAACGAGAAGACGTCGCTTGAAAGACGTAGTTAGTGTGTCTATTGGACGTCGGAAAAATGTCGCGACTGATATATGGAATGAGATCTTTTATTTGGGAATGGCTTCTAGTGTGCTGATGTGAGTAAAATTGGTCAAGGAGCTGTTTTAAATAATGGAGGGAAGTTTTGATAAGTTGGTCGATGGATTTTGCGAAGTTGTGGAGACGTAGGTAGTAATTTTTGCTGTGTATGGATACTCTGTTTGGGGTTAAATATGAATTGCCCATTCACCTATTTGCAGGTTTTTGAGGCTGTCAGAATTCCGATTTCAAAACTGTTTTCGATATTAAAGGTAATGTTTTTCTAATAAGAAAATGACATTTTTTAGTCTTATGTTCGAGGTGGTAAAAGTATTTTTGTCTATAAAAAGGTTATATTGCCAGAATAATGGGGAATTCTCTAAAAAATCACTTGTAAGGTTATGAGATTTTATTTGGCTGGACATTTTTGAAATATTGGCTTTCGTACCTTAGAGCAACGGACTATTTGCCAAAGATCGTCAATAGTTACAATTATATAGGTCAGGACATACTATTCGCGTGTTATTGTCCTTATTACATCCATCCATGTTTTCATTTTCCTCGGCGATAAAACATTACCTTTTCACTAATATTTGTCAAAACTAACATTCTAATTCGCAATTTCCGATTTACTGTTCATTTATATTGCAACAATTATAGCTACACAGTAGTGAAGAAAATCGACCATAATTGGAACACATCCATTACATCTACTTGTGATATCTGCTTATTCTTGCAATTGAAATGCGTCACAGGACAGGAGGAGCGAAACAAAGCAGCACTTCAAATATTTCAACTCGCTATTAGATATAAACTTTATGACGTCTTGTATAAAACCCTCATAATTCTTGGGAAATTTTCGGTGGAATGAAATTCGGATTGGTCTGTTGCACCTGAGTTTATGCCAAGTTTTGATGGTTCGTGAAGTTGAAGAAAGTTATATCTTTATCTAATATCGATTTAATATGTATGAGGTCAGTTAGAAGTAATGTTTATTTATTTTTTTCATTGTTCGGTAAATGAAAACGAATATTGAACATTTGCTATTATATTGATTTTTCATCAACTTTTCGTGTCTTCCTGCAAATAAAAATTTCAAATTAAAGTAAATGTAACAATTTCTCCAGAAAATTACAAAAAAGAACTATTGCACGAAAATATCCACTCAAGAGATAGACAAGTGCTTCTGAAACATCACCTCGATTTTTAATTAAGACCCCCCCCCCCTTCCTCTCCTCCCCCCTGAGACCATAAATTGCTCTTCAACATGAGAAATCTCTTTACTGCAGACATGAGGGACCCCCCCCTCTCCGCCCCCAGCTTTATTCATTGATATCAGATTGACATTTCATTTCCCCATTCTCTTAAAAATTTGCCCCGGACAACGATTACATACTTTATTATCCCCCCCCCCCTTTCCATTCAGTCACATGATTGTTACGCTTTGATCATTTTCCATTTCGGCCCATGATTTTTGCTCTCTCCTCGCTATTCCTCCACCCAACCCCTTTCTTTTCCTTTTAGCACTTGCACTCGTACCTTTAACGACGAACCGGAAATATTTCAATCGACCAATTTCTAATTACGCCATTGCGTGCCGAACCATCCCTTTTCTAACTACCCATGCCCCTCCACCCCCCCATCTATAGCTGTGTTCTATTCTGTTCTGTACTGCAATCAGAATGGAAATCTAGTGTGAGGGAATCGGTTGAGATTTCTGGATTGTAACCCCCTCCCCCAATTTTCGCTCCGGGGTAAAATATTTTCCCAATAACAGTTTTCGAATCTTATTTCAACAAGCTTCGTAATTACAACGAATCTCGCTCACACGAAATTTTAAGATTTCTCTTCGGGAATCTAGTGTTTGTTGTTGCCCTGGCTATTGGAGCACTGGGTTTATGTGGGTGGTGTGGATGAAACTGGCTTAAGGTGATATTTTTGATCTGTTTTTGATTTTATTCCTTTGACTTCTTTGCCTTAAAGTATAATTTTTTAGTTGATTTGTGGTCGAAATAGTCCTGTTTTTATTCGTTTTAAAGCGATCCAGCAGGATATTTAAAAAATAGCATTGATGTAATGCTTTATAATTTTACATTTTAAACAATCCCATAGTTCGTGCTTTTAATTTTTCTTCTCTTCGTTATGAATTTAAAGTTGAATTTTCAATGTGCGGGTTCATATTCCATCTTTGGACAGTCAAATTCGTGGTATAAACCGTCCATTGAAGCAACACTTGTGGTATAGTATTAAATTTTACTTATAAACAGTAAAGAAAAAGAGGAACTTAAGCAAAATATAACATGCACTTATATTTAACTTGTACTAATGTTAAACTATTGATTCTGTTTAAGTCTAGTTTTAATTGCCACTTCTTTTAACTTTGCTTATCATTAAAATTCGTTTCAATTTATACTGTCGCTCGTTTATTGATTCTAAAATGTTACTCCTTATCATTTACCAGTAATTAAGTATTCTGAAATCTATTTCACTGACTCAAGCCATTCTACCCGAGAAGCTCTAAAATCCTATCCATCCCTAGTGTTTGTTTAGGGCACATAAACCCTGGTCTTCTGGACTAGTTCAGCGGGGGTGTTTTAGAAGTTCATTAGAAGGCGTTCGTGTCCCGAGGCGTCCCTTTGCTGTCAGACGAGAATTCTGGAATCGCCTGATATTCCCGTGTTTAATTACGGAGAAGACTTGCGATAAGGCCCTTGATCTAATCAATTTGACTTAATGGTAGGATATATGTTCATTTTGCGTTTACACAAGAAAAGAAACGGAGTTTGTTCGTATTGTGATTGGAAAATACAAGAGTTAAGATGTTTGTTTTGTATCGTTTGTGATTTTAATGTATCGATATTCTTATATTTTTATACCCAATGATTTTTATACTTTGAATAGAATCCTTTTTCAATCGAAAACTATGTCACTAATACTAACTAAATTTCTTGATAAATCGGTAGACATTTTGAATATTTAAACTTGCATGTTAAAAGTTATATTTATCCATACAACTTAGTAAATTTTTTTTATTTGAATCAAATTTTAAATTAACTTGATATAAAAATTCACAACATAGCCGAAGCCACAATAAAAGGCTTATTTAGTATATCTAAACAGATTTTTCACTTCTTTATCGCTTTACTTGTATCTTTCGGAAAAATAACCACACCCCTATCTACAAAATTATTTTTAAAAATCCCTTTCCATTCAATTTACCCCAGAATTTCTCCTAAACAAAAACAAGTCGACTGTTGAATGAACTTGTACACTGTCAAACTCTCCCCAACCCCCTTTTTCCATTCATTATTTACAGGCATTAGCTTTTAGCCACCGCGATATATATTTATCACCCCATGATTATAAAAATGTTGTTGTCGTTGCCGAGCTCCGTTAAAAACAATAAAACTCTTTTCCATCCTCCATTCATCACTTGTGCCTCTCCATCTTCCCTCTCTGTCAAAGACTCGCTTTAAAAATGTTTGCAGGATCTTCGGGGTTCCTCTTGGTGAGAATTTTGCTGGTGCTTGGATATGAATCCTACTTAAGGAAACAATGAGTTTATTTAACAAGAAAACAGAAGAATAAGTTGGGTTTTTTTTGCTTTAGTTTAACTAAATAGTCTCTTTCGTGCTTGCTGGGAAAACTACATTGAGTCATAATAACCTTGAATGTTGGCTTTTCCTTGGAAATGATTTTTTTTAAAAAAAATTTCTCACTTAAAACAAATGAAAAATGAATAGATATATCAATAATATTTTTAAATGGGTCTATAATGGGTTAAAGGAACTATGGTTTTAATAGTTGACTCATAAAGGTTTGTTAGATTGGAACCTATCGCTTAAATCGATTCTGAAAAGGATATATGTACGTTCAGGAGGGAACAGGGAACCATCTTTGTACCCACAAACTTCTGAATACGTTGAACCTGTATGTAATCATAAATATTAATTGTAAAAGGTACAGTTAGTTTCCCTTCTAAGCGTTTTACTTTTGTTAAAATATTTGTTTTAAATTGGCAAAAATCGTTCGACTTTAAACTGAATTGTAAGATCAAATTTGTAATTTTAATCCTTTTACAATATCCAATGTGATGAAAATAAGTAAAAAGTAATTGCATATTCAAACAGCTTTTTTTACCTTAACCTTCTGTAAAACATTATTCTACTTCTCTATTTTTTACTTGCCTCTTCGCTTATAAATATAAAATATTTGCAATAATAAACACTTTAACGCAATAGAATCTCCAGTGGGATTGTGGTTTAGGTGCTGAGGCCAGAGGCTTTTACATTTTCTTTTCCCTCAAACAAAGAGTGATCCGCTAAATCTCTCAAAGTATCATTTCATTTGACGCTCTCCTTTTTACCAGCGCCCAAACCGATTATAATTCCTCTTTAATCATTTGGGAGCGCAGGCTTAATTGTAGGGGGTTTTCTCTGCCTGGTTGGTGACTGAATCTAGAAATTTCTTAGTAGCTGCCTTTAGGGACGGTGCGTGAAGTTTTAGAGGGGATAAGTTTATTGTTTTAAATTCCATTCTAAGTAGACGTTTGATGGTTAATGTCTTGGGTATTGTTTAACTGCTACTTAAATTATTGTGTCTTGAGTTATCACTGATATGTATGTTTTTGGTAAATATTATAGCATTTTGATATAGATTATTATTTTGGAAATGCATGTGGTTGTCAAATTTGGTTAATCCCCTTTTTACACATTTGTGAATATCAATAACACCTTTATTACCGAATTAAAACGCTTTTACATTTTTAAAATTAATTTTTTGTGTAAATACTTTCCGACATTATTTCAGGATTTTGGATTTTATTTGTTATTTTGTTAATTTAAACGTAGGAAAACAAATAGGGTTATATTTTAGCTACTAGGCATGCATAGATTAAAACAAGTGATTCATTTAATGGGGTATAAAAATCATCTGGCTCTCTTTATTTCAATAAATTTCTCGTAGAATATAAATGTTTTATTTATATAGGCGAATGATTTTTATCTTCTATAATAGTACATAACATAGCTTTGCACAAGTGATTTCAATAAAAAAAATACTTTTGTCATGTTGCTGATTGGGTTATTTTATGAGATTTGTTTTGGTAGTACAAATATTTTGAAATTAAAAGCAACTATACAATCTATACATAAATTTATTTCATGTATATTGTCTACTACTTTTAGCAAATATTGCTATATTATTCTGCTATTCCCATTTCTTACCTACTTTAAAAGGCATTAACTGCAACACCAGCTACTAAAAAAGAATAAATAAAACATCAAGTACTTCCTTTACAAAAAAAATCCTTCTAAAGCTCACGACTTTAAGACATTTATTAACATTCATAAAAACATGTAACTCCGTTAAAATTAGCCTATGCTCTTAATCGAAATAAATTACTCTGTGCTGATTATTCAGGCTCCCTTAATGCAAATGCCTCTTCTCCCCTCTACCAAGTCCGAAAAGGTTGGCCCAAATCTCCTCTCCAGACCATTTTCTCATGCATATAAACCCTTCCATCCGAACCAAGAGCTTTAGCCCGTTAGGCGCAAGCATCATTTAATATTAATAAGGCCCTCGGAATTTGTTCCTCTGTACAATCCTATTTTCCATTTCCCTTGTCTTACGCGACGGGATTAGAGGCACAAGATTGTAATTTATCATTGCATTAATATTAGATCACATGTAAATGGGCATCGCCTGGCCCCTTAATGAGCTGGATTCCACCCCGAGTCCCTTTTCCCGCCACAATGCCACGGATTGTTCGAAAGCCGAATGGAGGTCCTTTTGTGCCAAAGAGTTTCGGGGCCTAAGAAACACACTAGTGCAAGTCATAAGCTTATATTTTAACTATGAGGACTATAATTTATATAGAATTATGTCGGATTCCATCTTAAACTTATAGAAGCATCTGAAATTGCATGTTAAATGATTAAATCGTTAACTTTCAAAGACTTTTCTTGACTTGGTGATTCTGTATTGAAAAGAAAATGGTAAAAAATGAATTTCTTTATATTTGGACTTGGGCTGTTTTGGACTAGAAGGTATAGAACTGCTGTAAATTTTCTAAGGCTTGCAGAGAAAAATGGGTGGTACAGCGCCAGAGTTGGATTGGCGGTACTTTTATTTATTAGATTGGCAAGTCCTGTGTCTTGAATGGGAAGGAATTTGGTGATATTTAAAGCAAGATAGTCTCTACTAAGTAGGTTATAGAATGGGATTGCTTGTTTATTAATAATGAGATTTTTCTGATTGAGTGCATTTGCTCGTGGCTTTTCGCTGTGCAGCCACATTACAATTTTATTTTTATTGTATAATGGTTTGTCACAGATTATTTTCTTAAGGTTTTAAAGTAGCTGCCTTTTATTTGAATAGTTTTTTTTAGAATAAAATACTTTATACAGATTGTTTATTTTATTTAAATTCTCTCAGTAAAAAAAGCGCTGAATGCAGGACAACTCGATAAAATAATTTTACAGGAAGCATTTCCGCATGCAATTTCAGCTATCCACAATTAGCCAAATGGTTAAAGCCCAAATAAGAAGAAAAAACACTCATGTTATTATCATTGCATAGTTTACGCTTTCTTTTACAATGCACTCTGCTCCTGAATGATCGAATTTGCAAGCAGCGACTGAAATTAGGCGAATTTGTTGGGAAAACTGGTTCCCATACAAAGCCCCTGCACAGTCATTTTTTTTCGAAGCCTGGAGCAACACTTTTTGTGATGGCGGTAGTTGTATAATCATAGCTTAGGCCAATAAAGCTTATGAAGTGAAATCACGATTATATGGACGATGATTGCCAAAGGAACAGCTGGCGAACTAAAGCGACTTTCTTTTCTTTGTTGTTACTGTTTGTTTTGCATTTGTGTCGTTAATTGTGTAGCCAGTTTCTAATTAAACTTCCATTACATTGTGCAGAAACTGAATCGGACTTTTTTTAGGTGGTATTTATCGCTAGTTTGATTTCGCTTAAGGAGAGGGAGAATGCCTAATTTGAATTTATTTTTGCTTTATTGTGTCGCGATATTGTTTATTTTTCGCGCTTGACTATTTTTTAAATGCTTGGTTGTACAATAAAGGGTTGTTTTTAGAATAGTTTTACTCCAAAAGATCGTCCTTTTTTGCTCATAATTTCATTTCATAATTTCATAAATTAATATTTCTCTTTTAAAGATGCATTAAATATTTATATTAAATCTCGATTGCAATAAATTATATACAATAGTTCTTTAAGCTAAAGATATTTTGAATTTTATTATAGGCAGGGCCTGATCTAGGGAAAACAGACTGTAGGCAAAACAAATTTTCTGGAACCCTTTTACGGAAAAATTTGCGTATGATCGCCCGTAATGATTGTGCCAGTTGGGCGATGTACAATATTTTTCACTCTTTTTTTCAGCTTCCTTGTAGCAATAACCCAACAACTCCATCAGACTAATGGTGTTAGGTCAATGTTTAAGTCAAACGCAAGCAGAAAATAATTGAGGCTTCAAAATTTTAAAATTTGTTGAAGTTTACGAAATCCCACGACATTCTTCATAAGAGAAACTGAAATTTAGGGGCCTCTAAAATTTAGAAGCCCTAGACCGGGGCCTAAATGGCCTTATGGAAGATCAGGCTCTGCTTATGGTATAACTTTTAATAAATACCATGGACTATTTGGTGAAATTTGACATTTTAATATTAAGTTCCCACCCTATTTTTAATTAGCCTTGGGAAATTTTCCTTATATAGTACTTATACAAATGTCAATGCCATTTCGACTGCAGTCCTGGAAAGGATCTCGAAATGGAAATTGAGCGTGAAACACGTCCCCATGTGTAATTGAGCATGAAAATGGACGCGAGAAAATGATTGATGGCATTTTCTTGATATCTATTGTAGACAGTATGTAGTAATGCCTTTTTATCGTTGCTGGTCAGATCGCCATTAATTTTCCTCATTGTCTTTAAGTTCCGCAATTTGACTTATTTACTTTCAAGTTGTTTATCTTATTAAAAGTTAGCTTTTAAACGAATTTTTGGCTTTACTTTATTTTTTTTATTGTCATTATTTTATTTTGGACTTGTATACTTGAATGTGTGTTTACATTTGATTCGAATTATCTTGACGATGTATTAGGTGGAATGCACCAATTGCTGAAGGATAAGATAAATTTAAAAAATAATTTTCCAACGTCATTTTAAAATGCGTTATACTAAACATTTAGAATCTTTAAAGCTTGTATTTTAATTAAAAATTAATTTTTTTGAATGCTTTGTTTAAATGTGTTCAGTCCACGATCTATAATCTTCTTTATTAAACGTATTCGAACCTGTATCCTAATTTCTGCTTTTTTTTCAGGTGAGTACCATACAACATTACAGTGATTGTGAACCGTTTTCCATTCTATTCTCCTAATTTTCTCCGGATAGAAGTGAACCACAGGTAAGAGTCTCTTAAAAGATGAGGCCCTGGTTTTCTGCGGTAATCAAACCCTGCTACTTAACCTCGCTGGTACATAAACCGCCACTCTCACCGGAGTTCATAACGTAATCATGAACCTCGATGAGAAATACCATAAAATCCCGGCAGCAGGAAGAAGCCGGCCAAATAAATATCTAATACTTTCTTCTTGTTGTTCAAC
Organism: Oedothorax gibbosus; assembly: GCA_019343175.1. Taxonomy (NCBI): domain Eukaryota; kingdom Metazoa; phylum Arthropoda; class Arachnida; order Araneae; family Linyphiidae; genus Oedothorax; species Oedothorax gibbosus. Next base: position 31,965,899 of record CM033277.1, read on the forward strand.
CCTTTTCCTTTTAACAGCTTCATTGACCTGGACAAATGTAATTATTGCCTTCCTCCGCCCTACCAACTTTTACCAACCTGACGAGCTTCCTACCATTAAGCTTGGGATATTGAAAAGAAGAATCTTGAGTTCTTTTTAAACTGTTTTTTTGAGCGAAAACTAGACTTTTTCCCCCGAAATATTTGCTATTTTATTTGTTGATTTGTTTTCCCCATGCACCAAAAAATTTAGCCAAATAGCATACTATCTATCTTATGATACATACATTTTGGTATAAAAAAGACATGTTATTGGTGAGACATTTGAAGGTGTCTAAACGATATCGCTTGATGGTTATACTAAATAGGATAAGTCTTAAAGTCTCTTGTAAGTTGAATTAAAATCTATTAAGCATTTTTATTTAATTTTAAAAGATATTTTAAATTTTTTTTATCTCAGTTTAGGAAGTGCATTGAACTACAAATATACATTGAGAATTTCTTTAATTCAGATTTTTATTCGAAATTTTGGAAACTCGAACCTTTGCTACTTCTATATTCTCAGTAAACAATTTTTAAACGTCATGGAATATCTACATATTTAAAAATAGACCCGAGTACATTTTCTTAGCCAAATAGTTCTAAGAGAAAAGGAACGAACAGCAAGCCAATGAAAGTTAGCCGAAGAAGACCCGTTCTGTAAAAGTAGCCTTTACTTCTGTTGTGCACATTAAGGTCTTGCTTTTATGTGGCGTCTGCGGTGCAGTTTGCGGGGCGGTCCCGCAATTAGCCCCTGCGGTGCTGGAGGAAAATCCATTGTGACAGCTGATGCTGTTTCTTTTGGACTCTCGACGTCCATTTCCTCGGCCATTTACTCCTTTTAGGATAATTTCCGAACCGCCATTCCTCTTTTATCTCTTGTTGCCGCTGTGGACTTCCTAGTTTAAAGGTGGGATTTAAAAGGGATTCTTTTTGTTGGTAGCCTATTCCGTGGAATTGGTTCAAAATGTCTCTGCTTAAATACGTTATTTTTTTTGTTGAGATTTGATTTTTATTAGTGTTAGTGCATTGTTTTCGACACACTAAAAATTCTATTGTTAAGTTTGAATTTGCGTATTTCAGTCGGCTTTCAAATTATGAGTTAAACTGAGTACAAGGTTTCAATATTTTATGAAGGAGTTTTCTTCCTTCAATATAGCTTACAGTGTCAAAGAAACTCAATATTTTCTATTTCATCTCACTTGATTACAACTCTTTGTGAACCACCGTTTCTCATTGTCATGTTTATTTTTGTTAACTGAGTCAGCAAGTTTATGCATTCACGTCACACTAGTAATAACCTTTCCGTCAAGCCAATCACCACTATCTCTGCTCACCCTCTCTATTTACTTTCTTTTCTTGCATCAACCACCCCGTATATTCGATCTCTTCCGCCTTCCAGTCTCTATCACCCGCCATCCGATTGAACAGCGCATTCCTCCCATTGAACTTATCATGTAAATACCGTGTCCTGTTGCATTAAAATACGCGCGAAAGGAATTTCTGCCGCATTTGCGATACGATCCCTCCTTCTTGAACTCTGATCAAAAGTCTTCTTCCTTCCCCAAGATTAGATCCCCCGATCTATACCGTTATATATATCCCGGAATCCTGGGTTCTTCCAATCCACTGCGAACTCGAATTCTCCCCACTCCAATGGATCCAGCTGTGGTGCAGAACTGGGATGATCAAGAAACATCTCCTGGTAGTGCTCACCAAGTATATAAAAGGATAAATATCACTTATTATTATTTTTTTGCCATTTGACGCTATTTTTACGCCATTTAATTTACTAGCTAATAAGTTGGGTGCCATCTATAGAACTTCCACAAAATAGGATTAAGGTTGCTTGTAGCAATCGTGTCCCATATCAAGCCTGATTTGTTAGTGTTAAATCCATTGATGGATTTCATTGATGATCCATTGATGGATCCCGACTTATTGGCTACCTAGAGCATTCAGTTTGCAAGCAGAGGTTTTGGCACAATTACTTCTTATTTAGGCTGCAGTCCCAATTACGATAATTTTGAGTTATTTATCGTATGCACTTTACTACTAATTCCACGTTAAAAGCATTTTCGAATAGATAACTTTCGTTATAGAACCAGTAATATATAATAGCACAATTATAGTAGGGACAACCAGTTCTTAAAAAAATTATATGAAACAATTAATTTTGGCAAATTCTTTCATTCTAGCATGTTGAGCGTTACCATGAAAAACTACTGAAGTAAAAACCAACAAGTATTAAAAAATAACAAAATTGGCCCTTTTTTGGTGCAGAGGGACGCTTGCTGCACCCCCGCATTTTATTTTTATTCTTTCCTTTAAGGTTTTTCGAAAAAGTCTTGCTTCGAGAAAACCGTTCGTGGAATTTTTTCCACCCTGCTTTCCCTCCTCCAGATAGGGGCACTTATGAGAAATCCCAGAGCCACAATAGCCCCTAGTGCGCCCCCTGGTATTCATTTCCATTTCTATTTCCACCCCTCCCTGCTCGAGAAGAGAACTTATTCCATCTCTATTTTATTTATTTTCTTCCACCTTTTTAGAAATGCGCGTTCGGAATTCGGTCCGTGATGAAAAAATTTTAAAACCCAGAAATCCACCACCGGCGAAAGTCACATCGCATATTTAGGCAGAAAATTGAAAGTAAAATTCTTACTTGCTCATCTCCAGGAGTCATTGCGGAACCGACCCCAGAAACGAAACCTACCAAAAGAAAGTTCTGGCGTAACTACTTCTAAGCATTCCACGGAGTTTATGCGAAGACCTCATTGCGAAAGTGGTACACATCCGATTTTCTCTATTTCGAAGTAAAGAGTTTTAAGATTTCCAAATGCAAAAGGCTGAATGTTGTAGTTCTTCTGTGTAAGTATATGCAATGGCAAAAGCAGCCATCTGGAGATTTTAAACTCGTGTAAGGGATAAGCTATTCATTTCAGCATAAAAATGTGGTTTAACTCGAATTCTTTGAAAATTGGAGATGTACCACTCTTAAAATGATTCCGTTGTATATTTAGCTTATATTTTTTTTTACTCTATCCTACTCATTTGAGTTTCCCATCTCCGACCGTAGTCCCAAGTGAGGATGAAATTTCCATCTGAAAAGCTGGCCATGGCTACGGATTTTTTTCCTTTCCTTCCTTCTCCTTCCATGTATTTATTTTTGCTTTTCCTTCCTATATTTTCCTTTTTTGGTTCTTTGGTGCTAGTGATCAGATAGGCAATCTTCTTAACAACTTCACGGGTCTGGGCGGTGGGGATATGAGGTCTGATAGATTAGCAACCGACCTGCCACCTAGCGGAGGGACTTGTGCCAAGGGCCCATATCCTTTCTTCTCATCTTTTGGCGTTCAATAAATACGATATTTATTGGTCAATGGGATATTCAGTGGATTCCCTAGGAGCGTATTTCTATCATTCATGTGTACCAGTTTTACTTCATTTGCAAGCTATATAATATTTATTATATAATCTCCTTCGATTTTTAATACGTAAAAAAAACTTGTCTTATACTTAAACAAATTGGGACCATTTAAGATTGTTAAAGGTTCATTTCAATCCAACATGGAAAAGTATGTATAGTTTAAATATGGAATAAATAAGGAGTTTTGAATGCCAGATTAATGTTATTCCTAAGTCGCTACAATAACCCATTCCATTTAACAGTACAAATTCAACGTTAGAAAAGTTTAATGTAAATTTATCACTTCTCCACTTCAATTTTGATGATGCAAACAGTAATAGTTACCCCTCTATTAGCCTTATTAATATAAGGGGTAACTAATTGATTGCTAATTTAGTAATTTACCAAAAGAGGCTACCTTATAAATTATTTATAATTATATTAATACTTATTACTAAACTATCTTTATTAAACCAACCCTTACAACACATCTTCTATATAACGACCTCCCAAGTACACCACAACTAAAAGTTATCTCTCTCCATCTGGGACTTTACCACGCATGAAATACATGGAAGCTCCAATAAATATCTTGATGTGTCTCTGGAATATGAGAAGCCGTCTTGAGGGTCCGAAAATCGCATCTCCGGAATTGGCTGAGGGGACTGTCACTCCCGACTTCAATAATCTGCTTTGCACCCTTTCCTGTTTTTTTCCTTACATTTTGATCCCCCTTTTTTTTCTCCAGGAAAAAAGATCCTGGATCCACTCCCGTCGTCCTTCCTCGAACTTTTTTTTTTCATCTGTCCTTCTTATTTGGTTTAGAGGTCTTCCTTCTCTAACTCGATGGGGCTGGTTTGACGGTGTTACAAATGGAATTTAAGTGGTTTTTGGATGTGAAAACGAGACTTTTTCAGTGGAGGCTTATGGAAATTAAAACATAATTCAAACTTGGAATATTTTCCTATGCATAACCAGGACCGCCCTTAGTTAATGCAATTTCGCCTCAAGTACTACTAGACATGGAAAAAAAAATGGTCACCGAACGATGTTTTATAATTAGTTTGTCGTTAGTTAAAAAGATAGTGAAAATGAGTTTACCTTACATAATACTTATAACATAGTTTGATTTATAAAAATAGTGGAATTTACATACGTCACTTTCGTCTTTAAAATATGGTTAATAAAATTGTGGATGGTAGAGTTTTGATTAAACTAATTTTTCTTTTGACGTTTATAGCTTATAGTTTGAAAATTAGGGTTTTCTCTGCATACGATTTTTCTTTTTGGCACATTCTATGCTACAGATTATTTAAATAGTAAAATTTTTTTATAACGTTAAAATTTATTAATAGTTTTTCTTAATTTCTTGTCCGTACGAGCCCCCTTCCTAAATACTAGGCTCTGTAACCAACTACCGCTTTAAATTTTTTTTAATAATAGTGATAAATCAATATCAAATTCATTGTTAATATGAAATCAGTTACATCTTTAACACACTTAAAAAAAACAACCTCGAACCGTGTTCCTTGAAGTCGTTGGATTGAAGGCCTATTTCCAACTGCCCCCTCTCCTGCTGTAAGTGGGGAAATTTATTTCCCTTAACAGGCCGAGAAGGAAGGAATATCTTGAGAATTTTATCGAATTTTTTATGTATGGGGCTCTGCGGTGCTCGATCAGAAATTGAAGATCGTTTTTAGAGTTGATGTTATTATAACGTTAATCGGGTGTTTTATTATGAAATATTTTACGTGATAGATTGCTTAAACTTAATATGGTTCGAGGATTGCCGTCATATATTATAATGACATTATAATATTTAATTTTGTGTAAGGAATTCGATGATATTAAATATTTTGGAATGCAATTAAATGTCCCGTTTCTATTTAAAAGTTTGAGCAATTTGTTGTTTAGCATGGTATATTTGAGTGTTTATTAATGTAGGATTACATTATGTTGTGATAAGGTTATTTTTAAGGCCAAGAACCATACCGTAACTACATGATTTAATTGTTGGTTAATTTTATATATTTGATGTTAGATTTAAACAGAAAACTTGACTTAAACTTGAGCATGAAAAACTGTCATTTTGCATACACTCGCTGAATAATTATATAACAATGTCAGTAACTTAGGTATAACTATAACATAAAGACCGGTCTCTTCATTGGCGACTTTTGGTGAGATTGAAAATTTAATGTGAGGTTGATATACCTATCGAGATGTATAAAATATGAAGTAAAGTGTATTAATACCACATTTAGAGCATTTTTTGTGGCTGGTCTCGCCAAATGAAGACCGGCCATTATATCAGCTGTTCCGTAACTTATGTAAGAGTAAAAATCTTAGCACATTCCTATACCCAACTTCTAATATTGCCTACCACGCTACCCACCCAGAAATAGCATCACCCCAAACAACACATCCAAACCAATATCCACGGGGCATTGGTATTCCTGCATGCACTATCGATGGATACGCGAGTTACCATGGTAACCACATCCCCTTGAGGCGGCCAGGGGTCATATCCTTGTCCAGGAATCGGCTATGTCCACGTGACGTTGACATATCATAACCATCCATAACACTTTCATCTCTGCGGCTTTTTGCCCGGCTCGTCTTACATGTCCCGTTGTGAGAACCTTTTTTTTGTGTTTCGCCAGTGCAATCAGTGGAAGAGGCTCTTGGGCTAATAAGCAATTTATTACGGGCATGGTTTGTCTCGCAATTCGTTTAATTGAGGGTTTTTTGTAATTTTAGTTTTTGGGTTATTGTACAGTGTCTGGTTCTAGGCTGTTTTATTATGATGGTGGTTTTTGAGCCGTAGTCGGCTATTTTTGTTGTCTAGGTCATGTGGGTTGATTTTTATTATTTATGTTTTAACTTTCGATTGGTTTGGAAGAATAGTACTAAATGCTTACTTTCCTAATGGTTAAGAAACATAACCAAATATAAATTAGTTATTATCCTTGTCCTAATTTAACCTCTGTATTTGGTTCATTTGGATAAATAAAACACTGGTTTAAAAGTCTGCAAGTTCTTTTTCTGTCAATGGACATGTCAATGTAACTATACGTATTATAATCTTAAATTAAAAAATATTTCAAATAAATGTGTTTATTACAAGAAATCATTTATCATAAAAATATCAATTTGCTACCAAGTTTGATAAATAAAAACCCTTTTAAATATAAAGACCGTCAACAACTTAACCGCCCCTAAATCCCCCTTCATCCACTCCACAATCAATATCTACTCCTTCCCGGTGATCGACACTCCCGGGATGAAGGGAGCAACAAAAAAAGAAGTAACAGACGAGCCACTTATTTTTACCTTTCTACATAAAGAGTGAAAAAAAAATCCTCAACATAATCGCGCTTCGGCTAAAAAGGAGTCAAAAGCAACCATGTCGGTCGGAAGCTTGGAGAATTTTTCAATTGTCTGATGGCGGTTAAGGAGACTCCATCCCTGACAGCTGGCTCGAATCACCTCTTGAGCCTCCTCTCACCCTCTTAGAATCCCCATCCATCATGCAGTTACGTGCGACTTCCACATCTGTCTGTTTTCGAAACATTATCCCCCCCCCCCCCTCCAACACTATCTCGTTCTTGGCCCTCCCCTTCAAAATCAAATCAATCTTCTTCTACATGCCTCTTGCTCGTGGTTTTAGGTCTTTTGATTCCTTTGAAACATTAATTTTGACTCTGTTTGTGTTGACTGGGTTTTTTTACTGCTGTTGAGTCGGGGAGATTTGTTTTGACTGCGTGTTGGCGCGAGTTTGTAGTTGGGTCCTCCGGGGTGATTAGTCAAAATGTATTGTTGGGATTGCTCCTTTTTTAAAATATTCATTGATCTTTAAATGCTTGTTACTGTTTATTGTATCGCATTTTTTTCATGAGGTGTTATAAAATATCGATACTATATTTTGTCTAAGACATTTTCAGGTTTTCATCATACTTGAGATTACTGTGTTCATTGATATATAATTTTAAGCATCAATAAGATTTAAAATATAAAACCATCAATAAGATTTAAATATAAAAGAAATACTTCAGTACACGGCTATATCGTTGTTCCCGTTTTTGACTGCCAATGAAATATTAGTTTTGAATGTGAGGAATTTTTATCTTTCTACCCCCTTTTCACTGTTAATGGAATCAAGTTAGATTAACTTTTATATTTTGGTTCTTCGGGATGTTCAGTCAAAATGGAACTTAAATACAAAAATCGGTGTGTTTATCTATTTATTTTAAAGTAAATGTAGACATATAAATTTTTTTACTTGCTGATATTTTTTCTTTTCTAAAGACAATATTTGCTCAGAAATGAAATTTTTTGAAGTTACTTAAAATTTTTTGTTCACCTGTGTTATACCATAAATACAGAGCACTGTTTATGGCTAGAGAAACAAATTATCATCTCCACAGATCTCAGGGATGTTGTTGATCCAACTCCAACAAACAAATGTCACGCTTATTTGAATCCACGAACACTATGGGCGGTCTTCTAAGAAATAAAAAAGACCTTAGAAACGACACAAAATTCTTAAAAATTGTCTCTAAATCCAGATCGACATGACAGATGCTTCCCCTAAACCGAAGCGGGGGTGTTAGGCTCACCAGGAGTCGGTTTCCTTTTTTAAAAAAAGTTACAGAACTTGTTTTTTGTACTTGTGTGAAAAATGGTATCTCACAGCTGTGGTGTGAACTCTGGTGGTTTCGAGATCTTCCGCTTGTCTGAAAGGATTAAGCATTCGGTAATCCCACAAACGAGATTTGTTTACAAACTCGGCGACGAGTTAAGTGCCCTTTTGCTCTCGGAGAATTTTTATTTCTGACAAAGATAATTAGTACTTGTTGCTTGATAAAATAGTAATTTGGTAATTGTATTTGTTTAGTTAAAATTGTATCTATGATTAGGACATTGTGTTTATAGAATTGAAGTGTTGATAATAACCCTCTACCTCTACATACAAATCCTATATAATTTAGTAATAATAGAATAAGATTGGCTTTTCCCACTTTAGAGTAAATCACATTGGATACATGTCTTCAAATCTTTATTAGAATTATCATTGATATTTTTGGCCCTTTTTTTTCATTTTAAGATGTAATTGAACTGATACATTTATTATAAATATAATTTGACTTAATTTTAAATTCTTCCCTTCTCCAATACATGCCAACTTTCAAACAATACCAAACACATAATCTCCAACACCATTATTACTATTCACATGTCAATTAAGAGATTACTAATAAAACGTCTCTCTTACATAACAACTTTATTGAAGGCTTATTTAAATATCCATTAACTGCATCCTATCAGTAGAAGTCGTCCGCTATCTATGAATGAATAATGAACCTAAACGTGTTGCTTACGTGACGGAAGAAGAGCGTAGCCATCTTGAGGTCGGCCATTCATCAGTTACCCTTGTTGATAACGACCAATCAGCAAGACCGTAGCAGCCGTGTTTCTTCACAGAAAATAGTTACTTTGTAGCATTTTGCTTCAGTTTTGTTTGAGATGTTATGGCCGGGTCAGTTTTTTGACTGATATGCTGTCTTGGTTAATGGGAAAGATTTTATTTTTCGAAATTAGATTACGGATGTATATGATTGATCACTAAGATTTTGTAATTGATGAATTTAAGAACTCTTATTTTTAAGTAATTGCATTTTAAGAACAAATAAGTATTAATTGAAATGATTAATTTCATAATCAACTTACCAAAAAAATATTATAAAATTTCAATCATTCGAAAAATAGGAAGAATGTAAACAGTAAATTGTTTCTTTACAATATAAAATTTTATGTGTTGCTAGAATTTATATTATGAATTCTTTTAAAAATACCCATTCACATATCCATGAGTTTATTTAAACCAGATTTCTACAAAACAATTAAAAAAATTAAAGCAAAATAAGTTTTGTAGTTAATAATATATTAAACTCGTTGAAGCACGATTAAAACAAACCTAAACTTGCCTGGTCAGAACTTTCCACCAAGAATAAGAAGAAAAAAATTGTTACCAGCAGACACGTAATTAGTCTTCTGAAAAGCGAACAGCGTTGAACCCATGCTGCGAATTGGAGAATAGTGCCAACACGAGAATTTCGGGAGTGGCAAAGAAGAAAAGGAATAAGAAAACCAGGGGAAAAAAGAATATTTTTCCTTTTTTCCTATTCCTTTTCCATCGGCAGGCGCTAGGAAACGAGCCTCCCTTTTTGTTCCGGTATAAAGAAAAGGAGACATAAAAGCAGGGTGGTATAAAGGAATAATAATAAAAAAAAATTCTGTCGAAAAGAGGGGCATCGAATGTTGCGGGGCATCATCGCAGGCAGCATTAATGTCCCCAAAATGACGATCTACATGCATATGATTATATTGCCGATCAATGGGGCTGGGGGAAGAATGCTGTACAAGAAAGGGCAGCCCCCTCTCCCCCATTTCCCCATACACCCACTCAGCGGCTGGCTACATATTTTCCGCAGATCGACTTCAAGTGATTATGTTCCTCGAAAAGCGCTTGGTGAAAAAGTTTTTGCTTTTCCACATCCAAGGGCTCCCTCGTAATGGCATATTGATTACTGAAGAGTTAACTGCTTTTCACCGCTGCTTTGAGAAGTAAGGGGCGTGGGGTGGTGCAGCGGCGGCGTTGCTGCTTTTATAGTGTGATGGAATGGGGCACCTCATGAAAGTTAAGTAGATAGTTTCTAATACTTTTGGTCTTGTCTGCACCTCTTTCTTACTCCCCCACTCTCTGAAGAAGATAAAAAAAATCAACGGATTCCTCCGCGTATTGCTATTGGGTTGAACACACAGACACGTTACCCATGGGCGATGCTTTTCCTTCCATCTATCTTTTTATTTGTGTGTGTGATAGCTTTCTGTCTATTTATTCTTTCTTTTTCCCCCCTTCTTCGATTGAAGAGGGGTGGGGCGGAGGCTTCAAATGAATCTGTTGCCACTGGGGAATCCATCGAGAGATAGAAGGAAGAAAGAGGATAGAGGGACAAGGAGGATGGACAGAAGGGATAAGGTCAGATGGAGGGAAAGGAATGAGAGGATTGAGATGGGATGTTAGCGTTTTACTTAAAGAACAGTTATATGTAGGTCTTATGTTGTTCATATGTTTTTTAATAAATGTGTTTACATTTATGACAGATTACTAGCTTTTTAATGAAAAACCTAAACTTGTCAGAAGACAAAAGTTTTTTTTAACATCTCTTTGAAGTAACTACAACTTAGTGCTTTTATTTACTGGCCCTAAATTGAATCATTTTGAAATAGTATTTGAATCAATATTTCTGTTATTTACACTTTTTTCGGTGATTATTTAACTACACACACACACAGCACAGTTGATCCTGCTTAACCTTAATCGATTCTATGTTAACTAGACGTTACTGATTTGAAGTGAAGTGTCCATGCATTTACTTTATTAATATAAAAATAAGTTACACCATAAATACATAAAGATTTGAACACCTTGTACACAGGATCAATCCTTTCATATTTGCTTCAATTCACAGGTAAACCCTACCACGCCGTTGTTCTCTAATATCCGCAGTAGATGGGATGGGCCCAGGAATAACAACAATAAGAATATAGGAAAAAAGATCTCCTGCATTGGACATCGAGTGGCATAGGAATTGAAAGAGGTCGGGGCTGGACAGAGGGTGATGCGGAAATGTCCTTGGGTGAGGTACCATGAAACACATGAGACGGAAGGCCAGGAAAAGGAATTCGAATAATATATACTGGGAGGAAAAATCTCTTTTCACAAAGGGTTTTTGCACGGGGTCTTATATGGGATTCGGGACGGAAATGATAAAATGTGGAATGGCGAAATTTTTTTTAAAGGGAAAAGCGGCTGTTGTAAACAACTGGATGGGTTGTAGTTTTGAGAAGGCGTCAGAATGGGGTAGCAAAGATGTTTTTAAAGTTAAGTTTGGAAAAGGATTAATGATTAAAGTTTGGGAAACTGTCATAAATATAAAATTTTTAGCATTTTGAAACGTTTATAAAGGAATGTTTTATAGTAAGTTATGTATCAATGAACATTAACAATTGGAAAATTTTTAAAATTTTAGCCCTTAAGTTTTATTTATACAATTTAAATGTAAAACTTTTTTTTTTCTGTAACCCTTTGGCTATACTAACGGGACTCATTTGTCCCAACAAATGTTTAAAAATTACTAACGGGTTAAAAAGCACTTAGAAACTCATTTTAATGTGTCCCGTCGTAGAGAATTTTTTTTTTTAAATTCGTAGTCATAGGGTTAAAAGTTAAATTTTAAGACAACCATAAAATAAATTTTGAGGTTACATAAGGAAAGATTAATGAAAGTTTGGAAGGAAAGCAAATGCTCTAACAACTGTAGTGACAAGAAGACACGAAAGAAAGAAGATAAATGCTTCTATTCAGTTTTCAGTTCCTTTTAGGTATCCGAGATGACACTTGGTTGAATGCTAACGACCAAAATTACTATAAATTTTTGTGTCTTCGTGATATTTCCATGTTCACTTAATAAAACAATTGTGCGATATGAATCTTTTGGGTTTGGTAAATCTTCGAAAAATACGGGAGTCTAGAGATAATTTGTTTTGGTTAGGTCCATTTACTTGGACTTTCTTCTAGTTATCCCATGACCTCAACTTTTAATATCACAACTTATCTTGCCAACTTTGATTTTTTCCTCAACTTTTCAACTTGTCAGTTTTCTAAATCGAATACATTCCGTTTACACTTCTAGACTACATCGAACTTTCATTCCCAGATATATGCAGCAGCCAAACAGACATTTCAACCTAGTTTTTTTTTTTTCCTTTCGTCGTCTGGCGTAGAGGGGGGGGGACGTGATAGATGACTTCTGAATCTCCTCGCATGCCAAACGTCCCTTTTTCCGTTTTATTTTGTTCTTTTTCTTTTCCACACCACGTTCTATTGCCTCTGACACCCCCGTTTCTGGCGCCTGGCTCTCCTCAAGCTTTTTCGTCTCTTGGACATCCAGGGTATCGAGTTACACTTTTGCAGCTGTACGGCTAACGAGGTGCCAGATTTTAACTTGCCATGTGTGCGCACACAGTTGAAAGTAAGAAGCGTCTTTTTTCTTCTATCGTTTTAGAGGGGTTTATTATTACTATTTTTTCTTCTTATAGTTGTGTTTCCTTTCGAGATTTGGTCGGTTTTCTTTATTTTGTTTTTCAGAGTTGCAGACTTGATATCATTTTTCTTCCTGTTTCAGCTGATTAATTTTATGCTTTTATCTTTAAGTGGGTACACAGGCGGTTGTAATCTTAATTTAGTTTTTCGCTGGCGATATGAATTTAGTTTTTCTTAAGCGATATGAGTGTGCATTCGTTATCTGGAATGTACTATTGGGTTTTCCTTATTGTACAGTGAGGACTAGTGCTTTCTTGAATTAGAATGTTTGAAGTATCAATTGTATACAAAAACTATTGGGTTTTACTTATTGTGCAATAAGGCAGTCTAATGACTAATCTGACGCTACTTAATTTTTTCAAAATGGAATTTATGTCTCTGTTATTCTTTTCTATGGTAATCTCTATTGGTTTAACCCTCACAATTAACCAGAAAGTCCTCTGCTCATCTCTAACACTATTTGGACCTCTTCCAAACCATTACCACCAACAACTTTATTCTATTCCCGAAAACATCCACTTATTTCCATACCTCAACCCTCCCTCCCATAAAGCGCCTTCAACAACCTTAAATACCACGAACTTAATATTCAGTGCATCAAAAATACGAGCCACTCGATACCTTTAACGACTTTTAAACTCTGAAAAGAGGGTCACGGCTGAAGCCACCTCGTGGTCATTACAGGAATCAACAAGTAGCTGCCGTTAAATATCGTTTAAAGATGCGGTAACCATGGTAACCTACCGAGGTAGGCATTTCAAGGGGCTAATGAGGCGGCCATTTAACTTTGCCTAATGGTAAATTGACAATCTTCTGCGTGTGCGTGTCCTAGGTGCGAGGCGGTTTATAAATAAATTAGGGATTGCCTGCTGCAATTGTCTTCAACTCGGGATGGGATGCTTGGCGAGATTTGTTGGTGAGGGGGTGATTTGTTTGAGTACTTAGGCGAGTTAAATAAAATTAAGTTTGTTGTATATGTATGGGCGATTAAGATGTGTTGAGGTATTGTTTGAAGTGTAGGTTATGTTTATTCGTCGGTAGGAGTTTTGTCGTAATCGAATACAAATAAATTTTGTGAAATTAGTTTTTAATATAATTTTACTTTACACACAGTAAAGAATAATTGAACCATAAACATGAAACTTATTAGGTTTGTTATACTTTGGGCTTTGTAGTTTGAATATTAAACACAATAATTAAATGAAAATTAATACATAAATTGTACGAATTGTGGATGAAAATTATGTATTTCGTTCCCAATTATTACAAAGTAGTCCTTTATAAATAAAATTTTGTAAATTCGTAAAGTATATCCGATTTCATAAAATATGTAAATAATTACGAAATTATTATTGTAGCATTGTAATTGTATTTTTTCTAGTATTTTCCTTAAATATAATTATTACTTTCGTGTATGTTTGGGGACATGAAACATTCTCAGTCGTATAACATATTCAACGCAAACTTATAATTTAATAATGCAAAAGTTTTGTAACTTCAGTAACACTACTGTGTAATTAAAATTAAAAAGTAATTACTTAAAGGAAAAATCTGTAAATAAGCTTTTTAGTGGCGACTTAATTTGTTTTCTTTGAAAGAACTGGATACCGTGATTGAAATGACAGGCTCATAGAGTAATAAGGAAGTCGCAAATTATGATATTTCTACAGATAAAAACATTTTGTGCTTAAATTAGGAACTCCAAGGATAACTGTTTTTATAATTATGTGCGTGGCCACAATTTCATCATGTTTTCCCCTCTTTGTTTCGGCAACGATTTTAAAATATTTCACGAAAATATTTTATAGTTTTTAAACTTTCTGGTTAAAATATTTTTGCGGTATGTTTATGTCAAAAAAACAATTTTTAAGCACAGAAAGTGCCAAATATCGCAACTCTATTTTGTATTAAAAAACACAAGATATCCAAAAAAATTCTTAGCTTCTATAAAAAGGGGAACTCTTCTGACCCCGGTAGTAATATAGCTTGGGTTCATTGCCGAAAATAAACCAATATATCATTCATTTATTTCTCATAAAACGTTTTGCTGCTCTCGTAAAAATTTTATACCCTATAACCACTAACATAACTTTCCCATCAAGGCTCGAAAAGAACAGGCCATGGTTTTTCGGTGTTTGGTATAAGGCTAGCTTCTGAATTCCATATTTTCTAATTAACTTAATTGAAAGGTGGCTTTACGAGGTTCTTAGAGAGGCTGTCTAAAAAAATGCTAGAATCGATTAATTTTTATTTTTCGTCATCAGTTTTATTTATTAAACTGTATAAGTGTTTTTTTTCTCTGAATTTATTTAAATCACGAAGTAAATATGCCTTAAGGTATCCGCCTACGTTCGAGACAATTTTTTTAAAATATGTTATTTATTACACATTTAAACAAATTTTTAACACTTATATGCATAAACTTAACAGAAAAAGTAAAAAAATATAGAATACTAACTCCTCTTTAATAAATTTTGAGGTATTTTGTTGTTAAATTAGGGAGTAAAATGCCATTATTCAAAACATGATTTCATAAAAACTACTTAAGATAACCAAATTTCCTTTTGCTATGTTGCAGTGCTAACCCCCTGTTAAAGACAATGAACTAAAATCTAAGAGATATATTGAAATGGGAAAAAGTTATTGTTCGTCAAAACAGAATACTTAGGATTTTCGTTAAAAATTGCATTTTTTTTAATTGTTACTTTAAAAAACCAGCTATAAAAAATTAAATTACATATATAACCCTATGATTCTAGTTCATCTTCTGTAAAACAATTTTATGAATATGCTGGGAAAAAATGGTGAAGATATCTATAAAACTTTTTGTTAAATCATGTTTTGAGTGAAGGTTTGTAAAGCAAAATTTACATTTCTCAGAAATGGGTTCTGAAATTTCTACTCTGCAAACAAACATGTTTGAAAAAGTAACCAATCAATCGTTTATATTGCCAGATTACTAAAGCAAAACTTGATACCAAAGAAACTTAAGTAATGTAGCTTTGCTATAACACCTTATAAATTAAAATTTAATAAAAAAAACTAGGAAAAAACAATTACTAATTAAATATAAGCAATTAAAAAGTTAGTTTCGGTTTCGAAATAAGACTTCCGGTTAAATTCGACTATTTTTAAAATAATCATAACTTCGTTTCTAGATGACGTAAAATTAAACTTCTTACAGTTTTGGAAACTAGAATAATTGGGCTATAAAGTTAAAGAATAAAAAAATTATATTGAATTTCATTAAAAATAGGTATTTTAACGTAGGCGGATACCTTAATAATAAAGGCATGTTTAGGGAAGTCCTAGAAAAAGTTTAATGGAAATGAAATGACCTATTTTAAAATTTCATTTCGCAAAAACTTAATAATTATGTTATATAAATATATGATGTACTTTTAAAGTGAGAATTCGTCGAAAAAATCATGAACTATTTAATTTGGGTAAGAAATTTGAATCCAATATTTATTTTCCGGTTTTGTATACTGTTTCAAGGCTTCTTTTTATATTAATTATATTTGCTTAATGAGTTTTTTTGTTACTTATACAAAACTCTTCGTTATTATAATATGCCTATAAAGATTTTAATAATTTATTTCGTTAATTTCAATATCATAGTTAATATATATTACAATATCGTGTAGAATATTTTTAACCCATTATATAAATGAATTTTATAGTTCTTCATTGATTAAATATACCCAATTGCAGTCCTCACAGACAACCCAAAAAATTGTATATTTTGCCCTAACATTCTGAAAATCTCATTAGATGGTAAAATCTCTAGTTGAGCTTTATCTGCCCAGTCTTTCTTCCGTCAGCAGATTTAAAACGAATGTTTTATTTATTGAATCCCGGACTACAATACTCCCCTAAACCAGTTTACAAGATCATCATTCGGTATTCTGATCGACTTACGGCTCCCTATACCTCGCAGTAAAACAACCGATAAAGCCTTCTTTTCTGCCAGGGACAACAATAAATAGATAAGCGTACCGAAAACAGGCTTTAGATCCCGTAAACCGAAATCGCACTGTCGCCCTGTTTCTTCCACGACTTACCGAATGGGTTATGAATGGGATTTTTTGATATTAGTTTCTTAGAGTTTCTGTTTATCATTAATTATTTGAAATTATTTTTTGTGTGTTTAGTGCTGTTCTCTTTGTAACAGTTTATCAAATATTTAAAATGTATGCCTGACTTTTATTTGGTATTAAATTGATTTTGGGCATTGTGTACCATAGTTTGTGTAGCTACGGGTCAAGGAGTTGAATTTAGCTCTTTCTCTTGAATCGACTGTCAAGGATAAAAGTAGTCCGTTTTATACGTTATGTAGTTATGTAACAGCATACATACTAAACGAACGTAGAAAGTAGTTATAATATGTTAAACTGTGCGAGTAATGCTTAAGGGGTAACGCTTCTCCGATTGAGCTAATATAGCAAAAACGTCTGTACTGTCTTACATAGTTTACGACACGTTTCGAAAAAGGTTAATACCTCTTACGAGAAAAAAAAATCTTTAAAACGAGTCAGTATAATTCCGTTCTTTTTGCTTACAAAACAGGTGAAAATAAATTTGACAAATTCCTCAGCCTCACTACCCTGGTCCAATCCCTTTTTCCGATTTTTGCCGTCGGAATAAACGAAAAATATATACAAGAGAAAAAAAGATGGTAACAAAAAAAATTAAGCCTTGTCTCTAGCAGAAGGCATGAAAAGCGCATTACAAACCCGACATAATGGCCATTCTGAAATATGGGCCGGATCATTTAGGAGGGGAAGTTTTTGTCTGTCTGTACACCTAGCGTACTCCCTTGTTGGTCGTAGTGCCCCTCGCCAAAGGTCCACTTGGGAAATTCGAGGACACAACCTTACTCTGTGATCCCTTCTGTGCCACAAAAAGGGAGGAGTAATGCAGAAATATGCCGATGCAGGTTTTGTTTTGCCTGATGGAGGCCTTGAGGGGCTTGGAGAAAGGGTTTGTGTTGTTGGAATTGCCCGATTTTTGTTGGAATTTTGAAGAGGGTGGAATGGTTCAATTTCGAAGGATTTGGCTTAGAATTTTTTTTTTTTGACAATTTAATTTATATGTTTCCCACTTTAGTAATGAAGTTTTTTCATTTTGTTAAGTCTTGTTTTTTTGGTTAAGGGGGAATGGGCGCGCCGGACCGGGGGTCTCCAAAGCAAAGTGCATCAGTGTTAATCCAATGGCGAAAAAAATATTTTCTCTGCCACATTTCTCCGGCTGTATTGAATATTTTTTCAAGCGGATTTTTTTATATGATGCATGTAGCTGACTTACAGGTCCCGACAATCCCACTTTTTGAAATTGGTTCGAATATTTTGTATAATTTTCAATAAATAATTTTACACAAAATATTCTAAGCAATTTCAAAAAGTGAGATTATAGAGACCTGTAAGTTATCTACATTTATTATTAAAAAAAAAGTTTGTAAAAATATTCAATACAGCCGGAGAAATGTGGCAGAGAAAATAGTTTTTTCGCCATTGGATTAACACTGAGGCACTTGAGTTTGGAGACCCCCGGTCCAGCGCGCCCATTCCCCCTTAATACTTCGATTCATTGTTGTTTTCAAACGTAGTAAATCCTTCATTTTTTATTACTTATAAATTACTATTCAATGTATTATTTAAAAATGTCTAGTCATCTAAGAGGTCATGCTCTTTGTTTATGTAATTCTAAATTATCTTTTATCGATTACCATAAGTTCAATTCATTCCCGTATAATTTTCCAACTACTAACCATTTCCAATGGTGATTCATATTTGATATTATAATACGACTTGACTTGTATTTGAATTAGAAATAAATATTTAATGGATTATTTAAAAATGTTTAGTTATCTAAAATGTCGAGCTTTTTCTTTATAATTCTGAATTATCTTTTATCGATTACCATAACTTCAATCCATTCGCGTATAATTTTCCAACTACTAAGATGATCGTTGATAAATAT
Source organism: Oedothorax gibbosus (assembly GCA_019343175.1). NCBI lineage: Eukaryota > Metazoa > Arthropoda > Arachnida > Araneae > Linyphiidae > Oedothorax > Oedothorax gibbosus. The sequence goes on from CM033277.1 coordinate 31,984,473, forward strand.
TTGTTTTCTCTCTCCTCAATAAATATAAAAATACACTCTACGAGCACTTTCGATTCGCATCTAGATATACCCCTCGATTTCCATTCTATCGTTTGGGGGGTATGAATCGAGAAAACCTACCGATTTTTCGTCTTCGTTCACGCGCGGATGGAAGCATGTATATATCGCACTTTTTATTTGTTTACTTTATTTATTATTTTTCCCTCAGACGGGGAAAAAAGAGCGAGAGAAAGACGTGGATATCGGGGAAAAGGAGATAGTGAGATGCGAAATAAGCATTCTTTAGAAATAACGTTTGTTTCCTGTTTCTGTTACTTATTAAGGGTGTGTTGAATAAACTGTTATTTATTGCGGTGCAAAAGTCTTACCTAAATTAGCAATTTTTAAACACCTTTTTATAAAAACTTTTGTAAAGATTATGTATTAAAAATATATAGTATGGTAGAGGATAGTTTTCCATGAATAAAAAAATTTCAGTTGTAAAGGGAAGTTTGAGCTAAAAAATTTTCGTTTTAAAGGTAATTAAAAGGAAACATACATTTACCATAGTCCCATTCTTCATACGTTGCGAAGGACTTAAACAAAACTAGAGAAACTTTACGTTGGCATAATCTTGTAAAAAGAACTTGCTATTGTTTTATTTAGTTTAATAAAAAAACAGGGTCTACACAACTTGGAGTTATTGTCATTCTCATTTTTTCCCGAGAGCTGGAAGAGGGGAGAGAATGAAGATCAGAGAATCAAGAACGCATTTGGGAATTCCATGATGGAATTTACAAACGATTTCTGATGGCTACATACATCACCACACTCCCTGCTCTTCCTATAGAGGGGTGGTCGAACGCTTTTTGTGTTTGTTCTTTATTTTTTCACTCCGCAACCGATTTCTGCAGCCAAAGTGGCAAGTCACTGATGGTACTTGCCGTTTTGAGCAGATTTCTGCTCTGGCCTTTTTTCTTTCCCCCGGTATCTCTCTACCATTCCTGTACACATACCAATCTCTATTGCCCCCCTCCCCCGATCTTATATATATTGGAATGCTTTTTATTTCCGGCGGTTGCCGATGTTTTTAAAGCTGTATGTTAGGAAACAGGGGGAAAAAAAAAGTCCATCTCAATTTCGCGCGTTTTGGAATCGGGCGGGGGGCGGTAAATAAAAAATAGGTCTAATAAATGAATAAAATTCTCTCGGCAAATGTAAGTGGCAGTGATATTGGTATTGGGTTTGAAATGATGTGTTATACCATAAATCGCAGATGCATTCCCCCCCCCCCCCCCTTTTCTTAACATCATATATATGTTAGAGTGAGAAATTCGAAGTTGAAGTGTTTAACTAAACGCGATGATGGTCATTATCAGGAGAATGGTTTTTGAAGAATAACTTTCAAATAAGATTTTGTTCCCTCGCTGTAGCAAGTAAGTATATAATATATCTGATTCTGACTTTTGTAACATATTTTTTAAATATATTTTTATGTATTAGCATTATCCAATAATATATTTTTATTATTATTCAGAGTGTAAGTGTGCCTTTTTTTATTTTTAGCCTACTTTTCTTTTTTTTAATTCGAAAGAATTTTAAAAAATTGAAAAGTTGGTTTTGACATGCGGTCGATATCCGTCTGTCTGTTCGTACCCTTCTTCCAAAATCGGTTCTATCCATCCGATCGTAAAAAAAAAAAAAAAAAAATTGGTCAGAAAGCTATTACCTCAGAGACCCAACTTTCAATCTTTTTGTCCGCCTGTCTGTACGTCCGGACGGGCATAAATTTACTATCTGTAGGCGAATTTCCCATTGAATTAGCATTAAAATTAATGTCATTCTTTGATTGTTCATTAATTGTTTACCAAGAAAGCGGCAAAGCATATTTTTTGCGTACAATTATGCTTAGTTTTAATTTACATTTCTTATTTTTTTTAATGCAGTTTGGTGTAGTTTCATTTCTTTTGTTATTAATACATATTTAATTATTCTTGGAATTACAAATAAATCGAGCAGACGATAAATAATTTTAAGTTTGCGAAAGAATATAAAATAGTTGATTTTGGCTTTTAGAAGTTTATATTATAGCTGGATGCTGTGTTTAGCGATTTTTTTTTCTAATGTGTATAAATCTAGTGTAGAAACGGTTGTTGATGATATTTACTGTTACGAACCTAGTAGTTTCCCGATTAGAATTTTAGTATTTAAGTAACAGAAAAGTAGGCTATTTAGCTATTTTAGTTCTTTAAGATCTTCTTGTTTGTTCTGAAGTTGCTTTTTGAATGACTATCTGTGAAAAGGTATCAAGCTCATTTGAGATTTTCCTAGTAAACATCTGTGAACTTAACTCCTTTTCACATCAGCGTTTCAGTCATAACAGTAATATCAACACAAGCCTGCAAGATTGCTTGTATTAAAGTTATTATATGGTCATAATTACACAAAGTATTGAATGTTTTAATTTACTTCTATTCAATTATATTTTGTGATGTGCCCTTATTTATCATTAACTCTTATTTTTGTTTTGCAGGTAAATATCTTTGATCCTTACACTCCTAAATTGAGGTTAAAGTACTCGACGTTGGAGTAGCCTGAGGGTGTGAACTCAATGTAAGTTTTTCGATACATCCTACACAAAAGTGTTATTATTGCAATAATTTCCTTTTACGTGACGATCACCATTGAGCTGTCAAAATGGACATGAGTTGATTAGTAAGATTGCTTTTTGACTTCCTTAGTTTTTGCCTAAATTAGTGGAAATAATACAACAAAAATATTATTTTCATTTTCCTTAATTATTTCCGTAAAGATTCTAAACTGCGCATGTTTTATTTGTACTCTTTTTGTATAGAATATATAATTTTAACAAGTGTGATACGTTAATAAATAGTATTAACTGCACTTGTATGTAATAATTAAAAAATAAATGTTTTCTTACGTCTTTCTGCACACGGATATTATTCATGTTTCTGCAATATTTCGCTACTTTGCCGCCTAAAGTGCATCACGTTTTCCGCTATTTATTTTTTCATGAACTTTATTAAAAACGGGTAGGTTACTTTTAAAAAATAAATTTAAAAAATATCTTATTCTTGGTAAAATATTTATTTTTAAATTGTTATGCAAACTATTTTAAAGTTTTCAATTCTCTTTTATACTTAAAATCAATTAAAACGCGAATCGCTACCAGAAAATTAATCAACTTCACAACTACGTTATTTAAAATCGGGATCACAGCAAAGCACCGCATTTCACATCTCGTATACTAACGTGCGAATATCAAATGCTGCTTAACGATCTCCGTACACAGCATACTTGATCCCTGTCCTAACCCACACCCCAATCTCATCGCCAAAGCCAGCATCGACCATTCCAGGGTATTGGCAGAGCGTAATTAGAACGAGCTGCAGAAGAGATGGCTCTGGGCCTTATATTCCCTGTCAGTGAAACAGTGGCCCAACTGCTAAAACAACCTTAAAGACAGTCAGTAGAATCTGTAATCATTTAGAGGTGCTTAAATGCATAGACTTTTCATGCTTGCTGATTTAACTGTCTGAAAACAAGATGCGTCACATAGTTATTTATTTTTAAATTTAGAGCAAATTTTAAAATATCTATTGTACCACAAAGTATGCCACGAGGCTTACAGAAGTAAGTAAAAGAAGACATAATTCAAATTTCAAATTATAAATAAAATCAGAGAGAATGACAAAGGTATCCATTCGTCTGCTGTAGTCACCATAGTAATATTTTGTTTAATTAAAAGAATATACTTGGTGAGGGTCGATTTATGATAGATATGTCACTTTTACACGTAAGGCCCTTTATATATATAGATACAGCCCCAGCCGCCAGGGCGCACTAATCAAAGTGAGAAAGCCACCGGGGCTATTGCCGCCCAATTAAGCCCTACTTAATGTCCCAGCCAACGGTCGCGCGCCAGGTATGCCTTTATAAGTCCTCCTCTCCTGAGTTTGGTCGTAAATTTCGGATTACGAGGCACAGGCTTCGGCTGTTAACTCCCTGAATCTCCAGGATATGGGCTCTTGTGTGTGACTTCTACGCGCCACTCTCGGATTAGAAGATGGCCCAAGGAAGGGAAACTTTCTTTTCTTTTATCTTCTGTTGATGGGGCATGCTTTTGTTTTATTTCTTTCTTCTCCTTTAGCTTCTTCCGCTGCACCTGATGTTACTTAATTTGAGATTGAAGAGGATTTCTTTTTTTTAAAGGCAGACTTTTTTTGTAGCTTTTAAGTACAAATTGAACTTTTTTTCTATTATAGTTTCTTTTTGTTACGGTTCGGGTGGTTTTAAAGGATTTTGTCATTGTTTTCTGGGAAGATGTGGTGTTAAAAAGTAATTGTTGTTTAAGGTGGAGGATTGCCAATAGGAGCTTGTTTCTGGTTTGAAATTGTTATAATCAAAGTTTCTAATTGAGGCATTTTATGTCTTTAGTAAAAAAATAATATTTTATTGATATTTATATTTTACTTGTAACTGTTGCATTTAAGAGAAAATATTGGCCGTTATAGCAATAACAATTTTATGTCGAAACCATGGAATATAAATGTAATTCATACATGAATTTTTAGTAAAATTTATTAAAAAATCTTAAATAAAAAAATAGTGTTTATAAAAAAATTGATCACAATAATAACCAAATTGTGAAACCTCATTTTCTTTAATTCTAAGCAGACACTAACTAACCTTAAGCGAAATTTATCAAACATTTATCCGGCATTTAAAAACAGATCGAACAAGAAACGATACTCATTTTACATCCACCATTTCTCAAACCAACCTTTAAAAAAACCCATTCTCCTGGAGGATGAGCCAGAGCATCAGTGTTTGTACAGGTCGATATCCCCTGAAAAATCCTTCTCACAGGTGGGCCGTCATCGGCGTGGATGATGTATAGCAATCGGTTCGCCTCCCACCCCCGTCGGCCAACCTCCCAAATTAATCATTGCCCTGTTACCATGATGTCTTCAGCAGCACGCCATGCATACGATGGATGATGCTGATGTGAAATGCCTTTACACACTGATCTCTCTGTTCCTCCTTGCTTCGGATATTTTGTATGAGGGTTTTTATTAAAGAGGGTTATAGGGTGATTTTACCTGTAGTTTTGAAAAGTACCTAGATTTATGTGGTTTAAATGGAATTCCTTTGATTTGTGATTGCTGCAATAATATTTATTGCTGTTTACAATTGGGATTGCAATTTACAATTATTTTTAAGTTTAGAGTTTAGAAATAATTAGTGCAATTACTTGGTTAAAAATTAAATAAGACTTCTAACTAATGTCGCTCAACCTCCCAAATTAATCATTGCCCTGTTATCATGATGTCTTCAGCAGCACACCATGCATACGATGGATGATGCTGATGTGAAAATGCCTTTACACACTGATCTCTCTATTCCTCGCTTCGGATATTTTGTATAGGGGTTTTTGTTGAAGAGGGTTATCGGGTCATTTTACCTGTAGTTTCGAGGAGTTGATGCAACTTAGATTTATCTGGTTTGAATGGGATTTCCTTGGATTTGTTTGTTAACTGGTGATTTTTGTTTGCACTTGTTTTTAAATGGAGAGTTTATAAAAAATGAGTGCCTTTGTTAAACCTTAAGACCCTTAACTAATGTCGGCTAACTTCCCAAATTAATCATTTTCTGATACTATGTCTTCAGTAGCACGCGATGGATGATGCTTTTCGAAATTTCTTTTTCACACTGATCTGGTCTTTTAATTCTTCGGATATTTTGTATAGATGAATGAGGGTTTTGTAGTGTCGATGGTACCTAGAATGGTCATTAGTTTAATTGGCGTCAGATATTTGAGGCTTATTTGATGCTTTAACTTCTGATTATTGTTTGCCACTATATACTGAAATACTTATTTAAACAATCTAATAAGAAACGTTCAACTATATCTTAGGTCAACCTCCTAAAATAATCATTGCCTTCTAACAACTTGTCAACAATTTTAAACGAGAAACTTATCAACAGTTAAATTTATCATCAAATTTAAATCATCTTGTAACCCTTCAGCGAAAATGCAGTCAATCAGCGACAGCTCCACGTCTCTATTAAACCCCATCGCTCAATCTCGCTTCTGGACAGCCTCAACAACTTATCAACACACTGTTTTGATTCCCAACCTCTCTAATTCATTCCACTCCCACAACAACCACTCCATCCATTCTGTACAAAAAAATCTTTCTTAAAAACCGATTCATTTCCATGGTAAAAAGACATCGGGAAAAAATGACATGGAGGAATTTGACATCTGGTGACGGTTTTAAAAGGGGGTAAGGGTGCTCATTTCTTTTGCAGGGAATTCTTGCCGGACGATTTATGTCGTCCGGGAGGTCATAGGGACTTAGGTAATGAACCTTAACCCGCTTGATGGATCGAGTGTCGTTGCCACCCCCGTGCGACTAAAAAGTGTCTCGTTAACCGTGGCTTTTTGGATAGATTAGATCCGACTGGTGTTGGATTACAATGTATAAGAGTTCGCTGCATTTTTTTTATTTCTTACCCTTGATTTTGTTGATTTCTTTTTATGTTTTTTTTCTTTAATATCGGGGTGATTGATCGTCTTGGAGAGTGAATAGTGCTTGGTTGAGGGTTTTTATCCCCTAGTTTTTTTTACAACAGTCGGTAACGAATTGTTTTGTAACTTTTATAGTGTTGTGTTACGACGCATAGCATTGGATTTGCTATGCAACTTTGTGTCGATTTTGTTCATACTTAGTATCTCTGATTTTTTGGTTAGGGCGTATAATTTACACCACAAAAGCAAGTCATTATTTTCTGGTTATTTTTCAATATCTCTATCGTGTAAGCTCTTTAACATATTTAACGTTCTTACATTTATTAAATTTAAGTATTTGCTTTCAGTCACATTTTGTCCAATTTTCAATGAGTTTTCTGGAAATTGGTTTTAAAAGAATTGCTTGGAACTATTTTAATGATCTAATTTTGTGAACAGAATTTTATCTCTTATCGTAACTCGAGATACAAAGCCATGTGTTATTTGATATCAAGAAAAACAGCAATTTGGCTCTCATAGCAAGCGTTGCAAAATCTTTCTTCATCACACACCCTTAAAAAACTTGCAGTCTTACTGCCGCCCATATTATTAAAACTTAACCTTTAGTTTTTATTAATATATGGATGTGTTTCTTTTTAACGAAGCTTGTTTATGTAACCTTAATTTGTGTCTTCATTCATGAATAGATCATTATTATTTATTTTTGGAGCATCTCTAATGTATATATCGATTTTGTCAAGATGTTTTCTTTTAGTTCCACTTAAGTTTTAATCTTTGTAGACCATGCTATTTTTGTTTGCATTGAGTTTTTTTTAATGGACATTTAAAAATATTATCATTGAATAGTGGGGTAGTTAATTTTTATTGTAATTTGTTAATTTTAATAAGTTTCCTTTATTTGTATTTAAAAAAATATTTAAAACCTTTTTAATTGATTTAAAAAAAATTCTACTTTATATAACTTGTCACAGCATATTCCAAATTCCATGAACATCCTTCGTGAAGTTTTAATGCTGTGCCTTTTAAAAATTTCTTTGTCAAACTTGATTATCCAAATAACAAATACAGTCACAAGTAGTATAATTATTCACTATCCCTTCCTTCACAGCCTCTACGTCTTTATGACGTTTTTTTACGCAATAAAGTTGCATTCACCACATTCCACAACATTTCTAACCCTCTCTCTTCTCATAATTACTTTTTAATTAACGTGATAACTTTTCTGTTCGGAGCGATTTTAATTAGAAATTTCGAATGCCGGGCATACGTTAATGTTTTTTTGTTGAGGATTTTTTCAGTTGAACGAACTTCTTTTTCCTCTCAAAAAGGCAGAAGAAAAAATCGTACGTCTTTTCTAAAGTGTGTATGTGTTGGCTAGCCATTAAAAGTCAAATGACATTTGAAGTAAATAAACGGGCAAAAAAATAGTTGATTCGAAATAGCGATTTTGCTTTTTAGATCCCGGGTAATGCAATCAATAAAAAATGAACGCTCTCCTGTTATCTGTTATCGGCGTCTTAACTCCTACCTGAAAGAAAATCATTAATTTTAATGGGTTTTGGTATACCGATTTGTAAAAACAAAATTGACGCAATTATTTATTTTTTCTGGGAAAATGCACTTTGTTTTTCTCCCAGGTTTTTTTTATCGCTATTCCCTATTTGCTGTTTATCTATAAATACACACTTTTCGTTTTCGGTGTCTTTGATTCAGCCTCCGAACAAATTTAAAATTAACTACAACAAAAAATACGAGAAAAATAAAAATACAAAATAATAACGTGGTTTCTATCTTAGCCGAGTATCTTCCCCAAAACTGGATTCTTAATTTTATTCCATTAGGTTGTTTTTAATATTTTTTTTTTCTTTTTCCACCTCCATTTTCCGAATCTTTCTCCATTCCGTCCAATTGCATGCCTCTTGTGTTTCATCAACCGTAAATTAAATGAGAAAAAGGAACAGGGGAGAAAAATCGGAATTAAGGGCGGCAAAAAAGCGCGTCTAATCGAAATTACATAAAAAGGAGAGTCTTAAAAAATCAGATATCCATGACCCCTCGTGGAGTTGTGGCCATGCTTGCGAATCAATAGAACTAGTTTGCTTGAATGCGTTTTCTTTTATAATGAAAAAAGGATACTTTCATAAAGTATTCATTACAGAACAGAATTAATTTTTTCCTTTTCCACTTTTTTCCTTCTTTCTAAATCTTACTTTTCGTTCTTTTTTTTTTCAAGTTTAATTTTAATCTTTATTTTTTTTCTTTTATATCTTGTGTTTTTTTATTCCAGTTTTAACCATCCGTGATATATTCGAGCTCGATTTATATAATCCGAGAAACTAAAACAAGATGTTGCGTATTTATAAAAAATAAATTATAAAAAAAAACTTGGTTAATTTTTTTTAAAAGCTACCCTGTCTAAAAAATACAGTATTAGAAATGTTAATGAAATGCTTTGAAAAGTAATAACTTGCTTATTCTTTCGGAATTATGTTTGTGTTGAAAAAAAATCCCTGTGATTAAAATTTTTCTCTCTCGCTGATATTTCCCCCTCCGGGATTTTTCGACTTTGATGGTTTTGCGGTTTTTTTTCCAAATAAGAAATCATTATCTTTAGAGCCATAAAAGTTTACTGTGTGAACTATTCTGCGACAAATAACTGGAAAGTAGGAATTACTCTCAATTAAAAAATGAAATCCACTAGTGTATAAAAAAAAATTACTAGATGATAGTGGGGAAAAGTTAATTGGGAAGTTGGATGTAAGTCGTTTTAATTAATATGGCGACGGGCCAGGAATTGCTTATGGTTTTTAGTCATACCCTCAAACTTTGCCATTCAATCGCTTGTTAAAATAATTATGCTGATGGATAGCCGATATTCTTTTATAATTTCGGCTTGCTTTATATTATTTATCTTCATATGATTGTTAGTTCCATCATTTATTATCCTTACTTACCTTCACGTTTTAATCTTTCTTTAGCATTGAGTGTAGTTAGTATAAGCTCTTGTAACATTTGTTTCTCGTAAAAGTGCATTTTATTCATTAACTATTTTTTGTTAATAGTTAACCATTTTTTTAATAAGTAGTTAATTATATCTCATTTATGTTTCTTTTGTTCCTTTATAAGTTATTTAAAAATTAAATAAAACAAAATGCTTTTTTTACATCAATTAAAAAATTATTTCATCATAAAGATATTTATTAAAAAATTTGCATAAAAAAATCTTCAAGTATAATGTATCCATTGTACTTAAGTAATAGCTTATTAATAATATATTTAATTACAATTGAGTATTATCTATAAGCAATTTAGTATTAAAAACGTCAATATTTCCATCAACAAACTCGTTCAAAAACGCTTCCTCACAAGTCAACCTTTTGAACCTGCTTCAACTCTTCAATCTCTGTTTTCGCGATGCTAGGAAACAGGGCTGTCGCTCGGGTCGTGGGATCAAATACCGTTAGGGCCCACTTCCCCGAATACGAGAGGGGCCCGGGGGTGAGAAACCTGCCCCTTCGCCTCCCCCTACACTTTCTTCGTATTTTCTTATCATTTTTTCACTTTCTGCACGTGTTGAACTCGTTTGGTTCTCAGATACCAGCCATTTTTTATGTCGCTGATAGAGACTTCTACTTTTTGCTGTGGGTATACGGATATGGATGCAGTTTTTTTAAAGTATTTTTTTAGTTTTAGTATAGAGATGTTTATTTAACTAATTGGGTTGTTATATATATTTTGTTCAATGTAAGGTTTTTTTTGTTGAATTAAGGTATGGTTTTATTATGTTTTTTTTCAGTACAAAATCATTTAAAAACGAATTCAAAATTATTTAAAGTGTGACTACTTAAACAATCGGCAAGAGCATGACGTCACTTTCTCCATTTTCGTTTTAGTAAATGGCAGGTTTCGACTAATTTATATGAAAAATAAAATAAAAAAAGAATTTCTCAATTATATGTAATAGGCATACTCAATAAATATAACTTATAGTTACTGAATAAAATGTTATTGCTTCAAAATCCAAATAAATAACATTTTATGCATTAACTAAAGTTATAGTTATTGATATAAATATTACATATACTTAAGACCTTAATTATTTTATTATTTTTGTATAAATTAGTCTACATGAGATACCTGCCTTTCATTGAAAACAGTAACGTAGTGAAACGAAAATGAAGAAATTTACGATATGCTCTTGCGGATTGTTTCAGTAGCGTAGCTTCTCTACTATAGGTGTGTGGTAGAGGTGAAACAACATTTACAGAACCGTTTAAATCCCAATGGGTTAAATTTGGTTAACTATTTCTTGCTAAAAAAAACTACTATGGCTTGGTTTTCTATTATTTAAAAATTATTTAAGTATAATTAAATAAGTCCTTTAAAACTATGACGTTTTAATATTAATATTTAAGTCCTATTTAATAATTTTATAATTATGTAGTTCTTTAATAACTGTCCTTTATCAGCCGATAATGTATCCATTATTTATATTTTTTTTGAAATTTTTACCGAATTCAACTAATTTTAGTTTTTATTTTGAATAAGATTACAAGTTTACTCAGTTGTTAATAAAATGTATTTCGACAAAATCTTGTATGTATCAAGAAAAGATCATTTGAACACACATAAAAGCTCTTTCTTAACATTCCCAAATCCAATATCTATCTACAAAGCACCATACATTAATCGACATTTCAAATTCACCAAGATAAAAATGAATAACATCACATGAAATTCGTGTACGAAACACTTTAAATCAAGGCGCCTTCCGGTCAAATATTTCCCCCCACAAGATAGAAGAGCGAGAAAAAAAGATAAAAGAGATGAGATGAGTGATAGAATCTTTCCGCCGAACCATCAAAGTGGCTAAAGTAGAAATCACTCTCGCCACTCAACTCCTATTCCGGTGCATTTTGATGGAGTTGAGTTTTTGAGTTGGACGCAATGGCTGTGCTCAACGTTCACTTCGTTGTTTCGCCTCAATCTTTTACTTTGGATGTGGTGAGTTGAGGGGTGGTGGTGTCAAAATGATGCCGATGAGTGCCGTTTTAGTGAAATATTTTATTTTAAAATTTATTTAAGGATGGATAAATCTTAGTAATATTAAATCATTGCACAATAAAAACACAGACAATTGAGTTAAACGGGCGTTTATCATTTCTTAAGGTTCATATATAATATCTTTGTATGAAATCCTATTTTTTTTAAATTTTATTGTAACTGAATTTGTAAAATACCATGCAACAAAAGTTTAATATGGTGGAGAGAAATATGGCAAGGAATACGTAATTTAACTCGTATTTATAGAAGCAATTTTGCCATGCGAAAATGAAAATGTTTATCTAAACAAAGTACAAGACAAATGAGGGCCATAGTTCTGAACTATTTATGTAAGCCGAATTTAGTTACACGAAAAAAAAGAATTTTCAAAATTTGAAGTTAACGTCTTTACTCGGTACTTAAGGAAGTTGTTTTTTCGTATTTACAAATAAGGTTAAGTTAAGGAAATGCTTAACATTTTAAAACTATTTTATCCGATTTTTTTAGACTTAATAGTCATATTTTGGAATTGCAAATACTATACAATAACTGCACGAGGCTTTAATACTTTTAAAAAAAACTAAGGGAGTTACAGAAAATATCACTCGGCCAAAGCCAAAATGAGATTGAGAACAATTCCCAACCAGAACACCCAGAAAACACTCCCCACATTTCACAACCAAGAAAATCGGTAAAGGGAAAAGATTAGCCCCCTAATGTCTGATACCCCCCCCCCCCCCCCCATATTCCACACACATAAGAAAAGATCTTTCAAGCCCACTACAACCATAGAAGAGGGCGCCACTGAAGGGCTACAAGTCGATTGTTCAACCCCCCCGGATCAATATTAATTGCCAGTAATGGAAGCAGAGCAGCTAGCGTAATTTCATTGCTGCACACACGCATATGCTGTCGGGAGGCAAAAAGGGATAACTTTCGATAAATTCCCTCTTTTCCTTTTTCTTTTTACCAATTTCTTCTCATCTTTTTTATTATTATTCCTTTGAGTGTCCCCCCCCCCTTTTTATTTTGGTTGTTGTGCATCATAGTCAGAAAAATCTAAGTCCAGCAAAGACGATATTTGGTTTGATGCGAATTTAAGGTGTTTATTAAAGATTCATAAACTTATTCTAAAGTCATGCTAAAAGTAAATTTTGTATGTCAATTTAAATGTTGCATTTCTCTAGGTATACAGCAAGATCTTCGTCAAAGTTTATGTTGACCTGTAAAGTTATTAAACAATGACATAGATCATTCTTGTTCTTAAGATTCAGGATCGAGGGGTAGCCCCCACTTTGAGATTCACACCCCTTCACAAGACACATAATGCTTTTTCGTTTCGAGAAAAATTTTCCCAGTTTCTTCTCGTCCGATATTTTTTATTGTTATTTTCACTGTGTCGTTTGAACGGGTTTTTATTTTATTTAGACGTGCGAGGGGGATGGTTGGAGGTAGATATTGCTTTTGAAGAGTTTGGGTCGATTTCAGATGAGGAGGGATGCTTGACGATCGACCTTTGGAAGATGAGAATAAAGGTTGAACTGGAGATGGAGAGATTAGGATCATAGGGAGACTCGAATCTTGGGTCTATTCATTCAATGATTTTCCACTGCACCATCGTTGAGACTAGCGGCTCACGATAATGTGAATTAAGTCCTAATTTAACAGAAGTTAATATTTGAAATTGTACTGCTTTTTTTTACAAATTCCATTAGGTATGTGAGAAATTCTGGCTTTAATGTAAAAATGCGTTTTTTTGTTTTATTCCTTTAATGGTTTTAATATAATATTTTTAGATATGAACAAATATAGCATTGAAAATGTCAGCAAAAACAGCATTGAAATGTTTGAAGTTAAAATTTTGTGTGCAAACTTATAACAGCCTCTTCATTGAATATTTTAAAACATAAGTAAATTTAGAATAAGTTTATATAAATATAATGTGAAGAAATTTTAAAATAATCAAATCTAAGACACAAACTTATATTCTTATTAAATTAAATAAATATATTATTGATATTTTAGCACATGTTCGAGTTGATTATTTTAAAATTTCTTTTCATTCCAGTAAAAGGAAATTATTCCAAATTTACTTATAATTTAAAATACTCAATGAAGAGGCTACATTTCAACGCTATTTTAGCTTTCAATCCTATATACCCCCCCAGACACAAATTCACACAGCCTCTGCCATTCATTCATCGAAAACAAAATCACCAATACCTTCACAAACACGTCCCACACAAACGCCTCTATTTTATTTACTCCTCAAAACATTTCAGGGAGTAGTACATACACGGAGGAAATGAAATCTGCAATAGCAGAGACATATGAGAGATAGAGATACGCGGTTTTGCTTCTTCTCGGATGCTGCTCTTGCGCCTCCAGGGATCTGATCCCTCTCTTCTTCTAATCCCGGATGCTGACTGGAGATGAAGTCTCTACCTGTGGGATTACATGGCCGGCTGAGGAGACGTTATGGGATCTGATGTCCGGAGAATATGGAGGATTTTTTTTGTGTGTGGAGTTTTCTGTCGGGATGTGATAGGGATGTTTGAGTTTTGTTTTAGGTTAGTTTGTATGGGAGGCTTTTTGGTTTAGTAGGTTTAGATTTCTTCATTTGTGTTGTTTTTGTCTTTGTGGAAATAGGTTTTTAACATTTAATATTTATGGGTTTTATAATTTTAAATCTCGTATTCAAAATATCAATTGCATAAAAAAATCTTATAAATAATATACCAAAAAATATACCAAAACCGGTAATATGCATTAAATGCCATTTAAATATCTATATTCTTATAGTTTTCATGAAGTATCACATTTTAGGCAATTTAATAAGCAGCATTTACTCAAACACATGCAGGTTTTCCAAAATTGCGTAATTAGCAAGAAAGCATTTTGCTCTAAAACTTAAATATAAAACATGTATACGTTGCAATAAATGAAATAAAATATTATGCATGTATTGGTTACTAAATTTAGTATTTATAATCAAAATATATTTATGAATGAATACATTTTAATATTTACTGAGTAATAATATATTATTCATTACAATTTTTTTTATTATTTATCAATCATAGATTTATTAATTAAAAATTTTAATCAATTTTTGAATAAAAATTTAGTCCTTACATATATATACTTAAACAATTCTTTTTTTATAAATTAAATATTTATTGGTTAAAATTTTTAATATATCTTTAAATAAATATTTAATCTTTACTTAAACAATTCTCCTTTTACTGTCCTCACCCAGTGGCCCTCATTACTAGTCTAATGCATTCCGCGTCTATCCACGCATGCCATGGTTTGTCACTCCAAGCCGGCCGTTCCTCATGTTTGACATGCGATCACCAGATTAGGGCGCCCCCGGAATTTCGATAATAAGGAAATTATTGCGCCCCAAGCTTCAATCCCTGGGCATAAACGGCCTCGGTCACGATTCCTTCTTCGTGACATTTTGTTATAGATATGATTCACGTCTAAGAAAATGCTTCAGTCTGAAAGGTTAATGAAGATTTTTGTGGTCTTTGGATTTGATCGATGCGGTTTGGCAGGTGTTGGAGGCATTGGAATTGGGTATCTTGACAAAAGTTTTTTTTTATATTTATATTCGATTTATAATATTCTGTGATGGCTTCTAACTATTAAAATATAATTAAAGATAATTGTTTTAAAATGTTTTGTTCATAAAGATTTTGTTAGTCTACACCTTCCGCTCTATGAAACATTAATTTATAATTCAATATAAAAAAATCAATTAAAAAGTAATGTGTTATAATCAGTGAGAATTTAATGTGGTTTTTTTTTATATTAGGATATCAAAAAATTTCAAATTCAGTTTTGTAAATAACTTCATTGTGTTTCGAAATTTTTTAGATTGAAATAAACAAGTAAATTGTGGCAAATATTGAGTGTTAAACTTCGGGATACAGTTAACTTGCTTCGTTATTTCTCTAACTCTCCATTTTTGCCGAAATAATAGAAAAGTAATTTTTATAAAATATATTCTTAACGTATATATTTTCTTAAGTGCCAAAATTCCTATGTTTATTTTTCTTAGTTTCTTATTTACCTCTTACGAAAATCCAAACTTAAACGAACGAGGTTGCTTTTGCGCTTTTCGTTTGAACTCGGCTCACTGTTAGACATTAATTTCTGCTCCTTCCAAAACATCAGAAGCTTTTCTAGCCGCTCTTTATTAGAGCCATCTCGCTATTTCAACAACTTTAGAGGGTTTTCTGAAATCTTGACTTCCCCTTCTTTTAAATCTCGGGTGTGTTTGTCATTAGTCTTGTCAAAGTACGCGACTTTCTTTAGTTTTGACTTAGACCGCTTGTTCTTAAATCAGTCGGTGCGAGTCTTAATTTTTCTCTGCTGTTGAGGTTTCTCGGTTAAGAGTATTTTTAAATTCTGTTTATGTTTAATGAATTTAGACATGAGTTTTTTATTTATTTAATTAGTCTTTTTTTAATTGAATATATATATTTGCATGGCATTTCATTCATATTTCAGGTACGATTTCTAAGAATATTTTATGCAATTGATTGATATTTTGAAAATGATATTTAAAATTATACCTAGAAATATTAAATAGAAAAAACCTATTATTTAAAAATAATTTCCTCTTATTATTATTATAGGTTAATACTATTAACCTCTAATTTAAAAATAATTAATGATACTGACAAAGCTCACATTTGTAACAAATCATGTATAACATTTTTGGTTTTGAACATAAAAATCTTTGATAATGTTCACTTTGTTACATAAGCTTCCGGAGAAAAAAAAAATCCTAAAAAATCCCAACCTCGCACTCCGAAATAAAAATAGTCCCAGAAACGTTTGTCATAAAGCACAGTCATCCCCCCCTGGATAAGTCATGTTTTTGTATCGAGTTTGGCGCCAAGATCCCGTCTTCACCGCCATACATCAACCAGCCAGAGTAAATATTGTGCTAAGCGGGGGGTTGCTGGCCGAATGCAGAAGATTCTTCACCAAAAAAAACCCCAGAACATGGTCCTAAATATGAGAGCTAAACAAAATAAACAGCCTCATTAAAGTTCAGTCTTCTTGCGATCCTACAAGTGGTGTGTTTTGAGAAATTGTTTTGTTTGTCCAAGGTGGGGGTATGTTTCAATTTTTTTTTGTTGGAGATCGTTCTTCATTTTGTAACTTTTTAAAAGATGAATAGGGGAAGTTGTGGTGGATATAATGAGGTGTGAATCAAGATTATATTCTTTGGGTAGGTTAGGTAAGCTTTCCGGGATCTTTTGAGGTTATTTTAATTTTTTGTATGTATTTATGTTGATAATAGTCTAAAGTATTGCAATATGAGCAACAATAAAAACAGAATAAGAACAAATATTGAAAAATATTTTTTTCTCATTAAAATGTTTCCTTAAAAGCTTTTTGAGTTCCCCGTAAAACATTATACAAAACAACTCCCATACTTCATTCTTAATGACTCATACTTCATTCTTAAATTAAAAAAACAACAACCATAAGCACTAATTATAAAAAAGTATTGAGTTTTAATGCCCTTCAGAGTGCATGAAAATTATAAAATCAAAGAGCGCGATAAACAATTTTTTACTGTCTTTAAGATTTCCTATTTTCTAGTAACCTTTTTTTTTGTATTTCTCCTTTTTATTCTTTGAAAATGACATTAAAAAATTTGAACAAGTATAAGCTGCCTAATCTCATTAGCTACTTTTAGCTTTTTTTAAGTACCTAAATTGCAATCTTAGGTAAACATAAATAGCAAATAAAATTTTAAGGGTTGTCATGCACTCTTAAACCTATAAAGCATGTCAAAAGCTGCTTAGATGAGGTTAAAAAACATCTTACGTGACTTAACAGCAAAAAGTAACCAATTTCCAGGAGAAAAAAACTATAGATACTAGCTTCTCTAATTTTAACGACAAAGATAATTATCTGAGTGGGCTCTTTCCACCTATTGAAAAGATTTCTAAAAAAAATAAATGCTTTTTTTTTCATTCCCTCTGAAACTGGGCGGTAAACTTAGTTATCTGAAGGCGCCTCACCACAAAGCCGGAAGGTTAAGAATGATTATAACTACTTCAGACTCATCTTAAGATGCGACGCGTAAAAAATCACCTAGGAAAGAAGAATTCGGTGTCAGAAAATTTTTCCACGACGAAATCATAAATAATTGCTTAAGATCTCCAATTAGTGATAAAACATCGGCATTTTCTTTTATAAGACTCTCCGAGCCGCTATAAGAAACTCCTTCCCCTTTTCAGTTTAAAAAGCCAAAGCAGTTTCAGTAAAAAAAAAGTGTAGAAAAATTCGCATAATTTAAGAGGTCTTTTATGCGAAAAGGGGTGGTGAGAATAAAAACCCTAAATTGGTCGAAGAATAAGGTGCTAAAATAAAAGCACCTGAAAAGTGTAGTTTTTTTTCTGGACACTATATAAAAAAGATCGAAAAGAAAAGAATATATAAGACAATGAAATTTTTGCCTTTGCTTCTAATTACCGGCTAAAAGGAGTTAGTGGAAGATACTAACAGAGTAAGTAATAAAAAAAATGCACCAAATTGCCCCTGCCCGGTTTTCCCCGTCATCAGCGGAAAGGGTCACGTGATATTTGTCAGCTAAGAAGAGGAACCCTGGCTCAAGGTGCACACAATGGGCTATCCCCTCTCCCCCCTTCCGATTGCGATAATGGCTGTGTTAATGAACGTTCATAAATAAAGTTAGCGCTCTTTGGTAATGGCCGTCCCATTAGGAAGGTGGAAGGGGTATAGGGGGGGGGGCGCCAATAGTTATGGAGAGCGCAACTTGAGATGTGTGGGGTAAGTAGTCCACCCTCAAGCCCGGTCTAATGGGGTACTTCATCAGCATCTCAGAAACAATGGACGTTACCCCCCCCCCCCCTACTTATTCTTCTTCCAATATACCCTTTCATCCATAACAACACTTCCTCTGGCAATAACCACCGGCCTTCATTTCTCCCCCAGGAAGAATTTTTCCCCGGGAAGGATTAAAAACGACCGTCGTTTTTGGCCACGGACGATATCAATTAGGGGAAAAGAGTGTGGTGAAGAATGCGATGGGGGAAAAAATAATAATAAAGGATTTTTAAGGGGAAAAAACTTCAAGAAAAAGAGGGATATATAAAGAAACCCTCCCCCTTTCTCTACTTCATTAAAAGGCTAGGCCCTTGTTATCTGCATTATTTATAGTTCCGTTAAAGGCTATGGAGAGTGGGGGTGATTCATTACACAGAAGAAACCCAACACCATCCCATTGTATTTTCCAATGGTGGATGATAACGGAGAACAAAGCCCCTGGGACACTAGTTATCCAGCCATACACCTGAACCGCGCAGAGAAACGTGTTGTACAGTCGGTTTTCCCCTAACAGCCCTGGAGAGAGTTTGCCCTACTGATACCCTAGATTTATGCCCCACCTTTTAGCGCTCTGCTCATTTGCTTGTTCCGTGTGCTAAGAGGCAGAAACAAATGTGCTATTTCACGGAGATAGTGTCGCTCGGGCTATTACATTTGCATTCCCGCTTGCCTTTTGCCGAGTTAATATAATAAAAAGACCCGTTGTATTTAGTAAAATAAAAGACGTTTCGTGGCTCTTTTGCTCTTTTTAATAAATAAAGCGTAACGTCTCCCAGGGGTTGTTACGGACCTATCGGAGTGTGTCAGGGTAGTCATAAAATTACCCATTTATGTTCTCGTGAGTTTTTTTTAATGCGTTGAGGATTTTGTTTTTCTCTGTAATATTGTTTGGAGAAGAATATAATATTTATATATGATTTTATGGCGACAGAAATACGAATTCTGTTCTTATCCTTTTTGAGTTTTTTGTTATTAAATTATGATTGAGATTTTTTTGAATTTAAATTACTTACTTTCAAGTATGTATTTCATTATTTTAGTTAGAAAATTCTGGTGGATAAGGAATTTGTTTAAAAAATGCTTTAGTTACAGTATTCCCGTAGTGCAGAAAATGTAGGGAATCAAATTGGATAAATTTGGGTCTTGAGGGTAACTTAGGCCCAAATATAATACTTCAGTATTGACTTTCTTCTTGAAGATTTTTCTACTCACAGGTCAAGGCAGTTGCCCCTATTTGAAAAAGGCAAGCATATTTTTGCCGAGAATTGTGTTTGCTGAGAATTTATTAGCTGGAAAAGCTTAGGCCAAATTTACCCAATTTGACGATTTCATTACCACCATTGCAATTGCTTTCATGTGGTCGATTCATCTACAGGTTCTTAATTCCCTGATAAAATATCTAGCCTTTTTTTAATCAGGCGTTCAATCTAGGTTTTCTTTTTAAATGAAAAGCATTTACTCAATTCTGCTACAATACCGTTCCATTTTTCGATGCTTCATCCCTCTCACCTATATTTTTTAAATACCCCTTGTCAACTGTCCACACTTGTCCAAGCCATACTGACAAACGACATCTCCGATCGAACCTTTGGACATCGCGATATACCTAAAACAAACCTTATCTTGACCGAAAGAGAAATAGCGGCGAAGAAGATAACGTGTGAAAAAGCACAGAGTCAACCTATAAAGCCGTCAAGCGCTGTTACGCGTTGATGTCACGCGATTTTTTTTTTCTTACGACTTGATGATAACGACAGATATATCTGGTTGTCGTTGGTCTCGACTTGTATCTGGGATTACGGGGATGAAGGGGTGTGTATTTCACCAAGTGTCAAGCGCTAAGGCTCTGTTGCTTGTAATGGATGGTTTAAAAAGGATTAGAGTATCGTATTGGACACTTGTTGGGATTAGAGTTGTGATTGGGGTTTTGGGGGGATTGGTTTTTATGGATGTGTTTTATCGCTGGTTTGGGTTGAGTTGTGGGTTTTTTAAACTAGTTGTTATCTGTTAAGTGATTGATGTCTTAAGTGAAATGTATTGTGTGCAATATGAGATTCTTGCAAATGACTTTGATAATGCTTATATAAATGAGAATAGCACATAAAAAGATATATAATTCATTGAAAACAAATAAAATTTTTATTCTCAATAATATTCAGTAAAATAATAAATGTGAAACTATTTCTTTCTGTTTATTATTTGATGCGAATCAAAAGTTTTTCTATCAATTTAATAAAATTTTAACTCTTTTTTTGAAAACATACAATTTTAACTCTTCGTCCAAAAAGCATACTCACAAAGCAGACCAGACCGATACCAACAAAACATTAACGCACAAAAGCCACCTTGCGAAACACCCTTCATTCACCAACACATCCCTTTATGCCCCAAATAAAAAATCTTTATATCATTTCAAAAGCGCATCGGCCCTTCAAAAAAGACCACACACTGGCGAAAGAGAAAAAGCCACATTTGTGACAAAGCTGATTCCTCCGTGGGCTGTCGTGTGCGTCGGTTAATGTGACAGCCCCCACAAAAGCAGGGCCGTCGCGCCCCCCTCCCGCGAGCAGGGGGGTGACAAATTGCCGGGGCACAAAAGTAGCCCCGCAGCACGACACTTGGCGACGCAGGGGCGCCATCTTGAGAATATAGACCCGGGACAATTAATCCATGTCGGCTATTGACGATTGTGCGAATATTCTTTTTGTTGTAAAGGGTTTTCTTAGCAGTTTTTTTTTTTTTTTGCTTATTTTTTTGGGATGGAAGGGGTGAGGTATTGGTGGTTCTAGTTTTGGTGTAGGAAGAAATGGTTGGTGGAATATAGAGATTTGAAAAGTTTTAAAGAAAAAGGGGAAAAAAGAAAAATTACTTTTGTTAATATTTTTATTTGAAGAAATGTAAGGTTAGCGTATTATATTGTATAATTTTTTCCTCGTCACTTGACTGTGGTTCTAAATTGCGACGCCCGTAACCAATTCCCTTCATGTAGTTTTATTGCGTCGATTATCATTTCAACTCTAATTTTTCCTAATACAAGTAAACGTTTTAAATGTATATTTCCATTAAATATATTTTTAACAAAGGAATCGTTGACAAAATTTAATAAGTATTGCTTTTTAACCTTAAGTCAAAATCAGTAAGCATCTTGATTAGGATAAAAACATACTAGAATGGAAGAAAAAAAACTGAAGCAATCCACAACCACAAGTGTCAAAAAGATTTACTCCCTGGCAAAAAGCAGCTCTGCAGCGCGCGATGTCAAGGGATACACGGATTGGTAAAAAGAATTAAAAAGCAACGGCAAAACAAAACAAAAAAAACTTTCGGAATGACGGCCCACAAAAAAAATGAAAAATGAAGTAAAAATAATAAAGTTAAAAACGAACGCAAAAAAATAAAGAAAAGTAAAGAAGTGAGAACAATTTTTAATTGGAGGCGTCAACGGAGTGAAAAAAGAACAAACTAAAAAATGACAATAAAGACAAGAAAAAGACGTATAAAAAGACGCTGTTTGGGGTAATTGAGTTGGCTTGCTGCGTGTGACACAGAGGTTGACTGTCCAGAAATCTTCGACGCTTTTTGTCCCCAAGCAAACGCCACAAAAAAGAATTAAAAAGAACCAGAAGGGTGACAAAAAATGGCGCTTTAGGTTCGACGTAAGCCGCATTAGCATTCGGTACGCCACAAGCCTTTGCTTTAGACGCCTAATTTGTTTAATGTGATTAAGAAACCGTGATGGTCTTTTCCGGGCTAACGCAATTACACCGTTCTTGGCGGTCAAAGTGGCAAAACAAAAGGCTGTGGAGAATATCTTTTTTTTTCTTTGTTCTATTTAATTACATTCCTTTCTTTTTATAAATGTAAGGTTGGGGTGGGTTTTTTTTTCTGAATTTCGCTTTTGTTTTGGTATTAGAGATGCGGAATATTCATCTGAATTTCTCTCTAAGAGAAAATTGTATTATCGAATCGCCCCCCCCCCCTTTAAATATGCTTACCGACATCGGTTCTTTCCTAACTAAGTGGCATGTCAATGAAGGTTTTTTTTCTTCTTCCTTTTCACATTTCCGTATAAATTATTACAGAAGTGGAATAGGAAGTGAATAATTTGCGAGGCTTTTCGAGCATTTAAACCCACTTAAGTTGGGCATTGTTTCAGCGACTATAAAGAAGGTCCTGTCGTTGTTGGTAGTCAGTTAATTATGGTAATAAGACCGATTTTGTGGGCTCATAATTTGAATACTTCATTTGGGAAATTAGCGTGAGGTTGAAAATCTTCTTTCCTGGTAATTAGATTTTTTTTAAAAAGAAAGTAAAATGCGTTACAATTATCTATTTGTCAGTCAATGGTTTGATTTAAAAAAACTATTTCACAAATTACAACTCATTGCAAATACAATAGAACCATTTCAGTCAATAATTTACACTTTAAGTGGTTCATTATTTTTTTATACTTGAAATGTTTTTGTATTTAGTGATGGTGTACAATTTAATTAAATTCAATTAATGACAATAATGGGTTTTTTTCGTTGTCAGAGTTTAAAAATTGATAAATTGTCGTCATACAATGTTGATCATAATTGGCTGTAAAATGAAGCTTGGTTCTAAAAAATGATTGTATGTGATACGATATGAATGGCTTATTTTAAACACTGATGTAAATTAAATCACTTAATTTGTAATCTGTAACATAAATATTCTTAAAATATGAAAATAGATCAGGGATTTGAGCCCCCTTTTTTATGATGAGTACAATTTTTTTTTACGTTTTACATAACAGCTATATTAATTTACCAATAATTCATGTAAAGTATTCTTTATTAAACTTTTGCGAAACTCGCGTTACAAATCCCATTTAACTTAAAATTACCTTACCAAAAAATATATAAGGTAAAAACCCATCGGAATCCTTCCGCACAGACAAAAACCGAAATATTTCCCACAGCGCAAAGAAAAACAAAGCCCCATAAATAAAACCGAGACACAAGAAAACAATAATAAAGAAAAGCCCGAAATGGAATAAAAATAAAGGCGCAGAAGCAAAGCCCCCTTAAAAGGATGATTTCATCAAAGAATGAACGGGGCTAGAGAAAAGGCTCCGCATTATCTGATTGATAGATGACGATAAAATACAATTCACTCTGACAGTTGCTCAAGGCCCCCCCCCCCCCCCCCCCATTCCATTTCGAACAAAAGAATAGAAATAAAGCTCGAACAAAGGATCATAGAAGAAAATAACAATAAAAAAGGTCCTGCGATAACAAAAAGTGTAGTAGCAGAAATGAGGAAAAATAAGGAGAAAAAGTTTTTTCACAATGGAAATAACAAGCGTCGGAATTATAAACAACGGGATAACAAGGGGGAAGCGCAAGATGAAAGGATTCTTGGAGGAGAGGAAATCAACGGATCCCTTTTTTTACATTGTGTCGGTGTGAGGTGGGAATTTTTTGAGGATCCGCTTTTGTATCAAATGAAATAGTTCTGTAAAAGATGCGAGGAGCATTAGCTGTAAAAATATTGCGAATTTAAATCCTACTTAAGGAAAGGTTAATAGTGTAAGTTAACTTAGAATTTTATACACTAACAACTTAAACGGATTCCAAGGCTTTTTTTTTTATAAAACATTTCATGGTTTTTAAATAATATTTATATTCTGAAAAATAAAGTTTCGCTTACTTTTTAAACTTAGAAACGTCATATGATTGCTTAAACATATTCAAGAGATTGTTCTTTTAGAATATCTTAATGTGTTCATACTTGATGAATTCTTTTTTTTGAATTTATGGATCGAAATTTTTTTTTCATTTGATCTGATGAAAACTTTATTATGATTCAAATTAATAGAAACTTTTCTATTTCATCAAATATTCAGTTTACATATAATATTCATAAAACATTCCACAACAAATATTTTGCCTATTTGGGAACATTACGAACGGGTTTTCGCACTACAAAACAAAACGTTTCATGTATCATTTCCATTTCATCGCGGATATGAAAACGCTTCTTTCGTTCTCTTTCAATCCCCACCACAAAAAAAAGGTAATCATTTGACATTTTCATGCCCTTCTGCTTTTCCCGGGATCCAAAAAACTAAAACGTACCACAAGATGAAATCCTCTTTAGACCTTAACACACCTCTTTACCGAAAAATGCCTCTTACTCGTATGAGCAAAAAATACCTAGGATAAAACAAGAGAAAGGGGAAAAGATTCTCTTCCTTGGATCGTTGCTGCCACTTGGTCGTTTAGAAAATGTAGTTTTAAAAAGAGAACAACCGCCAAAATAGTATTTTTTTTTTTTATTCAAGATATAAATACAAATGGAATACGTAGCTGAAGAGGATATAAATATATATTTTCTTGCTAAATGTATTTTATTTATGAAACTTTATGAGATACTTGTTAAATATGCTACATGGCTCAAAGAAAGTAACACCTTTTAAAAATTTCACGTTGACTTTTTAAAATACATGGGGCAAATTAAAAAGTCATAAACATTATTCACCAATATGCGGAATCTCCTAAATATACTTACATTCATTTAAAAGTGTAGAACATCACCAAATCGGCAAACAATCGCCAAATCAATCTCTCCCTTCTTTTCCCAGTAAAGATGTACTCCGCTTATCCCTTCTCAAAGAGAGAGATATAAAATAAAATAAAAGAATTTTTTCGAGATGGGTAAAAATGAGCGAAGTGTAGGTAAGAGGAATGGGCTTGTTGGTGCGCCAACACAAGCTCTATCCATTCAGTTCTTTCAGCATTATCTTTGGGGCCTGGTGTTGTTTTGGTTGCCCCGGGCAACGGGATGCTCTAGTGAGGATGCGGAAGAGCACAGCATCCTCTTCCCTCCATCAGCGCGAGAGGCGAACTGCCAAAAACAACCACTCTTAATGGATTTCACATTAGAGGAGAAAACGCCCGGGCCACAAAGCCAATGGACAAATAGAATGGTGCTGGAGGACCCGATGTCTTTTTATTTTGAGACTCTTGGGCGATATCTGTGTAGGGATTGTTGAAGAGGGTGTTTTTTTCTTTTCTTTTTAATTCTTTGTGTTGGGAGTGTCGGTTAATGGTTTCGCAATGGTAATGGTCGAGCTAACTTGGTGGTCCTTAACAGTTTTGGAATGTGTAATTCCGATCCTTATTCATTATTCTTTCTAGAGGGGTTTCTCCTATACATCGGTTTGAAATTTCGAAACTGTTTCCTGGTATGTGATTTGAGATCCTCAACGGTCAAAGACAAAAACCCATCCTCTAAACTTGTTTCATTTTTTGTGATTGATTGCGTTTGTAAACTTTTAAGGATCTAAAATATAA
Organism: Oedothorax gibbosus; assembly: GCA_019343175.1. Classification (NCBI taxonomy): domain Eukaryota; kingdom Metazoa; phylum Arthropoda; class Arachnida; order Araneae; family Linyphiidae; genus Oedothorax; species Oedothorax gibbosus. The sequence continues at coordinate 32,010,249 of CM033277.1, forward strand.
GTAATATTGCCCAGTTTGTAGAGCATTCTGGAAATCTTTTTTTTTAGATTAAAATGCTTGAGGATGAGTAATTTTAAGACTATCTGCAATATTTGTGCTCATATGATCAGCGTTGAACAGCACGAAATACTCACTTTATAATCTGGACCGCATTAATTCGGTACTTTGAGACTTGATGCTGGAAATTAAACAATTTAATTGTATTTAATTTGATAAGTTCCATTTAATTTTCCGTCCAAAAATATCATATTTCAGCTCTTCAGATACATTTAAATTACAAAATTAAAAAAATCAACCTCACTCTACCATTTCCAAATTTCAAACACCACACCACCGAAGACCACAACAGTTTCTTTGATTGGGTAATAACGACCCACCATTCCCTGATAGAAACCGGACGATTTTAACACCTCCCCAAACCCCTCTCCAGGAAAAGAATGCGTATTTAAGTGCCACTGTCGTCCTCGCTCCTGAAAATGGCTAACGGGAAAACCGGAGAGCGGATTATTTATTGTTGGGGACCTTTTCTCTCTTGTTTGAATAGTTTTCTTTTAGTGGTATTGGAGAATTTCGCTCCGGTTTATGGTTTTCCAGGAGAGGTTATCGCTCCATTTCGGGAGATGGTATTGACGTTCCTTTTTTTCCCGATTCTCCGGTTTCTTTTTTAGCGGGCTCCAGGATGTTTGTCCCCGATAAAGGGAATGGGATATTCTTCTGATTTGATGAAATGTGAATTGTAAGCGTTTTGAGGGGGGATGGCTTGTGGTGATGGTTTAGACGCGATATTGTGCCAGGGATGCGTGAGATTTTTCTCTATGATTTTTTGGGATATTTTTCGTTTTCTTTTTCCTGGATTTTCTCGTTTTGACTTTTATCGAAGAATGTTGAGCTTTGTGTTCCAAATGGCCTGGCTTTCGTAGAAATGGAAGTCTATTGTATTTTTGTGTTGGAATATGTTGCTTGATTTGTTTCAAAGTATTTTATTTTCTTCTACCTACTTATTGATGTAAATGATATTAAAAATTTACAAAAACTTCGCTGCGTTTGATTTAATATATTATTTGCTAGGTTGGTAACATCATTATAAGGCTAAAAGCCATTATTTTGGTAATTACTACTTATTGGTTCTATAAGGGGTATTTTCGGACAGTACGTGGATAAATTTGTGCTTTAGCTATGCTAAATTAATCGTAGAAGCGTCACTTCTCCGCTTACACTAGGAAATATTTAAAGCACAACACCCACAGAATATATCACCATCATATTTTTATTTCTTTTAACAAATATATTTTAATGTTTCGAAATATATTTTTTCAATCACTTCATCGCGTAGAACTTCTAAAAATTTGTATACGCTAGTTACATCCTCCATGGAATTATTCATACTTCTTTAAATTCACGTTAAACGATATTACTACCGCATATAATGCATTACTTCACCGAAACTAAGGAACAACCTTGATCTAATTCAAAAATGCTCGCGTAACCGAATAATTTCCGCGAGGCTCGAATCGAAATGAAAAGTTTCCGCCATTCCCCACAATTATGAAAACAGTCCATCAGCCATCAGTCCTCAGAAAGCGGTGCATTAATCTCGCCCGATTTAAAGGAAGGGCTTTATATCCACGGCGATCCCCAGCTGTGAATATTTTAAAGCCCGAGCTGGAAAGGTGGCGAACAAATAATCCCGCCAAGTCGTTAATTCTCGCCTGACGTGACGCGCCAAGGCGGCCCGATTAATAAGCCGGGAGGATTTTTAATCGCCGCTATGAAAGGGATTCTACTTAAAGCTGAATTAACATCTAGATTAAACATCGTATCCGCCGCGATAGATCCCTCATCTCCATCTTCTCTTGCCTCTATTGATCCCTCCGGTAGAGGGCGCTGCTGGGCGAGATGGTTGTGTTGGCGGTTTGGCGCGAAAAAAGCTTTTGGTGTTGGGGGATTGAAATTCGATTTCGATGGTGAAAGAGTGGTTTTGGGATTAATGGCTATTTTTACGAACAGGTTTTTATTACTTTTTTTATTGTAATTAAATATTATTTTGAAATATTGTTATTTTTTGCGATGTGTAAGGGATTAGTATTCAGACGTTTGGATTAATTCTTCTTGAATGTGATAAAAGTATTAATATTTAGCATTTATTTTCGTGCGTGTTATTTAAATTTATTAATCACATTTATTTTGAATGAAATTATTTATTATTTCAGTTAAGTTGTTAGGCTGGACTAATTTTAAATTTAGCTTTTTGCCAACAAATATAATTAAAGGATCCTTATATATTAATATCAAGAGTGTTCACTGTTCAATAAATTAGTCGTTAAATACTCAGTCACTGAATAATATTGTATATTTATCTTTTGCTAGTTATTCTGTATCTACCATCATGATTTCTTTTTCAATGCAATGCTTTTTACTTTGTATACTATAACTGTTTTATTAGGAACATCTTCTTCATTGGCATTAAAACTCCTTTAATGCTTGAATTAAGTCTACTTATAACTTTTCAAATTTGAGGTGTTACTTCTAAGCACAAGTTTTTAGCAGTGTTTCTCGTTAAATCTTAACTAGTTCTTAATTGTTTATATTCATTAAGTCTTATCAGCGAATTCCCCAATCTCTTGTATGCAATGCACTTTATTTTAAAATATTTATGTACACTTCGTTATAGAGCTAAAACTCCTCAAATATTTGACGCGAGGAACCTAAATTATTCCGTCTTATCACTCGAAAATAATGGGTTCCCTTTCCATTCAGCCTTTCGAACGCTATTAATTACCAAAAAGGTTCTGCATATTTATGAGAATATGCTAATTAGAACCACCGAAATGATAAGGGTTTTGTTCTCCTTCCACTTCCAGAGGCTGCCTTCTGGGAAAATTCTAATTCGTCCGCCATTGTTTTTTAGTGGGATATCGGTTTGATGCCTCCAAGGGCCTTTTGCCTCGGATGCTTGCCCACTGCGCTTGATAGGCCACTTCAAAACTTCGGGACCCTCACGGGAATTTTTTTGTTCTTAGTACAAAAAAAAAACTTTGTCGCTTATGAAAAAGACTGTTTAAGAGGGTTGGGATTTTTTTTTAGCAGACGATAAGGATTGTTTTTTGTTCTTAGGGGATATTGTTGGATGGGGTGATGTGCTTGATTGCGGCTTTGTGCCTTCATCGAGAGGTTTTTAGAGGCAAGTTTCCTGTATAATGGTTTCGGTAAGGGGTTTCTGCCGGCGATGGTAATTTGAATAGCTGTCAAGTGGGTATTTTGAAATTAATGGAGCGAGTATTTTGTGTTAGTCAACTACTCAAAATGTTTAAGATAACTATTAACTATCCTGACCAGAATATTAATAAATATATAGTATGGTTTGGAATTTTTAAGGTACTATCTATTAGCATTACCTTTAAGACAATAAGGTAACTAAACTATTTGACTTGAAATCCGTATGCGTTTTTATTAGAACCACAATATCCATATTCTATTTAAAATATAGACTTAAATTTTTTTAATTTTATTATAAGTGTGTTATTTATTCGTTAGTATCGTAGATCTAGGCATTTACAATTTTACAAAGTTAGAAAATTTTGGTACAAGATTGCTCCGGAATCCTTTAAACATTTTAGCTGTCACCACTATTCGGAGTGTTGATTTATCACTTGCGGTGTATCAAAGTTATGGATTTACCACAGAATTGTTAAATCTGCTCTCCATATAGAAATGGCAGCTAAAAAGTTCCAGGATTCCGGTGCAATCTTGCATCCTACTTCTTAACAGTGAATTCGTTGGAAATTGTTATAACAGCTTACAATCATATTGATAGTTCGACACTAGATTACTGATAACTACCTGCACAAACTGCAACTAATGAACATAAATTGTCGCTAATGCCAGTCCAATAACAATAACCATGGACATTTCCGATCAAAAATCACTACAAACCTCTATTAACCCCATGTCCCCAAATACATTTTTCGCGATCACCTCGCGTCGTTAAGATCCCACCAGAAACGAAATAAACCCTTGAGCTGCGAAGATAACAAGAACCCGAAAAAGAGAAAGAAGAGGAATACGAAATGGCCCATGCCCGTTTAGTTAATGCATTTCCGAATGATTCAAGATTTCTACTGCCATTTAACATAAATCAAATTCCTGGGAAACAGATAAGTCCCTCCCCGACCCCCTTAAAATCGTCAAACGATTTCGACAAGAGAAGTTGGAGATGGATATTCCATGGCTAGCACCATTGAATGCTCAATGAGGCGGCGGTTCTTGCATGGTTAGAGGTGTATTAAATAGTTATTAGGAGGCGTGCCCCCTCCGCCTTTTATGACGCTTGCCTTTCGCCTGATTTTTGGACAGTTATATTAATGGTCACCGGCCGCTCTAATTGTAGGTGAGGACTTTTTATCGCAGCTCAGCTGATCTCTTTCACTTATGGAGAGTTTTTTTTCTTTCCTTTTTTTGTTTTAACAAGTTGGATTAATGATTTCGGGGTTTGTTGGATTGAAACGGCGACTTTTGGGGTAATTTATCATGGATTTTCTTGAATGTATTAAGTTTATATACCTATTTTAGTTTTTTTTTAGTGTTCCAGTGTTATCGGTATTATCCATATTTGTAGCATGAGTTTCTATAATTGACAAATACAAGTTATTAAAGTAAATTAAGTTTTTAAATTTTATTAGACAGTTTATAAAAATAGCTTGGAATAGTTGCTTTATAGTTACCATTTTTTCTAAACTTTCTTAAAACACAAGCTACACATAAATAGTTCAGTACATATGTTTTATTTCTAAAAGGATTTTTTTGTTGATAATTTTCATTGCAAGCATTATCGACAGGTTATATAATACTACCCAATATAGTTCAATAGTTTTAGCAGTTGTAGTTTATAATTTTTTTAAAACTTATAAATCTTACTAAGTAAAATCGTTTTTCGAGATGTAGACATCTGTATATGAAGCCTGGAATTTCAGAACATTTTTTCATTCATATGGGACACTGTTTTACAACTTTAATCATAAAAATCCATTAAAAATGAATATAAGAAGCATGCATTTTTCGTGTACGATATACAAGTACCTGAACCTAGACAACACTTCTCTACAATCCCAAAATCACACCCACACCGAACAAGAATGGGAGGGGACACCAAACGACCCGGCTGGTTGTTACAGCCAACACAATATCCCATATCCCCTGGATATAAGATAAATATCTATTTTCACCCGTGCCGCGTATTCCATGGCACGGAGATGGGGATGGTGTCACCATAGCAACCAACGGAAAGACTAACAGGATCTATCCGTCCCCCGCATGGGGGTAGGGGTGTGCTGCTTGTGTCTCACAGTGCGTGAAATTGCTGGACTGCAACCTTCGCTTGCCTAATGGATTCGTCATATTTTTCATTAGGGGGAAGGGGGCTTATATTTTAGTTGTGAAAGAGAAGGCCCCCCCGCCCTGTCGCGTTCCCGTGACCTCTGACCAGTTGCCGTCATGTCCTTTTTCCCATCCATGTCCCCTTCTCGTTCAGCGATTGATGGTTGGGTAATCTGAGTGGATGCCTCGGTGAAATATTGTTGTCGTACCTCCTGAAGTAAAAGTTTTTGAAGAGGGTTTTTTTCTTTTTTTTGTGTGTGTGTGTCGAAATGTTGTCGTGGGATGTACTTGGGTGTACTGGAGTGGTGGACAGATGGATTATTTATAGATTTGGACACGTGTGGCTGAAATTGATTTCGGTCATGAATCTTCCCTTAGGAATAGGGGCGTAGTTTTGTGGTTTGCCGTTTCGATAGCTGCTATTTACTTTAAAGTTTACGTTAACCTATATAAAAAAAACAACTATAATATGTCTTGAGAATTGATAACTTCTGGTTTATACCATCGAAATACAATTCAAAAGAATTTTTTTTTTAAAGAAAGCCTGTCCAGAATGCAGCATTTCATCTTGTTAAATAAGAGCACTGCTTTTGGTAGAAGGTTAATATATTATTGCATTAATATAAAGATGTAATATTCATCTTTATAAATAAACTGGATAAGGTTACTATTTAAACAAAGCCTTCATATACCGACTCGCATATACACAAATTAAACTCCTATTTCCGGCGACACAAAGCAAAACCATTAGCTCCCATTCCCTCCATTTCCCAACAGCACCCCAATACATTACCGAAGTCATCCCCTCGCACAATTTCAAAAGACAGACAAGAAGAAGAAAAGATAAGACCCAAAAAGAGAAACCAATTCCAAAGACATAAAAATGACGAGCCCTCCATCCTCTTAACCGCAAACGACATTGATAAACTGTGAAATGCCCCTAGTCGAAGCGCGGGGTGTCCCTAAAAGTGGCCATCATGTATCATTTGGAGGGTGGTATTACTGGACGTCTTTTAGCCGCTCTCTCAGAACCTCGTAAAACGGGCCACTGCGGGGTCGTAAAATACGAATAGCCAATAACATGGGAAGCCCCTTTCTCTCCCTTGTCCCATTATGTAAGGGTTGGATGGGACATCAGTGGTTGGGACATCCGTTCTGGTTCGATCCCTGGTGTTAGTGACTTCCTGAGATCTATGGTATTGTTGAACTGTTATACGCGTAAAAAATAATTGCAGGTGTAGTATCAGTAACTTGAGCCATGTCAAACTAAACCTCATATTACATATTGTAGCGAAAGATATCATAATATGGGAGTAGTAAGAATTATGAAATAATATCCGATGTATCACAAGTTTAAGCTAATTAATTACATGCAATTTCTTTCATTCACATTATATAACATATTGTAACATAATATGTCATAATATAGAAAGAGTAAGATTTACGCGCGCGTAATGATATCCAATATATCACAAGTTGGAATAATTTATTGCATGCTATTTGTTTCATATAAAGGCTTAAGCCCAATTTCTTACGTAACTGTCTTACGTTTTGTTTTCATTACGAGTATCCACCGTTCTTCTTTCGTATTCATCACCCGCAAACACGTTTTTCCGCTAGCGTTCTTCACGTTAGGTGAAAACAAATTCGCGGTTTGTCCCAGTTTTGTATTGCATGTTTTTTTACAGCCAAGCTTACTATTTCATCTAGTAAAAGTTTGGGCAAATCTTTGAAAGAAATATGATTTGATGCTGTAGATATATCGTTCAAGTTTATTTTTGCTTATGTTTTGAAGTTTGAAACATAAAAGTTTCATTATTTGTGATCATGGGAACTTTCTTTTAGGCAGATATTTAGGCATTAATATTTTGTGTTTCTAAACCCGGATTTAAGGAGAATTTTACTAAAATTAAAACTAATACGAAGTTATTTAAATAATGTTTATGTTTTTCCCTGCTTTTGATAAATACGAGTTATTCCAGAGCAGCTTACCAAATTAATAAAGTAATTATATTCCTTTTATGTTTTACATAGTTTGATTTAAATACAATACTCGTTTTATTGACTTTTACATAATAAATATTTACTAACATCAGTAATTGAGCTGGCTAAAAGCACGGTGCTAGTCAAGTCACATCCTGGGCTAAGTATATTTTATGAATACCCTTTCCCATAGTTTATATGCCCCTAGCGTTACTCCAGCTAATAACTGTCATTCCCAAAGAATCCCCTAACCCATCCAGCATACAGAGAAGAATAGAAAAGAGTGACTTATATCCAACCTTCTCCGATAACGTTCCGTCCATCAGCATTCAGCGTATCCTCCCGAGGAAACCCTCTCCCGTTACCATAAAAGAAATAAAGAAACAAGAATCCGCACAAACTGAAAATATGAAAGACGCTATATATTTTTTGCTTTTCTTTCTTCTTCTTACACACAACGCCCCCGTATAAACAGCCCCCTTTTATATCGGCGGGTCTTCGAGGCACCAGTTGGCATAATATTTCTATTTAGGAACAAAAAGAAGTGGGGATTTTTCGAAACGTATGTGACAGGGCCGAATATTTCCAGGGCTTTTAGGGATCGGCGAGATGGGAACGCTCGGGTGTATTTAACATGTTAGTTTGAATGCACTTAACCATTCTATAACGGTCTAGAAGTTTAGCATGCTGAGATCTATCACGTATAAATAACATGAATCCTAACATGTACATTTGTGATTCAATTTTATTTCACACTTACCCGGTCGCGAACAGTCCTTCTATGGAATCAGATATTCTTAATGTAAAGTAATTGTAGAATAAACTCTTCATGTATCTACTAAATTGAAATTAAATAGATTGAAACAAACTAAGATTTTACCTGAATAAAAATTCCGTAATGACATATAACTTTAGTTTGTTTTATTATTTTTCATATTTTTTAGAAATTAATAAATTTACAAGAACATAATTTATTAAAACCTTGCTTCAATATATGATGTATTAAAATGTTAGACGGCCCAAAATATCGCAGGGTGATTAAAAGGGTATACTTTAAAAAAAATATATATTAAAATGTTTATCTATCTACATTTATATTTTAATCATGTTAACTTTTTTTTAATGTAATTTCATAAAATTACCATAATAACAGCTACCCAAAACATTTTCCGAATAACACGACTAGAATTGATTTTTAAAAGTAACTCTAACACGGAACAACTATTCTATTTAAAAGTATGAACCTCACCATCCCCCCCAAAAGACAGTAAATAACACTCGAAGAGACGAGATGGAGATTTGGGGGAAACACACAGAACCATTGCAGATTGGAAAAGGGGCGATTTAATCAACTCGAATGGCCCACTCGAATGATGCAAAGGGTCAGTCCAATTCATGTTGCGGCCGGGCATTTTTTTAAAGGGGGCATTTACGTGAGTCCCTCTTATAATCCATTTCCCTTTTACATTTAGGAGAGCTTTTTCCTTCATATTTCGCGAAGAAGTGACTCGTATGTCGTCGTTTCTCATGTTCTGTGGGTTATGGATCGTTGTCCATTTGGGAATGGGACATATCTGTCCGATTGGGCATTTGCATTTATGCAGTCGTGCTGCTGAGTTAAGATTTGGTCATTGTGGAGTGGAGTCAAGTACATACTTTAAGAGGGGTATCTATAGATTCCGGATGATGTAATGTTGTTTGTGGATATGTTTATTACTGATGTGGATGTATCTTTTGTTTAGATTTGTGGTGACTCGCTGTGTTTGTTATTGTGGTTTTTCGATATCGACACTTATCTTTAGAAATTTATTGCTTTCGATTTGTTCGTGGTTTTAAGAGAATAAGAAAAATGCAAATGTGTGCCGAGTAGAAGAAGCATTGAATATCGATAAAATTTAGACTAAAATAAATTTAGAATTATATGGAATATATATTTTTTAAATATTTAGTTTCTTAATAAGTGTTAAATTATTTAAATATTTCTTGTTATTTTATTTTAAAAATTTAACGAGCAAGTGGATTTTGGCTTGTTTCTTACAAATAATCGATGTAAATAAGAAGTAGTAATTGTTGCATTTGTTTGAAAAGTTGAAGGTATATATATCCAAAATTAATCATTAAAAAATTACTACATAATATTTAAGTTTTTTCCTTTTAAATCTACATTCATTAACATAAAGAAACCATGTTTGCTAAATCCCTTGTGTATTTTGAATATTGAAGTTCAAACAATCCAACAGCAAATCCAATCTTCAACGCATCCAAAATGATTGATCGGTATTAAACCCTAATAACAATAACCCTGTCCTGAAAAGCACAAACGACAGAACCTTAACCCATCCCATATATTTTCATGGCCCATTATAAAACAGATAAAGCCTCCAACACCAAACAAAAAAACCCAAGCTGAAACGATACCATCCCTGCCTGCAAGAAACAAAGGGCTGAAATAGGAATTTCACGGCCTATCAGATAATTTGGAGCAATATATTCAGTTGCAGATGAATCGAGTCGAGCCTGTGACTAATCCTATCCCCAGAGTGATGACTCAGGTACTATCCCCCGCATCTGACCCCTCTTTCCCACTTTTTTGGGGTCTATCACTCCCCCTTGTTCCCTGGTCTTCCTCTTTCAAATTTGCATAAGGTGCTGGGTGCACGGTTTTGGATGTTTTCAGCGAACTGCGCGTGCTATTTCGTTGTTAGATATTATAGTCGGTATGGTTTTGGTATCGGTTTTCGAGGTTAGCTTTAGGTATCGGTTTTGCCAACTTGGATGGCTTTAGGTATTTTGCAGTTTAAATAATTTATAAAACTTTTTGGTGCTTTTACAAGCGAAAAAAATCGCCAGATGCCAAGCAGATACTAAACGAAATGTTTTCATTGGTAACTTTTAACTGTGTCTACTGTGTCACAGAAAAGTGTCATCGAAATACCTAGCCAAAAATATCCAAAAATTAGAGAACACTACAGTTTTTAATTTGTACTTTATTAAAACAATACTTGTACATTTTATTTTTCAGTTTATTTACATTGTCATAGTTTGCAATTCCATTTTTCCTTATACGAATGTAAATTACACATATACACATTGAGGACTATAAACAAAATCTAAAATTATGTTTCGCATAATAATAAGTAAACCGTAATGAACTAAATTCTACATTTAGTTATTTTTTAACCTTTATAACTACATTCTTTAAACATTTTTTAAATTTCATAAATTATAAATTCCATATTATATTAAATCAAGAAAATTTAATTTTTTCACTTCCGTTTAATGCGCTTACGCTCAGAGCAAATAAAAACTAATTCTCCTAACTCGAAATAAAACGACAAAAACCGAGCCAGTGTCTTTCCATCTTCCAGTTTTAGTTCTGCATTCATTATGTGGCTTTTCCTCACTCTCCGCCTCGTGTGTATTCTCTTCCATGAATATCACCATTCGTTATGAATAAAAATCTCCCCCTAATTAATGCGGGCAACGCGAATAATTACTTCAACAAAAAACAATAACTCAGTGCGCTAAATTAATTGCATCGTAACAACTTAAATGCCTCCGAAGGATTTCTGCTTTTTTTCCTCGCTAAAAACTACAACTTATGTATTCATTGTTTCACGTACTCGCAAGCTTAAATTGAATTAGCAGCTTGAAGAAGGAGATAAATACAGGACCTACTCCCATTTAAAGTGTTCCCTTCTTTAAACTTCTGATTCAATTGAGTCTCTCCTAATCGCCCACCGCAGAGGTAGTAGAATTGTTTTAATAATAACAAAGCGCATAAAAACAATAACAATACAGACGGAATTAACATTTGATTCCCTAGATGCGGTCTCTAACGAAAAAACAACCATTTTTGCGCACTCCTACGTAAAACTTTTACGTTGAACAGCGGTAGCGAGAGAAACTCTTTTCTTGTAAAAATTAATTTACTATATCCCACACCACCCTTATCCCCCCCCCCCCCCAATTACTTTGAGCTTGGGTTTTCTCATGACTTAAAGAAACACGCCGAATCTTAGGTCGTGCATAAAGAGTAAATAGGAGACGTAGGATTTTTCCGGCCTTAAAAGCGGAATGTGTGGCGTTCTAGATAGTGGTGTAAGCTCTTATTTTGGTTTTATGTTACGTTTGTGGTTAATTTAATTTAATGTATACTTATTTGATTTATTTTCTGTTAAATTATTCATTTTTATTTTAATAGATTTTGATTTGATGTTTGAGTACAATTATTGGTACCTTGGCAGAATCATACATTTAGCAGATCGTAAAAAGAACCCCAACTTTATCTTATGGAATGAAATAGTTAAAATGGATACTTACAGTTTAAATTTTAAGTATTTCTTAAATTTTCCAAAATTTCCTGTATTTATTTTGAAAAGGCATCATTGAAACCATGAATAGAGACTGCTGCCTACATTAAACAATTTCGCCAAACCTCTAAAAAGCATCTCCAAGTTGAAAACAATTATTATCCCATCCTAAATTATTAACTTTCCGCACCAGAAAGTACAGTGTCTTAGGATGAGCAGTTTATGTGATCTGAAAACTCTATAAGTAAACAGCATACGAAATTTAAAGTTGCAAAGAGTATTATATTCATTCACAGAACCATCTTATGCGCTTACACAATTTCTTGCGACCCGTTGCCACATTTGCAAACAAATATCGACTGCTATTTATTTCCCTTATCAAGATCTCAGACATACGCCACTCTCTCCCCCTAATTCACGTATGTGTGGGTGCACGCGCGTATGTATAATACTCGCATTTGTTGTTGCTGCCTCTTTTGAAAATCGCCCCAGTCGATGGCGCGTTTCATTAGGGGGCCCCCCCTTAGAAAAACGCTAATTACCACGCGGGCAACTTGTGATGCCAGTTAATTACGGAAAGCGGCTAATGAACTAATGCAGCGAGAGAGCCATTACGTACGAGAGAGCGCGCGAAAAAGTAAAAAGCGCGCCAAAACCCCTTTCCTCCCTTAACTCTTTACCATGCTTTTTTTCCGGCTGCTTTTAGAGAGGCAGCGGAGCGGTAATAGCTCTTGCTCTCACAGTTGGTTTTGAGATTTTGTTATTTGTTTGTGCTGCCGCGGAATTTCCACTAAGCTTTTCTTGGTTTAATCCAAATGGCGGTTTTTAGCGTTGGACTATTGTTTCGGAATGGGACTGTTTGTCGGTTTTCTTGTTAGCGTTATGAAAAGGGGTTTATGTACGCCTCGGTTGTTCGCTATGAGATCCCTACATTGTTCGTCGCTGGAGTAGCTTAGCCAAGCGCGAATTTCGGCATAAAGGTCCTTTAATATTTTGTATGTTTTGAATTAGCATGTATGGGTTTCTGTGGGCGTGAGTTTTAATCCATTAAGCCTAGTTGTAGGCAACGCTTTCAGAACTATACTTATTCTATGTTAAGTAAAAATGCTGAATAGATGGTTAACAAATTTTTGAAATAAATAGTTGAGTACAAAGGACTTAATTTTCACTCTGAAAATGCATTTAAACGGTTATTTTTTTTTAAAAAAAAAGATTCTTTAAAACTAATATTTAAATTTCTTTGATACGTCATAGATTTTTAAATACGTTGAATGTTATTCTGTGGAGAGGTGTATTATGATTCCACAAAAAAATGTTAGCAAGTGGATTAGAATAAATTAACAACCCGACTGCAATTTGTAAATATCTTTTGGTTTTCAATATTTTTTGATACTCATTGAATCGTTAAATAAAATTCGTTTAATTTATTCTGCTTAAGAATATTTTTATTGGAAATATACGACTTGCGCATTGTATTTAGCATTACATCTCAAATCATATTTTGTAATGTACTCCATGCTGTGGCACATTAAGAGCATTTAATATACTGCAAAGTGAATTCATTTTTCACTTTTAAAGTTTTACTTAAAAGACCATTTTGAATATTCAATAATTTATTTAAACTCCATATTCATCCTATTATATAATTTGCATTGAAAAGTATGAATCTAAATAACCTTTTCTACACATTACCATTAATGAAGCATTGTCGTTGACAAAATACAAGAGATCATTTCACTCAGGTAAATGTTCCATTTATCCCTAACTCCGCACTTGGTGGTTCCCTCGTAAAACTTAATGATTTATCCAGACAATGCGGTCGTCTTTTCTTTTAGTCGCCAATGGACGCGACAGTTATTTGATACATAATGGCAGAAAAAAACCTCTTCGAGGAAAATTACCACTGATAATGAAAACAGCATTAGCCACTATCGCCGTCTAAACGGGTTTTATGTCCTCCTGGCATAAACGATAGAGATAAATGCTGGAAGTGGCACATTAACCATGTTGTGACGGCATAAAACACCCGAGAAACGATACAGTCAATTGAGCACCCTCAAGTATCTCCTGATAAAAACACCAAGACATTACCATTATATAAAAAAAAGTTGCAAGGAGGAAAAAACTATTTAAACCATCTACAGAAACTGTCGATAAAAAAAAGGTTCAGAGAGCAATTATCACTTTTGATACCTGTGAAACAGAAGAAGACGAAGTTAAGTCAGAAATAACAGATTTTAGTTAATAATACTTTATATTATATCATTTAGTTTTGTATTGAGCCCTAAAATTTATTTCAACATTAATTTTCGCTTTGTTGGCATACCTACTAGTTGTGTATTTGCAATCAACGATGCAATTCTAAGTTTTGTGATTATTCGTAAAGTTTGCAAAGCGTGACTTAGTTTAGTCTTACCCTGAGGTATGTATTTTTTTTTATGTAGAGAAGAAAGACAAAAATGAAATGACAGGAAAGGAATAAAATTAAAATGCTGCCCATCTTGCTAAATCATATTGAGTGAGGAGGAGTGCAATAATAACTCTTGACTTCTTGGTGTTTTTAACGAGGCAAGAGCGATATGGCGATGGCTAATTTCCAAGCCGGGAATGGCTCATAAGCGCTAATTCTGCGATGGCTGGCCTTAATTTTATGTGCTTCGACACTTATTTTATCGGGGGGAGCGGAGACGAGCCATTTTATTTCGTCTCCTCCACGACAGGTCAATGGTTCGGAACAAAAGGGGCTTTTCAGGCAGTTCCACTCGAAAATTTCCCACCGAGTTGTAATTCAGGTGGCGATGCACGGCACGTAATGGCCGATTTTTGGCGATGAAAGTTGGCGATTTGGTGGAGGAAGTTAAGTGGGCACATAACGGGCGTTTGATGGCACGGAATGGGGGATCGTTCATTGTTGAATTAATCATATCTTTTCCTCTTTTGGAGAAGAGGTTAGTGGGGCTCTTTATCGCTTTCCAATTGCTCTCTGGAAGTGAGAAACTCTAAAGCGATGTGCTTTGGACTTCGTGTGGGAGCAGTTAAATTTGAATTGGGTATTGTGGCATGCCATACGAAACTGAATATTTATGCAGTTTATAGAAGCGAATATTTTCGTGTTTCATTTATCTACTCAATGTGGATTTTTACAAGTGTGTATTGTACCTCACAGAAGAGACAAAAAAAATTCAATTAAAATAAATGTTTTTTTGTGCCAGGTATTTAGATTTATATTAAGATTGAACTGTAGAAAACTTTAGAATAATTAGGTATTTTAAACTTTTAAGTTTTAAAATATTTTCTTTAATTGAAGATTTACTTGAAAAGGACAAAAATATGCGAAACTTGTGAGTTGCACATTTCTGCAATACAGATAACTAAGTTGACGTCAACTCCATCGGTAAAGCATGTCACCCTCGTGAATGAGTGAGGTTGTTTTGATGAGAGGAAATTCCCTTTTCCCCATAAAGGAAGGTAGAAGAATATTATTCAAGGGGAAAGCGTTTCCACGTAAGAGTGTGTGGAAAATGAAATAAACTGGGGTTAGTAAATCCCGTGCCTGCGAGATTTGTCAAATTGCTTCATATAATTACAACTGCCTCCGAAACGAAATGCCTTCCGTAAAAGTTAAAACTTTTCCCTGGGCAAGTAATGTACGGAATGTTTACAAATAAATGACTGGTGAAACTTAAAAATGTCGGTATTTCTCCTCTTCAGTTACGACCCTTTGCTGAAATTCCTCTGCAGCCCCCCCTTTTCACACAAGGCAGGGAGGGCGAGAGTGTGCATCCACATATGTATGCATGTGTGGCGGGAACGGCCATTTTGTAGGGTTCGAGGCACCATGCAAAACGCTGGGAGGGTAGGAAGGTGTGCTAGCTATGCCGGAAATTTAATTTCTTTTCCCGCGAAAAGAAAATTAGGCTTATAAATACCAACCCCCCCAGAATATCGTCTGCGAAGTGGGAAGCCGGTCGCAGTGAAGGAAGAGAATGAGGGGGTGTTGTGCGTGCAGATGTAATTAATTCCAGCTCTAAGGTTCTGACGTTCGGGGACATTTTCTAGGAGAGGCCCGAGTGCTGTCGTGCAAATTAACAGTAGCTAACGTCGAGGTGGGCTGCGGGATGCCATGAATATTAATAAGGCCCTGGCGGTCAGGAAAAGTTAGCAACTATTTAAGGGTGGAGGATCGGAAAAAGAATGTTGATGGTTTGTTTGGTGAGTGGTGTCTGATCTGCTGAAATTAGGACATGTCTTGTCTTCACTGTGAGACTTGAAGTACAATTTTGAGGGATTTGGAGTTTTAATTACTGGGTAAATTCTAATAATTTATATTTTGTTTGCTGACGAATTACTTAGACATCATTGTGATCTGTCAATTTCGACGTAACCCATGCCATTAAATTTTTTTATCTAGTAATAAAAGTATGAGTGGGAGCTATAATAGTGTATTAATTTTTTATAATGACCGCTTGGCTGAAACACGTTCATAACTTTAGAGAATTTTAAAGCTCTGTTACAGGGTTTATATTTAAATATTTTTACATTTCCTCTTAGAAACTTTCATTTTGTTTGGCTACAATTGTTTTCATGCTAAACCATATACATATTTTTATTTTAAATTATAAGTTAACCAAAATATGAAAAATAGTCTTTAAACTTTTAATCGGGAATACTATGATAAAAAGTTTTCAACATCAATTCTAAGAAAAACGTCAATTCTAAAAACCAACATTGCTGAAAATCCTCATTTACGACAAAACAATAAAAGTAAACGATTTGGTAACAAAACTCATGAGATGATAAAAAAAAAACTCAAAACATTCTCATCAATTAGTATCACGCAACATTTAGCATTCCACGTGTTCATTTACCTAATTTTAACAATGCTTGATGTTAACCCTTAAGTCCCGAACGCAACGGGCCCTAAACATCGGAGGCATTACACCATCTGAAAAGCGGTGCGCAATTATAATAATAATAAATACATAATAAAAAATAATTCGCTAAATACGGAAAAAAAACTGAAAAAAGAAAGCCTATTCATTAGAGGGTTAAGTGAAAATGAACAAATCCAACAATGTTTTTTTACGCCCGTTTAACCTTTTAATTGAATCGTTCACGGCTTTTTGCCTTAAGTTCTTCCCCTTTTTTTTATTGTCTTCCTTCTTTTTCAGTCTTTTACTTAGGCTAAGTGAACCCAAATTAGCTAGACTTCCCTTCACGGGGGTAGCTGGTGATAATGATAAAAAAAATCTTTTTATTAAGATGCTGTTATGAGGTGTGCTTTATTCTTATCTCTCGCGAAGAGGCTAGCGTGGTTTTCTTGAAACAGATTCTCTGGGGTCTTTTGGAGATAAGACAATTAAATTCTAAATTTTCGGATTTCATTTCTGTTTGTAACAATATTTTTTAATATTTTTTGTTAAAATAATGTCTGTAGATAAGGGAAATTTAATGAACGTAATAATTAGCTTAAAGTTTGTAAGATGAATAAAGAAATCATTTAATGTTTTTGTCGCTCCCCTATTTAATTTCACTCATTCAATAATTATTTTTAACACACGCGTGTAGATTGAAATGAGGATTTTAAATGTTAAATAACATCGCAGAAATTTCATAACAACTTTAATAGTCAATATTAGTAGATTTTTTTTATTAAAAAGAAAGCAAAAACGTTTGACGAAAATGTCAGAAATGCTTTAGACATTCTAGTAATAACGCAAACACGTTTTTGTTTTATTAAAGACGCAATTTTTAATTTTTCTATAGCATACTTAATTTCAGGTTTTAAATTTTAACACATACATTTAGAAACCACTTTTCTTTTGTTTGCCTCTTCTCAAAGACAGTCGAAATGGTTTTGTCAAAGAAAATACAATAAAATTAGCCTATCGTCATGAATGTTTCATAAGCTGACACAGGGTCAAGCAAAACCTGTAACTCCATTCTGCACTAGTAGAAACAAACAGCATAAAGCACCTTCCTTTGATTTTGATGGGTTTTCCACATAACTTTTCGTAGCTCGGGTCGAGACCTTTTTGATGTTCTTCTACGAAAAGATTTTGCATGAAAAGGGAAGAAATAGTAGATGTTTCGTTTTGTGGTTTTTATCAAAGAAACGAGATTTAAACAAACGTATATTTTTATTCAGTGAAAAGAGTTGAGGTATTTGAAATTTGCATTTACTTGTTTGAAGTTTTGTTTTCAAATAAATTTTAATGGAATTTCGTATGTGCATTTGAATATGTAATTTAAAATAACTATGATTTTAACAATGTTTTTTCTCTCTTTTCAGGTAAATTTCCATGTTTTTTCACCTTGGAAGGCTCCGGAGTGGTGATATTACTAAATCTTATCATTATTATTTTGTTGTTAAATATTACTGTAATTGAAGTATAAATGTTTTATATAAAAAATATTTTAAATCATGTTTTGCTTCCAAACGTGAACAAAAATGTTGCTTGACTTGCAATTAAAACCGTCTGCATTTTCTTTTGGCCAAAAGATTTTTCTAAAACAGTCTTCAGAACGAGATGAAAAGCGCATTACAAGTATTTCGTTAAAAGAATTCTTCCCAGCTCCTTATTTTCTTTTCATTCATTTATTATTTCTCCAGTTTGTTCTTCCCCTCTAATTACAGTTGCACTATCCCCGGCCATTGTTCCCAATTGAAAAGGCAACTCGCTTTTGTTTTCCGAAGGGGGCACACAACTTTAATGTTTACTTTTGCGGCACAGGGCGCGCTCTCTCTCTCTTTTGACGAAAAAGAAAACCGCCATTAAAACGTCGCCCTTTCGCGACATAATTATTTCCTGCCCTCATTACGCAAGAAAAGAAAGCCCCCGGAATAAATGGACGGGGCTATAAATTCTGCGGACGTCGAACGAGGGGCTGGTTGAGAACGACTTGGCGACATATTTCTTGAAATAATTTGCGGATGGGAACGAAATTGGCGGTGTTGGGTGCAGGATCAATCAATTCGAAGGGTGGTCGTTTTTCCTCGCCACAGTTTTGGGAAAGAGTGGCATAAAATGAGTTATAAGCTTCTTATGTATTTGCTTTTGAGGTGATACTGTATTCGCAAGTGTATAGTAATACAAAAACAGACATTCTCTCTTTATGTTAAGAAAAGGACCAATATCTCTAAAACCGACTCATGCAAAAATAAGATAATTCCCTTAAACAATCTGATTATTTTAGTTCGAAACTAATTTTCAATGAAACATCCCCAATTTTAAAGGGCTAAAGAGCTTTAGGTTTTTAAAACAAACTCCATAAATTACAGCAAATATAATTATCTTTATTGAGAATAGCTTCTTTAATTATCAAAGACGAGCTCTATAACATAAACTACAAGTAAATCCAAGCCATCCTTTCACACAGTTTAAATCCCACCGATACCCTCAAAACAATGACAAATACCCAATTTCGTACCCCAATCAAATCTATCCGACCACCAAACACAAAAAACACACACAAAAAAACCCTAACAACCTCGAAAAACGAGCTAGAAAAATGGGCCAAGACACCAAACAAAGCATCCACGTCACCCGATCTTTTGTATCAATGAGGGATCAGCCCAATTACTCGTCGAGTATTACGTCCGACGTATTCAGACACCCGTAATTTTTAGTTAGAGGTATAGACTTTCACGGTCCCCTTCCCCTTGTTGTTTTCCCCCCAATTCCTATCCGAGAGATCATTTGTTTTCCTTGACGAAGAATTGATGGCGAATTCGCTCGCGTTTGAGTTTTTGAATCGGATTTGAAATCGTATCTGGTAATGTGTTTTGTCGCGGTTGTCAGTGGGAATTGTGGGGGGTTGAGGTTATTTTCTTGTCGTTTGGGTTTGATTGTCAAGGTAATTTTTGTGTGTTTTGATTAATGTTTTTTTTCTGTTCCGATGTCTTTCTTTTCAGATATGCTGAAATTTCTTTATAATTTCGTTACAAAATGGTTTTAAATGTATAATAGTTTCATTTCATAACAACGTTAATATTAAAGTCATTCTAAATATTTGTATAAATATATTTCGTTTTTAATTACACCATTTAAATGCTTAAAACTTGAGTTATTTAGATATTTTTGGTTGGATTTCTTATTGGAACAAACTGTTGTTCCTTATTCCACTTGATCTAGATCAAGGCCAAAAGACCGTTTACCAACAAAAAGTCTCGAACCAGCGGGGTACACCTTTTATCCCTTATAGGACCAAATTGAACTTTTATATTTTATTTTACCGATATTTTATTTAATTCTTCGAAACCATACACAATGCTATAAGTTTATAGAAAGAAAATCATTACAAGATATAAAATAAAATAATTGTGTTGCAAATATGTTAATACTGGCGCCTACCCATCAAATGCTTCCAACATACTGCTGAAATCCCTTTTGGAACAACAACAACCAAACCCTTTCACCTGGCGATTCTTCCACGCATTTCCAATTACCCGTCTTCTTCCGTCCGATAGTACAAAACTCAGCATTTTAAGCGGCCCCGTGGGAATTTCTCGACCAGAAATCCCGTCAGCTTATTTATTAGGCATCAAAATCCGCTTATGCAGTTCTAGCCTCTGCTTGTTCTAGTTTACGTAAACACAGAACCAACTATGCTGTTTATTGGATACGAGTTATAAATCGTATTTAATAATCGTTGGTAATGTTTTTATTCATTTCGAATAGATGGTAGCGTAGAAATATTATTGAATTAGAATCGCATACGAACGTCAAAATAGCGTTCGGTTTCACACCCTGCATGTTGGTTTCACTTTCGTAAGAAGACCCTAGCAGAGAAACAACATTGCCGTTCAATCACACACTAAGTTGTTTAGGAATAAAGTGTTTGTGTTTGGTAGAAATGTAACTATATAGTCTTTTTTTGAATATTTAATTAAGCATAGCTCTTTAATTTACATTGTAAAACATTTATACCATTGTTATAAGATTACATATTAGCATTTGACGGTCCATAGTTTTACATATTTTTAAAGTTATGTAAAACAATATTTTTAGCCTACTTTCTTTTTTAATTCGAAAGAATTAAAAAATGAAAAAGTAGGTATTGACATGCGGTCGATGTCCGTCTGTCGTCTGTCTGTCCGTACCCCCCTTCCAAAATCGGTTCTAATCATCGGATCTTAAAAATTTTTTTTTGTTAGAAAGCTATAACCTCAGATACCCACTTTCATACTTTTTGTCCGTCTGTCTGTACGTCCGGACGGACATAATCTACTATCTGTCGGCGAATTCCCATTGAATTAGCATTGAAATTCAATTTTGAGTCATTTAAATCACTGTAGGTATTGAATGCGGTTGATTTCCAACTGTCTGTCTGTCTGTCTGTTCTATGTCTGTCTGTTCGTATGTCTGTCCGTCTGTCTGTCCGCCTGTCTGTCCGTTTGTCTGTCTGTCTGTACCCCCTTCCAAAATCGGTTCTAATCATCGGATCTTAAAAATTCTTTTTTTGTTTGAAAGCTATGACCTCAGATACCCACTTTCATACTTTTTGTCCGTCTGTCTGTACGTCGGACGGACATAATCTACTATCTGTCGGCGAATTTCCATTGAATTAGCATTGAAATTCAATTTGAGTCATTTAATCACTGTAGGTATTGAAATGCGGTTGATCTCCATCTGTCTGTCTGTTCGTATGTCTGTCCGTCTGTCTGTCGCTCTGTCCGTTGTCTGTCTGTCTGTACCCCCTTCCAAATCGGTTCTAATCATCGATCTTAAAAATTCTTTTTTTGTTAGAAAGCTATGACCTCAGATACCCAACTTTCATACTTTTTTTCCGTCTGTCTGTACGTCCGGACGGACATAAATCTACTATCTGTCGGCAATTTCCCATTGAATTAGCATTGAAATTCAATTTGAATCATTTAAATCACTGTAGGTATTGAAATGCGGTTGATGTCCATCTGTCTGTCTGTTCGTATGTCTGCCTGTCTTTCGTCTGTCTGTCTGTCCGTCTATCTGTCTGTCCGTACCCCCCCCCCCTTCCAAATCGGTTCTATCCATCGGATTTAAATATTCTTTTTTTGTTAGAAAGCTATGACCTCAGATACCCAACTTTCATACTTTTTGTCCGTATGTCTGTACGTCCGGACGGACATAAATCTACTATCTGTCGGCGAATTTCCCATTGAAATTTGCATTGAAATTTAATTTTGAGTCATTTAAATCACTGTTGCCAAATCACAATGACATGAGAAACTTTATTATTTAAATATATTTGAAGCAAAATAATATTTTCATGAATCAGTTTGGAATGACGTCATAAAATGTAGCACAATTTGATTCTTTGATTGTTCATTAATTATCTAACAAGAAAGCGGCAAGGCATACTTTTGCATACAATTATGCTTAGTTTTAATTTACATTTCTTATTTTTTTTAATGCAGTTTGGAGTTTCATTACTTTTGTTATTAATAAATATTTAATTATTCTTCGAACTACAAATAAATCGCGAGCAGACGATAAATAATATTTAATTAATTTGCGAAATAATATTAAGGAAAATAGTTGATTTTGGCTTTTAGAAGTTTAAATTATTAGCTGGATGCTGTGTTTCGATTTTTTTTTTCTAATCTGTATAAATCTAGTGTAGAAACGGCTGTTGATGATATTTACTGTAAGAACCTAGTTTTTTCCCGATTAGAACTTTAGTAAGTATTTAAGTATCAGGAAAGTAGGCTATTTTAGTTCTTTATGAACTTCTTGTTTTAATTTCATTTTTAAAATTGTAAATAAACATTAATGGGTAACGTTATCAAATAGAATGATAATAATACGTGATTCACTAATATAATGTAATCCAATTTAAATATAAAAATTAATGTTGCGTAACTGAGCATAAAAACATTTATATATTTTTTAAAATTATACTTGAATAGTTTATGTAAACTTACACATAATGACAAATAATTGAAATTACCAAATCCCATAGTCGGATTTGAAATTATTCCTCATCGAATACCCAACGCTTGGCGTCCGATAAACTGATTTGCAACTGCGAATTAATTAAATCCAAAGCCTTTGTTGCCAGCCCCCTGCCTTTAGAATCGGAAGTCAGGAATGGAATCGCTTTCCGCCCTGTGATAGCACGCCCCTAATACCCTTCCCCCCTCTAGAAGAAGTCGAGGGGTGAACCACTCTATACATAAGTATTATTTAGTGTAATTTGATTCCCCTGCTCGTGAAAATCGTTTTTCTTTAATGGGATTGGAATTGCTTGAGTTGCAATGGGTTCGTGTATTTGTGGGGTGCTGAATTTTGATGGGAATGACACTAGTTTTTGAGTAGTGAGTGCTTTTGAAGGGTCATCAGATTCAAGGTTTAAATTAAAAGTTTGCTGTAATATTATTAAGATTCAAATAATTTCTTTTTAAACCAAGTTTGCTTCACTGATGCTGAAGACACAATGCATTTCTTAAAATTTCTATAAGTAATTCATTTACTATAAGTAATTTATTACTTTGCAGTTCAATTTCCGAAGCTAAATTTAAAGTAACGATTATTTTGCTATTTGGTTTGTTCCCAATGTTAATTGATTTAAATGCTATTTATTTTTTATAATTATAGTAATTTCTATTATTTGAAATCAATTTTAGATTTAAATTTAAACTTGTTTCTGAGCATTTTACCATTATCTGGTTACGAAATAGCTATCGATCATACAAAACAGAACCATTCCATCCTCTATACTGTTAGATTGCGTTTTCGAAATGTTACAAGCCCTTCATCTGATTTCCTTTAAAAGTTAATTAGGATACCAAACCGATTCATATCGGATTTTTCTACTCTTCCCATTAAACATTCGGAAAGGATGACCCCACCGACAGACGGTAATTTATGCTCCCTCCCCCTTTCCCTGAGTATTGACTTGCCGGCTCCGCATCAGTTTTCAAACAGAAAATGGCTCAATACGCGATAAAACAGAAAAGAGAGACCAGAGATAGAGAGAATGCGCATTGGGTTGTTGTTGCCGAGATAGACAGAAGCGCGGACCGAAAACTGATGGCGATAATTATTATTCCTCCCTTTTCTGTATACCACAAGTTGTATTTGTTGTGATCTCTCGCAGCATCTGGAATACACCCGCCCCGTACCGGCAGACAGACGGACAAACTTAGCCCCGCCGCGTTTAATTAGTTCTTATCAGAAGTTTTCCAGTAATTGCGATTGTTGGAGGACGCCCCGACTTTTAATATGACGGCACGGATTTTCGGTTAAAAGAGGATAGCTAGTTTTGTTTTTGGTGGCTGTTCGTATCATCCCTCTTCCCCCTTCTAAATGCAAACGATAAGCCTTCGTTCTCGTCGGAATCGTGCGGATGAATTAATGAATGAAAACAAGCCGTGTTCGTGATTTCTGGTGATGGTTGCTATTGCTGCTGTCTTTGTTTCTCTTCTTGGGTTGGAAGAGATGGGTTTCGTCTAGTTAAATTAAGGCGTTGTAGCAACTGGGATGATGACCTGGGGATTTGGACGGAAGCCTCGATGCTTATTATCGAAGGCTGTTTGGTTTGATAATCAAGTTTGAAGTTTTAATTTAATCAATACCATCGACATAGAGAAGGAATTTACTGCTTGTAAAATGCATAAATTAACACTTGTTTGTTACTATTGGTGTGTTATAGTTAAATGATATTTTTATTCATAACCGTTATAAACAAAGGTGACATTTGGAAGTGCATTTGTCTCTGGCTATAAACGCTTATGTCATCGGAAGTCTCATTAATGTCTCCATTTGAACATAGATTTTTTTTATTAAGTTTTAACTACAAAAAAAAATTTGGTTACTGACTTATTTAAACTGCTTTAACGTTTGTTTTTTATGTACTTAATATTATTTTACGTCATTATCAATCCAGTTATGTTTTTTCTTCATCGCATATGTTGGTTTGTAATAAGTAATTGTATACATTAGTACAAAAATGGCTGTTGTTATAAACATTGACCCTTTTTTTTTAGTTAAATACTGTACTACTTCTATAATATCATCATTATTATTTATGTATACATAATTTTAGTTTTGAAATTTATTTTTGAATTTCGATCATCAGTAAAACTCAAATAATTTAATAATTCACTCGACCATCAAAGGCCAAAATCAACTCTTGAGCAATATCTGAGTCAACCCTAATTTCATCGGCAAAGACAACGTCAAGCCAACCATTTCAATCACGCACGCCACATTTAAACTTTCCCATTCACAGCAGACACTCCCCACCCCTTTCACCTCCCCCTCTCATACACCAAACCCCTTTTAATAACATTAATCCCAATCCCAAGAATACGACAACAACAACGGAGAAGACAATAACGACGAAACAGAACAAAAAGAACACAAAAACTAAAACGACTCTGGCTGCTGCAAGTGATAGAAAGGAGGGAAATTGGAATGGGGGTGTTCTAAACCTCCCCCCCCCCCCCGACACCTGCACCCTGATGTCGCATTACGCTGCTGGAGTGCTGGATTCGAACCCACCAGCTCCCCTCCTCTCTCTCTCCAGCTGTAATTACGTACATCCTGCGCAATCGAAGATGTTACAGACGCTTTCCTTCGATTAAAGTAATGGGAAAATGGTGTCTTTTGGAGCATTAAACCTCGGCGTTATTCAATAGGGGGGGACGACCAACACAAAGGGAAAAAGAAAAGGGTCTAGAACAACACACAATGCGTTTGTGTCCATTAAGGCTCGCTTGGGCTATCGGTGGCTATTGGATTGAGTGGGTTTTGTTGGGGATGGTATTAGTAATAGAGATGTCTAATGGCGCGGTTCATGGGGTTCTCGGAAGAAACCCTTTGATAAGCCATTGATTTTTGTTACCACAAAACATGAAGAATCGTTAAACGTGTTGGAATGGATCTGAGATTTGAGGGAAGCATTAGATATGGCCGCTTTTGATTTTTTTAAAAACTATTTTTTAATGGAAGCCGGATCTAATTTTGTAACCTTTTTATTAAAAGGGACCATTACATCTATTTTTCAGGTTTATAAATTAAAAATATTATATGCCGTAAACACAGTGCTATTTCAATCATTAAATGTGAAGCTCAATATGAGTTTTATGATTGCATACAAAATTTTCTTACAGTTTCGGCCTTTCAAAATCAAACAAACGCGGTAGTGTAGAATGGTTATTTAATATGAATTGCACTCGAACGTCGAAATCCTGTCAACCACTGATACCATAAGCTATTTTTCTTACCCTGAATGTTGTTTTTCTCTTCTTAAGAATACCCTAGTAAGGAAACAACATTGCCGGTCCAGTAGCGCTTCGGGTTCCCCCTTCCATGATAAAGATAGGGGGACCGATGGATGTTTTGTTTTTGGGGGTTTAATCATAGACATAATTTATTTTGGTGTTAATCATTTTTCTTAAATTATTTTATTTTAACTATTAATAATCAGTAATATTTTAACTGTTAATACACATAATTTTTTTTATCTCTAGTTATTAATGCATGTTATTTTTTAATCATCCTTTACCTATTTTATAGGATTTCATTTAGGAAAGCTTTATATACTCATTCATTTAAGCCCTGTATTTTAAAGAATTCGTATATCTATATATCATTCCAAATAAAATACCACCACCTGTCAACTTCTAAATCCTTTCTCAAACATTTCAAAGTAACTCACTTAAACCCACATCCATCTCGTTCTCACCTCACAAAATCCCCACAACCGATATTATTAATTCCGGGCGGTTTACCACCTCACATTAAACCCCGAGTGTACCCTTCCATGAACCCCTTGAAACTTTTCCCTTCCAAACTTTGTGGGCCCCGGTCCCCCCAAGGGGCCCGTTTGCCCGGGCCTTTTAAACCCCACGGCATCACTCATTCGCGGCCCGTTTTCCAAATGGCCGAACGACAAAAGCGAGAGTTTTCCAAATAACCTTTTCCAGAGTTCCTTCTCTCTGGAAAGAGAGGCCTGAGAGGGAGTCCCTTGAGTCTGGCTCAGACCACCAGAGGGCAGTGGTGGACGCTCCATCAACGTTTGGAAGGGTTGCGGCGGGGGATTGCCCTCTTTTGGCGGGTATGCGCCGTTTTTGAATTTCGGTTTGATTAAATGTGAGAAATAGCTTAGAAAATAGTGTTTGAATAACTTTGTTTAACTAGAATTCTCACTATGTCTAAAGTTTAACACGTTTTATGAGGATTTATAATTAATATTATTACGTATTTAATGTTTATTATAGGCCTCAAAGGCCACGGGTGCAAATTTACACATTTAGCACTACCCAGAGGCACGTGTAGCTTAAGATTGTACGGAGCGTGTAACTCTACCCCCACGCCCCTCTATGGGTTAGGACTCCCTCGTGAAACCATTAGAAATGCTACAAGAGGGAAGATTTGGGGCACCTTACTGGGAAATACCATCCCTCGCGACCTACCCAGGCCAGTCGGTGTTGCCAACTTCAGAATTAAGACTGGCCATGACTATCTTAGAAAGCACCTCCACAGATTTGGTCTGGCGGACTCTCCAACTTGCCCACTTTGTATGACTGCTGACATGAGTGGGGACCACTTGCACTTGCGTTCTGGACTTCTAGACGTAGCCGCTGTGTTTGCTGCTGAAAAATTTAGTAACTTTGTGTGTGTCTCCGAACTGTATTGGGCTGCCCGTAATAGACTAATGGCGGAACAGCCTAGGTCTGGCGTAGGATTAAAAAAAAAAAAAATTATAAGGCCTTATGGGAAAGTACTTTAAAATTGACGCAATTGTGTACAAAATAGTCTTGCATTAAATAAAAGTAACTTTTCTTGTATTCTTGTTTGACTGCCCGTCGCCAATAGCCCTCGTATAGCTGTAGTGCGACGATAATTCAAACTGACCTAACCTAGTATTGTTTTTTTTTAATTGTTCTTTAAATGATGCGCCTCTGTTTAATGTACATTTTGTCAGTAAAAAAATTACAACGATCAAATAAAACCTTGTGATTTTCAAAAACGCTTAATAATATTTTACAAATATTGAAATATAAAACTTATGAATTTTAAAATCTACATAACAAAGCCACAAAAGTCCCCCTTATATATTTTTTAAAGTAGTTCGTTTTTGAGAAAAATATAACGTAACATTATATCTGCAAGATATACTCAGGCGATCCCTCTATGTTGGCGAATTCTCACCGTCTACAACCCTTTCCACCAAGAGACCTTTGGAGGTTGGCGAGCATAAAACGCGGGCTGGCTCCCGACCCCTGCTCCATTAACCTTTTCCCTCCCCGGCTCCCAGGGGGGTGATTTGGCCCTCCACTGTAATTAGAAGCCAGGAGATCTGCTCCCTCAGTTACAGGAATCACAGGCAAAACTTCAAGAAAAGCCCTCTTTCCAAATTAAACCGACTTTTCTGTTTCGCCATTAGAATTTTGTAGGCCGGGAAAAGGGTTTGGTGCCCTCAAGCCAGGCCTGGAAGCTTTCTAAGATTGTTTTTAAGTTTCGGTTGTCATTATATTGTTCCTGATTTCTTGGGAAAAAAGTACGCTTAAATAATATTTTTCGAATCCTGATGTAATAAAAAAAAATGTCGTTTTACCTCATGTGACCGAGTTTAGAGGGGGAGGGAGAAGATTTTTAATGGAATTTATTTTATTTGTTTTGTGTTGTCTGTGATTTTCGGGAAATGGGAAGAACACGTGGGGAAATTTTACATTATTAAATGGCTAAAACAAATTCTTTGCCTGGGTGTGTCGGAGACAACTTGGGGGGTGGAAAGGGAAATTAGAAGGTAGAGATTCCATGGTTTTTGTTTTGACGAGCATGAAATTCGCTTAAATTGAGGTTAATTTCTTTTCCCCCTTCTGTAAGTTGACTTCCACCTGAGAGTTATCCCTTTATTTTCTTCTTCGAAATTAAATCTGCCCGTGGCATTAATTTTACGCTAGGGATTCATTTTAAATAGGTATTTAATCTCGTTAAGTTACGGAAACTGCGGCAGACTTTTCTATGAAAAAATATACGTAATTTTTTCAATCTTTAAAAATTATGGGAAAGAAAATGTAAGGAATTAAGTATTCGTGCGGTTGTTGGTCAATTGTGAGGTTGTGATTTTGTGCAATTATGAATACTAATTAGGTAAAATCAATGTATAAACGAATCTTTTAACTTATGTTTTTAATATTTTGAGTAATAAAAAAGATTTTGTTTCAAAATGACTGGGTTTGTCTTCTAATTTATTTTGATTAATAGTCGTCATTAAATTAGTAAAGCGTTCATTTTTTGTTATTAATATTTTGTATTATATTATAATGTACTACTTATTAATTTCTAAGCTTTGCAAACATGAAATATAGTTATAAATATATTTTATGTGAAATTGTTATTCTTATACATTTAGTATCTTCAATATTTCAACAATAAGTACATTAATAAATCACTATCTTATCTAAAAAAAATAACCTGCTTATCACTAAAATACCTGAAATCATGTACTAAAATCCCATTAAGCAGTAAAAACCTCTAATCGATAACACA
Source organism: Oedothorax gibbosus (assembly GCA_019343175.1). Lineage (NCBI taxonomy): Eukaryota > Metazoa > Arthropoda > Arachnida > Araneae > Linyphiidae > Oedothorax > Oedothorax gibbosus. Next base: position 32,039,404 of record CM033277.1, read on the forward strand.
GGAAAGAGGGGGCGGAATCTTTCCTGAAATTTCCTGCTAAAAAAATCCCCAGTTTACTCACCAAACCGGAAAGTCAAGACCTAAAACCTCAAAAATACAAGTTCTTTTCGAAGGCGACCACAAATCACGTGTCCACCACTTCCGGCGGCAGATTGGCAGCCATATTTTCCGCTCTGGAACGTTCGAATGTTCGAAAAGAACCCGGCAGACGATATCTCAGCCACCCCCGGCGTTGACCACAATGAAGAGGGGGCCGGACATGTCGCCCAGTCATCACTTGGAACATTTAAAGATTTTTTTTTCCCTTTTTGTTAAAACGAAACTTTTTTTTTCTCCATTTATTATCATTACAGGCATTTCACTGATTTTTTGTAGCGTCGGTATGTTTCAATGTGAACGTGTGCGTGGCAATGGTGAAATGCGTTTCTTGACGAGTTTTTAGGTTGTTAAATATTTTTCGAATAATTTTTTTACCAATTGGAATTCATGTAGGGACCCTCGTAGAAAAATCAGGATTATCTTTGAGGACCTTTTAGTAAATTATATGCCTCAAAATGGATTCGTAAAACATCAGTTACCAAAAGGCAACAAAATATTAAAGTTTGGACGCTAGTACTTTTTTAGAATTTCTTTCACACAAAAAGTTTTAAAAGTAACGAATGGTTTGTGCCAATATAAGATATTTAACTTTTGCTAAACATTAGAAGTTTAATCTCTTAAAGACCTTCACCAATTTAAATGGCACCTTATCTTGAAATTCCATAAAAATTGCATTACATATTACCGATTGCTAAATTATATCTTTTCAAAACTAATAAAATCCACAAAATGTTTTTTTTATTAGTTTTAAGAAACTTCAAAATAACAGACTTAAAAAGATATTTATTTCCTGCATCCATAACTTTAAGGTTTTTATTCAGATAATTTAAGAAATACAAACGTTTGGTGAATATTTTTTCCTAGATTAATCAAGCATTCCAACTTTTAAAGAAAAATACTAACTTTATTCATTCTTTTCTTCCGATTCTCTTCTCAATTTTCACCGATTCTTCTTGGATTTGGAATAATATTTCCCTAAAGCAGATGCTCCCCCAAAAAGAAAAAGCAATGCCAAATAAGTAATATAAATGGTAAGAAATATATTGTTCTGAAATTCACTTGAAAAGAAAAAGAAGGGTGGTAGTGGGTACTCGATAAACAACGAATTCTTTGAACCATTGGTAGAAAAAAGTTAAGAGAAATAAAATCACGAAACTCGATCAAATAATACCTATAAAAAAGACTAGGGATCATTCTCTGTTTGAATTTTGAAGGCTTAGCGTTTCCAAATGTGTTCTTATCGTGTTGGAGATTTTTAAATTGTATCTGGGCATTTGAACGCTGACAGAAATGTCTAATGTATGATTTGAAAATAGAGATTGTTTCAAATTGTATGAGTAGGTTTTATTTTTTTTATTAGTTTAACATGGATATTGATATTCCATTAAAACTAATATGGATAGCGATTGTTACAAATTGTAAGAGTAGGTTTTATTTTTTAGCAGTTGTCAGTTAAACATGTTCGATATATACTAAAATTAATGTTTCTTAAAGTGATACAGTTGGGAAAATGAAATGCTTAAAAAGAATAGATTTGCTTGTAAATGATTTCAACTCAGTCATCATAATGATTTAAATGCGTTTATTTTTTAGTGTATGTATTAATATTAAAAAAATGCATTCTTATCGAAATTAGTTGGCGAGTAATTTTTATACGATACTTTTTGAAAAATACTTTATTGGAACTCTGAATAATAAATGATTTGCTTCAGCTTTAGAAATTGTGTTGCTCTAGTAAGACGTTATTCCAATCAACCTAACTGAATATTAAAGTGTTAGCTAGCTATATATTCAATGGTATAAATTGTTGATTTAGTTTTTTTTTGCTAGGTGTATATCACAGATACATTGAAAGTGCATTGAAATAAACAAAGCCATTTTCTATTTTCATAGGAGCAATGTATTTTTTTCCATTCCTTTTTCGATAAGCTTTATTCGAAGCCTTGCATGCGGAAGAATTTCCAGAATGGACCATGGCCTTTCTGTATGGATAAAACGGAACCCGTTATAGTTTCTTCTATCGGAACGGGCCCCCGAAAAATACATTCCTCGCGTAAAGGTGAAGGGGGATATGGAAAGGATAAAAAGATGTATCGGGATAGAATAAGCGACGGTCACTAGGAATTTTTTTCCAACAACAAAAAGGTCTAAAAATATGTGAAAGAACGTTTTTTTTCTATCTTTCCACTGAAAATGAGAAATTGAAAAAAATTCTTACCCGTACAATTTGGAAGAATATTCCAAGAAGAGTTTCGAATTCTTGCTGGCCATTTTAAATGCTTTCTCTGGGGCCATTTTTTATGCTTTTCGGTTGTCCATCCCCGAGTTTTCGTTGGGAAAAGTCCTATGGATTTCGGAGGGCAGAACCCCTTTTGATGTATGGCTGCTGAGGATTTGGTATTCTTTTTATAGCCAGCCCTTGTCCTTCAAGAGCGAGTAGCCGCTGAAAAGGCCTTAAATCGATTGCGTCCATTTAAACAAAAGAAATGGTTTGCATTAGTCTTGCTTGGGTATTGATCCCTCTTCGAAACATTTCTGGTTGTCAAAAAATGTTTTATGTATTAGGATTAATTTTTTTGTATTACATGGTAGATTTTATTAACAAAGTTTTTTGGATTAGCTTATTCTGACAATTCCGCTGGGTTTACTGTTTAAAATAATACCTGTATATACTGTCAAATAGAGTGAAAAATTGTGATTGGTAAAAATCATGTTGACAATATGATACGTTCATTGACAACTTTGGTTATGACAGTTACATTTTGTATTGAAGTAATAAACAATTTCATTAATATATTTTTGTACAAAGTAATAAACAATTAAATTAATATATTTTTGTACAAAGTAATAAACAATTTCTTGAAGTCATGCAAAAGTACATAAGTAAAAAAACTCCAATCTGCAGTACTATACTGCTAATCTAACCGTGGTTGACATTTTTTTTAATCCCCAAACCGTAAAAAATAGCATTGTCCCTAACACTTTATGCGCAATATTAGTAATTAATCAAACTGTCAATCCCAAAAGAATACAAAAAAAAGACTATTTAAAAATATATTGTGATATAAAAAAATAACGGGTTGCGTTTCATTTAAAATCATCAAAAGCCTGAACGACAAACTCGGTCATCCGTTGAATATCTCTTTTATAAACAATATCCTGCCGATTCATAATAATGGGGAAAAAATTGTGTTTCCAAAGCAAGTGTGAAAAGAACAAAAGCTCCTCTTTCCTCCAAGAAGCATTGAAGTTAAGGTCACAGATTGAAAACGAAAAAACGATGCGATCCTCCAACTAGAACAAAAAAAGAATGTTCGTAAGACATTCAGTCTCTCCTTTATTTCTAAGGAAGTATTTTTCTGGATATATATTAAGAGGGGTGGGGAGAAAAAAGAAAGACCAAAGAACAGAAAAAATGTCTCCCTCTTTACTACGATTTTTTTTCTCTACTTCTCATGAGGTTTAATCTATGTGGCCCATCAATTTTGGAACCTCTTTTACTCAAGGAGGAATCTGGGAAAAAAGAGCTAGAATTTCAAAGGGTGATAATCGCGTGGTAATGGCGCAATGGAAAAGCAACAAGGCATGGGTAAATGGGAATCGGGCACAAAATGGATATATATAGGAAATAACGGTACAAAGGGCTGGAAGGAAAAGAAGAGGAAGAATTTCCACTTTTCGACTCGTGGCTATTTGAATAAAATTCCCATCGTATCTGCCCTTTTCTATCGGCTGGGAATTTCCATGGGTGGCAGACGCTATGCATATATGGATATGTATGCCAGCCGAAAGTCGATGCGAATGAATTTTTCCCACTATGACTTGTGCCTGGCAAGAGAGGACGGGAACTCTTTTAAATATTAGAGAGATAAAGGGGGTGTATTATTGAGCAATATCTGGGAAATCGTAAAAATTTGCATAATGTTGGGGTCGCGTGAGTTCTATTTCTTTTTTTTTTTCGGTGACGCGCGCCCCCTCTACCGGAAGAGAGAAGAATAGGCGATGAAGTGAAGAGAGAACAAAAATATGGGAGGCACAGCGGCAGACGAACAATTGGATGTGGGAATTTCCATTGTGGGGAAGCGAAACCCAACGAGGAAGTGTCCATATCTGAATTAATAAATATTAAGCAATGCGAATAAGTTTAATTCTACGCTGTGCTGCGTTGATGGAATTTTTATTCAATTTAAATAGATAGCGTTTTTAAAATAATAGTATTTGTAAAATGCTGATTTCTACAAATGGGGTTTTATTTCCGTTATGTCGATAACACATACTATAAGTCTTTTTCATCTGTATCTAACTCATGCGAAAAAAAACTCATCTGACAAATAAGTTGTTGTCGTAAGAAAAAATATTCATGTGAACCAAACTAATGTATGTTAAATAAACCCGTATTTTTCTATTATTATTAAAGTAGCGTTGTGGTTCGCACAGTTAACGGCCACGTTAGCTGACTACTCTTCAAAATTACGATTGACGTCTTAATACCCCATGTATAACTCTAGTACGAAATTATTCACAGGAAACAACACTAATACATTGTAGTTTCTGCTGTAGACATCTCTTAATTTAAGTCCACAGCCCAAAATTACGAGTGTGGTATGTATCTCTAGTACAAATCTAACCAAAAACTAAACCAATCTAGCAAACCACAAACACCAACACAAAAGGTAGTTTCAGGTTTAGACCTCTTACAATTTTAGTTACCGCAGTCCAGTTGACCACGGCTAAAAAATAGAGTGCCTCTAGTACAAATTTAATCTAACCACAAACTAAAACCGATCAAGCAAGGCAAAAACAAACATAAGAGTTTTAGGTGCAGACCCTTCTCAATTTAAGTTACCGCAGCCCACGGCTCAAAATTACGAATGTCTATACATTTAGTACAAATTTAATCTAACCAAAAACGAAACCAATCGAGCCACAAATTGCAACACAAAAGAAAGCTTTAGGTGTAGACCCCTCTCAATTTTAGTTACCGCAGTCCACGACTCGAAATTACGAGTGTCCCATATTTTTAGTGCAAATGCAATTTTAGTGCGATTTTTAGTGTTAATCTTATCAAAAACTAAAACTAATCAAGCAAGCCACAAACACCAACACAAAAGAAAATTTAGGTGCAGACCCCTCTCAGTTTAAGTCATGCCCTGACGGCCACACGACTCCCTTGTTGACAACGATAGTCCTCCGAGGACCTGCCAAAGGTGCGATTGGATTTGCGTCAAGCGACCACTATATCGCGATAAGTCGAACTGACAGCGAGATATTGAGACGCCGATGTGACTCGAGCAGATGGTCCTGCCTCTTGGAATCTTTTGCTCTTGGTGTTCCGTTTTAGAATCTTCCTCTCCCCCCTCTTTGTGGTATGAGGGATCAGACAGGCGTGAAAGATACACTGCACACTTTGTTAGTTACGTCAGAATCGGTTTGTGGGGGAGGGGTGTTTGCTTGTCCGGTTTTGGTTCCGGTAAATGGCGGGGTTGTTATCGGTTGTGATGATGAATGGTGAGTGGATATTTGATATGGGCTTTAATGGTGAAAGGTGGGGGCTCGGTGTTAAAATTTAGAATGAAGTTATACTTGACTTGCCTTATAAATGAAGTCTTCTAAATTATTTTAAATATCAGAATACGTAATCTGGTCAAGTTATATTAGTGACAAAGACACATTTTAGTCGATTAATGATATTAAAAAAACAATACAAGAATGTGCTTGCAAGGTTTTTTTAATGAAATAGTATAGAAATTTCTCCATTTTCTTTAATCCTTTCTTTTAAAATCCCAAATTTTAATTTATATCAATGAATATTTTTGTTAAATGCTTGGCATTTCTAGAAATATTTTTTCTAATTTATAGGAGTATAATTTTCATTTGTAAATTCTTTAAAAATATTTTTTATGATAAATCTAAAGTGAAAAAAGAATATTTCATGATTGGATTCTCACGTTTCGATTCGCATTTTATCTCATAAAAAAGGGGGAAGCATTTCTAAGTCGAACTTATACCCTTTTATCAGAAATCGAAAGAACCAAAAAAGTGATATAATAGTGCATGTATCATATTTACTGCGCCGGAGTCCCAGTTAAACTGCTCCCGAAACTGCGAATATGAGATATCTGCGGAACTATAATGCTTCCCAAATCGAATTTTAGGTATTGAAAAGAGGAATTCCGGAGAACATTATTCCGGATCTCCGCAGGAACGTTCTTCTCCGGATGGTGTCCTCGATCTCCCTTTTTTTTCTAACCCGTTCCCAAATTCGAATTTTCCATCAGAATATAGGGAATAAAATAAACAAACATAAAACCCGTTACAGATATCAACTGTAAACAAGTTGAGAGCTCTGAAAGGTCCAATTTTTTTTCGTTCTATTTTTTAACGGGTCTATGTGGCCATCTTCTTTTTTATCGAAGTCATTTCTTCCTTTTACTCTCTGAGAAGACATTTTAATCTTCTTTATACTGCACTCCTCGGAATGAATTTCTTCTAGATCCCCTCCACCCTTTTCTATACATAAGAAAACCCCGTTCCGAACCCTCACCCACCCCCAAACCCCTTTTCTTCATTTCATTTCGTGCCCGAGCAACAAACCATTCTCTGTATAATTTATGTGCCAGGATTGGCCGCGGACCAAGAAATAGTCTTGAAAAAAAAGTTACGGTATAGACAAAAAAAATCTGGAAGAAAACGACATCAGTAAAGAAAAAGAAAAAATATATATTTCTGTACACCAGCAAAATATCAAAATAATAATAAAAAAATAAATCGGGAAAAACCCGGAGCGATAGATGGAATCCCAGGATAAGGAATCCGGACAGAGAAAAATATTAGTGTAGGAATAGCTTTTTCGCCCCTCTCCCGGAGAATATACGGCGAAATACGGCCTCTGCGAATGCTCAAACCGTGAACACATAATCACGGGAGAGTAACTTCTAAAACCTATTCCAGGAATAGGAAGAAGCATATGTATATGTGTACATATATCCACAAACGGCAGTCCCTTTGTGGAGCCATTGCAATCGCCTGTCATGATGTTTGGCAGGGATCTTTTATGCCCCCCTTCTGGTCCCTCAGGGATCGTTTTTGATTCGGCGACGTTAAGTCTTCCTGACCGTCCGCTTTTTTTTTCTATATCCGTATCTTTGCTTTGTTCTCTTCTACATAAAGCAGCCAGTGGATGAGATTTATACAATTGCTGACTGCTCTTATCTTAACTGCTAAAAAAAAAGATTCGTTGGGCCTGGATCCCCAATTTGGCGTAATTTTTTCAGTTTTATTTTTTTGTTTTATTGTGGTTGAATAGAAATTCTGTTCGGGGTGTTTCAGTTTGGTTGAAGGAGTATATTTTAAAATGAAATGAATAATTGACCACTAGTACTAGAGTATTTTGCTTGAGAAGCTTACTAGCTATGTATTGTGTTTCAGTATAACCATTGTGTACTATGATTTTAAAATATGGTGCTAAATACCATTAATATATGTTGCTGCAAATAAATGACTATACGAATTTAATTATTAAACTTTTTAATTTTTTGGACTTTTAAAATTAATTTTATGCTTGTTTAATTTCTCTTCTGGGACTTCTATCAGAAACAAAAACTATATTTGGTAAGTTAAATTTAACAATCGTTTATTTTATATAATCTATTACAACACACTGCAACGCACCAAATCTAAAACAAAACCCAATTCAATTCCATTACCAAAGATATGTTAATAAAAAGGGCATTCAATCAGACCCAGCTCACAGGTACAACGATTAGCACACGCGGGGGGGGGGGGGCTAATGTGACGTCCGACAGTTCAGTTTCCTCCCACGCATTAAATGCAGAGTCAGCTCGCCGTAGCAGCATGGTTGCATACTGAGGAGCGGAACAGGCAGACTCCCCACCGTTGATTAAAATGGTCTCTCTTAACTAAGGATGTGATAGACAAGAACGTTGTGTGTTGTTTCACGTGTTTATTAAGTCTTGATTCAAGGTAAATAGGATTCGAGATTTTTTATGTGGAATCCCAAACTGAAAAAAATCAAGATACTCTTAATTATCTGCTTTGGAATTTATTAATTGAATTTATTTATTTAAAAAATTATGCATTTTTTAAAGTGCTTGTTGAACATTTTATAAACTTTGGTCTCTTGGTCAGGACCACATTTTTACAAAGATTTTGCTCACAACTAAGCTTTCAAAAAAATTCTTTTCCTCTTTTTAGTTGAATTATGAACTACTTAAGCAACTAAAAATAGTTTTAGATTTTCTCTTTCTATTTTAAATAAACTTCTACTCCTGCATGTATTTTAACCTACCATAAAATTGCACAAATGTTTTTTATGAGTATAAAAGTTTCTAAGTAAAAAAAAAAGAAATAAATGTAAACAAAAATTATTTCAATTTCAATCATCCTTCAAAACTATTAATTTTGAAAAAAGAACAGAAAGATAAGACAACTGTTTATTTATAAAAACTGCCAACTCTGCTGTCCTCACTGGGATTATGTGGACTGAAAACTGGCAACTTGTGCGTGTCCCACCTGATTTATGCTTTGTCCATTGTGAGGTCTCTTCGTGTGTTAATGAGAAGGACTTTATGGGGGGTGGTTTGGTCAGAGAATATCCGCACAGTTGTTGAGAGTTTGAAAGATTGCAATGGAGGAAGGTGTTTAGGGTTTAAGGCAATGAACAATTTTGGTGTTGAATTGTAATGTGTTGAAAATTAATGGATAAGGAAGACTTTTAAATTGTAAAGGAAATTTTACCATAAGTTTAATTTGGTAGCGTGATAGTGGTTGCATTATTTCATGATGTTTAGTCCACTATTATGTGCAGAATAAAATTTATAAACATAAAAATTAATGGGTATTATGACATTTTAGTTAGCACGTTTTAAAAGAGCAGGTTAAACAACGTGCTTTATTTTTTTACAAACTAACTTTTGAAAACTTCCAGCTTGCTAACCTGAGAATGTCCTTAAAGCGTTCAAGTAAATAATGAAATAGCATAACAAATTCAAAATCAACGGTCTCATAAAGTTGAACCTTTTATTTTTATCATTTTAACTTCCCTTTATATACATCGAATATTATTGCATATTTTGAAATTTACTTTAATATATCTGTAAATGGTTCAATAACATTTTTCAAAATGTTCAACTTTTTAAAATTTTAACATTCAACTATTCTTTTGAAAAACAAGTTCTCCATTGCTTTGGAGTCCTCCTGCGTTTGTTCATCAATGTCTGCCAACCATTCTTCTCCCAATTGCAGATATCGCTTCCAGACCAAATAGACAAAGAGAAACAGTGCCACAAAATCCACCTCCAAATAAATACCCTACACTACTGTGAGAGATTTCTTGTGTTTTAGACGAAGAACAAAAAAAAAAGGTCGAAACTAAACACAACTAAGAGGAAAATAGTTTTTCTTTTCTTACAACCTCCCCCTGCCCCCTCCAATGGTGGAATTTCTCAAGGGGGAATGGAACCTGCCAAAAAAGTAATAGTGTCGCAAAGTCATTTTCTAGTAAATCGCCTGAGAGGCATTAAATTGTCCACGTTGCGAGCACACAACGGGCTGCCGATACAGAACCTTACCCTTTATACATTTCTCTTCTATTTTCTTTTTTCTATTGTCTTCTATCTTGGTCTGGGAATGAAGAGAGTGGGGGTGGAGCAAATAAGAAATCGTACTATTTCAATAAGGTCTGTCCTAAGATAGTCGTCTGAGATTGGGTCGGGTCGTGTTATTCCGTCCAGGTCCCAAAACTTCGAATTGTGGAGGGGTTTTGTTCTTTTTTTTTGTTTCGAATAGCAGCCTATTTCGGCGCCGTTCTTTTTTGCCTTGATTCTGGAGTGAGCTGCTGAGAATAGAGGGATAAGAGGGGCAGTTCTGGAATGAGACTTTTTGCGTTTTTTGAGCAGGGTACGAATTTCGTTTCTTTTAAAGTGTTTGACTGAGGTATTTCTGTTGGTGGTGGAATGAGAAAAAAAATGAACACTTTCAAGTTCTTGCTTGTTTGTTTTACTCTTAAACATTAACGCACGCTGGGTTAATAAATTCGATACAAGTTACTGCGAATTGAATAACTAAACTGTTTTCCATTCATTCAAATTTGCCATCACGTTACCACCGTACTTTTGCCCCACAGTTGCCCTTAAATGCTTTTAATATTAATTCTTCTGTCCCCGATTTCTGCAAATAACCATAGCAGTTTCTTATTTTAACGATGAGTATTATTTATAAATTTTAAATTGTGCTTATTACAATAAATGAAACATATAAATATATTTACACGGCACTGTTTTTTCTTTTATTTAAGAAAAATATATAGATTAGTAAAATATAGATCGAATAAAAATAAAACATGCCAAATTTCGACTTTTCATGTTAGATATAGACCCAAAAACTTAATTTGTTCCCCCACGCCTACAGAAACAGGTACAGTTCACCCAGAACTAACCTCCCTAGTAAGTGATAGGCATCGATTAGCCCTAATTATATTCCTTTTAGTGAGGGAAGGAAGAGATACCATCCCTGTGCACGTCTTCGCGTGGCTGGAAGTAGTTTCCACAGCCATCAGCGGCACTTGCTCATAATTGAATGAGAAGTTTCAGAACGTTATTAGAGGGAGACACAGAATGAAGGGGGAAAAAATCCACGCATAAATATTAATTCGTGTTCTTTCGCTCCTTGCTTTTCTCGTGCACTTCTGTGGTAAGTTCTCGAGGCACGCGATTGAGGATCGTCTTTGCTGTTGGGGGTTTTAAGTGAGATTTGTTGGTGGAGATATGTTTTTGGGGGTATATTTGTAATTTTTTTGTTGTAGTTTATTGTATTTCATTTGTATGCTGTTTGGAAACTTTAACTTAAGATGTTATTTGTTCAATATTTGTTGCTTTGTAATAGCTATTTTTTTTTAAAGTAGTGCATAGTTCCCTTTTCATTATGGGATTATTTTGCCTTATAAGTATTCAATGTTGTTGTATAATTATGATTGATCCATAGTTGTGTGGACAGTTGTCCAATGTTATCCTCTGTACTTCAATGTTATAACAAGACAAACAAATTAAAATCTTGAATTACTTTTTATTATTATGTAATACTAAATTTTGCGTCCGGGCAGCGTTTTGATCATGATCGACATGACTAATAAGAACGCTTTGAAAACCAAAGCTCCCATGCATACAACTTTCATTAGAATGTCGCGCAGTCTTAAGAAGCACACTTGATTTTATAGCAATCGAAGCTTAGTTAGATTTGATGACATAATAAATCGCATAATACAGAAAGTTATCAAATGATAAAACAAATTAAAGGTATGGAAGAGCTGGGTTTCGAACCGGGGAAAAACCTGTTCACTCTCCGATAGATACTTTTTCGAAGTGCGCTATCGAACGCTGTGTGTCAATGTAAATTACTCATTATCTTATATTTTCTTGCAGTCCTGAGCCTCCGCAACACACAGGAGGAAGAACCCCCTGACCCCCAACTGATGCGGCTGGACAACATGTTAATCGCTGAAGGGGTTGCTGGTCCCGAAAAAGGAGGCGGCCAGGGAGCGGCGGCCAACGCCAGTGCGGCAGCCTCTTCAGGGTCACAGTCCGAAAACGCCATCGAGCATTCGGACTACAGAGCCAAGTTGGCGCAGATCAGGCAGATATACCACCAGGAGCTCGAGAAATATGAGCAGGTGAGGGATTTGTTTCATTTTTACTGGATGTAGCCTTGAATTAAAAATAGACATTGCCGTGAAAACTTTGTATTTGCCATTGACTTAAAGGGGTTTTGAATTGGCAATAAATCGCCGGGCAGTAAAAAGAAAGCATCACCAACTCGCCAAAACTGTGACTTTGTACTTACTAGAACAATTTAATATTGAGTGACTATGGGACTAACCGCCTCTAATGCACCAACGTGAAGCGTTGTTACGAGTAGTCCAAACCTATAATTTTATTTCAATACTTTTTGTAAGATGAAACGTTTAACGAGTCTCACTAAAAGATACTTATGCAGTTTTGTCTTATAATGCAGCTTGTGAATCTATTTGAATTTCTTTATGGTTATAAAATTATTTTTACAAGTGGCGTCTTGGGTAAAATAAATAAGGATACTTAAAAAGATATTTGTACTCAAATTACTTATTTATCCCCTTAAAGACCGGTAAAAAATATCTAAGCTTTTTACTACATAAAGCTGATTAAAAATGTAGACTTATTTTATTTTTCTAGAATAACATGAGAAAATACCGTTAAAGAAATAAAACGATTATAAAGTTTCTTTTTTTCTCTTCAACTTTTAGTTAATCTCTAAAATTATTAATCTGTTTTTCCCCTTTTCCCTTAAAAATCTTTTTCCTTAATAACGTTTATTTATAAAACTGCATCGAGAGACGAAATGCACCTTGAGATTAAGAGAAACTCTTTTTCAACCTCCCTTCTAATTGCAGTTGAAGATGAAATGAACTGCGAAGAATTCAACATCTTCCATCTTCTCATCATCCCTCAGCGGCTATTACAGGGGAAGGGATATTAATATTTTTTTTCAACCCTCTTCAATTTTTTTTTTCATTCTATCTCCTAAAAATATTTAGCCGCCTTAAAACTCTCCTGGGTGCATTCAAAGCCCTTCTCCAAAAAGATACAAAATCCAGCCTATTCCTGGGATGGTCCCAGGATACCCCCAAGTGAATGATTCCTCCAGAATAATTTCATTAGCGTAGCCGCTTCAAAGTTTGGAGGGCAATTAGAAAGATTCTCACCCATCCATCTCTATGCTTTTTCTTCTGCGTCTTCTGGTTCCTTTCTTTGCCTTATAAACAAGAGGGTGGTATTTCTATTTAGCGCCCCTTTTATGCTGAGAATTAAGCCCTTTTGGTTTGTGTACCTTCCTTTTAGTAGAAGGGGGCGGGATGCAGCAGCAATAAGCCGAGGCACCTAGTAATAAAGGTTGATGGATTGCGAACAGTAATTGCCCGAGGCCTTAACTCTCCCTTGTAGCAAGTGGTCCAGGCAATTTGGTTAGCCCGAGCTATTTAGCATACAAATTGCCCCGGGCGACTACTAATTACGAAAACTTTTAAAGGGGGCTGCTGGTTTGGCTTCTAAAAGGTAGGTGCGTATTTTGCCATGGTCGGATTTATATAGCTGGCTGCGTTTGTAGGGTTGGTAAAAGCTTTCTGACCGGCCGCAATCTGTCAAGAGGGGTCAGTTTGCGTTTAGCCCGGACCTGCCGTCGCATATTTTATGAGCTGTCCGGGAAGGTCCATTGGGATTTAGAAGTGAAGTTTATTGCGGCGTATATTGACATGGTCCGGCCTCTTACGTGGGGCTTGAATTTAATTTGCGTGTTTCTGAAAGCTCTGTTGACGGACATACATTTAATTTTGTTAAATTATCGTGGTAGGAATTGTGGCTTGTATGTTTTGGCTGAGGCTTGAAGTTTACTAGAATCAATAAATAGAGTGTATTATTAGTAATTTCAGACGTCCTATTTTCTCAGTCGTCGGCAATTTTAAATTGAAATGCTAATAAAATACCAAACGTACATTAATATTTTTTTTTAATAGTGAAGATTAATCAATTTAGAAAATTTAAGAAATGGAAAGATTTATTAATTTAAATTTCTTTTTTTTAAATGTTTGAGTTTTCATAAATGTGGTTATAGATAAGTTTTTAGGACATGCCATGTTTACCAATTGAAAAATAAAAATAACCTTTATTTAGTTTTTAAAATTAACATTAATTTACTTATGACGTGGTTGGCATAAATGTGGTTGGTAGACAAGTTCTCTGGACATGCCATGCTTATGAATTGAAAAATACATCCTATTATAAATTACCTTTATTTTCTTTTTTCAAATTAATTAACTTACGACAGATCTTATCCTCGTTATAAACTGGCTTACAAAAGACAATCTGCAAATCGCTTGTATCTTTTTCTAAAACTGCCGCGTCGCCTTTTCCATTTCAAATTCTTTATCTCCAAGTTCAATGCTCGTCCTGGAAGGTTAACTAATGGAATGACAATAGCCGAGAGTTGTTCTTTGACAGCTACAGACTGATCGCCTTCGAATTCAGATGGGGTTGCTGGTCGTCTGTGTGATGGGCCGAGCCCAGCAAAGTGGCAGGGTTTTCAGTCTCTTGAAGAAAGGTTGGAGGTTAAGTGTTATTTTGCTTTTCCTATTTGTTTTCTTTGTCTTTTTTGTCTGCCTGTGACTGATTCCAGTAGAGATTACGAATGGCCTGTTTTTCCTTAAGCGATTGGTGTATCGCTGAAGTGACTGTTTTTTGTCGGTGGTGTTTTTGTAAGTGGTAATAGTTAGTTTGAAATATCGGATTTTGTTGGAAATGTCTGAAGACCGTTTTCTTTTATTATTTCCTTGTGATATAGAATTGTTTTTACCCTGTTGCTTTACTAATTTTATTTAGGTTTTGTTTAGTAAAATAAATTGATAATCATAGTTTTATTAGATTTAGTGTAACCTGGGTAGTTTCATTGACTTCTGCATTTTCTTAACTGTTTGCATTTCTCCGACACTTGAAGATAAAAGTGCTCTATGGAGATTCATTGTTTTCGCAAGTTGATAATAAGGTCGGTTTGAAATCCGTATCCCAGTGTTCTTTAATCCTTTCCAAAATGGGAATTCAAACGCCGCCATCTTTCCCAAACATTACAAGCGTCCTCGGCAAAGGATTATGTTCTTCTAATTATTTCTCCCGCTCTCTCTTTTTCCGATACTGCTGCTGCTGCAAAGACTCAAGAATTACCAAGGAAATAAAACAAGAAAACGGTAGAGGACAACGGAAAAAATACGGGCAAAAGAATTTGAAAAGGAGACCAGGCCAATGCCAATCAGAACGTAGTAATTATGAAGGGGAGGCCTGGGTAATCGAATTCTACGTGTGGTAATTAGAAAGGCGAAGGGGTTCTTCCACGACTCTCCTTTCTCAATTAGAAAACTCTCTCGCTTTAATCCATCTCTCGGTTGGTGTGGGTCTCTGTCGCTATATTGCAGCTCCCCGATGTTTCGTCGGGTTTTACCTTTAAGCTTCCCTTTACAGCCTTTTAATTCTTCGTCGAAGATCTTTTTAATTCGTTTCGTTCTGTGGAGGGATGCGCGGGAATGGGTTGTTAGGGAGGTCTTCCGATTAAGGCGATTGTTATCGTATCCTGAAGCCTTGTTTACATTGCTAAAGCCGACGGGATTGTCTCATAATTGGTGTTTAGGTGTTTTTATTTTGTTGGAATAGGTTTAGTTTTCAAAATTTTAACTTTCTGAAATTGAGTTTCGCTAGAAAATGGGACAATAAATGATATAAGTAAAATTAGCTAAGATAATCTTAGAAAATCAAAGAACATTCTTTGAATATTTTTTTTTACTCTACTTGGCCTTGGCTCCTGTTTTTTAGCTATATATTTCTTTAAAAAGAAAATACATAACTTCTACCTAAAACCGGATTGATTTATTTACCTAATGCAGCTTAAACTAAAACGTTTAAGAATTTTTCCTTTGAGTGTTTAAAAAGAATAAGCAATTCAGCTACAACAATGAAACAAATGTTACACCCAATATAAATCACCCCTAAACTCGAGAAGCCTTTATCCCAACAACAAAACCCCACAAAATCAACTTTATTCCTCCCTCTCAAACAACAAATGAAATAACTCAAATCCCGGTACTTTTTATTGCGGACTACAAGGGAAAAAAAAGGAGAAACGGGAAAATAAAACACTTCCCCCACCCCCTGAAAAAATAAACTCTTTAACAAGAGGGGAAGCTTTATTTAGATTGACGCTTCGGGCAAACAGAAATTTTCCCGTTCTTACCTCTCTCCGGTACAAATGAAAAAAGAATCCCGCCCTCACAATTAACCCCCTAATCTCCGGAAAAATCTCCCGGGCCGAAAACGGGAGAAGTGTCCCAGCTGCAGTCGGGATCAGGCACGAGTGACAGGCTGTCTCTGTGGCCTGTCACTTCGCCGATCCCTTCTGCCTGATCCCGGGCTCCTTGTGAAGAGGTGATCCCGGGCTGTCACATGCTTTTAAAATCTCTCTCCTGTTTCTCCGGGAATGTGTGTTCCGGGAGGTGTTTACAAGGGTGTTGTTCCGGAAAGGTGGACTTAAAACGGGAGCGCGATACTCGTGGGAGAGCGGGCGTGAGAATTAGAGGAATTGAGTGCAGCGGTGCTGAGTTATCCAATTTTGTTTGAAATTGTGCTGTGGAAACGAAATTGTTGTTCTTAGAAATTAAAATGTTTGCAAGTGTGCTTTGATAGTTTGGGATTTAAGGGTGTTAAATATATTAATTGTAGATAACTAGAATTCTGCTCATTATATTAAAAAAGGGTCAATGTATTATTTAGTAGCATTAAAAATTGGCCTTTATTCCATTAAGCTATAGAAGAATTAGTGATTGAGGCATGCGAATTAGATGAACTGAGTGCAGCGGTGCTGAGTTATCTGAATGCAATTTTGTTTGAATGTGTGCTTTGAAACAAAAATGTTTGAAAGCGTGCTTTAAAACATGTTTGTTTAATTATTGGGGTTTTGTAGAGATTATTTTAGGCAAATAAAATCCTGTCTGATAGTAAGAGAAGTTTAGATGTATTATTTAGTATCATTGGTCATCAGCCCTTATTCCATTAAGCTACAGAATTTAATTCGTTAAAACATTTAGTTCTGTTAATAACGGTTTTTTTAGACAATATGTGTTTAAAGTACGTTTATTTTAAAGAGAGTGTATATTTTTTAAAGCTACAATTGGATTAATTATTAAATTATTTGGTTCTAATAGCATTAAATTTAATTTTATTGTGAGTACTCACCAAAATATTTATTATTGACTTAAACGTAGAAACATATTATAAAAATATTGGTGTCTATAATTATCCAAAGGACCACTGTCTCAAAATTACCATAGCTCATTAATATATTAATATTTTGCATTGCGTCATTCTAAAAGAAAGACGAAAATGCACGGGTAGTAAGTCAGTAGTAAAATGTAGCGAGCAATTTTCACACTACTTTTAACCCACCCGATGCTTCACTGTTAGCAGTGTCTATCAAAGGAAAAACAAACTTTACAGAACCACTAGCATGAGCTCTCCGTTTCTTAGCTGGCCTCACAAATGTGTGATGATAAAATAATTTTGAATAAATTTAGTTATGTATTTATTCAATTGAGATTAAAGTTCCAATGAGCGAACTATATTATTTAAATCTAAAGATTAATTACCTTAACAATAAAAAAATAACCTAAATATTAAATATTTCCTTACCAAAGTTATCAAAAATAGTGTGTGTATGAAATGTCTCCCAAGGTTTTTCTTCTTTTATAAACCATTTTAACAAATGCTACACTTACTTTATTCATTTATATGTTGTTTTTCTCGAATTTTTCTAACTGTTGTCGTTCCTTTAGAAATTAAAATAATGCTCAATATAGTATGAGCAGTGCCACAGTTGTGTACGCTTTCTTTACGTCAAAATTTCATTTACCTTAATCCAATAAGAAACCCTTTCATTTAATTAAACACAAAAACCTACAGCACTTAAATCATTTTAAACGACCAATCTGCTAACTAAATCATCACTCATACCCCCCCCCCCCCTTTCACATTCCCAAACCCCAATGCGTTAATCCACGTGTCATAGATAAGGATTAAAAGCAGGTTTTTTTTTTTCCTCGGCCAATTTTTCATTCTTTCCTTAACGGTATCTGCACTCTTTTCCAAGATGAAAAGTATTTTGTCCTCCCCCCTATTCCCCGCCTTAAGTGCTTATATTTGCTTATCTCCAAGCGATTCAGGGGGAGGTGAAAAAAGTAAGCCCCGGTATCTACCAGAAAATCCTTCAACCCTTCCTGTTTTCACCCCGCATTTTAGAAAATCGTTATGCGTGGTGCCCTTCTCTTACGTATGAATGGATAAACGGAAAAAGTATTCATGTCAATCAGGGCGCTTTCCCTACACCCTTCTCCATTTCTTTTTTTAATGTAAGAACAAGCACATAGAGAAATCTTCCTAATGAACTTGATGCATTTACCGTTGGACGATTCGTATCTTTTGGGGTAAAAGGGGGGAATGAAAGGAGAAGAAAATTTGCCATTTCAATAATAATTCGGGGGGAAGTGTGTTGGGAAGAATGGGGGTTATAATCAGATTTGCCACTAAGTCTTGCGGTTTCAGCCTTCTAAAAGCGTTTCAACCTTGCACCAGTGAGGGGTTGGGTGGTAGTGAACCAAGTCGTCTGGGGAATAAAACCTGAAATTTGTTGTTGTGCTTGGTTGTTTAAAAAAAAACATTGTGCATACATTCTATTACAATTTATTAAACTAACCTGTTAAAATTTATTTTCATAATACTTCGAACGAGTAGTTAGTTTACGTTACAAGCTTAATAATTATGAACTAAAGGTTAAATTCTGTTACCCACAAAAATGTTACTCACTTTTCTTCACTAAGCTCTCAACCGTAAATCACAGTTGATTTGATTTAATTTGAACTTAGGGCCAGTTTTCTCTTTTTTGATTAAAAATCTACCCATATGTATAAAGTTGAAGCCTAATTTAAAGGTCTTAAATAATTCATTGTTTTGAATTTAAAATAAATTTCAATGAATACATAGTTATGTTGTCCCTTTGCTACCGTCTTATCAATTGTTATTTTAAAAATCTCTGTCAATAGTATCAATTTTTATTCTAATTATTGAATGAAACTTGAATTTTTTGAAGATGCGAATTAAAGCTCCTGTATTGTGCATCAATTCAATATTGTGTCATCAGTATTCATTATTTCAATATTCAACAGTCCTTGAATTGTGCATCGATTCAGTCCTATCTAACTTATACCACCGTTCTTCCGAACCACATCTTAAAGGGGGTAGAATGTTGAAAAAAAGACGATAACTCCTGTAAAATTCCCGAAGAAGAGATTTTTTTATACGAGGTATCCCAATCGCTAAAAAATTCCAAAATGAAACGAAAAAGGGGTAGAGGAAGCACATCCTCTTCAAAAGCAAGAGGTTAGGTAATACAGTTTCGATTTTCTTTTCTCCCCCGACCACCGAAACCCATGAAATATTCAGACCCTCTTCCACCAGAACTTTAAGTAGCGGCTTCGACGATAATGATATTAAGTCTGTTCCAAGATTGATGGCTCCCGTGAGGTTCTAGCTCGAATCCCCCCTAGTCACCTCACAACCGAGGAGGACCATTTTTAATGAATTAGTTGTCTTTCTATGGAGACGTAACATGGGGGTGGTAGTGATTAGCCCGTTGCGCGAATGGGCTAGAACAATGGTAGGCAACATCATGAAACAACGCTGTCGTCTGAAAAAAAGATAAAATGGTTTATAGTGGCATGAATATGTACAGGTGGTCATCTGTCTTGTCTGTCTGTCCCTTCTCTCCTTCTCCCATTTTGTTCTTTTTGTTTTTTTTTGTGGAACGAGGCGTGGGCGCTGATTGGTCAGACGAGGATAGATGTGGGGGGACAGGGGGGATGTCAGCTAGAAAGACAACGTCATTTGTAAAGCGTCAAGAGTGTATTGTGAAAAAGCCCAGCTACTGCGATTCGTTTTTAAGGTAGTTGTTGTTTTATTGTGTTTGGGTTTTTTTTCGTGGCGAAAAAGGTTGAACAGGT
This sequence comes from Oedothorax gibbosus, assembly GCA_019343175.1. NCBI lineage: Eukaryota > Metazoa > Arthropoda > Arachnida > Araneae > Linyphiidae > Oedothorax > Oedothorax gibbosus. The sequence continues at coordinate 32,059,139 of CM033277.1, forward strand.
TGCTTTCTTTTTGTTTGTGAGAAAGGGTGAGGTTAAAAAGTGAGCTTTGTATGAAGAATGTCGGGGGGCTGTCAAGAACGTGGAATGAAATGTCGTCGTTTTGTTTTTTCGAGATCCGTTCTGTGGTTTTGTTTTATTCGCTTGGATGTGTTTCTGATTTTAATGAAGTTGGAATTTGTTTGTGTACTTTTTTTTGGTAGGGATTTATGTACTTTTGCTATTTATTATTAAACGAGGCATTGTTATTCGTATTCAGTTACTTACAAAGAATTCTCTTGTTTAAATTGTGTATCTGTTGTCTAGATTTTATTTCATTGTTTTTGAAAGAAAGGGTTGTCAGTTTGTGTAATTTATGCATAAGGCTGTTATGAAAAAATTGTCTTGTAACCTACAAACCCGACCTCAATTTTAATTATTTGTCTTATTTTTACGAATTTTGGGTATAATTTATAAGACTAATGGAACATCTGCATTTGTCGTTAGCTGACTTCGACCGTGTCAATTGATGTTAGTTAGATTAGTAATATTTTTTTAATATAAAAATATTGCAATACAATATTTTTATATTGTTACAATAAGTTTTTATTTCTTAAAAGGCTTATTTTTACTAATGTAAAATGTACATTTAAAAAAAATTATTAACTTCTATTTTTGCAATTGAATGAATATTTAATGCGCTTCTTATATACGACTTGTTTCGACATTCATATCTGAAAAATGAATGAAACTTTTATGTAATCGCTTTGTAACTTACCTTTGGCAGCAAGTCATCTTTTTCAATGCCAATAATTTTTCCTGTATGTCATCTCGTGTCTGATTCCACCCCAAAAAATCTCCTAGATTTATGTCTGATTGTACTAACATGTCTGACATTTCAATGGGAGATAACCATCTCTATTCCGGATCCAAAAGCAAGCAAATTTACCCCCAGATTCTCTTCCTCTGCGTTCATCATCGCTCTTCGAGATACGCGTGCAATGCAGTGTAACACAATACCCTGTCCCTCGTTGTTAAAAGAGAGACACCATGAAATTTAAAACAATGCGACGTGTCAAAAAAGCATAATGCAGCATCGAGGAAACGGATAAAAAGAACATTGTTTTATCTGTGTAGTGACCGAGTAACCGGAGAGAAAACACGGGCCATTATGTCGGTTTCAAACAGATGGGAGAAGAAGAATCCGCAATGTTTGCTGCAAGTATATCGCTCCATCAAGCCAGCGCTTATTGTCACCAATTAAAAGTTCAGTGAGCGGACAAATTAATAAGGGACTCATTTAGTGTGAATGAACAAAGAATTTTCGAGGATGAAAGGGGGGCCCCGGACGTTACATTTCACGGCTGTCATCTCCTAGACAAAAGATTAGGGTTAAACAAAGCCGCATGCCCACACATTACATTAGTTGCCTGGTCCCATTAGGCCGGGGCCCGCGCTAATCTGACGCTGCCGTCTATTGTGCTCGCTCCGTTTGCGCCATGTGGCATTGAGTCCACAGGGGTTGGGTTGAGGAGGGGTAGCAAGCAGGAGCGGGAGCTGTTTTTAAAAGAATAGCCCCGTGAACTTTTGATGCACCTTTATATCCGTGCTTGGAAAAGCGTTAAGCAAGGCCTTTTCTGTTCTCTTTCCGCTTTTAACCTTTTCTTGGCGATTTTCACGCCCGGCAGTTTCTTCTCTGGGCCAAAAGAGATTTTGAGTGGTTGGAGGTTTTATTGTGCAATGAACATTATCGGGTTATGATTTGATGTGCATGATCTAAAGGAGGGAGGAGATGAGGAGAGTTGGGTTTGACAGGAAAGTTTTGGTTGATTTTTGTTTATAAGTAGTTTTTATTGGTTCATATCTATATTACTTTTCATTGACTTAAGAGGAATTCATTCTGTAACTGTACGTATCGAATAACTAAAGATTAACCCAAACTTTTCTTGTGCAAAATCTCGAAAGGACCTTTAAACACACAAATCGTAAACATCCGAAATCTCAAACATCAAATCCACACACAGCTTGCAAAGTAATCTTCCCTCAAACAAAACCTTCAAAACATATTAAACGGCAATGTATTTCTTCAATTTAATTCCCCAAATCAAATAAAACTCTTTAAACACTTTATCAACCTCATCTATCATCAGCCATGAAACCAAAAGTTTTAAAACCCATCCTTCTTCTACCAGCAGACATGTGTCGAACCCTTGGTTATGTGTCGGTTAACCCGCTCTGACTTTTAAACGCAGTAAACAGCTTCTTGATTAATAACCAGTACATTAAACTTATGAATTCAAAAAACTTCCAAGCAGCATTTTTTGAATATTATTACATACAACTTAAAGTATCGGTACATCAAACAAAACAATTTGAACGACCATCGCTTTTTTTGCAATTAAAATTCCCCAAATTTAATTCCTACTCTTTAAAGACGTCATCTCATCAGGCATGAAACCAAGAGTTTTAAAACCCATCCTTCTTCGGCCAGCCGGCAGGTATCGAACTGGCGGCTACGTGTCGGTTAACCCTCCCTTACCCTTGGACGCAGTCATTAGTAAGCAGCTTCTTGATTAATGGCCAGCGCATTCAAAACAGTAAATCCATGGATCCTGCTATAATATAATTGAACTGTAATACACATGTTGGCGTGAGTACGCGCGCATGCACACACAGTCCCAAAAAATTAGTACGCTCGCTAAAAGGAATCGCACATTAAACGTATGAATCACATTACTTACAAGTAGAATTCTTCAATATTATCGCACACAACTTACAAGTAACCTTTCTTTAAAGAAAAAAAATTAAACGACAATAATTTCTCTTAATTAAAACTCACAAAATTAAATATTGCTCTTTAAACACTTTATCTCATTTCCATCATTCGTGAAACCTAGAGTTTTAAAACCCATCCTTCTTCGGCCAGCAGGCAGGTGTCGAACCCGCGGCCACGTGTCGGTTAACCCTCCCTGACCCTTGGACGCAGTCATTAGTAAGCAGCTTCTTGATTAATGACCAGCGCATGCACGAGCCAACAATCTGCCAGGGATGCGCCCCGTTATTAATGGTGCCCCGCGTTTAACCCCTTGCTGGGGCAGACCCTTCTTTTTCGGGATCCTGAGTTTGAACCTGCATGTCTGTCTTTGATTGAATTGGTTTGAAGATGTCTGTAGAGTCGTGATGTTTTTGTTTGGCGGTGTTACTTTGTTGTTGTAAGATAGGACTTTCCTAAAATAGGACATTCTAAGATGGCTGATATGTGTTCTGATTTTTTATTTATTGTTTTGTGGAGAGAGGAGGGAATAATATGGAAAGTAAAATATCGACTGTTGTATGCATTCTTGTATTATAATTTTATAGCGAAAATAACTAGACTTTTGACAGTTGAAATTAATCTGTGGTTATTTGAAACATTGATATTTTTTCATATATTATGTTTTGTGAAATATTTACAAAAGTTTATGGAAAGAGGACGTCTGGTTAAACAAAATAAAAGTTGTATTAAAAAAGGACTTAATCGTATTCTTTTTCCAACAGTTGCTTCGGTTATTTTTTGCGGTTGTCTTCATTTTTGGAGCGAAAAAATCTTTTTTTTTCTTACTCGCAAAATCTTTTAACTCCAATGTATTTACAAAAAAACGCTTAAAATAAACATAAAACCAAGTTTACTGGTAAAGTACCTAACAGTACACGGGCAATTCGATCCTTTTCCCCGGCCGCCGATCTGGCAGGTATAGATTCCCTCTCCTCTCCCTCATCACAAGACGAAAGAGAAAAGAAGAGCGAGAGCAAAGGATGCTTCGAGAGCGGTAGCTGTCAGTGGTGAAACAAAACACAGGTTCTCGGAATGTGATTAGTGTTCCATAAGCCTTATGGAATATCCCTTCCCTTCATGCCAGTGGCCCCCTAGATTAGCTTTTTGCGCTGCCATGCGAGCGGGAGGCTAAACTAGTTAGCAAGGGATGGGGAGGGGGAGAGAAATATCATGAGTTATGTCTGTGCTAATTGGAGGAGATGGTAGGCAACACCGGCACTGGGTATAAATCCTCTACTGGGAGCCACCTGGCGTTAACACAGTGAGATAAGATCGACATCAAGGGAAGAAAAAAGATATCTTATATAACCGTATAGAGCAGAGCATAAAGATAAAAATGTACCGCTATAATATCCACTGGATGGAACGGATCGAGCCCATAAAACCTGACCACTGAAGTTTATAGGGGTGGGCTGGTCAGCTATCGATTTCTAGGGAATAATGCGAGTGGATTATCCTCCGCCACTGGATGCTTGTCATATTTAATGGCGGGGGCTTTTAGTGTGGTTTTCGCTTCTCTTCTTCTAGGAGTGGGTCGACCCTCTAATTGGAAGTTTATGTCTCATGAAAAACGCTGATGTCCATAAACGCGGCTTGCTTTCTGTCCCGATTGGTCTGGGCAAAAACCGGGGACACTAAAAACTGGGCATGTTTGGGGTGGCGTGAAATTTAATATTGTGTGTTGTGGTTTTGGGCATCTGTTGCGAGTTGAGGAAAAAGGATTTTTTGTTGTTATATTGTATTTTCGTAACAAAGTTATTTCTTTTGGTTATTCGGGGTTGCTTTTTGTTATGGGTTGAGAGGTTTTTTTTTTTTTTGCTTTATGGTATTAAAAGAGCATCTCGTGTCTGATTTTTATTGGAACAGTAATTACTAATGTATTAAGAAAATCAAATAATTTATAAATGGATGAGCGCAGATCAGTACAGTAATCGATTTTTAAAATGAATTTAGATGTTTATCTTCAAATAACTGATGATTAATTCCATGCTAAATTATCCTTTCTGTAGTGTAAGTCACGTGTGTAAAGTGATTATCACTACAACTTTTAACATTAAATGAAAAAAAAATAGTTGAATAGCTGATTTACACTTATTAAAACTAAATAATGTAACGTGCTTTATTTAATTTGATTTATTTTTCAAAATTAAAAAGCTTTTAATCTCCTCCCAAATAGTGACTTACACTACAGTTACATGGAATTAACATGATCTAGTATTTTTTCTCTTTACATTAAATTGGCTAAATTTTGTTTCCATTTTCATAATTTCTTATCCGCCCTACCAATTGTTTGTAATGCAGCCCATTTGATTTAGTATATTAAGTTGTGTGTGTTGTTGTGTTGCAGGCGTGCAGCGAGTTCACGACCCACGTGATGAACCTTCTCCGGGAGCAGAGCCGCACGCGCCCCATCACGCCAAAAGAGATCGAGCGCATGGTGCAGATCATCCACAGGAAGTTCAACTCCATCCAAGTCCAGCTCAAGCAGAGCACGTGCGAGGCAGTCATGATCCTCAGGTCCAGGTTTCTAGACGCCAGGTGAGTCACCATCTTCTTTGATTTAAGTTTGTCCGATATGAGAAACCTCTGCTTTGGGTAGCATTTTGTAACAAATCCCAGACCCAAACGTTTCCTAGCTCCATTCGTTCGGGTCACCTACTTTAGTGGTGAAGTCTATGAGACCCTTAATAGAGCTGAGGTGTAGCCCTTTAGTATTAATGATACTTAGAGTGCTTAGTCGAGTGTGGGCAAGGGCATCGCATTCAAATATAATTTTCGTTGTTACATTTCCTGCATATGGGGTCTTGTTGATAAAGTCCTATCGTATGGAGGTGTTTTTGAAAGTAATAGTTAGTGCCCTGCAATGAAGCCTACAATTGTTTGTATCTTCACTCTTGGGCATCTAAGGATATAAGCTACCATAGTCTTTGTCATATCCGCGTCGCTTGACTAAGGTTCTAAATTATGACGCCCGTCGCCAATAGCCTCGTGTTGCTCTAGTACGATGATTCAACAACCTTATATATGTCATTTCATCTACAGCTCTATATCATAATCTCTACTTAGAGTTTCAGAGCTAAAATGAAAAATCCATGTTTAAAATTGATACAACTTCATTTGAATTTAATGGAACTGGTATTGAAGTTTCGAGGATCTGAGTTTTATTTTCGTCCTCAGACAACTATAATTTTTTTAATATATAATTCTTTTGAACTTCTGTTGGCAAATAGACATCAATTCCTTAAATTTATCACAAAAATGTTGGTATCTTGTAACTCTTTTTTATATTAATAAAGCGTTATATGTTATGCGTGCAAATCTTATTAGTTTAAATTTGAACCAAAAGCATAACATTATAATTGTTCAAAAGATAAATAAAACTCTATAAAATGTAACTTTTCGCGTCCCCCTTCGCTCCCAATCCCCTTTGATATCCCCTCAACTCACGGGTCATATCCCTCGGTCATCCCTCCAGCCACAACAGTCAGCCTTCCCACTATTTTCCCGAACATTTAACTAAAAGACCCCTAAAAGAAAAACAAAACTGTACCAGATACTTAAGATAGAACGGGCTGCGCTTTGGCAAACCTAAAAGGTGACAATCATAAGCCACGTGATTTGGTACCAAGTCACATGGGTTTGGTTCAAGAAAATTTGCATTAGTCTAAATAATCTCATTGGTTTCGCTTTAAAACTACTCTAAAATGGACGAAACTAATTATTTAAACCCACAATGTCTGTATCAAACATAGATGTAGTGGGCATACTACAAACATATTTTATTATAGTTGCTTTCTGTTGGCCCTTACACAAAAGGCAGCAATAAGTTGCCAAGCGTAGCAACCTTTCTCATCATTTGGCGAGATTTATCTTGGCCCCCTTTCTCTGATGCTTTTTTACCATAAGACGATCTGCCCATACCACTTATGTCGTTGAACCGGACCTTCTGCTGACAGATCAGTCCTCGGGGCACGCATGACAAGCAGAATAAAGTCCGGTCACTGGCAGTGGGATTACCCGGGAATTGCGTCATTCCGGACTGCCTGACGCGGAAGAATTAAGCTACGCCGGACCCACATGGGCGTGTAATGGGCCCCGCACTCCGTGGACCGTGGCCCGTGCCCATAACTCTTCCTCCTCTTCCATGCTCTCGTGATCTTCTTCATCTTCCGCATCACTTGGGGGCTGCCCCGTTATTAGCTTTTGTTAGGCAGGGATGGATATCGACGTATGTTGTTATTTAGGGGTTATTTTTCTCCTAAGGGATATAGAAGGGGATTTTGTACGTTAAAAATGGATATGAACGTGTAGGGTATTTTATAGATTGGTTCGAAAAGTTGTCTGGTTTAAAAAAATATTATAAAGCAAAATAACATCTGTAAATTCAGTAATATTTTAAGACTTCAAGTAGTAAGTGCGTGATTCAGTGAGTAACACTTAGGCGTAGACCATAAACCTCCCTATCGAAAACTCCATTTTAGGCGAAAATAGCTTCTAAAGTCTTATTATACAAGAATTAAACTAGTAGTTTTTCTTAATTAAAATTAAATAAAATTTATGACTATTGCAATTTTATTTTTTTAAATGACGTCCTGCAAATATAAACTGATTACTAAAACTTCATTCCGTATAAGATTATGATAACAGACATTTTTAATAAAATATTTCGTTCTTACAAAATTTTAATTTTTTTATGTTTAAAATCCCAGTGAATTTACAAACAATACTTATTCTTCGTTAAAAATAATTCGCACGGACATTTGCAACTGTATTGCTTTTATCCTTATTGGAATCCAGCATTAAAATTTTAATTATGCAAGCCATACGGCGAAGGATTAAAATAGATATATCCCAGAAATGGAGAATACAAAACACAATTAAGTCCTTGAGTCTAACTTGTCCGTCGTTTTTCAAACGCGCCATCAGTTTCCTCGGCCCGTTAAATGTATCCGCCTCTTGAATTTTTAACTCGCTCTCAAACGAAGAGAAGCATCTTTATTAAATAAGACCAACATTCATTCAAAACTCGAGAGTTTCAAGTTGAGGGAAAAGAAATAATCCGGCCATGGACTCCGAATGCAATAGAAATTCATTCTCACGTCAAGAGATAATCTGTTTTTTCCCATTCTTAATTCCATATTCTGCTCCTTTGCTATGCAAGAGGACACCGGCGGCGTAAATCATGGCAAATTGTATCCAGCCCCAACGTTGACTCGAGTCTTGTTTTAATAAAATTCGCCCAATTAAGAAAGATAAATGTACCACTGACTTGTAAAGTTTTAACGAGGGGGAATATCTCCTGCGCATTTTGTGCTGGCGCCACTTATTAAAGAGTTGAAACCGTGGACTCTTTAAAAAGTTGCCCGTAAAACATCAGAGCTGGGTTTTGCAACTCAGTTGGGAATAGATATTCTTGTATTTTTAAGGGGGATTTCGTTTTAGGTGTTGGCTTTCAAAAGTTTTTTTTTTAATGTTCTTTTTCGGTTATTTCGCCTCGTCGGTGTAAATTAAAACCCGTGAAATTTTCCGCAATAAATTTCCCCTGATTGCCTCCAATTAAAACGGGAAAAACCTGGATAAAAATTCCCTCCGCGGGGAATAACAGGTAGGGATTTCATTCGGAAAATCACCTTAAAAATTTTGAGGCTCGAAAAGAAATTGATTTTATGAGGCAAATTAAATCTAGACTCTAAGCCGGGCACGCTTCGAAATCCAGGTAAACATTTCCCCCTTTCCCCTATTTAGTTGGAAACATGGTTTGATAGGATGGCAAAAAAAACACCTCCAAATGGTTTTTCGTTATTTTTATCCGCTTTTTAAAAAATTCTCCATTGAAACTAATGCTTGCTTTAACGCGTGTGGGAAGCGATACTCTTCGAAAGGATTAAGTGGCCAGGGCTGCATTAAATGCTACTTCTGCTGAGAAGGGCTTGGATGTCCCTCGTTCGATCCAGTCAATTATTTTACTAACGAGTGCGAGGTATCTATCTGGGAGAGTAGCGGGGTTGAACTTCAAATTTTAATCCGCTTGTTTCAGTCCCAATAAATATAGGATAAAGGGTTAGATGTTGGAGATTTTGGTGAATCTGTTTTTAGGTCGGAAGTTAAATGTTGCAAGAAATTGCTGTCATGAATTTTTGAATTTGTCATATAAAGTTGTGGGTTTTTATAGTCGTTTTCTAATATTAAAAACTATTCTTACGGTGTTCTGGCATGCTAGTGCATATCCGTTAAGCCCTTTTAAGTATTGCTTTGTACTAAATCCCTTGAAAGTTCCTTATGTTCATTTTAAAGTTAAAAACTTTTTATGTTTAAGTTTTACGAATCAGTTAACTTGTTTTAGTATGGATGATCACGTTTAAAGCTATCTTTATCATCTCGCACGATCTTATTCTATTTAACACTATGAGGGGACAAATACACCGTTATGAAATTGTTATGAAGGAAAAAACATCTCTTACTCTTTAAGGCAAGGCTTTTAGTTTCTGATGAACTGAATATTTCAAAGACCATCATTTTGATCCGTTGCTTTATTTTCATCGTTTTACGGAAATGTATCATATTGCTGGTTTAAATTTACTACAAGTTCTTTATCTAAACATCAACAGGTTCTACGTGACAGTTTCTGTAACAAATCTACTTGTTTTTAGTTAGTATTTCCTTATTTTCAATGTTTTAAAAATAAACCACGGGTCGATCACACCAACAAGTTTACAATTAATGCATTTCAAAATTCTGCAATCAATCTCTTCAACCTTCAAAACATTACTTCACATTACACATACCGACCCCCCTCATCTAGGACCAAAGGATTACTCCCGAGTCCTCCATCCCCTAATGAAAATACTTACTCCTTCTTTTCCTGGTCCTTTTTTTTTCCTTTTCGCTCCTGAATCTATTACTCCTGGCGAATCGGCATTAGGTGTTTATACCCCTTTTCTTTTCTTTTACTTCTTCTTTACTTCGTTTTTCTTTTCTTTAAACCAGGCGTGGAAATTGTTTTGCTGGTCGGGGGTTTAATAGGAGAAGTGGAGAATTAGCGGCCAATGTAAATGGTTTTTCTTCTCGACCCCCGTTGCATTTGGTGGGTCGTTACATACACACCCCGCTCTCTTTTAAAACCCTTTCTATGTGTGTTTTTCTTTTTTCCAATCCCTTTTATTCGATTTTTTTCCCCTTGGTTGTTATTTGGTTTAATTTTATTTTATGTTGGACTCTCTTTTGGAGGTTTAAAGGAACTCGCGGCCAGAGATGTAGTTCACTGGATATTTTTTGTTTTTGTTTGGGGGTGTGAAGAAGAATAAAATTTTACTTTCTGAAGGTTCTTTTAAATAAAAACGCGCAAATCTTATTCAAAAATAAGTTAGAATAATTTTGTTTTTGTATATTTATTTTATAACTAATTCGTGGATAGCTGATAGATTTTATCCACTTTTTTCTAACACTTCGGCTACTATCAATAATTCTGATAATTTTAATTGTATGGCTAAAAACATAGCTAGACAAACAAAAAAATCCATAGAATTATAAGACTGTAATAATGTTAACAGAAATATTCCTTTAAGTACGAACTAAACATAATTGATAAACCGTACTTCAGAATGCATTGAATAATTTTTTCATTTTCAATTGCGACTTTCGTGACGTTTCTCGCTAGAGATTTTTCATGCGTGAAAATTAAATAAAAAGGAAAGGAAAAGGAATCAAGTATTTTTTATATTAATCCTGAAATATTTTTTCGTGCTTGCAGGAGAAAAAGGCGGAACTTCAGCAAACAAGCAACAGAAGTCCTGAACGAATACTTCTACTCACACCTAAGTAATCCTTATCCTAGTGAAGAAGCCAAGGAAGAACTTGCCAGGAAGTGTGGCATTACAGTCTCACAGGTACGAACATTTTAAGAACATATTATTACATTTAGGAACACATTATTACTTTAAGGATATTTTTTACATTTAGGAACACGTTATTATATTTTAGAGTACATTTTCTCTTACGTAGGCTCACAGTTATGTATGTTATTCCAAACCACAAACATTTGGAAACTGAAAAAAAATACGTTTATCATTTACAATGTTTGAATATTAGCTTTATTTGAAAATTTAGTTTCCACAGTTTGATTGAAATGTAATTATGTTTCACATAATAATTTTTGTGACTTTATAGTGGTTGGTTTCAAGAGTTAACGTTTCAATGTTTACGGTTTCTTGACCGCTCATTTGTTTGGAAGCATAAAATGACTAGAAGTATATTTTTTGGGATTTTAAATGTAATATATCTATATAGTTAAATAGTTATGATAGCAACAAACAAGATACATTATACTTTTGGGTGCAAAGTGCAGACATTATGAGTTAAAGCTTATAGTATTTATATAAACCTATAAGCATAGGTCTCTAGTAGCAGACGATTTCGCGCAATTATCTCGACGTCTTCTCGATATCGAAAGTTACTAAGAATAAAAGTTTTACTCCATTTTTTAAAATTAACATCGAAGGCTGTTGTACAATTACCAACTGGACCGTTGTTTTGTGTTTGCAGGTGTCAAATTGGTTCGGTAACAAAAGGATAAGGTACAAGAAAAATATTGGAAAAGCTCAAGAAGAAGCCAATCTGTACGCCGCCAAAAAAGCAGGTTAGTTCATATTTTCAGATAAACTATTTCTTCTCTTTTTTCAACCTCTTTGAAATTAGATTCCTTGAAAGCATGTATAAATCACATTCTTCTGTGCTCTCTATATATAAATGAGTTAAAAGTGTTACTGTTATAAATTTGGTCATATTTATGTTTTTTTGATTATTTCGTGCCTGTTTTGACACAAAATGAAACAGAGTTGATGTTATTTTTGTTCAATAAATAATTTGTTTCTTAATTATATATATTTAGTTTTCAAATTGTTAAAAAAAATTATAATTCACTTAAATAAAACTAATTTATTCTAAGCTTAAGCTAAAACTCGTTAAATTTAATTAGCGTAGTTAATAATCTAAAAATAATAGTCTTTAACATTTATCTGAGTTATGTACGTTTTCTTTTACTAATTCGTCTCACTTCTATAATATGAGTATTTGAACAAAGGGGTCTGGGTTTTTTTTTTTAAATTTAATTTTGAAATGTTCTTGAATCAAAATATAAATAATCAAAATTAAATCAATCGATATCAAAATCTTTTTTAAATAATTATGATAATTATCAATTTCAAGAATAAATATTAACCCAGACGCAACAGTGCATGCATTTTAATCTGCGAATTAAATACCTTAACTCAACTCTAAAATCCCCGCATTAAAAATCCCATTTCCCCACCTTTCCAATAACACATTCAAATCCGAACACTTTAATTCCACTCCGAGCCTCCTCCAAAACATTAACTCTCTCCAAAGAAGAAGAAATAGGCCTAAAAATCCTTCCCCCCATATAACAACTCTCCAAGAAGCACATCGGGCCAACTAATCACCGCCCCCCCTCCGCAACAAGCGGGCCTGTTCGGGCCCTGATAAAAGCTCGCTAGGGCTGGGAGGATTATCCCCAGCCAGGCCTTATCTTCCCTGGCCGTCTGTTCGCCGGGCAAACAGCGAGAACTGTCCCCGGGTGCCTATAGCTTTTCGCCGGTACGCTCGCTGTACCCAGGCCCGATAAGAGTTAGCGAAGCAGGCCCGTTCTATTTCTTCGCATTTACATTTCGGCCCCCTTGGTTTATGGGACAGTTAAATGGCCGGGAAGACTTGCCTGCTTTTCTCTTTCTGATAATAAGGCTTGCTGCTTTTTGGGGGGAGTGAATTTATCCGGTTTGATTTGAATTAGTTCTTCTGCCTTTCGGATGTTGTGTTTATGGATTGGAGTGGCTGTGTTTATGGGGTTGAGGGTGTGTTTTTTTGTGCATGGTGTGGAAAGGAAGGGTTGTCTGATTGGAATGTGGGAGTTATGTTGCTTTTTGCTCCATTCTTGGATTGGTCTGTTGAGAGTTGTTATTTTTGTGTGAAGTTGACTTCTCTTCGAAAACGAGATTACTAGTTAAATTTATGAAAGTCGGTTCACAGTTAAGATAATGGCTGGAATTTTTTAATAAATAGATTTCAGGCATATATATTATTAAAGAATTTTTCTTTAAAATATTTTTTTATCAAGACATCTTGTATTCAATTAACGTCTAGTCGGATTCCTACATGGATAATCCACTTCCATTTTAAGTTTCAATTCTTTAAACATTAAGTTGCCCGGTAAATAGCTTTATTACCTGAATTTTTTTTTTTATAACTATTAACTCTTGTAGGTCTTCAAACTGCTAGTTCGAAAAGTATCTTCTCTTCAATCCTCGACGCTTTATGTAGTTCCGATTCTTTGAACTTTACAAAATTAAGATCGACACATTTATTAGAAACATGTTTTCAATTATTGTAATATACCAGTTCCACCAGATTTAAATTTCAGAAAGATGGTTTGACATGAATTGCATCACACCATGCAGACTGTTTCTTCCTCCCACTTTCGTAAGTCCCCGGATCCTCCCCAAAAGTTTAAAAGACGTCACTATTAAATCCCTTCTTTTCCACCACAAGTGGTGAGAGGGAACCCTGGAGCCAAGTGCAGAATCCTCCAGAAAAAGAATTGTTTGAGTTTGTAGGTATCCTTGGACAAATGTTTGTGCAGGCAGCAAAAGAGGGCGAATTGTGTGCAGAAGCCCGCTGATGGCTATTGCTTTCCTTCCTGCTTTTATTGGCTTTTCTTCTTTCTTTCGGCTGCCGCGTTTATATATTGTTTTGTTTGCTGTCTATCTTACCGGCTCCGGCTTTTCCTCCGGGAAAACTACCAGGCGCCATTCTTGTTGGCGAGTTTTGGCGGATTTTTTCTGGGTAAACTTTTCCGTTCCAGGATAATTAGCAATGTCAATCTTCTTTTGCCTTCGAGAATGTTTGAGGGGAGAGGCTTTTTAAAAATGAGAATGGAAAAAAAAATGCGGATTTTAGCAGTGTGAAGGATCATTTAGGATGTGGACTGTTTGTCGAGGCTTGTAAGTGGGACTGCGTCTGTGTTTGAGTTTGTTTGTGGGGTAACGAGATTTGGCTGGGTGTGATTGTCAAAGTCGGGAGATTAAGTTTTCGTGGACGAGTCTTAATGCTAGAGTTTTCGTTGCTTTATTAGTTTTAGCAAATTATCTTTTGATTTGGTTTTGGTAATTATTTTTAATTTTATTTTTGTACCTATCTACTTCTATTACTCTAAAACTAATATTTATTTTGGCATTTTTTATACACTAGCATTACTTTTTAATATATTAAAAGTAAAATTAATAAATTTACTATATAAAACTGTCAAATAATGTGATACAGTCAAATAATTAAAAGTAAAATGAGTGATTAAGATACGCAGTTGAGAAATACTTTTAGATTGCTTAGAATTAAGAATTGTTTTACTAAAATCGCTGCTTCTACATTTTTTTAAACGATGATTTTCATTTATAAACTAGTATCCATTGGAAAATTAAACCCTCAAACTCTCTGTCCGAAATCGAAAACTTCCCAGATCTAAACTAAAATGACCTTATAACTTATTTTAACTACGTTCAGTTATTCGTAAATCATGTTGCCTAGTACTTTGTACGCAATGCAACTTGTTATCAGATGCCTAATAAAAACTATCAACACTAAAATGAAAATATTTATTTTTAACCATACAACATGTTCGAAGGAGGAAAAAAATCCAATGAACTCCAAAGTGAACATACTTATAAATCTGCTAACGGCCACCTACACACCCTCTACCATGGCTCATCCCACACGTACACAGTCACTAAAAAAAAGTTAACAAAAAAACCTCCGAAATTCCAGTCCGGATGCACTAAAGGATAAAGAAAAGCAGAGGCAGGGTGGTTCAGAGCAGAAGATTTTCTGCTGATCCTAGCCCCCCTGGAAAATAGAGGAAGAGGAAAATAAGTTTGGCCGAGGGAAGGAAGGAAATAGAGGACGAACGGAAACATTCCAGAAGGTTCTAGGTTGGTTCTAGGCGCCCCAGAGGGATCGGAACAAGAACCTATGGGTATAGCGGGGGTTAGCCAGTTTCCTGGATTTCTTCCCTAGTTAGGATAGACTTTTCCTGATAATAACGTGTGACTTGTGGTACGTCCTATAAACAGTTTTTAGGAGAAGCGAAAAAAAGATAGGAAGTAACGAGGTGGTTCTTTTCCTTTCTTTTCTTAATGGGGAAGGAAGGATGGGCGGCTATATATTTTCCCGGACTAAAAGATAAGGCCGGTTGGAAGTTTTTTTTGTATATCAGAAAATCAATTCAGGTAGATGATCTAAAAGTAACCTTCCTTTTTTAAAAGTTTTAACTTATTTGCCAAAAAATATATTGAAGTTCGTATAACCTTTCTTAGTGATGTTAGTTTTTTTATTGAAGTTATCAAATTTTCCAAGTTTGACCACAATAATACTAGAAATAATGCAGTTAAATTGTGTAAAAGTTAACTTACTAAAAGGTTGGCTACGTCACATGGTAGATAAATTAGAATGCTAATATTAATAATTATTAGATTCAAACAATAATCGATCGATAGTGAAACAGAATAACAATAGATGAATAGATCTTCAATTAACGCTAATTCCTTTCTGTAATGTGATGTCCAAGGGCCCAGCCCTACTTCAAACGACAACTTACGAATGATCATTAGAAAACTCTTGTCATTTGTGGATTTTTTTAATCCTTGCAAACAGTCACATCCTTTGCAATTTGTCGGCTATCCCCTGTAGCATTTCTAGGCATGCTAGCATCCAATTTGCGATTGTACATCTCTTCACTTCGCTTCTCCACTTACACTCAAGAGGGCCGGCGATACGTGACTCTACCATGGAGACGGCAACTATTTCGTCCGTGGCCTGTGCAACGGCATCTCCACTTCGACACCACTTATTAATACTGCACCCCGATCTTGCGATTTTCTGGTGATATCTCTTTAATTACACCTCGTTAGGATTTCGGGATTATTACTGGGCGATATTTTTTTTTTCGTCCTTCTTTTTAAAAGCGTCTCAAGTTGCCTTGTAGTTAATACCCCTCTTAAAAGAAGATTTTGCTTTTGTTGCTTTCCGAGCATCATTTTCTTTTCTTTTAAAAGCATCTTCTAGTTCCCGTTCTTTTTTTTGTTACTTTTGAGCGTTCGAAAAATACGCTTAATCTGGCGCATTCCTCGTTTTAAAAAGGGCCACTCTTCCCGTTTTAATTGGTGCAAAAAACGTTGTTTTCGAAGTAATATCTGCGTGACGTAAATTGTCTCGTGTGTCTGAGGGTTCTTTTTCTCCTAAGTGCCGCTTTTAAAGCGATATCGTCTCTTCCCTGCGACCACCTTATTTAAAAGAGGAGGGAAATCTGCTACGAACTAAAATGCTAATTAAATCCCAGTGTTCGTAATTTTTTTGCGATTTAATTTCGAGTTGATTTCGTCTTGGATCGGAGCTCTTTTTCGCTTGTTAGTGGAGGACAAAATTAACGTTAATATTGCAGTCGTCATTTTTTGTGTGATCTTTTGCGTGAAATTCTTGACTAAATTTATTACGGGGATAGTTCAGTTTAATACAATTAGGTAGTAATGACTCTTCTAGACGTGCGTTTTAGAGTTTGTCAAAAAAAAAACCTAGTTACTGGGATGTAAATCACCTTAAATGTGTCCCTTTTCATCAAAAAGCGCCAGAATTATGTTTCTTTCAGTAAAATTTAGAAAACTTCTTATATATAAATCAAACATTTGAGTTGTTATTTGAACACAATTTACTTCGAAAATTCAAATACAATGCTAAATAGCTTTTTACATAAGCAAAGACTTGGCCTCATGCGCCACTTGAGTGTAAAGAGACTTAAGTCAATTCAAAGAATTGGCCGTTACGCATCTCTGGCAAAAAAATAATAACCAAGAATATATCGTACACCGTGCGCAAAAAAGTGATCTATTGGACAAATATAACTTTTCCAGTTATAATGCTATATTTCAAAATTTAAGTATCTAGAGATAAGAGCAAATCTTAAATCGATTGATAGAATAGCTGGAATACAGATAACAGATACTTATTTTTTCAGTAATGAAATACAATTGAGAAAACAAACATCAGACGATTTTTCTGACAACTGAACTCTTTTGTCGATAGATCACTTTTCCGCTCACAGTGCGATATAGCTTCTTAACATCAAATTTTCTTATTTTTTTTATTACTATTAACAATTAAAATACTTTTTATTCTTGTAAACAACCACAAATACACCACAACATCTATACCATCCCACCTCTACAAGCTCATGCATGGCTGAATTAATATCCCGACCAGGTATCCTTTCTTTCGATTCTTTCCACCTCGAAAAACTCAGCCCCGTTCTGCAGGGGCGCCCCTTATCCAGACATGCAGGCCCCTTTCGCCCCTGATGGACGCATTGGAGCGAGGGCTGTTTTGCGCCCTTTAGTGGCCCTATCGACCGGGCCGGACTTTGGTCATGGACAGGGTTGTCGATTGGTGGGTCTGGGTGCTAGGATTGGGGTGGTTAGCACCTTTTGATAAGGCGCCAATGGGGGTTGAAGGTGTTGGAATATGAGGTGATGATGTAGTTTGGTATTGTAGGAGAGTTGTCGGTATTGTAGAGAGTATTGGGTGCTTTGTAGCTTTTATGTAATGGAGTATTAAAAATAATAAGTTTGTCAAGCATGACATTCCACTTAAATATTTAATAAATTATCCATTACTATTTATGATATTCGATTGGGAAATTTTGGTGATTCCAATCTTTTTTTATTGCTGTTGGTCTGTAGTAAAGTTTAGTACTGAATCGAATTTATAAAAATATTTTCTAATGTTTTTTCAATAGGCCATTTTTAAACAATTTGTTTCTTAAACAATGAAAATAATCGCAATTGGCTTTTTGATTGAGTGAATGAATTGACGAATTAATGTTTTTAAGCAATTTCATTGCTAAAAGAAATATTGAATTAAAAATGATATTTATCTGAACAAAAAAAATCTTGAAAATTTCACTTGAAGTTAAGAAAAAGGATACGTAATACCACGAATACCTCTAAATATTACGTGTCCATATAAAAAAGACAATGTCTCCGAAAACACTCTTCACCAACTCCAATATTTTTTGCTCGCAACATCATTATCCCCATAACAATACCCTCTTATCTTCCACCACCGTTATCCTTATCATCGAAGCATCTATTCCAATGCTCTTAAGATCATTCCCATCCTCAACCCGTTACAGAGATATTATTAGATGGTGGGGGGGGGGCAATTTCGATGTTACAAATCCATTCGCCCCCCAATCCTCAGGGCCCTGTAATAAAACAGGGTCTATCCTATCAGACGAGAATTTCCAGTCCCCCAATACCCGAGTCAAAAGATAATTACCCCTTGTTACCAGACAACGAGCAAGCATGCCATGAGGGGGTGATAAAGACGCCAGCATTAACACCCCCCGCCTGTTAGAGGTGTATGTTCCGGATTTTGTATGGGGGGGATGACGCCATGCTGTCGCCAGTCCGGTTGTTGGAATGTCCGGCCGAGATTTTCCACGCCCGTGATTACCCTGTGGAGGACCCCGCGTGCCGGACAGGTCAAGGGGTGAGTGGCGTGCCGGATTGTTGGCAGCGGTTGTCATGGCGATGGGATCGCTCTTCTCTTGCTCTTGAGCATCTCTCTCTCTCTCTCCATCCTCCTCGATGGAATGCTGACGTGGCACTATTTGGGGGGACGGACAGGAGGTTGGGGGGTTGGCTATATAGGGTTTGGTCACAATATATATGTACGCGGGAAAGTTACGCTTATGCAGTGGGAGAAGTGTCACTTTTTCGCGTAAGACTGATATGGGTCCATCGTTAAAAAACAGGTTTTGTTTAATGTGCAATTTAAGGCGAACATACCTTGGTACTATGGTTAAAAGTAGTTTTGCATTTATATTATAAAAAGACATACTTTATATAGAATTATATTATTAATTTTTCCCAAATACTTAGAAGTTAATTGAGTCATATATTGCTATGGGGCACTCTTACAACACTGTATAGTTTACTTTAACTGGTTTGCACTGGAATCATTTTAACTAGTATTAATATTTTTAACGAACTTAAGATTTTTTGCATTTGTTACATATTTTTTCTATTATAACTTGTTAATACTAAAATTTTGCGTAAGTAAATTTCGACTTTTCTTACAATAGTAATCCTCAGCTTGTAAAACTTATTTAAAAACAACAACTTTCTCTTATATTTGAGGCTTAATAGAATACCCTACTTTAAAAACTTCCAGCACGTCTAAAATCCACTACTTTTAAACTCGAAAACTTTTCCTATAAAGAACTTATCAACCACGCAAAGGCATTTATCCCTTGCAAGACTCCTCCTGATTACCCAAAGGCTTCCTCCCACAGAAAAGAAAGAAATGGACTAAAAAGCACTCCATTTCAAAACCAAAGTAGTCACTCCCTTACATATAAATAAAAAGACCTCTTTTAAATCTTCTCTGTACATTGCAAACGAAAGGTTCCCAAGGAAGAGCCCAGTTGTCAAGACGGCACCTGATGCGGGAGGCTAAGGTGAATATATATATACCTTGGCGAAGCTCTTCCGGAAGACACATTGCCCCAGGAAAATCTATTGGAGGCAAAAGTTTGCGTTTTTCGTAATTTATCATATTTCCCCTGCGGGGGCACAAGGGATAGACCTCCTAATCCTCCTCTGACAGGGCCCTGACAGCCCCCCTGACCCTCCCCCACCTAATTGAATGGCCAGTGCATATACATTCTTTAATAAATTTTTATCTTGTCCCGGGTCCCTTTTTAGAAGGGGGGGTTGCTCTTGTCTCCCAAATGGATTTTCTTCTTCTTTTTGCCTATGTCCAGCAGCAAATTGCGATGTGCACTCGGACGACTGGAGGGAAATAAGAATGAGGGGGAGGGGGTTTCTTGCCCCCCCCCCCCCACACCCCCGCATTGCTGACAGCTGATTCGGTTACAGTTACAGCAGCCCTGAAAAGGAAAGGGGCTATCTGCAGCGGTTTTTATTCCATGGTCTCTTTTCTTGTGAGGTTCGCGACACTTCGCTCTCATGCCACGTAGACATGCGCCCCCTTTTACTTGTCACGTTAGGTCTTTTTGGAATTCGCCTCTGACAGCCATTCGAATGTTCTTTCTTTTTTTTTTCTTTAGCTTTCCACATAGTGAGGAATTTTTATTACGTTCTTGCCGCGTTTGTGTGTCCGTACGAGTCCTGCAATCCAAAGATACTGTTTGTGTGTGGTCTGATCATTGGAATGGGATGGTGTGTTGTGGCATTCTTTGGAATGAGGTTTTTTTTATTCTATTTGTGATTGGTGAAAAGGGTTGTGAGATGTTTGAAGAAAGTCCTACATAGCTCACAAGTGGTAGGCTTGGAGCTTTATATGGTCTACCTTTTTGGAAAAAATAGTTTCCTTGTTTCTATTTAATGCATGAGTAATAAGTTATTACTTTTAACTTTTTTTAAAATTTCATTGGTTTTTTTCACTTATTCAAATTAACTAATTTCGAATTTTTTGTCTCATTTGAAGTAACATAAAATTTGTAGATCACTGGGTTTGGGAATTTAACCGCACAGATTTCTTTATACGTATTAAAATTTTCCGCTAAATTCGTTTACGACATATCTGAAAACCATTGAACAATTATAACTTAAATGAAAATCGTTTAAAAAAGATAAAGTAAGGTTATTTCATGAGTATTAATTTTAAAATGAAACTTTATAAGGATTTATTTGGCCCTAGCTATTCCGAACATATACGCAGACTTGTCAAAGTTTCTGAATTAAATATATTTCTCTTCATTCAATAACATTATATTTTCATTACCGGGAAATGGAATATGAAATTGAGTTTTTGATCAGAACTTAAAGCCCTCAACAATTACAGAACCCGGGTACTTAAATAAAACTAAATTTTGTCAATACTTTGAGATTAACTTCTGCACTTATGATTAAAAAACCCCACCATGCATAATCGGAGCCGTTTTCCAATTTCTCGGTACCACTCGGAATGAAAACCTTTTTGTACAGTAATATCCTTGAGTGATTTCATTTTTCAGTTGCCACTCTGAATAAGAACCCTTCCCACTTGATCTCTCAAGTGAAAAATTCGAGTAAAAAGAGGGGGGCTTATTTTTTGAGATATCGTCTCACATACTGAAAATGTGGTTTTGAAATTTTCATTAAATTTATCACATATAACGCACTCGCTGTAGTGAATTGAAACTTTTCTCACAAAAAGGGGAAAAAAGGGTGGCCTATAGAAAAGTTATGGTGAAAAATATATTTTCTTTTCTTCCCTCCTCCATAAAATAGATTTGAAAGAAAAGAATACTACGTTAAATAGGTTTTACCTGTTCAGTAACGTACAGACTGTACAAAGGTCAGGATTTTTTTTTTTTTTAATTTATCACTGTGATAACACTACTGTTGTGTATAATGTTTTAAATAATCCTTAATACGCATGAAAACTGTTTAAGAAAGTCCGCTCCTAAAACACTACAACACCTAAAATATATTATAAAATTTCTAAAAATATTAAATATTTTGGAAACCCTATTAAGTTTCATTTATTTTCGCAAAGTTTTAGCAAACTAACTCCATTTCAACTACTTCTTTTAAAAAATAGTTTTCTATTTTTGTATTGAGGCTTCTATTTCCTTGAAATGGCTTATTGCTATGCATCTTTTTAATGTTACTTATTATTCCTAAAATATATTTTAAGATAATTCTTCGGGGGAAAAAAAAGAAAGCTTAACCCCTAAACATCCCTTTCCCCATATTTAAAAACCTAACGTAACAGTTACCGTGAATACATATTCTACAGGAAGAATGTTCTATGTCCTTTTTTTCATACTTGCCGAAATATGAAAAGAGAATGGAAGTAAGAATTTCTTTCCACGCGCATTTCTTCTGTACTGAGGTACATCCAGGTCTGACACTAAAGTTATTAAATTCCCCACGAGACGGACTTTTTCCCCTTGTATAAAATAGCTATTCCACGCGTTCCTACTTACGATCCTCTTCTTTTCATTGTTATTTTCCTATTCAGGAGAAATGGGATTCTTCGCGACACAAAGTTTTAAAAAATGTGTATAAAAACAACCGAGGTTATTACTTTGTTTTGTTTTTAATATGAGAGGTGGAGACACAAGGCCTAGTGACATCGAAAATTAGCCTGTCATGAAATTCCATTCCGGATTTGAGATCCCGGAATCAATTGTATACCTTATTAGAAAAGAAGCCGTTATCCAATGTTATAATATAGGACATCGACTTTTTTTCCCACTGTGATACGAAATTGTTTAAAGTGAGTGACGGATTTTTCTTCCACCCGTTTTCTATTTAACTTTATTCATGCATTGTATTAATTTATTTCTGTACAGGAAGGGTTTTTTTTTATCAATAAGTTTGAGTGAAGTAAAAAAAATATTTTTTGGAAGACGCGCCCCTCAGGCGAAATATCCCAGTGACGTTTCAATGATTAGGGTAAATCATCAACCGCGGGGGGTTTGGGAAATGAAATAAATAACTTCTTTTCAAAACTTTGTGTTTGGAGTTTGTTGTGGATAATTTTCTTTCTTGCGCTCTGAATTATATTCATGATTTTATTTTAAGCTACATATCTTTCCAAATGTTGCAAATGGGTGTTTTAATAAATTCTATAGATAAAGTCGTACTTAATATTTTCATTTATCAAAACTGAGTTCGTCTGATTTGAAAATTAATATTTAAAGTTATGAATAATACCTTACTAAAATTTTATACATTATAATTATCTTCGTTTTAGCTTAAAACTGTAGCGTAACCGTAATATTACTAAATTTGTGTTCAAAATAACCAGTAACTTTTGTGTTAATAAAAGAAAATCATTAGAGACTGTTTTAGCTTTAAATCCAGTAAGATTTACGAAAAAAACGTACCCCAAGTTTGATTTGAGAAAGATAAAAAAAAATATTTGAAACCCCTTAAAGGATTTATTTAATACTTATTTACCAGATATTATAAAAAAAATTGTGCAAAATAAACTCAACTCTGTTTTTGTGTCAGTTTTGTGTCTCTTTTCTAGCTACTTTTTATTCCTAAGTTTCTTTCTCCTGATTTCTTTGTGTTCTGTATGTTTGTTTTGAAATTATGATTTTATTTCTGCGTTGTTATACACCGCAGATTGGGCTTTCTTTGGTATGATCTGTGACGAATTTTATCTCTTTTTGCCTTTAGGAAGCCCGCGCCTGTCTTCCAGATCTGGTATGAAATTCTTATCTGATTTATTTTATAAATTTATGATTTTAAAAAGCCCAATGCATGCTTTCAAGTTTCTAGTTTATTTTTGTAGTTATGTTTTATTGTTTTTTTTTTATATTTGTTTTATAAGTTAATTTTTCTGTTGTGTTTAGATAGTATTTTTGTTATGTTGATACTATGATAAAAGTGTTATGTATATTAGAAGAATAAGTATTTTTTTGTTGTGAGTAAATTGGTATTTATGTTTAATATTTAGTGCTTATATTTGAAATTTCGATTACCTATATTTGATGGAATTTCAACTTATCTCTGTCATAAGTTTACTGATTACGCTTGTCCATTTAATATTTTATTGTCATGTTTAATATGTAATTGTGGACATTTTTTAAGTTTAACCGTGTAAAGTTATGTACATTGTACTTGTATTAAAAAGTTAGTCGGGTTTTTTTTTGCACCAAATGCTCCTTTAGTTTATCGTTCGAAGAAAACTCCAAAAAATTACTCGAATTGTATGTATGTATAATAACTGCTGAAATTGTTTTAATGTTTTTAATTAAATTGAATATCTGGTAGTACTGAATAATTTAAGTTCTAGACATAAACCCTTAGAGTCCCAAGTACTAACCTTTTGACTTGTTCGCTTTTGATCCCACATGTTTGTAAAATATGTGAAGTTCTTGAGTACCACAAACGCGGTCATAAAATAAATTCTACTTTAAACTCCCCCATAGAGTAAAAGATATAAAGCACACACACACCTCGGTACTTATCCCAAACTGCAACAGCAAATGTCTTATCGCATCCGAGCAAATCTGCTTAAACCGCGGACCTGTTTTTTGTCCATGAACAACATGTTGAACTGGGGCTGGCTTTTAGAGTGGCCGGTCAGAAATGGATTGGTTTGGCCGCGTCCCGAAGTTACCAACGGCTATAAGTGCCTCCAATCTTAACTCTGGGAAGAAAAATTGGCAAAGGATAAAAAAAAACAATGCTACAAGTAAACAGGCCGAAGCAAGCTTCTGCATACAATGACAGCGGGAGAGAGGGGGAAAAATCACGTCCATTTCGGAAATTGACTTTTTTCTTCCCTTTTTTGCATCTCTTTTGTTATTTTGCAATTTCCATTTCGTTCTTTAGGCTTTTTTTTCCTCCTCCAGCTTGGTTTCAGCACTTAGCTTTGATCACATTTTTTGCTCCCCTTTACCCCAAAGTTTTTCTTTCGTAAACGGCCAATTCTGCCATTACTTCATCTGGGAGGAGAGTTTTTAAAAAGATGGACGCAAATGAATTTGTTGTGTATGTACTTTGTAATATGAGCGGAGTATATTGCTGTTGCAAACTTTGAAAAATATTATTTTTATGCTAATAAAACAATTGTTTGCTGAAATTTTTTTTTTAAAAATGTCTGCAAACGGAACCTCTGTAAAACGAGTGCACTTTTATTTAAGTGGTTTTCTTTTTGTTGGGTTGAATAACAATTGTTTATTTTTAATGGATATGTGAGACAATAATATTATATTTATGAAACGCAGAAGTTAGTTTTTGAATTCTGATTGTTGCAAGATGAAGTCCAAACTATATTAATATAACATGTTTAAAGTTCCTGTAAAAAACTTAAGATTGCTGAGAATATTTAGTAAAGGAACGGCGGCCTATATTTAAATTACATTAAAATGTTGCAATATACTCACATTTTTGTTGCGGTATATACTATGCATGCAATATTGATTTCTTTCATTTTTAACATTTTTTTTTTGTTTCCATTATCAAAAGCATTCAGAATAAATTCATAGTCCTAGACGTCAGTCTCTGTGAGTTGTTGAAAAACGCACTCTCCCCTTAAAAAGCATCGCAGGAAATATTGCTTAGCCAGTGAACAAAAAGATAAACTTTACACGACGCGCAACAGACACATCTCCGGGTCATACATATAAAACATCCTTCCCCGCCAAGAACAGTGGCAAAAAGAAATATCCATAGACAGAAAAAGCCCCCTTTTTCCATGTGTCACGGGGTTTTGATGCATTAATGCTATTCCATTCCTTCGTGTCATCGCTAGACGAATAGCGGACTTTGAGGGCGCAGCACAAAAGATCTCGCGTTCCACAAGAAATAGAACGAATGTGGAGATGGAAAAAAGCACTTCTCCGCCCCCTCTCTCTCTGTGATGCATCGCCCCCTTATGTAACGGCACGTCTCTGAATGTACACAGATATTCATGCATACATGGATACATGCCGTTAAAAGGAGACATCGAGAATTTACATGAACCCATTCTGCCGGCCAGCGGACTTCGGATTTAGCATAACGGCGACCTAGGGGCTGCACTCTTGCGGGCGCCCTAAGGGTTATTTATTTACTTCCTTTTTAGAGTCTCAATCTCTTCTTGGTGTGGGTCTATTCCCCAATTGACCGTTGCAGGATAGCTTCTTCTTGTTGAAAGGAAGGAGCCCCTGGCATATAAATTGGGGGATGATTCATTCGGGATGTTTGCTAACTGCGTTGATGGATGCAATGGCCACCGTGTGTCGCCTCAAGACTTTAGCCGGGCTATTTGCTGGTGATCAGCTGTTTGTCAAAGGACGAAAGTTGGTGTTTTTTGATGGGAATGTATTCCTGCTTTTTTAGACCTTTTTATTTTACGCTTTTCTTCGGGAGGGTGCGCCTCAATGTGGCTCGTAATTTCGTCTATGGCACCGGGTAGTCGTATGTTATGTCATTTTTTAGAATGTCTCGGTTTTAAGAAATATTTGAATTGGAATTGTCCTGTTTGTAGATAAGTTTTGATATTTTATTTATAGATTGTTGCTACATATTTCCTCCATTTGTCTTCGTAGAGTTTTAATATATATGTTTATGTATTCTTTTGAATATGAGCTATATTTCTTGTAGAATTGTCATCTATTTTCCTCGAAGTAACTGATTAGTACTTCCTTCCTTTTTATAATTGCATTTACCAATCATCGCCAAGTCCAACTAACTGGGAAGATATACGCGAAATTAAATACTTATTTCCTGCCAAGTCAAATTCCGAGTAAAGGTCCAGGCATAAATCCTTCACGTTTCGGATTCCAGTGTACGCGTACCACAGGCACTCGATACTATAGGTCAGCCCTAATGAATTAATCCGCCCCGTTGACACAACGGACGTGGAGAAATGCATTAAATCAATCCCCTTAATGGCCACGCACGACACTTGTAAGCATGGCTAGTTGAGTTGATGAAATTAAATACTTCTCAAAGAACGGCTTTTGTATTTGGAGTTATTTTGTTTGCAAAGTCTACATTTATTTTAGTTTAAGGATTGATTGGTTAAATTATAAATGGTATTGGTGACCGACATAAATAGTTTTGCGGATAACTATGGGTGTAACAATGACTTAATGATTTGACCTTTGGGATAAGCTTGATTCCTTCCTACTCTTTATGAATCCTTCAACTTTTGGTTTTTCACTTTGTTTACATCTTCAGTTTTTTAGTGACTGATATTTAGGATGTTTTTGATTTCCAAGAGTAAATCATTCCTAGTTTTCCTATTTGTTATTTTAGATTGAAGATAGTTAGGGATTTTATGATAGAAGTAGGGATATTTAGGATAGAGTTAGGGATATTTATGATGTTTATTCGATCTTTTCCTGTTCACTTTAAACAACTGGTATTAAAAAACATTTTGTTTGTTCTCATCTTTACATATCAGCTATCAAACACTATCCTAATCCAAAATGGCGATCTCCGAGATGTCCATAAAACCAGCGAAAATGGAGCTATAGAAAAAAAGTGATGGTTGTTTATTTCGCATGGATTCTGCGAATTTCTAATTGTCCACCATTTAAGACCAATTAACTAAGACTGTTTCTAATAGGGACATGGCAGTAAATCTTTCGTTCTGCACTTCCTGTTGGTGGGATATAAATACATCTCTTGGGTGACAGTGCTCACGAATAAATCTGGCACCACCAACAATGTTTCTGGTGATGATGAGTGATATCATATTTGATGGTTATTAAGTTTGAGGTTTTTAATTGGGTATGAGAGTGTTGCTTGTCTCTGGATGCATGTAGAGGTCAACACAGGCGTCTGTTTTGCGTCATCACATAGTATAAACCGGGTAGCACTTTTTCTGGAAGTAAAAAAAATGCTAATTTTATTTACATGTTTGTCGTATCACCTAATGAAATGTAATATATAATGAGAGATAAATATATCACTATTTTAATTAATAAATGCAGTCTCAGTTGTTCTTTACCCCTGAGAAAATATCATAGTATTTATTTGTTTGGTTGTCACATCTCGCATAGTTTGAACGTAGAATAAAAACTATATAAATATATTCATTACAAATATAGGCACTATCTATTAGGTTTTCCTAGATTTATAAGCAGTGTAGTCATTGTAGATATCGCACCGTGCGCGGAAAAGTGTTATTTCTCTCATGTTAACTCATGAAAATTGTGACTTTTCCTTGCACGTTGCGTTGTATTTCTTGTTTCTGTAACCTCTCTGCTTAAACTAAATGTACATTAAAAGTATCACAGGTGAAACGTTATTGTATGAATTAAATTCATATTATACTGTTTTGAATTAATCAACATTTAAAAAAGAATCGTATATTTAACTTAACTAAAAATATTACATTTATCCGCTCAACTGTAATTCTTCAGATTTTTCTCGCCAACATCCTCACTCCTCAAATTGCGGGTTTAATTCTGTTTTTATCAATGACGTTCGATGCTATGATGTACATTCAGCTAAACCCCTTCACTACACTCTTAAAACAAACGAGCGGTTTTAACTCAGTCTGAGTTAATTTCCACTCCTTTCCTGTGCCGAAAATGCACTTCCCCTATAGGAGTGGATTTCGCTATTTTGTTTACAGAGTGTACCAGGACGTACCTAGCGTACATCCTCTTATTCGATCATCAAAGCCAAAGACGTACACTGCGCACGTCATCCACTATACATTAAACAGCAGCAGCCACAGCTTTGGTAGTCTGAATCTATAGGCTCTTTCTCGAAAATTTAAGCCTGGGTGTGAAGGGGTTAAGGAAGCTGCTAAGAAATCCTAATTTTTATGTTACTCTAGCTGTATCTGATCAGTTTAGTTGTGGAAGTATAAGTCTTTAACAATTTCTTTTTGTTTTCCAGCCGGTTCTTCTCCGTACAACATGGTGCCAACCTCGCAGGGCCAGCAGCCGGGGCAAATGATCAGCCCCCCTCCCCCTGGCGCGCAGGATTCTATGTACAACATGAGCTTGAACGGTGGGGACACCTACCAGTCCATGGGGGCCAATGTACAGTCGCAGGTCAGTTACTCTTTCTGACTTTGAAAATAATAAAACGATATCTTTAGACAATAAAAGAATCGTGTTTTCCCATGTATGCAAGCTTTAATTAATAAAAAAAATAGTACTGTGTATAATCGAATACGAGGAGGCCAAAGGGTCGTAGTAACTTTATAAATGGGACTGTTTTGTATATTGAACTTGTATTTGGTTTCAAAAGCATTATTCTGGGAAAGTTATTAATTTAGGTTTTCCGGATGCCAATCAATTCGTTAAATATCTGTGGATAAAAACTACTGATTGAATTGCTATGGCTTAATTTCATCCGCACATTAATTGTTGCAATATTAATTGTTAAAAAAAATGTAAATATATGCTTACATCTTCCGATCGCAAATTTTTCAACTTTCAAAAAGTAGTGTAATGATGTAACAGAAGATTTTTAAAAAACATTGAATACGGAAAGGAATTCTACAAATTGAGGCAAAAATTCACATCTCTTCAAAAGGAGAAACACGAAGGTAGTAATTTGTCCTAAGAACTCTTAACCAAAAGATCTTTAAACTTGTAAGCAATTCGGCACACGCCAAAAGTCTTTATAAATTTAGGGTTTTTAGGGTAAAATAACGTGCACTATATGTAAGAGGTTAAAAGAAGGTTAAATATTCGATCAGAATCAAATGCTGGCGGCCTCTCACAAAAGAAATAGGCAGACATTTAAAATACAGTTAAGAATATACTAAAAGCCTTTTCGTGCCTCTTTATTATTCGTGTTCGACTTTACACAGTGTCATTTTTTTTATTTAAAGCTTATATACATGGAGAAAAAAACATTTTTTTTATTCTGTAAAGATATCGTCTTTATTATTTTCCCCCTTTTTATCATCGAGTGTCTGAAGATGTTATAATCGACTTAAGATTAAAACTCATGGTTTTTGCTGTCTCCTCCTCACAAACTTTTTTTTCCCTCTATCTTTTCGCCCCCGGAGCCATTTAAAGAGAGTATTTTACTCCCTTCTAGATGGTGATAAATTAGGGTGTTTATTTATTCACTGCACTGCTCTAATCTAATCCTCTTGATTTCTTGAGTGCCCCGAAGTTTCTTTTTCGCGTCGCTCGTGCTAATTAAAGGGAAAAGGACTCTTATTAGAAAAAGATACGAGATTTTTTTTTTTTCTTAAGGCGGAGATTCTTGCTGCAGACTTTCTTCGTTGTATTACTAAGAATATTAATAACAATTTTAGGGACATTATACAAACATGATTCAGCGGTATAGTAAGTTAAATGTGAAATTTGTATTAAATACAGATATTTTGTTTCGAATATGTTCGTTGTAAGCACCAAGGAAAAATTTATTGTGCTCATTTACAAAGAAGTTCCCCTTTTCAATATTAGATTCTTCTCACTCTCATAATATTTTCATACACTTTGAATTTATTAATAGTTTTTTTTAATGTCTAACTTGCATAAAAGTGTCCAAAAGAAGATGATTACAAAAAACATATCTTCTCTTCTTTTTTTTTAGAAATTTTTGTTTAAATGCGAATTTTGTTCCTACAACGTGATACGTATACAAAATCAAATTCCATAATAAAACTCGGCAAAGTTTACTATTTCCCCTAAATCAAACAAGAAGCCACTTTCCAGGAACTTGCCGCCTTTCAAACTTGACAGGCAGTACGACGAAGGGGTATAGATATAAAACCGAAACGGCGCCGAATTACTTCACCCACCGAAACTTCATCCAAAAAGAACGTTTTTAACCATATCGCACACGAAACCTCTTTAAGATTCCGAGCGCGCTTTACCAGCAGCAGAAAAGACAAGAAAAGTCGGCAGTCGTCTATTTCTGCCCTCCGCTCCAGCAAACAGAATTCAATTTACTTCATCCCCTCCAACACTATCGGTATCTGGCAGCACACAAAGTCCTCTTTGTTAGGCATGACGTCCCGTGTCGGGGCTAATTCAATAAGCAAGAAGCAGCCCCGGTTCCTCTAAACTCCGACCAAGAAGTGAGGCTAATTCGGGATAAAAATATAAGAAAAGCGACCGAGAACTTCCCTGGAAATCCGATTAGAAGCTACTAACGAGGCCTGTTTAAAGGCGTAGCCCTGGTCGTGTCTTAGCGCCCCTGCAGCAGCCCCTTTCCCCCCCTTGGCTACTGAGTGACAGCCAACTCCCTGGCGAGTCGGCTAATTTTCTTCCATCGGAGCCAAAAGAGGTGATAGGATGGAATATATATATATAAAAAAGTGGGTAGGATGGGTTTTTTGTATGAAGAAAAAGTGTGAGTAAAAGTCCTATTGAAAAGGGTGTTTAGGAGGAAATTATTCTTTTGGGGTTTTTATCGTGATGTTGATTTAAATTTATTGCTTAGTGTTTTAATGTTAATATTATGGCTGGTGGTTGTATAATCTAGCAATTTTGTTGTTTCTGGTATGTTTGTGTGTGCTTAGGTTAATGTTTATTATTTTTCCTAATGTTGTTCCTGTGTTAAACCTTGTGTTCTTTTTGCTTTCAGGCAAATGCCCTCAGGCACGTCATCTCCCAAACAGCAGGTTACGCGGACGGATCTGGGGGACTGTATGACCCGAGTATGCATCAGGTAGGTAAGGCAAATTCACTTTTATTTTTTAAAAAATCTTTACGGATAACTTAATCATAAAGTTGAAAATCAAAAAGAAATATCGATGAAAAGGCTAAATAATTGCTAATTTTATTGGAGGTCAATTGATCGCAAACTCTAGACCTCGATTTAGAAAAAGTTTGGAGGGCTTTTCCATACGATGGCCTACAGTGTTCTCGTATCTGGTGCGAAGAAAGGAGACTTTCGTCGTTTACTCTGATTATAATTAAAAAATTTAATGTTGTGTTCGATTACTTATACTTTTGTAAGCCTCGTGGAATACTTTGTGGAACACGAGGTGTTTTTTTTTATTTGTTCTAAATAAAAATAAATAAATAAAATTATCGCTAACGGGATTGTCTTGTGACTGTTTCGATTTTTATTTTCAAAATCTAAATAGTTTTTAAAATATAAGTTTTTGTTGTTGTTGTCCGTTTTGATTTTCAACTTTTAAAATGTTCTACTCTTTGATATAAACTTTTTTGACACTCGCTTTTGTTTTCTTTTTAGCCCCCAGAACTGCATCCCTAGTTTGATCTTAGGCCGGCATACGTACACAACAAACGGAGAAAACCTCCGGCAATCTGGACTTGTAATATAAACCCCATACGTGAGAAAGAAATGAAACAAATAACGGAATAGATGAAGGAATAAATGGACATCAGGTGCTGCCGAACTCTTTATGTGCCACTGTGAGCTGAGCAACAACTCAACTCATCTCGAACCGTGTGTTCGTTTAACAAAATACAAATTGTGCCATAACTTTAAAAAAAACATGCGAAAAAAGGACATGTTGACTTTATTATGAAAAAAAGGATTTAAAAAAAGATGGCGTCAGTTTTTCTGGTCCCATCTGCATTATATACGTGTTTAGACTGGCGCGCGACGTCATCGGAATTGGCGTGTGACGTCACCAGCCGTTCTATCGTCCGTCATCTTGTTGTCGTCCATCTTGTTATCATTATGAAAAAAATTCGGATGCCACTTACATGTAAAAATATATATATATGCACAGCTGCCCTCTAAGCATCTAGCGATTTTCCATTCGATAGTTAACCCTAAATTTAAATCATCTAGAAAGATTGTGAGTTATTCCATTTCCCAAAACTTAATAAATATCTCAGCATTTGTAAAAATCGCTTAGAATAATCATTAAAAAAAATTATGTAAAATCGTTCTTTATGCTTATTGGGCAGTTGTACCCATACTTTGTTCTTTTTTCGAATTAAATTGTTTTTGTACTTAGGGCATCAATGTGTGATCCGTCTCGATCTGGGGACGCGTGTCCTGTCATCAGTTTTTGTCATTTTATCAATTGTCATCCTTTTTTCAGTCGCAAATTTTGTGTCTCTCACTGCTTCCTGTGTCGGCCAGTGCTTTATTTTGTGTCTCATCATCAGAAACTGTTGCTGCATCATTTGTTATTTATATGAATGATTGTGATTTTGTTATGTCTGTTACTCGAGAGGCTGTGATGTTTGCATACGTTTTACAATAAGCTCCATCGAACAATTTTACCTTATCATTATAACTATTTACTACTTAGTATTTGTACATCAACTTGCAAATTTGTTTTTAATTCATATTGTTTTTAACTTTTAATTTTTCTATTGAAGGCCAATCAAAATTGGAAGTGTCCTATAAGTAATTCTTAAAATTAATATGGTTTAGTTTTATTAAGTTTTGCTGTATTTCAAAACTAAATCCATAGTGTTATGTATCTGTGTTACGACGATGCTTTCCCATTGCAATTTATGTTTTAATAAATTGTTTTTAATGACTTAGCAGTTGTGAACTTAATTTTTTCGGTGCTACTGTTTATTTTACGTATAATAAAAAAAACCGTTAGAGGTAATTTGAAGTTTTGGAAGTTACAAAGCTAAAAAAGTTATTTTTATTACCTGTTGTTAACATTGCATTCCGAATTATGCTCATTTTCAATTTTTTTTTAATGCTGAAAATGTATGCAATTTACTAACCAGGTAACTTGTTTAACTTTATTCTACTGTATTTTAATTCTTAAAAACGAAATATTTATTTGAATACACCTTTTAAAGTACTTTAATATTCTCATTCTTATGCAAAAATACATAACTAAAGTATACTCTTTAACTACTTATTTTTTGTTTTAAACTACAAAGCTACGTAAGTTTTTTTTAAATGTGTCTGAAATCAAATAAAAAATATTCCAATGAAATTTTTAAAAATCATTCAATATGAAATGTTTATTTAGGACAATTGTGTTTAAAAACTAAGGGATTTTTTTTATCTGTGCACTGTCTAGTTTTTACATTTGAAAAACATTCCCTGTGAATAGAGCAGAGTCATCAAAATAATGTCATGTAAATACAACGTGGTCTATTCAAGTATATTACGTATTTTATAATAAGAATGTAAAAGTATACTTAAATGCTTGTATGTTCCGAACTTTCAATGCAAAGATGTAAAAAAAAAAAGAATCGCAGAATATAAACGTATTATGTCTAAGAAATCAAAATGCAAGGTTATTATACAAGTTTTTCAACTTGCCAATCCTGATTTATTCAATACATTTTTTTTTCTACAAAGGAAAGTTACCAATCTTCATTTTCTTCATTTAGTATTGAAAAGTCTTGCATCAAAATCTACATAAAGATACTTGACCGTACTAATGTTTAAATTAATAAATACTTAAGTTTTGCACTTGTACGTGTGTATAAATAATTTTTTTTCATTTATTGATCGCGTAATTTTGATATTTCATTTATTTTTTAGGGAAAAAATTATTTAATGAGTGCCAAGTGTCAGACTAGTCTTACGACATTTCACACGTATAAATGCAATATCCAAAACAATTGAAAAATTCAATTCATTTTTGCTTTAAAAAATCCCTTCGTTTTTGTGTGTTTATTTATATTAGTATCCAAAGTTTGTTAAGTCTAAATACAGGACACAGTGAGTGAAATGCATTTCAAATGTATTGTTCAAAACGAATGCTCAAGTGTGTGTTTCTGTTTCATTTCATATTCATTGGAAATCTTCCACATACGTTTATCTGTACAGAATATGAACACAAAATGTGGAAGATTTCGTTCATTGCGTCCCCAGAGTCGATTAACGTGGAGATTGCAATGCAAAAGTGAACCAAATATATTGAAAAAATAATTTCAAATATTAAATTACTATTAAATTAAATTACTTGAATTCAAGGGTCTACTATAAAATTGTAAAGTGATAATAAAAAAGAAACGATAAATTACATGAAATTTGCTGTCATCGTCAAACTAGATAATTTAATACTATTTATTTCATATGAATTTCTACTCTTAATTATGAATTACCATTAATTTTTTAAACAAACTACACTGAATTTTTGACTTCAAAGTAGTGTTCATTACTTCAGTTTTTTTTTGGTTATTTTTCAAAACAAAATCTCTCAAATTACAAAGAGGGAAAAAAACTTAGACATCTTTGGCGGCAAGAAGTTTTTTTTTTATACTTTCTATTATGACTGACAGTCTAAGAATTAATAAACAAGAACCTTAATTTCGTGGTAAAATACATTCAAACATGTACCTTTTCCCCTTATAATAATTTATTTAAAACTGCAATGTGAAACATGGGAGTCTACATTTTATGTCTGGATTCTTCTGTCTTCAAACAAACGATCACTTTAGCACTGCAATCTCCACACCTTGTACAGTTCCACAGAACTCCAAGTCGTGTGAATAGGAGCTCTTCGAAACCACTCATTGTTCATGAAACTTCTGTTTTTTAGTATTTCGAACGCAGCTGAAGAAGTCCCCTGCAGCTGTGTATCCACTTGTACAGTGTTCTACTTGATGACCGTCTTGTACAGTCCCCATGTTTGTTGCTACCCGTTCTGTTGTTGAAACGGCGTCCTTCTGTTCATCTCTTTACCCCATATGCTGTAGTATAATGAAAAGGTCTGTGAATATTGAGCGGATATTGCGTTTACACTCAAAAATCACTGACGGAAATAAATATTTTGACTTTTTGTTGTGTCTCTGGCGTAGTTATTTGTTTGGTGATGTCACTTCTCTCCAACTTCAATAGTTACTGCAAAAGACATAAATAATTAGTTTAATAGTAAGAACTATTAAAATATATGGATGAAAATTACCTTACAAATTAAAAAATAAATTATATCATAATTCATATTCATGACAGTAATTTACGTACAAAATGGTGAGCATAATAGCAAAAAAGGGAACGTTGAAAAATAATTGAACATACAAAAATGACCCAAATGTTTTTATTAATTACATAAGAAACCTTAGGAAGAAGTAGAATCCTTTTATAGTCTAAAAACATGATAAATAAAGTATTAAATGTAATTTTTTTTCTTTCAAAAATTGACAATTCAGAATTTTGAAATTTTAGTTACATTTATTAAAATGCAAATCGGGTACATGTTCAATTTACACTCCCCATATAGAAATTTATATTCTATTACAATGGATCTTGTTACTAGCTTATTTTCAAACTTTTTGCTTTATCTATTTTTTATCACTGAATAACATTACTTTACCTGAAGTTTGTAATCAGTACGTAGTCCTACAAAAGATTAACTTCTATAACCAATGCAGCTTTCTTGAATAGAATATTAAATGATGGCGCTTATAATCTCCCATATAGAATAGACAATACAATAAAAATATAATAGATAAACATTATAATACATCTAGGATTTCAACTTGGGTGAATTTGTGTATCTGAAACTTCATGACTATAAATATCGAATGTTATTATTATATGAATATTTTACTTCTAAATAAGACAGGATCAAATTTTAATATTCATCTATAATAATTTAAAATGCCCTTAGGTATAAAATACTAGAATTTGGTTAGAATATTTTTTTTTTAAATCTTAAAATCAACATATTTATAATATATTTAAAAGTTGATATATATATATTCTTCTTTAAAGAAAACGTGTAGGTTTGTAGCAGAGCTATCATATAAAACTGCTCACATACAAAATTCATGCGCTAAAAAATCGCGCCTAACACAACATTCAGTTCCATATCAAACTTTTAAAAGTCTAATTTTAACTATTTTAGTATTTTTCATCGAAAATTTAACAATTATTACTTGTTGTTGGCTAAATTTATTTTTATGCAAAGAATATATAGGTAGTATTGCTAACACTTAAAAAGAAGTAAAATATTTCATTTCAACAGACAGCATAAAAACTACCGCCTTCCAAACATAACTAAACGAATTTATTTTTTAACTAGCAAATTTATACCCGTTCATCGCACGGATTAAAAAAATGTCAAATCGATCCAAATATGTGTACCATAATATAACCTGTTATAGGATCATAAACTTATGTTATTGTTCCTACTCAAAATAAAGTATAAAATCCCGTTTCATTGCCTTAAAATTCCAAAATGAAAAAATACGCTATAAAATGCACTCATAAATGTCATCACAATTCCCTCATAAATACATAAAACCTTTTAGCTCATTTGGCGCGTTTTGGGAAATAATTTGGCGAGAAAATAGATATAGCTACAAACACACCCATTATACAGCTCTAACACAATGACCTTCGAACAACCAACCAGCTTATCAATTATTTATAAAAAAAATGCTAATTTGGCGAGTTTTAGTTAATAATTTGGCGAGTTTGTCAACGTATTTGGCGAAAAAATAAAGACATAAAACCCTAATATGCAGTTCTAGTGCGATGGCCTTTATTAACCATCATAGTTCAGTAATAGCTTAACTATACATTTATTGCTTAAATATGCATACATGCAGTCAACAGAAAAATCCAATGACAAAATCATCAAATAAACCCACAATGAAATCCGGAATGGAGACTGCCGGAATTACGTCACTTGCAACCTGTCAATTATTTTTCAAATAAGGAATTTAGTTTCTGAAGGTAATGGCAACAGAATAAAATAAACTTTTTCAATTTTAATTATTTTTGTTAAAAGTTTTATTTAATTTTTTCAGCAGATGGCATCAGGAAAGTAAAAAAAATGATCGTATTTGAGCATAGATATCATAATTAAAGTATTAGATTGGCTGATCACGTGACCTCCAATGCTAACGACGGGACGCGCATGGAGGGCTTAATGGCCAGTGTTGCTGCCACTTTAAGGAGAAAAATACTACGAAAAAAATACTATTTAATTCTAAAATTGCAAAAAAATACTAGGAAAGGATTTAAAGTCACTATAAATATTCCAAAATGCAGCTAGTATTTTTACGATATTTTTTTGTAATTTTAGAATAATTCTAAAATAAATTCTAAAATTAAATTAAAAGTTTAGTTATAAAGTTTAAAGAGCATATTAGTATTTTAGAATAATTCTAAAATTACAAAAAAATATCGTAAAAATACTAGCTGCATTTTGGAATATTTTTAGTGACTTTAAATCCTTTTCTAGTATTTTTTTGTAATTTTAGAATTAAATAGTATTTTTTTTTCGTAGTATTTTCTCCTTAAAGTGGCAGCAACACTGGCCATTATGCCTACCAAAAAAAGCCTCCATGCGCGTCCCTTCGTTAGCATTGGAGGTCACGTGATCAGCTCATCTAATACTTTAATTATGATATCTATGGATTTGAGCCAGAGACATATAATAGAATGGACTGCGCATTGGCAAACCTAAAGCGATCCCCTCATGGGTCACGTGCTGGGGTAAGATTTACCCCAGCACGTGATCACGACCAGTTGGCGAGTTTTTTCACAACGACTTGAACATATGAGGCCGACAATCTAGTGGTATGAAAAATAAGTTGGGAAAGGAACAAAAGATGAATTGCTATTTCAGTGAAAAAGATTGCTATTTTTGGCAACTTATAGCAGCTGTTTTAATAAAAAAAGCTAAACATTTTTTTTTTTAGTTATACTATCGTGTATCTGATCAATGCATGTGGCGCAGAAGGCTAATTCGAATTTTTACAGAATATTTTTATCAAAAAATAATCCCTGACCTTAAAAAGAGCTTATAGAATAATTTACTCTAATCAAAGTATAGGCTTTTAGGAATAAATTTCTATAAATATACCTATCTAAACAATCTTACCTGTAAAGTATCACAGATATTTTTTAATTTATGTTTACATTTTATAAACTGCTCAAAAATTAGGCATCTAACAGATAAAACGAATGGAAGCAAATATTTCTAATTGAACGCAACAGCAAACCCACGTGACTTGGACATTGATGTGAGTCACCATTGCGGTTTGCCAGGCTAGATTTACCTGATTTTCAGGTCTGGCGACAATTGGCATAGTTTCTAACGAAACAGTAGCGATAAGTTGCCATATGTTGCAACCTTTCTCCTCTTGGCGATTTTCATGATTGGTACGCTTTTAGAAGCTGCTTGACAGAGCAATGAGCAGTGCATTCTATTTATGTCTATGATTTGAGCATAGATGTCATAGTTTTAGTATTAGATTGGCTGATCACGTGACCTCCAATGCTAACGACACGGGACGCGCATGGAGGCATTTTAAAAGAGGGAAAATTGCTAGTGTTGCTGCCACTTAAGAAGAAAAATACTACGAAAAAATACCATTTATTTTAGAAGTATTCTAAAATTACAAAAAAATATCGTAAAAATACTAGCTGCATTTTGGAATCTTTTTAGTGACTTTAAATCCTTTTCTAGTATTTTTTTTTGTAATTTTAGAAATAAATTTTATTTTTTCGTAGTATTTTTCTCCTTATAGTGGCAGCAACACTGGCAATTTTGCCCCCTTAAAATGCCTCCATGCGCGTCCCGTCGTTAGCATTGGAGGTCACGTGATCAGCCAATCTAATACTTTAACTATGATATCTATGGATTTGAGCCAAGTGATGTAGTTTTTTCAGAAAATTCGAATTTTCTCTAAAAATAGAACATTTTGAAAACTGAAAGTTCAAAAATCATAATCTAAGTATGAACTACGCATTTGTGCCAAGGTAAGAGTCAAACAAATGTCTAGTTTATGAATCTATTCATACATTCATACAAAACTTCATTTTTATTATTATAGATATCATCTAAAAAACAAAAAACCATAAAAAAAACCTCGCCAAAAGGAATAATTAGAGTATTCAAGCGTCATTATTCATCAATAAATGCTTAAATGTAAATGAAAATTTACATCTACTTTCTAAAATATAAAAATCCTTTTATATCCATCTCGTCCTTTGCCACTTTTTAAATAAATAATACGAATCGTCGAAGAATCTCATTTTGATATATATATTAAGACGTCTCTCCTTCCAAACTAATTTAATATCACAACAATAAAGTGCCTTGTTTAAAGTGACGTATAGTTTTTCCAGTTTTCATTTCTGGCTTCTTTCAATCGGTGCTCCGATAGGTGCTCTGTTCCCACGGACATTCATTTAACAATCGAGGCTCGGGGAAGAATTTATTTTCATTCAGAATTTCTGTCCACTTAAGATCTGAAACATGCCCATTTCCTTTAAATTTTTATTTCAAATAAATGAAGTTTCTCACGCGATTGTTGTAAGCGGCAATGGTGATTTAATTCCATTAAAAATGACCTTCTTATGTCTTTTTAATGAGTATTAAATTTTGCAGTTTTTTTTAATAATTGAAGCATACTTCGGATTAAAAAATGAT
This sequence comes from Oedothorax gibbosus, assembly GCA_019343175.1. Classification (NCBI taxonomy): domain Eukaryota; kingdom Metazoa; phylum Arthropoda; class Arachnida; order Araneae; family Linyphiidae; genus Oedothorax; species Oedothorax gibbosus. The sequence continues at coordinate 32,098,722 of CM033277.1, forward strand.
ATTTTCTGATATTTTCAATTACTTAATTTGAATGTGCTGAATTTTTTGAAGCATCACGCTTGTCTGCAGCATTTTTAGTTTGGGCTATTAAATTGGGTGACGGATATAGCCTTCATAAAAGCTTCCATTTTTTTACGTAATAAATGTAGTGTGTGGAAGCTAAAAGTAGATAGGTGGCAAAGTGTGGTTTTATAAATTTTAAACAGTTAATTTAGCTAGTGAATTGAAAAGAAACCCTGCATGCAAACAATCTGCATTCTTCAAATAATCTCTCAACGATATGGTTTTCTTATACTTATAGAGAGAAAAAATTAGAATCTCAAATAATTTGTATTTTTTGACGCACTAATAGAATTATTTATTTTTTTCTTTCGAATTAAAAAAAAAAGAGGAAAGTAGGCTAAAAAAATAAATTTTAATGTTGGTCAAATGGGTGGACCGTCGACAGACAGATGTCAGTCCGAACGTACAAACAGACGGCAAAATGTAAAAAAGGTCTCTTTTGCCATACATGTCTAACAAAAATATATTTTTTTATGTCTAACGGATAGAACAGAATTTGGAAGTAGAGTACGGTTGGACAGACGGATATATCTAGCATCTCAATTCCTACTTTTCAATTTTTTCAAATTATTTTGAATTAAAAAAAGGAGGCTAAAAAAATTATTGTGCTACATATATTCCGAGTATTGAACTTCCCAATTAAGTAGCACTTTACGACAAATTATTAGAAATAAACAAAACAATTAGAAAAAAAAAACAAGAAAAAATCAAAATGTGATGTAATATCAACAATTCTTCTTAGATTGTTCAACTGCAAAAAAAAGTTTGATTTAACTACATAAGAATTAAATCCATCATTAAGGTAATATTATTGTTTTTTAAGAGCTTTTTTATATTGTTTTGGTTTTCAACTTTTTGCTTCATGTATATTTCAAAATGATTTTTTGCTAATTTTGACGTTTGATTTTTTGCTGACTGTTTAAAAAAATTAACAATATATACTGTTAAAAAATCTGATTAGTTTTACTTAAAAAACTTGCTGCTGGTGTGAAAGAAAAATACTGTAAAATTTACAGAGAATTCCTGTTTATTTTATACAAACATAATTTGAAATTTTAATTCAAAATCTGCTATTTAACAGACAAATTGTAAAGAAAAAACGAGATTTTACCTCCCCCTCGGTCACCCCAGTACTACCGAGGTATAATAAACTGCCAAACCCGGGTTCGAACCACGGACATTTAGATTATCCGACAAACGTTCTCTCAACTGAGCTGTTTTGACACACGGAATCTCCACAGACAATTGAAGAGCTTGTTCAGTTAGAGTCTGATATTCTTGACGAGGTTAAAAACAGTAAGAAATATGCTTTTACTTAAAGTAGTTTATTTTTAGATAGCAAAAACCTATCTTTTAAGGTGGTTGCACACTTTGAAAATTGCATTTTTGACAAAAACTGATTTTTTTTTACTTGGTTATATTATTACCCAGATTTTCTTGTTTTTAAAACTGTCATCATTTTAACTGTGCTACAATTAGAACGAACGTAGTGATTAATTTAGTAAAGGTCAGTAGCACTAGAATCAACCAGATGTTGAAACTTTAAATGCGTTTTTCTCGCATTTCAGTTTTTCAATAAATAGCTTCAGTTGGAAAAAAGATAACTCAAAAAGTTATTGAGTAATTTTAAAAATTCTTTTTTCTACTAATTTAAGAAATTGTTGTCTAGGGAATATACCTAAAAAACTTGGAAGAAATTTTTTTTTTTTTGTTTTGGCCTATTAATCATTTTGACACACCGTAAAAAATGTTGAAAATCAGACTGTTTTTTTTTCGGCAACTAATAAAATTTTTATTTTTAAATCAAATCTTTTGGTTTTAGGTATATTCCCTAGACATAAGTTTACAGTTTAACTTGGTGGTATAATTTTCTTAGTAGGTCAAACAGTTTTTTTTTCTAGCCTAATTGAAGTGTTTGACAAAAAAACTGCAAAAAATATGCATAAAATGACCATATTTTTAAAAATTTGGTATGTATGCCAAATTTTACTTGCTATATATAGTTATTTCTTTCAGATACACACAAAAATACTACCAAAGTTGTTTTCTAGTTCATATTTTTAAAAAAGTGGTTCGAACGTGTGCAGATACCTTAAAGGAATATAAGTATTTTTGTTGTAAAATTAACTGATTTTTTTAAGTGCATTTAAAACTGAAAGAAGGGTTATACCCCGTTACACTGATTATTACCTTTTTAGATGGCTAGTTACAGACTGGCAATTACTAACAGGTCATTCCCTATAACTGGCTAAACGATTGACAATGGGATTCTTTCATATCTTGGTCATTTGAGAAGTAATTATTTTACCAATATAACGATCGACTAATGCACAATGAAAGAAGATGAGTTTAAGGTATGAGAAAAACCCAATAAAAAAATATTGGATGCATGCACTCAAATTTAAAAGAAGAATAGACCAGCGACATCATCTTATTTTAATTTTTATTTCTGACCAGCTATAATGTTTCTAAAAATTGTGTAGCATTCTTCATGCATATTTTAAACCTTTCAAATTTACTTTTACTTTAAATATCAAGAAAAAGTAAGTAAAAAGAGTACAAATATATTTATTTCTATATTTTTACTGCAACTATAGGAATTGTAAAATACTGTATGTGAGTCTGATTCTTTTATGGATCACAGTATAGTACCGTAATTCTATGAGAATGTAAGCAATTTTATGAGATTTTTTTAAATTTTGCATATTAATAGTTACTACAAAATAAGGCGAAACCATTTTTTTTTAAACACATTATTATTATTATTTATAATTTGAATTGTCTAATATAAAACTTTAAAATAAAACAATATATGACTTAAACCATTCTAAATATTAAAAAAAAATTAGAATTCACGATAATTGAATGAATAGTTTGATTTTATTGAAAAACGTCGCACTAGAGCTAAACAAAGGCCAATGCCGACTTTTTGGCACTTCTTAATCTACGGAATTAAAATTATAAATCTCATTTAAATATCCCGTTGTACCAAATTTACGCTTGTCCCTTGAATAAAATTATCCTTTTATTTTTAGTTTAATATGAATTATAATTCACATATCCATTATCACTTCTCGATATTACTAATGCATTTAAAGCCAATTTATATCCCTTCACATTTTTTTAAAGATTAATTTCTCTATATTCGGACAATCGAATATTTAAAAACCATGAAGAAGACAACAAAAAAATTTCATCAAATAAATTCCTTCCTGCTTATCAAGTTTTTAAAAGTTGTAAATGGAATTTCCATGTCACTTCCAACTGCCCGATATATGAGTCCCCCCTCCCCCTACAAAAGCATTTCAAGACGTTCGAAAAGTCTGAAATATTTGATATCCCTCTCATTGATACGTAGACGGGGACTTGACGAATAATAGAAAAAAAAGCTATTAAAAACCCTCCTCGAAAATACCATCACAGAAATTAAAAACTTTTCCACTTAACCCCATCGTAAACCTTTTTCCAATACTCGAGAAATATATGAATTTAAGACGAGGGGGGAGATGAAAAAATATTCCTTCTTTACAAATCATCCAGTGGAGCCTTGAGAAGAAATAAATTCCCCATCAACTCTAAGATAGCTGTGGAAAAAATTGGCGTCTTTTTTGCAACAGTATCTTCCTATTCCTGTTATTTTCCCAAGTAGAGGATCTTTCCCTAAGTTTCCAAGTCCTGTTATTTTTCAAGGGTGCACGTTAAATATGCTCCAAAGTCCAAATGCTGCGTACGATGTCACCCTTAACGGTTGCGTTGGGAGCCTACTCAGGTGTCGGCTCGTCGTTTGATTGTGGTTCTAAATTATGACACCCTTTCGCCAATAGCCCTCGTGTAGCTCTAGTGCGACGAAATTCAAACCAAACTAATCTATTAATTTCCCAATGGATAATTCGAACGGGGCGGAGCCTGGTTAGTTTGTGGGAACGAAGACAATGCCTGACGTAACTGTGGCGTCACTGTAGGCTTTACCGTTCTAGTTTAGACGAATTAGCTGCCGAGTGGTTTGTTTGTGGGGTTTAAGATAACGGTAGATGTAACTGTGGCGTCACTGCAGGCGTGGTCGTCACAGTTGTTCATAATCAGTACGTTCAACAATATTTGGGAAACTTTCAACTTCAATCTATATGTAAAGACTAAGGCTCGTTTTACAAGCAACGGTTATACGGTAATATTCGCTGTACTTACAATGTAATGAAATCACAGTGGTAATGTTGAGATCTTTCACATGCGACAGAAGCGATAACCGGACTTAAGTTTTTTCCTGCGGTTTTCAATCAGTTATTGACAATGTTAGATAATTAGAAATGCGAAAAAAATTTCCAGCTTTTAACATTGTCACTACTTGATTGAAAACCGCGGATGAAACCGGAAGTTCGGTTTTCGTTTCCTTCGCATGTAAAAGATTCAATTGTATTACCATTGACCTTATAGTCATCCCGCACCTAAACGTTACCGAAATCGTTGCATGTGAAACGGAAATACATTATTAAACATTTCAATTCACGACAATCCACAACTGAATCACCAAATCATCTTTCCTCATTCCGCTAATTCAAACCTACAGTTTTCAATTCAAACTAAACCAAAATACAGTTTAAATAAATTTATAAATTGGTAAGTTATAAATTGAGGAATTAAACAGTAGAAAAATAAATAATGGAATCGAATCGTCACTATGTGAATCCCCTGATGACATGACGTCTGATTTTATTTATATTCCACATTCCTCCAATTAATTTGTTTATTTATTTATTATTCACTATTTTATAGATTTTAATTTACAGAGTGTGTATACTATTCGGATATTTGAACTACTGATCAATAAATTTCTTTAGAAATTTTTATTTTATGTAAATGCAATGCACCAATTATACTTAAAAATCAAAGTATCTTGATTTTGGACAAATTATTAAAAAGTCTAAAAACTATGTTAAAACTCCAATAATAAATCAAACAAAACACTTTATTAACACAAAAAAAGACAAACAAGTACAGAAAATTTTTGTTGGTCACAAGGGGGTTAAAAAAAACCTATACATGTAACTATATAAACATAATTATAATTGATAAAACACAATAATAAGACATTATAAATTGAAATAAAAAATATAAAGATTGAAATAAAAGAAAATATAAATATTAATATAAAGACCGAATCTCCGTAATTATTATTTTTAAAAATATCTTTATAAATTTCAACTGTTGAACTTTAATGAAAAAATTTCGCTGAAGATTCAGCGAAGTTTAATTTTATCTCCTTATTTTGGGTAAGTTTTTCCTAGCCACTGGATGGAATTCTATCAAAACTCCGGTAAACCCTATAAATATTTCCTTTTAAATTATTATTTTTGCATTTTTAAAAATGCAAAAATAATCATTTAAAAGGAACCTTATCTCAGCTACGTTGTTTTATAACAAAAATTAATAACCAATCTAATTATTAAAGAAAGAATCTTATTTCAAACTGAATCCAAATTATATTTTAGTGATATTAACTCCTTATAAAAAATATTTCTATAAACAATTAAATAGTTCAATAACGGTGTTTTTACTCAATTCAAAAGAACAGATAAAATAAACAAATTAATACATTCTCTAGCATCCTGACTCTTAAGAATTAATTTTTTTTCGTTCGGTAGTACCTCCATCACATGACGTCATGACGAAACGACAATCACTTAATCGATAATTATCGCCTTTTCTCCCCCCCTCCCCTGTAGAGGCAGAGAGGACCTATTTAATTCGTCCTATAATTGTCCCTCTTCGACGCTGGGAAAAAGTTGGGGACCTAACTTTTGGATTGAAGCTCTCCAAGTTTGGCATGCGATTATATTGGCGGAAATGCAGTCAAGTCGCTATTACTGTGGTGATCCTTTTTTGAATTTTGACTTATTATTTTTTGGGTTCTTTTTATTCTATAAAGGGAAAAGAAATTCGATAAATAGTGAATTAAAGCAGCTTTCTAAGAACGATTGTATAGATGGTTTTATTGAAATTATAAACTAAATTAAAGTGATTAAAGTGCAAGAGAAGTTACGAAAAGAAACTATTTTCCTATAAATGTCTAAATTTTAAAAAGTTTTACTAATTGAAAAGATGCATACACAAAAAAAGTCATTTGACATAATTGTTTTAGTTTTTTTTTACCTTTTTAACTAACTTTCCTTTTTTTTCTTCAGCTTTTAAGGCTTGATTCCACGACGGAATGAATACTGAAGGAATAATAGTAATACTGAATGAATAATGAATAATACCATCTAATTGTTGAATTTGAGATGCATATTAGCCATATAATAAGTAATTAAAATGCCATATGAATGTACAAGTAATATATCTTGTAACAAAAATAGCTATCCTCGCTATATTTTTATTTACAGCAATGTAATCTAAAACTATTTAATTCTGATATATTTATTCAAGGAGTAAAAAACCTTTAAAATAAATTTACGCCTAACTGTAGAAAAGTATTCATTTCTTGATTACAATTTTCAAAATAATCTATGAAACACTTCTTGCGTAACAATAATTGTTTAAGAACTATCTAAAAAGATTACCATGAATTACTTCAGAGAAAATTAGCAGATACACTGAGCGTGTGTAACAATTATTCATTCCATTCATACCTCAAACTACTTCGTTGCAAATAACACGGTAAAAGGAATTAAACATCCCAACAAAATACAATTCATTGTTTCTGCGATAAAAATAATCTCCACCCGAGCAATCACTAAGCAAGAAAATAACAATGAAAAGCAGGAAGAAACTCCAGATAAGCGCTTCCCCAAAAAGTTGTTATGAAATCTAACTGGATTCCTCAATTGTGGAACCGTGCCGGAAAAAGCAGGCATACCTCTTGGAATACTAATACCCCCATTGGCATCCCACGTCACGTTTCCAAGGATTATGGACATCCCTCGGAGGCGCAAGAGCAAAAACCAGACACCTTTGCCGCAGGAGGATGCTAGAGGAGGATGGAGAGAAGTTTTCTGGCCTGGAAATAATGAGTGGACAACGGATATAACACCGGGGCTTACATGGGGCGCGCCCGATATTTTGTGGGGGCTGCGCAACGGGGCGTAATCTCTCTCTCTCTTCTAGGAGTTAAGCATTTTGGGAAGTTTCGAATGGTTGGTTTCGAGTAATCTTTTTTTTTTCTTTTTCGTTTCTGGGTTTTTGTTGTGACGGTCCGACCGGAAATTCGGTCGATAATTTGGAAGGAGTCGTAAAACGAAATGGTTATGTGGTCTGTTTCAAGTGGGGGATCTTTCCGCCATTTGGGAGGTTTTTCTGGGATATAAAATAAGTCAACAGGTATGTGGTGGTACATGCGGATTTGATTATTTGAAAGGACAGCATTTTTTTTACTTATGAAGCGTGTCGAAAAGCTAATTTGGCGCAGTTAAAGTTTCTTTTAATACATCCTATATATAGGATCTAATGCGTTATCTGATGTATTAAAATAGATGAATATATCAAATAATTCTTTTAACTTAACCGAGTTAAGTCGGACAATAGAAAGCATTTTTATTTTAACGCGAATCAACTCAAGTGAGTTGTATGGCAAAATTGAACACGCAATGCCAGGCACAGACTCGTTGCAATTCCACAGTCTACCGGTTAATCGTATGCCAAACGTTTAGTATAAAGATCCTATAATAAAAATAAAAATATCTGAAACAATTATGGCTATATGGCATCTCAAATTCAACAATTAGTGGTATTATTCATTCAGTATTCGCATTACTCATACATTAATATGGCATTTTTTTACTCTTTAAATAAATATACTATAATTAAATCGTTTGGACTGAATTGTTTCAGAACAATTTCCTTGCGAAACACAGCAGCAATTTTCCTTACGAAAAACATTTTTTATACATTAATCTTTCATTCATTTATTTATTTAAAATTTTATTAATTTACCCATAGAGAGAAAATTGGTATGAAACATGGAATCAAATACTACGTGATCAATGTGCATTTTCCATCCTAAACATTAGAGTCCAGAAAATAAATGTTACAAGTCTACTTTTTAAAGTGTGTGTACATTTAATCCAAATGTTCTTCTATTAAATGCACCAGGACACTTTTCCTTCATAAATTGCCAATTAAATCTCTCGACCAATTTTAATTGGCCCTACTCGCAACTCAAAACTGCCTCTACTAGATTACGTCCTCTAAAAAAAATACAACAACACCAGAAAAAAAAACTACTCCACAACCTTAGCACAGCATTTAATCGTTATTTAATTTCGGCCATATAAACGAGACATTATAATCCTCGGAGTCACATAAAAATGTTGATTAATTAACTGCAAAATAAATTTAAGCGAGGCATAGGATAATAACGACAATAAAAAACAGCCCCGTGAAGGAAAAGTAAAAAGGAAAAAGTGGACGCGGCTTGCTCATTTCATTACGGAAATCTTTCCCGTTGTCATGACAACGGGAGGGTAGAGGGACCAAAATAATTACCCTGCGATGGTCGACCCCCTGTCGTGTTTTTTTCACTGCGGGGCTTGGCCAACAAATTTGACACTCCATCATAGAGACCATTTGTCACTGTGGGGTTGGGGGAGCGCCCAGGGTATTGCGTTGGGAAATTGGACCGGACAGATTTTCTCACCTACTGGAATTTTTTCCTCTTTCTTCCTTTAGTTTGTAAAGGTTGGGTGGCTTGATTTAAGTTGCACTAGAACCCTGGGGTTCAATCGGCTGGTATAGGAATATTTACTTTATAAGGTGAAAATGGCATTAACTGAACTTGAGTAGACGTTAGACGTTTCTATAATTTGGTGTCAACACTTAAAATACATATTTAAAAAGGTTATAGAATTTATATCCCATTTTATAGCCCATTGCTATGAAAGCATTGTTATATATCATACTATATTTTTTAAAAAAAAAACCTTAAAAAATAAACTTCTAAAAAAAAATTAAAAATTATTAATGGCTTTAAAAAATTCAACTTCTAAACAAGTAATATGCTTTTAACGGGTTAAGCCCTTGAATGGTAAAGTTTCTTTTAAAAGGTATATTTGAAGTTGTACAACTACGAGTTTTGTTTTATCCTAACACGCACTTAAGGGTGTCTCTATTTAGTTTTGGTGGAATTAACGTTGCACTAGAGCAACACAAAGCTACAGCATGCTATACAGCATGATCTATGGTTTTTGACAAAAAGCAGAAATTTTAAACTATTTTATTTTTATCATTCTATGACTATGGAGGAAACTAAAATCATTTGTTTCGAACGTGTTAACCAACGATCTATAACGTATATTGGGAAGGATCAATGTTAAGGTAACGCGACCGATGCCAAATACCTGGAGACAACTATTTGTTCTGGTATTGTTAGCCAACTATTGTTTCCTATTTGTTTTCTTCAACTTTGACTCTGACTGTTGGCTCATTTTAACAATTCATCAACTCTCAATCTAGTTATAAAGTTCTAAATGTCACAAAATGACATTTTTTTTTCTACTGGGATGCGTCAACCATTTTTCTGGAACCGACTGGTCCTACAAATTAAGATCCGTTGCTACTAGATAGATATTTCCAGCTATATATTGCAATAGTCACAATCTAAGCCTATCATCAAACACTTAAAGAAACTCAACAATACCGAAAAGAAAATCCTTCAAAATCAATCATCAAAGCCCATTGTCGAGTGAGCTCGCAACACACCAAACCCTGTTTCCTCGCAATTAGTACACCACTTTTTGGCAGTCGCAGGGAATGATTGAGAGAGGCGAGTTAACAAACTTTTGGGGCCAATACGAGAGGGCCCCTGACACCCCCCAACGAAAAGAATGAGTTTTTGGCGGAAGATGGAGATGAAAGTTCTCCGCAGAAAATGCAGCGATTAATCACCAGGGGGCGACGATAGCTCACTTAAAGCAACCGAAATTTTTAGGCGCGAAATATTTTTTGTGCGAGTATTTTTGTTGGAGGATTGCTGTATATGTTGTTCGTAGGTTGAGGAAACTGAGCTGGTAAAGCTTTACAGGTTCGATTCGTGGTAGCATCTTTACTATGAATAGGATAATGTTGACTGCATAAAGTCCTCCTTCAGTTGGTTTATCCAAACTTTTCAGCTGGTTTATCCAAATAATCTAAACAGTGCGATTTTGAACAATATAACCAGGAGATCACGTTAAGAATAAGAAATTAACTGGTAGTTTGGATTCGACTCTGGCCAATGCCGCCAAGATTTCAATTGCTAAAAGAACACGCTAAGCCATCAATATGAGCTAATAGCACCAATTCTTCAATTATAACATTTTAAATTGTAGAAGAGGTATGGTCCTACTCGATTTTGAACTCGGAGCCTCTGGCATACTGGCCTAGTACTGTAATAATTGTTGTAAACTTTAAAGTAATTACTCGATCATGAGAGATAGTATTGGTTACTTGGTGCTGACTGTCACATAGTCATTCAGGTGCAGCTTATAGGTATGTTGTATTGTATTTGAAGCACTTTTATTACTTACTTCTCTATATGTTCCCTTTCAGATTGAGATGTTGTGGGGGAAATATAACACACTTTTCTGCCAATAGTCACCCTATCACACCCCAATATACCCTACACCATCACTTTCCTATGGCATTTCATTGAAAGCGCGAAACCCCTGCTACCATTTATATTTTTGACAACTTAATTTTGGATAGGTTAGACCATCGGCGGATAGCAACAATTACCACCGGAAAAAGTGGCCCCATCGCCAGTGGAAAATAAAATAAATAAAGCAGTATCCCCCCCCCCTCAACCAATGGTGTTGCCACCCATTGCAAAGAAACTATGTCTTTTCCTGTGGCCTGTCACTGGAAAGCAAAAAACAGATTTATTTTGTTGATGGTAGCACCCCTGCCACCTGGCGGGCGTAGAAGAAAGTTGTTGTACTTTCAATTTCTTTTCCCGAACAATCATATAGACTCGATTTTTTTTTATCTTCTATTTTTTTTATTGGAATGAGTTTTTTGGAGATAAATAGCCCCGCACATCGGGATGGCCGAGAAAAGAGGGGGGGGGGGAGTGTGTTCTTTTGTTGTATGTGTGGGGTATGCCTTCCATTTGTGTTGCCAACTTCATCACCAAAATAGTTGCTTCTTTTGTGGAAGTTAAGGGTCGTAAAAGGGACGGGGGGCTTTGCGGTTAGTGAGATATAACTCTGTCTTGTGCCCATAATGCGAGTTTTGCAAAATAAAAAAGATGTTGCCCGTGAGAGGAGGTGGATGCTGTGAAAAGCTCTCAGGAGACGTAGGGAACTACAGAGAAAACACCAGATATATGTCTCGAGAAATATTTATTACATATTTATCTTTCGTGGTGATTGTTTTGTAATGTATTTCTTTCGGTTGTTTTCAATGCCTCCAAATCAGAACTTCAGAACAACGGACACTTGCTTTTTTCTCTCGAAATCTCACATATCCCAGGACACAACGCACAATTACTTTCAACAACTTCGTTGTATTGTGTGCCAACAAGTAACTTTGTATTTGTAGAACAAACTATCACGGTTTTCATTCGAACAATTCAAAAGTAAACAAAAACTTCACGTAACTAAACTTTGTACATATCTCAAGTCTTGTAATTGGGCAAAACTTGTTAAGCTGTGTGTCATAATAAATCAGTCTCAACTTTTTATTTTTCATTGTAAAAATCTAAAATTTGTGAAATATACTCAACTAGCTTTATAAAACCGGCATTGCACGAGTGTACCCTTACCCTTACTAACGGTGATTGTTTTTTTGAGGTAAACTTTTATTTTATACCAATTGATCCCTTCTCCGCTGGTCAGCACTCTATCAGTATATTATAATTTCCTCCCATTCTAATATCAGCAATAATTTTTTAAAAAAGTCCAATTGTATCCAGGCCCTTCTAGGAGTTAGAAGGCTTTCCCATAGTCAGTGTTAAAATTGCCAAAATAGCTATGATATAATTGCCAGTTTCTATTTGCCCTACTACACCCGAAAATGCCCCAAATGTGGTAAACATTCCACTCCATATTCGACCACTTGACAGGGCCGAGGAGCCCAGTCTGTAAAGGCGTTCGCCTTGTATGCGATAGGTCCCAGATTCTGGTCCGGGCATCGTCAAAATAACTGCCGACCTATAAACGGCCCATGCAGCCAAAAATGTCCCGTGTCCCGAATAATACCCAGGGAGTGCAAGTTAAATATTTTTCAAAATGCCGTACGATGTCGCCCTTAAAAGTTGCATTGGGTGCCTATACTAAGGTGTCGGCTAGTCACTTGTGACTGGAGTTCTAAATTAAGACGCCCGTGGCCAATAACCCTCGTGTATAGCTCTAGTGTGGCGATAATTCAAACTAACCCTAACCCATACAACTGGATGCGAATAGCTACCCTACGTTAAATTTTCAACTTCGCCAAAAGGCGCCAATGCCAAAATTCAATCGGCTATTATATAGCTGGATTAAATTATATCATAGCTGTATTAAATTGCCAGTTTCATAAACATAAAGTACATACGCTATACGTAGAGACAATTGACATTTCTCAGAAGTATTCATCAGATCTAGAATAGTTGTTGCCTTTACTGACATTAGCATAGACATTGTAAAAATAACTTCACTTCTTACCATTTGTAAAAATCAATTAAATTAAATTCGGTGACAAAAAAATCTAACACTTTTAATTCAATAAATAAAATAATGATATTCAAATAACATTCCTACAAATTAAACTCACGTGCTCTTACTTGTTTATACTTAATTTTCGTTCACGCAGAACGCGAGGAGATTTCTTTTAAATTGAAATAAAGAGTATAAATTCCAATCTTACAATGCTATTCCTATGGAGAAATCAGCTCACGTTTTGCACTCCTACACCCGTTTGGGTTCGAATTTCGAAAAATCGCTTCTTAAATGACGCCTTCATTACATTAAAGAATACGCTCCTAAAATTTGGTAGCTGTACCTAAAGTAGTTTGGGCTGGGCGTTGATACGTGGGTCAGTGAGTCAGTCAGTCAGGACTTTGCCTTTTATATATATATATAGATGTATGGAAATTTCAATACAGTTTATTTGAAATAAGAGCGAATATAACTTTTAGTCAGAAAAAAATCGCAAGTTTGATTATCTTATATATAAATTAAAGTCCCATTTTTTCGTTGTGCCGGCATCACGCCTGAACGGCTGGAACGATTTCACTAATTCTTTTTTTGTTGTGTTTGTTATTGTCAGGAGAAGGTTCTTAATGAATGAGTTATTCGAAATTCGAACCCGAACGGGTGTAGGAGTGCAAAATGTGGCGTCTCCATAGGAATAGCATTGTAAGATTAGAGAATTTATACTTTTTATTTCAAAATTTCAGCACGTTCAACGCGAACGAAAATTAAGTATAAGCACGTCAGAGCACGTGAGTTTAATTTGTAGGATTTTTATTTGAATATCAATATTTTATTTATTGAATTGAAATCTGTTGATTTTTTTTGTTTCCGAATTTAATTTAATTGATGTTTATAAATGGTAAGAAGTGAAGATATTGCTACAATGTATCATGGCAGTAAATGCGAATGCTATTCTAGATCTGATGAATACTTCTAAGGAAATGTTAATTCCCTCTATGTATAGCGTAAAAACGTTATGTTTATGAAACTGTCAATTTGGTACAGCTATGATATGGCCAATTAAATGTTGGCATTGGCGGCTTTTGGCAAAGTTAAAAATTTAGCGTAAGACAGCTATTCCCATCCAGTTGTATGGGTTAGGGTTAGTTTGAATTATCGTCGCACTAGAGCTATACAAGAGGGATGTTGGCCACGGGCGTCTTAATTTAGAACCACAGTCATGTGACGAGCCAACACCTGATTAGGCACCCAATGCAACTTTTAAATCGTACGCAGCGTCGGGACTTTGAAAAATATTTAACGTGCACTCCCACCACATGGAGTACTATTCTTTGGACATTTTTTGATGCATTTGCCAAGGATCGATGGATTTTTCGATCAACCTTCAATTAGAATTCAATAGTCATAGTAAAGACAAGACAACGTCTGTCGGGTCAGCTAGTTCCAAATAAAAACATTGGGAGTGAAAAGGTTAAATACAAACAAATTCAATATCCTCACCAAAAAAAAAAATCATTCGTCATAAAATTTGTCATAATATTGGTAATCTAATTTTTTTTAAACAGTTTGTACTAACTGAATACATGTAAAGATAATTTAGATTTTTGAAATTCGGGAGTACTTTACTACGTTCTTTTGTTAAAATACCACCCAATCCATTAAACAATTTTTTTATCTATTCTATTCTCCGACCATAGAAATCAAATTAATAAAATGCACCCAAAAAGAAAATGGAGGATTTAGAATCCACCAAAAACTGTTAGATACCCCCTTCACTTCATTTCGAATTCAAAAAATCCCTTCATCGGAACGATATTCTATTCTGCAAGAAGAAGGAAATACGATCCAGCCCCAGTTTGATTCGAGAATCTTCATAAAAATGAAGCTTTGCAGAAAACGAATCTATTCCCAAACACTCCTTTAAAACGCCAAAAGATAAACTTCCCGGAGAATATTTTTGCTGATTGGATTCCAAAAGTAAGCTCTGTAGATGCTTTTATACTCTTAAGACTTTTTATTATAACAACACAAACATACAATAGAAGATGGAAAGGGAGGAGGGGGATCGCACAATATTTTCGCATATAGATATAGCTCGATGCCTTGGTGTGACGGAAGTGTAACTAATCGTCAGCTATTTGTCAATAAAATATATGCTTTACAATAATCTAGTTCCAAATATCAAGTTTTCAGCTATTTGTTGGGAATTTTTTAAATTTTGTTGCTGTTTTATTATGGGATTAGACCTTGGTAAACGAACAACTACAGATCTGTAGAATGATAGAGAAAATTTTTCAAAAGGATAGCGTTTTCACGATCAAATTAAGTATCAATGTTAAAAATAAATAAATATATAAAAAGTGCTTCCTGTCACAACCAAGACAAATATACCTCACTAGTTTTTTTTAAAATTAGTTTTACTCAGTTTCTCCATTTCTCTATTATTCAATTAATTTTTGCTGAAAAATTCCAACCCCATCATTTTATGGTTTGTTGCCGTTATTTGTCTTAAACAAACAACTTCGTAGTAATAAAGAAATTTTTGAATCCAATTTTAATGACAAATTTTAAACATTTACAATATATACATATATCATATAATAGAGAAAAGAAAAACATATTTTACTCTAGCAGCGCAGATTTTAGAAATTGTTTACATTGACCGCGCGTCTCAGATTTTTAAGTTTATGACACTTTTAATATCCTTAAACACTTATCAATAGATGTGCCTAATAGGAGACTTATTTTATGATTATGTGTCTAAAAAAACGAATACCAATCCTTTCTGGGGCTGAAAAGTTAACTTTATTAGAAGGTTTTTAAATACAAATATCTACCATCCGCTTCAACTTTAAAGACTATATTCAATTACTACAACCAATCTTCATTATCAATACATAACTTACATCAAAAACATATACAAATTACAGCTTTACGAAACCAGTCATCCCATGCTTTGGTCTGAATAAAAACCCAGACTGTCGTGTATTGTTGGAATATGCTTTAAACTTGAAATATTTTAAACTTGAAAAAATAAGACGGAGTGCTTTCTTATTTATTTCGCGTGTGATGTCCTGTTTTTGTGGGCGACATGTAGATTGCTTTGACACCACCGCAAGTGGCGTTTCTGATGGCACTTCACAAAAAGCCGAAAATGTTGAGTTTATGGGAAAAGATGTTTAGATGTCTTATTTTGTAGATGGATATTTCAGATTTTTTGGCGAGGTTCAGAGAGATGAATGAATGTTGAAGGAAATATTTTCTTGGCATTCACTTTAAAAAGTTTGTTGAGAGGAGAGGGGGTCTCTGTGTGTTTTGGCTGTATCAAGTCTGTGTAAAGATATATAATGCTAATATAGTCTGTGTAAAGATATCTAATTTTAATGCAATGGAACAGTAACAAATTACTTCCAATATGTGTATTGTAGACCAAAAATACACTCTTAAAACAAAAGAGTGAAATCTACTCCTATAGGGGAAGTGCATTTTCGGCACCGGAAAGGAGTGGAAATTAACTCAGACTGAGTTAAAACCGCTCGTTTGTTTTAAGAGTGTAGAATATTTAAAAAATATTAACATAAACATGTTCATTAATTATGTCAAATTTGTAATGGAAAGAGATATTTATAGGACATATTTAATAGATGAATATTTAAGATTTTTTGCGACATTCAAAGAGATGAATGAATGTGGGAGAAATTATTCTCACCATTTGCTGTAAAAAGTTTGTTGGGGCTCAGTGTATTGGCTGTGTTAAGTCTGAGTAAAGATATGATATAGAATTTAATACCCTGTGGCATTACCAAATTATTTTCGATTTCTGTAATGTAGATTAAAAACAGAATATTAACAGTATTCATATTAAACAAGTGGCTAAATTGTATCAAATTTGCTATAGACAGAGATGTTTAGGTATGTTATTTTATAGATGGACATTTAATATTTTTTTGGAAAAATTTGGAGATCAATAAATGTTTACAAAAAATATTTTCTACCATTCACGGTAAAAGTTTTTTTTTTGGGGGGGCGGGGGAGATAATTCAACATTATGATTACATTGACCATATTTAGCCTGTGTAACCTTGTAGAATTTAATATCCTTGGACATAACCAAACTATTTTTGATGTGTGTATTGTGGATTAAAAATTTTAAATGCAAAACAATATTACAACATTAAAAAATTGTAGTGGTTTGTGAAATAATAAATAATAAGTATATGAATTGTAAATTTAATGAAATTTACGAATAAAAAATAGCTTTTGTCACAATGATCTTGTTATTTTCATCTTTGTAAAAAATAAGTTAAAACTAGAAAAAAATTACGCAAATGAAAATTTATTATTTTGTAGTTAAACGGTGAATATGTTAAGCCTCAGCCCAAACACTAATGTAAAACTGTTGGATGGTAATTAATTAATTTTCTGTTAAATAAAAGACAAATCACTATAATTATTATTTTTTTAAAGACATTGAGGTATAAATTTTAAATCAGCAATAAATGAGCTTATCAAATAATTTTAGTAAATGTTAAGCGTTTTAAAATAAAATGGTTGGAATTGTGTCGATTTGAAAACAAAATAATTAAATAACTTGAAATGCAGTCATACATTCTAAAAAGATTTCATGATAGGAAATTTAAAAATAAGGCTATAGACTCCTTTCAAGAATTTGAAATTCTTTAAGCTTATATTTGTAATACTTTAAACAGATAATTTACCGGTTTTAGAAAAGAAATTGTAAGAGTACAACAATCTAGGCAATTTTTGATATTCAGTTTCAAGAGACGCAATGCAAATATTATGAAAAACAAATTAATAAATTAAAAATGAATTTCGACATTTTCGCCCAAATCTTTTCAATTTAATTTATCTCTTCTGTAAATATTTAACAAAGCATTCGCCGGATTAAATCCAAAAGAATGCAAAATCCATTTCATCATATAACTTCCAGCTATTCGAATCGAAACTATGCCGGGTGTTTTGAGTTCTTCCAAAAGATTTGGAATTTTTAAAACGACAATTATTCTTAAAACTCCCTCCCGCAATCAGACACCAAACCCTTTTATCTTGGGGAAAACAATTTCGAACAATCATTTCCTTGAGGGAAAAGAAGCCCGATATTCTCCTTTATTCTATTCTCGAATACATAAATCTATACCCATCGCCTCATCTCTAAAATGTATTAATTAAATTTCAATTTTGTGGAGTTAATGTGACTCCAGCAGTTCACTTCGTTGGTTTGACAATACAGTAGCTAATACTTGACTTAGTTTGAGTAGAGTGGGGTTGAGTAAAAAAAAAGTTTCAGTCTAATTAGTTTTTTTATGTGCTTTCTTAGGTCACTTTATATCGTGTCTACAATACAGAGTAAATAATTTCCGTAAAATTACAGAACATTTTCCTGTTAATTTTTTCATCACAGTGTTCTAATGTTTGTTTTACAGCAAATTGATGTTTTCACGAAGTACATAGTCACATAAAGAATAAGCATTTAACCAAATCTATCCAATGAGGTTTAGCAAGAGAAGAGGGGTGCGGCCAATCGCTGCCAGTGAAGCAAACGTTTTTGCTGGAACCACATCATAGTAAGTTTGACATCAAATGTAAATTCAAATCACAGGGTGATTGGCAGCACTTTTACTATCACATTGTGATGGTAAATCGCATGGATTTTTTTTTACAGTGTAGCCAAACGATTTAAAATCAGTTTTAGTTTTTATTTTCATAAATGTCGTAAATTTATTATTATGCATTGATTTTAAAATAAAATTGACCTAATTTTATTTTACTTAAATTATAATAGAGCGAAACTTGTACTAAATAGGCACTATAGTAATAACCCTGAAAAAAATTTCACATATATTTAGAGTATCATAAGCTAAAATGCCAGTTAATTTTTAGAATTAAGTAAAAAAATAAAAACCTGTTTTATGTTCTAACATAATTTTCAAATTAAACTTCTTTAAAGGTTTGTAGATGCCGTGGAAGTTCTTGTTTACTAAAACTATATATCTAACTATTTCTTTACTTATATAGTGTGCAGTAATGATAGAGCTATGGGACAAGATGACAAACTCAGTTACAACACTCTTGACCCAAAACAGCAAATTCCAGTCCGTTTTCCAAAAAGGACGAATCTGGAAAAGATTTGATTCCCGCGCTCAATTCAATTAAAGCAGTAATTAAATCAAGTTAAGAATAAGAAGAAGCGAATAACTTTTCCCGCCCAAAGGGGAAACAATGGCGGAATGATTTATTCCCCGGACACAACAAACGACTGTTCCGTTTTATTCGCGATTTCAAAACCCTTTTCGGGAGGGGGGTGGCTAAGAATAACAAGTGAAGAAAAGAAAGGGTTAATAGTCGAACTCGATTTCAAAGGATTCTTTTGTGAATTTGGAACGGAGGGGGCGCTAATTCCTGAATGGTGGAAAAATTCCTCCTTATTAGATCCATTAACTGTCGAAAGTTGTGAGAGAATTAAGACAATGTCGAGTGCTTAATCGGAGTCTTTTGATTTTTCACGGTTTAGGGAGCCCGGTTCTTGTTTGTGCTGTACCATACGCATGCATATGCAACATAATCCGAAATGTAGTTCATTTGGAAGAAGTTTATAGGGCATGAGGGATTCTTTCGGTTGTTATTTCAAAGCATCAGGCCGTGTGATTTTTCTTAATTTTCGGAATGTGTCAAGGACGAAAGCAGTCAAAGACTTAAAGTTTATAAAATTGTTGAGTGGAGTTTTTACGTCAAACACATACTGTTTTATACTTTCCAGTAAGCTAATGTTGAAGCAAAGCTAAAACTATGGCATATCAATACATTAAGGGGGAATGGGCGCGCTGGATCGCGGGTCTCCAAACGCAAGTGCCTCAGGGTTAATCCAATGAGGAAAAAACTATTTTCTAGACCTGTAAGTTACCTACATTTATTATTTAAAAAAAAACCGTTTGTAAAAATATTCAATACAGCCGGAGGAATGTGGCAGAGAAAATAGTTTTTGTCCCACCTTTTGAAATTGAATCCTTTTGAATTTGAATATCTTCCCACTTTTTGAAATTGCTTCAAATATTTTGTGTAAAATTATTTATTGAAAATTAAAAAAAAATATTTGAACCAATTTCAAAAAGTGGGAAGGTCGGGACCTGTAAGTCAGCTACATTTATCACATAAAAAATCAGCTTGTAAAGATATTCAATACAGCCGGAGAAATGTGGCAGAGAAAATATTTTTTTCGCCATAGGATTAACACTGAAGAACTTTGCTTTGGAGATCCCCGGTCCAGCGCCCCCATTCCCCCTTAACAAAATAGTTACAAAATAACTTATTTATCTTTACGAGTCAACATTCCCTAGGCGAACTTTGCCGTTTATTTTATCTTCTGCAATTTTGGCAGCTATGCAATTTTCAAATATTTGTTTAGTTAGTTTGAATTATCGTCGCACTAGAGCTACGCGAGGGTTATTGGCGACGGGCGTCGTATTTTAGAACCACAGTCAAGTGACTTCAAATATTTTATTTGTTCTCAAAATATCATCAACTACTGCAAATTAAACTTCCGTTGTAAGCCTGTATTTACGAAATAAATTCATGACATTTTTTTTATTAAGGAGTTTCGACACTACTTTGACTTACAAGCAGAAAGGTAAGAGGAGGTTTTTTTTGTTTATACCAAACTTATATACCAACATTTAATTTATTTATACAAAATATGACTTTACTATAAGAGTTTCCCAATTTTAACTTTAAAAAGGGACCAACGATGGAAAATAAGCCAAAAAATCAAAGCTATTAAGCTTTCTAATTTAAGTGCAAAACATAAAACAAATCCTTTTAAAACCAAACTTGATTAAACCTCCTTTTCCCCCTAATAATCCCAAAATCTATTTCTTCACGGATCAGCCCATCTCTTTCATTTTATTACACTTTAAACACCCCAGACCCTGGCGCCTACCCATTCTATTTGTTTCAAGGAACTTTTTTATCTCAGTGAATCTAAAAAATTCCACGGATGGGGAAAAAAATCAAAGAAGGGTTTATAAAACACTAAAAAATAGTCCCGGAAATAAAAGGTTCACAACAAAACACCCGTTCGATTCCGTTGGCACCTTTGGTGAGAATGCGAGTGTGAGGCGGGACTCGAACGTGGAAGCTTTCCTCCCCGGTAAAAGTTTTACGGCTACTAAAATTAATAGAGCGTGTAGCAGTAAAAATCATAACCCATTGATGCTCCCGGCTCCTCATTTCATCTTGAGCACAAAACGGCTTTTCTTTTCAGGGGCTTTTCTGAGATGGATGCTGGGGGGTCGTTCGGAAATTAAAAGTATTTTTTTCGATGTGATAACCATGCAAAAACAGTTTGGGATTTTCCTTGGAACATAAAAATTGTAGGAATAATAAGGGATGGAAAATGGGGACTCAAAGATTCTAAAAAGAAAAAAATGCTATCGTGAATAAAATAAATCAACACACTCAGTGGAAGAGGATTTCTTCAATTGAACCCTTTCTTAGTAGATTTTTATAAGTTACAAGCTGTTTCATAATAAATAAATTGATTTATCATATAAATACTCGTAAATTAATTGTGTAAACATAATAAGTATTAACTAGTTCTGCTTATTTATATAAATCATTAAAGTCATCATCTATCAAGCAAAACATTTGCAATGTAAAACCGTTTTAAGCTTCATCAGTTAATAAGGCAGAAAATTTTTACACTCATTAATATTTCATTCATTCATTATATCAGTAAGTCTTCTTTGTCTTAATATATATGTTAACATTTATGCACTGCAATCTCTACATTTTTTTACACTCGCAATAATAAATTCGCTACTTAATGTTTAAAATAGAGTTCAAAATTTTATCAACATCTGTAAGTGGGATTCAAACCCACAAACTTCGATGCTGAGGGTGTATGGCCTTAAGCACTAGGTCATCGCTAGATCTAAGAAAACATATCAAGGTAGTACAATATTAACAGTTATTTGAAAAAAAAAAGAAAATAGTATATTTAAAAAAAGTAAGAATGATTGTAAATTAGAAAAACGAGTATAAAGAAAAAACGATTATCACATAAAAATGATTGAACACTAACATTTTTTGCAATAACAAGTAGTTTTAAAATTATAAGGTTTTTCTTATGCTAAAAATACAGTTACAATAAATTACACAATTATTTTTCCTGGATAATACTTCCATTACATATATCCCAAATGGCATATAAGCCATTTAAAGTAATAAATTTTCAAAATATTACAATTTTTTTCTCGTTTTTTGATAATAATAATAAGGAAAAAGATATGTAATGAATATAAAACGAATAAACAGAATAAATAGATATTACACATTAGAAAGAAGATTCTTAAATGTCAAAATACTTGGTAACAAAGAATCGCTATCGAAACAATAAACAAATTTAAACGATTGAAAAAAATATATTCGAAATTTTATATTTTTGACATGTTGATTTATTTTTATATTTTATCGATAAAAAATTCCCTCTTCTGATATCAACTAGTATATTCCATCTTTTCAACTCTACAAAATACCTCAAATTCCTTCAATCCTCGTCATATTTCATTCTGATATGACATCAGAAATCACAAGCGAAACATTCTCTATCTCTTTCACACCCATCAGAACGGCCCCTTCTTAAACTTCTATTTTTAGACAGCAGAAAAACTTTTGAAAATAATAATAATGATAATAGTAATAATGATGATGATAATAATAATAATAATAATAATGAGAAAAAAAAAAGAAGAGTCCGAAAAGAAAGCAAGAGAAACGGATATCACACCTTATAAAAAAAAAACCTCGAACAATGACATCTTTTTTCCTTGGCACTCGAAGCGTATAAAACCCTATCAACATCTTCCCTCAAAATCCCTCCTCACTCCCCATCCTCCCGATAGAAAGAAGCGCAAGAGCAAGAGAGAGAAAAAAAATCCGGCGCGTGCAGAGTGGAAGATAAAAAAGTAATTTGAATTTGATTACAGTCATAGATTAATGCGATGAATTTTAACGAGACCTAAGGAGGATGGAGAAGGGATGGTGTGAGGAGGATGAAACCTGAGAAGAGGAAAGTGATCCCGTTTTTTTTTAACACGGGGGATTCTTCATCTTTTTAGCTACGGGGAGGTTTATTCAAATATCTGGATGCTTTTTTATGTAGGTTATAGGCTGTATATCAGATTTTTTTTTTATGCGTTTAGGACATTTAATAGGACAGAAATAAAATATATTTATTTTTTTAGTTATTGATGTATATATATATTAGGCTGAAATGCAATCATTTTAATTGGAATCTGAAATTTAGTGAGAAATTATCGAGTTCATTATTTAAAAATTTCGTATGTAAAAGCTTTGAAATAAAAGAAAACTTTGAGTGACTAATTAAAATTTTAAAAAAAATCGAGATAGATTTTATATATTAATGTTATATTTGTCATGTTTTAGTAAAAATTTTATTATTACTTGAGTTTAATTATTTTATTATTTGATTGCTATTAGTACCATACTTTATTTATAGAAATAGTTATTTTATAATCTCTTTAAAATTAGAACGGTATTCAATGTCAGTGCTCGGTTGAAAATGCTAACATAGGATATGACATAAAATTGCTTAGAGAAAATATTTTAAAAAGTAGTTACTTAACTGAAGATAGAACTTTTTAGAAGTTGAAATCGATAACTGAAACCTCTCTCTCTACCATTACACTCAATGTTTTAATTTTTTTTTAAATATTTATAATTTGTCAGAGAAAATTATTTAAATGTCAAATTACATTTCCTGTTTATAATGTTTTCAACATAAAATTCATGTCAAACTCAAATTATAAGTACTAATAATTATTTAGATAACTATCAAATAAAATAATTATTTTTTTACAATATATTTTGTTGATTTTGTAGTTGTTTGTAACACTTAATAAAAATATTAATTAATAAGACCCACTTTGGTCATTGACAAAATATACTTAATATTACAGGTACAGTAATTTTCAAAACTGCTCTAAAAATGTGCTGAATTTTCAAACAAAAAATTAATCATCAAAAAAATATTGTAGTACAACTATCTATTTTTCATTACAAACCATTTACATTAATTTTAAAGTTCTGGCAATTTGAAAAGTAATAAAAGCTTAACGGTCTAAATTGTGAATACATATAAATTAGGAACTTAATTAAAAAACTTATTTGAATAAAGTGTCAAATCATATTTCCATTTAAAAACAAATGTCACCGGAAAAAACGCTTGATCATTTAAGAACCGAATTAAATATTCAACAAACAAACATTTATAATAGCCTCCTAAATCCATACAAATCGTCATATCGCTAACAAATTATGCTATTTAAAGATCGGGATAGAATGAAACTTGTCACTTAATATCGTTCTTTAATGAATACATTCCATTTTTTTCATCAACTCCGAGAACATAATTACCATCAAATGAATTGGTTAATTGGAATGCTAGGGGGTGGGGGAGAGCGGTAAAAAAATAACACCATTAAAAAAAGTACATTAAAGACAAAGAATTAAAAGAAAAAAGGAATAAAAGAATGATAAAAAAAATGGAGTTGAACAAAGAGAGATGCGATGGAATGGGAGGGTAGGGGAACAAGATTGTTAGAAGCAAATGCGTAATGACAGCTCGGGACGCCGCACAACGAAATCAGTGTTCTTTTCGCCTTATTTTGATGCCGCGGCGTGGCATAGTTGACAGATTTAGCCCTAGAAAAACGTCTTATAAAAAAAACTTTCCCTTAGAAAAAAAATCTGTAATAGTGTCCCATCCGAAGCATTTTTTTTTATTTAACTCGTCCCCGTGGAACTTTTTTCAAGTTGTTTTGTGTGTTAGAAAAACGCGTCAAAGGCACACACTTAAATATCAAAGAAATACAAAAAAAATGTCGAGATTCTGGGGCCGCTTTGTTATCGCGTCTCCTTTTAGGTCCATTGTCAACCTGAGAAGCATTCATATTGAAATTAGAAGGCGTCAAACAATGGCCGCCACGTCAGAACAATGGCTACCGAGAGAGAACTTTTACCCAAGTTGTCATTTTGCCAGAAGCTAGGCAAAATTCTAAATTTCTCGTCGAAAGCCATTCTTTTATATTTAATTAGGAACTTCATAATACAAACCCAAAACCATAGAGTTAAGAAGAAGATGGAGAGGCTTGGCTAGAAACAAAGTGAAGCCGTCTGTAAGTCGCCAAGCAACCCTAATAAGCCCAAACGAAATGCTCACTTAATGTTAGTGCATACTGAAACGTAAAATTTATTCCTTAAAAAGTAATAATTAAAAAATGACTATCTGCGCAGTTGTAATCTGTAGCACGATATCTGAAAATATACAATATGGTAGTAATTTCCATCACAGATAAGAAGTATGCATTGTAATTATAGTTTTTCTTTTTAGAGAGTCAGAAATCGCCAAGTCGATGTAGTAAGTCTATACAAAGCCCACTGCAGAATAGCTCCAAAATACTTCGCCGAGAGCGATTGTTTGGGCTTACTAAAAAGCAATCGATGGCTTCACTTCGCAAACCGATTTTTGTATTGGGTTTTTGCCCGGCAACTTCTCCATCTTCTTCTAAACTCCATGCCCAAAACCTAGCCGTTGTCAGGCAAACATGTCCTCCTTTTTTGTTTAAATGAGGCTAAATTTGTATTAAAATAATGGACTGCGGTTCAAGTTAATTGCTTATCATAATATCGTCAGATGTATTGTCTGTTTCCAAGTCGAAAGTTTTTAGAAGCCAGGGGAAATTTCACTTGATCGCCTCCAGCACTTTAAAGCGTGTTTGCGTAGTATTGAAAGCGATAATAAAATGCTCCCTTGGTTTCTTTGTTACTCTACCCGAAACTGTCTTTTGTCTTCCTCGCAAATCAAATGATAATTAATAGGATAATCTAAAAGCTGGTTCAAAAAGAAATTATAATAAGTTACTTCCTTTGTCCGTAGCATTCCCTGGAAATTCTACGCTGAAATATAAATGCATTGTAAACAGCGCCCTATAAAGTTTTATCTAAATTAGTCATTATAGTACTAAAAGGAAAGCTAATAGATAATATTTAATTCTGTACGGGAGATTTTGATAAATTGTTTACTCAATTTGACATTTCTTAATATGTTGTAAATTCTTTTAGCGTAAGTTCATTGTATTGCATTGTGAAGTAAACAGATTTTAATTATATATATAAAAGATATGGCATAATAAAGCATCTATTATATTTACTAATTTACTCAAATACATTTAAGTAATTTCATAACAATAAGTTTTTGAAAATTTTGTAATAGGTTATTATAAAGTTAATGTTCCCAAGTAAATTAAAACTTGATTAAAGGGTTTCACTTAAGAAAGTACCCAAACGGAATAAAAATACGCCGAATTATTAATATTTTTTCTTCACAGAAATTGTTGCAAACGTATAGCTTGATGTTGTTTTTGATAACAAGAATAACAGGCTACAAATATTTTAAAACATTACATTAAAAAACATGTTAAACAAACAACCAAAGAATTAGAGCAAACAAAATTAAATTGAATTAAAATTTAAGAAAGACCTTTAAAGAGCGAACAAAAATAATAGGAATTTTCTGTAAATCTATCTAGATCTAAACATCTTTCGAAAATGAAAGGAATATTTTTTTTACGAAGACGGTTGTACGAGAAATAACGAAATCAATACAAAATAATTTCTAAGAAATAACATAAAACGAGTTATGCATTAGTTAAATGGATAAAATATCAATTGAACAAGGAAGGGATTTTAAAATTTATTAAAAAGATATTTTAGTGGGAAAAAATTGGAAGCAGTTATTTTTACGAAACCAGGATCAGAACACCTCTTGCTAGAAGAACTATTTTCCTAAAAAATTTCTAAGTGATACATCCCCACAACAATATGAAATCCCGTCCTCTGATTTATTGAATCATCTGCTGCCGTGAGGGTGGACCGAACGTAAGAACTCTAGAAGCCACCCCCCACCCTCCTAACCCCCTGGAACAAAGGCTAACCGTAAAGTGTGTCCGTCTGTCCGTCTCTGATCACCTGTCCGGCACCGTACGAGATTTATTCCCTCAATCAGTCGCTTTTCTGATGACCGCAGGAACTGCAAAAACCTTCCGGGGGGTTGGGGGGTTGGGTTGTCGAGCTGCAGGAGCGGGGGCAGGAAATGTCGATGGGCATTAGGGGCTGCTGAGTTGGTGTATTTGTGTGTAGGGGTGTCAGCTGGACGGATGCTTGATATAAGGGTGGGAGGGAGGGGGTAGTTATATATGTGCTTCAAATAAGTCAAAAGGGCGCAAGGCATTGTACTTTAATGTATTGAAGACATCAAAAACTGCAAAGTTACTGTGTCTTCAATTTCTCTTTAAAAATAACTGTTAGATGATTAAAGCAGATTGAAAATATTTTCGGGAAAGAAAGTTATGATAAATTTTTAGTTGCCGTTTTAGGCCAAATGAATCTATTATTAATTTCATTTCCTTAAAACAAACCTTAATAACATTTCATATATTCGATGACAGTATTATTCAAAATTGATAAAAATTCTTCTCCCATTAAAAAACAAATTCACAAATCGATAGATTGCAGCGATATAAAACACCCTATATTAAACACCTTATATAAAGTATCATTTTCAAAACATTTATGCTTTTTAATACTCAACACAACCGATCTCTTTAAAACATTGTAATTGTATGGGGAGAGCAGGGGGTGTCAGCTGGACGGACACTTGATTTCCGGGGGGGGGGGGCCGGGGGTAGTAGTTATATATGTTCTTCAAATAAGTCAAAAGTGCGTAAAGGTATTGTCTTTTTATGTATTTTAAATACATCAAAAGCTGCGAAGTTACTCTTTGTATTCGAATACTTTTGTCGCTTTATATAAATTATTGATAGATGGTATAAAAAAATAATCGAAAATATTTTTAGAAAAAAAATAATAAATTATAGATTTAGAATTGCCATTCTAAGCCAAATAAATATATTTATCTTTAGTTTCATTTCATTAAAACAAAATTTCAGGTATTCGCAGGCAATTTCTTCAAATCCGCAAAAGTCTTCTCATAATAAAAAATTTCAAAATTTATTAGATTGCACCTCTTACAATTATCATTTTCAACGCATTTATGATTTTAATATTCAAAACAACCAAACACATTGAAACACTGTTAGAAAACGACGGTTTGCAACAGTGAGTTTCAGAGCCATCTACAGATAAAGGCCCCAAAAGTTAATCTGATAAAATTGTTAATTTCATCTAAGTGAATCGGGCCATTTTTGATTGTTATCAGTTTCATTATCATTGATGCAAAAGTTCCGAGTGGAAAGGGTGCAATTGGAGCGCTCTGAACATTAACATTACACGCTTCGTGAGTTCGGGCTTTTGGCCAAATCTTCATCTATCAGGGTTCGCTATTAATTTGCATCTGAATTAAGTTGTTGGTGCTTCAATATGCATAATTAACGTGTAGTTGGGATTGAGAATAATTATGTTAATAAAAGTGGGGTGGAAATTTGAATTACTTGTTTGTTTTGTTTAGATTATGGGTTTTTTTGTTTTGAAATTGTGATTAGATTTATCATTTTTGTTTATCAATAATAGAAAATTTGTAACTTACCAAAATATAAATTGTTTTGAAGCAATTAAAACTTAATTTTAAATAAAAAAATCCTTTTAGGTATGTACAATATACATGAAATATAATTATATAAATAATAATTATACTAACACCTTACCTATTAAGAAAAGTGGTAAAACTTCTCCTGTGAAAAGCTCCACTATCTTGGCAAAAAAAAAAGAGCTTATGCCTATTTCTACTTTAACAAAATACAATGCAGATAGATTTCTAAACTATCGTACTTTATTGCATGCAAATGTAAGCTTTATAGTGTAACTTCTTACTTTTAAATACTTACTATTTACACACACTACGGGGTGTCATCTGTAGTTTCCTTTGAAGCCCCTCCTGTATGTGAGTTTCTCTGCCATAAGAATAGCTGCACACTAAAAAGTGTTTTACAGAAATGATGTAAGTAGAAGTAAACAATTGTAACGTGTTTTATGCTTTAGTTGCGGATATTTACTTTGGTGTTGTTAATGTGTTGCAAGCTTTTGTAACTTTTTCTGGAAATTTCTAGATAGTGTATGTTTTGTAGGTGTTTTTCGGTATGGGTGAAAGTCGAGTTACGTTTATGAGTATTAACGTTAAAAGCATAAACTAAGCTTAGTGGGAGTCTAACTGTTTAAATAAGGAGTGCGGTGTAGATACTTTTATTTTTGTTGTCGGTTGCTTTGAATATATTTCAATGTTTCAATCTCAAACTTTTGTATCATTTTCAGAATTGCTTTGAACTCTAGCGAAAAGATTATTTCGCACGCCAACGTAATAATACCATTTAGGGTAAAAAAAAAGAGTAATATATATCGAAACTAACTCATAAGAAAAAGTGAAAATCTAATTTATTTTCTAACAATACGGAATACTAAACTTAGAACATTGAAAAAATACCATAGAAACCTTATCGAGTAAATCTTTCAATTAAAAACAATAATTGAATGTGTAGAATAATTAACAACAGAAAAATAAATTTAAATTGTCTTCTCCTTATAATTTTGATATTTTATTATTATTTTTTAATTTTAGTTTTTATATACTATGACCATTTCTAATGTAATTTGTATTTGAATTTTATTTCAAATGTGGAAGGTACTTAACCTTAATAAATGACATTCCATTGGGTTGTTGCCAATAGTTCTAGTTATGAACACGTATTCTCTGTATGTTATATTAAAAATTTGGTTTACCCCCAATATCGAATGTGAACCAAGCACTAATCAACTGCAGAACTTACAGACAGGTAGTCGAAGTAAAATCATTTTTAAGAACAAATAGTCCTATTCCTCAAAGAACTAAATTATGGCGGTATCGATTTATTACTAGCCAATCGACAACTGCCTGACAATTCAACAACTTTCCAATCGAAACGAAATGTTTCAACAACTTTTCATTAACCGATACTAATTCGGTGGCACAAAAGTCGATTCAAGCATTCTGAATACAAGGGATGGCAACAGCAAATAAATCGTCTGCATCGTCTGTGTGCCCCGCAGAGTTAAGAATAAGATGGAGATGCGGCCGGGTAAAAAAACAATGCAAAACCGGTTTGCCAAGTGAAGTCATTAATCTCTTTGTAGTAAGCCCAAACAAACGCTCTCAGCGAACCATTTGGCACTATTCTACAGTGTAGTTTGCATAGGCGACTTCATCGACTTGGCGATTTCTGACTCTCTAATAAAAACTATAATTACTACGCATTTTTCTTACTTGTGAAGGAAATTACAACCATATTTTGTGAATTTAGATCTCTTGATACAGCCTACAACTGCGCAAATAGTTATATTTTTTTATAATGAACGCTTTTATTAAAATGTTGCGTTTTGCATTGAACTAAAGTTGAGTGAGAGGTTTGTTTGGGGTTACAAGGGTTGCTCGGCGACTTTCTGACGGCTTCACTTAATTTCGCGCCAAGCATCTCCTTCTTCTAAGCTCTACGGTGTGTCCGAACGGCCATCGAACATACAAGAAGCAATTTCATCGGGGCTCACGTGACATATTCGACCAATTAGTTATCGGTTCTTCCAGCAGGACTTGAAAAATATTCCCGCTGGGCTGTCTTCCGTATCTGGTGATAAAAGACGTTTACGCGGGTGATTTATTTACAGTGTGACTGGCACAGGCTGCGATCGCTATGAAATACTTCTCGATTTGTGTCAGAGACAGAACCGCAATTTATATATCATCCATCTCTCGACTCGCCTGATGCTTGGGAATCGCTCAACGGGCACTCTGCCATCTGGTGGCGGGGATCGGCGTGACTGGTGGGGAGTGGGCAACTGGTGCCTAATATGGAAATAATGCGTTTTTAGCATCATTCGTTGCAACTGTTTAGGTGTCACTGACAGGTAATGAGAAGAAAGAGTTTCAGTAAAAAATTATCCAATACTTTTAGCTTAAGACACAAAACACTTCAACCAATGCGGATTTAGTTGGTAAATTGTCAACGCATGCAATCTGCATAAACGACATCAGGAAAATGCCTTTAAGAATCATTCAATTTACAGATTTGATTGGCAAATTGTCAACGTATGGCCATCCGCATTAACGATAAGGGGATTGATACAAGAGTTATTCTTTACAAAATGTACTAAAAACCAAGTCCCAACAAGATATCTAACGCATTTAGGAAATAATGCCTCCGTTTGAACGAATTTAAGATAATGACTATTTTATCTTTCTATAAAAATTAAAATATTTTATATTTTTTATTTAGTTATGTTAAAATTTGTGTTTCTATTGTGACTAATTAAGTCCGTATGCTGTCTCACATTGGATTTTTGTGTAATATTTGGTTATTAAATCTCAATCAAATCATTCTTTATGATGACGAGTTTTATAATTTAAATGGTATTAATTTAAAACAGAAAATCAAACTATTATTATGAGTAGAAATAAACTATATAATTTGCACACACACTTCATAATGTTCGTATATAAAATATAAGTAATTTTATTTTAATTTTTAAAAAAAAATTTCAACAGTGTTCTGTTTTAGAGTAGAGAGTATTAAGTAATGCACATTGAATGTTCAGTTAAAGCGTTTGTGATTGTTTTGCAGAAGATAAAATGTTATTTGCAGTGAAAAGGGGAAACCCTGAATTGACCAAATCATACTATCATTTCTATGGTCGAGAAATTTAACAGGTATTTAAATATTTAATCGAGTTTTTTTTCTCATTATAAAAAGAAACAAAGTACTTATTCTCAATTCGCATGCTTTATTTACTTTTAACTGTAGAGCTTTAAGTTTTGCTAATATTTATGAAATTGTTAAAATTTATTTTATCAACAAAATACAGGACTGCGAACAGATAATTTAATAAATATGCATTCTAATTTGTACGATTGAAGAGTGTATATATTAGCGAAACATTTTCTTGTGTTGACTTTCAATACAAAAATATGCGTTTCTCAGTTATTACAAGTTGCATTGAAGTGTGTTGTGACCAAATAAGAATACATTTTTAGCACAAAAATTATATTGAAGGCACAGCTTGCATGTATTCTTCCAAAATGTAGTTCAGCATCTACTCTTTAGTATAGCTATTTTTCAGAAACATTAAAGGGTAGAAAACATATATTACGGTACTTTAAAATGAATGTTATAATTTGTTATACATATTTAGAAAAGAATAAGTATACGTTTTTTTACGATGCGCATAGATATAATGAAGGCTCAGTGGCTTAGGGGTATGGCTTCGCGCTGCCACGCCACAGGTCCGGGGATCGAATCCCAGATTGGGCGAGGTTGACCCATCCTTTCATCCCTTAAGTGTGTCGATAAAATGGTACCAAGCATGCTTGGGAACTAAACACTGGGGGTACCGCGTGAAGCTGACCATCTTACCGGGACATATGCCTAGCACCCTAGAGCCCTAGGTCACGAATGCTGAAATGGCACGGCAGGCCTTGGCCCACTACTGGGCTGTTGCGCAGAGGAGTTTAGTTTTTTTAGCATAGATATAATAATCGTCTCCTCTCGATATCTTCAGTTGTGTTGGAACAGTCTTCAGTGTTGTTGTGTGCATCAACATAATTCTTGTGTTGAAGCAACATAATGTAGTAATGTTTCTATTTTTACACAATACTTGTGTTCCCTTTTTGGTCTACATACAACATTACATACAAAAACTGTCTGAAATGCAAGTTTTCTGAGCGTAAGATTAAAATTAGAAAAACAATCTAATAAACAAAACAGTTTATTTTAAAACAAAAAGCCATTTGCATTTGGATATCAGCTTTATCTCAATCGAAACTTACAGATGCATTCAAACAAATTATTTAAAATCTCTCCCCCTTGTTTTTGTTCCCCCAGTCCCTATTGTTTCACAGGCACTAATTACACGATATTGCAAAAATAATCTACACGCATGTGTTAGGTACGAGATATGAAAATTTCTCCCTCAGAAACAAGAGAAAATAAGCGGGAAAAAATAATGCCGGTTGTCGCTAAATGATAAGTACCGCATCTTTCTGCATATAAATTGGATTTTTAAAATTCTCATTTAAATATTCCTAATTTGAAAGTGTTGGGGGCTCGGGGAAAGCTTCATTAACAAAACGCTTATCTAATTTGGATCATAGGAAAAACGTTTGGGTGCTATTAGCAATGTTGTTTTACAAATTTGTATTGAATGTAAGCATATTATTCAGTGCATATAGAAACTCAGCCCAATTTAAGACAAATTCGATTTATTAGTTTAATATAAACTAATTTATGCAGCAAAATTTAAAAGTGGGTACACATATGCGATCAAAAAGAGCCTTTTTTGGGAATTCTGAGAAGTAGCTTGCTTTGTTCGTAAGTCAGCAAACTAGGGTTTGTTAGTCTAGTTAGTGGGATGCGATTTAATACGTTAGTTTGAAGGCTTTACACTGTTTGTCTTTGCGAAGACTCAAGTCTTCTAAATACAACTTTTATCCCTACAACCTTAAAACCTTATTTTTAGTAAGGGTAGTGAAGGTAAGAAGCCTGGCTCATTGCGTACACTGTTAAAAATTTGGCGGTAGGGTTCATCAAAAAATAAAAATGGTTCTTAGTAAATGCCAACAACTGTGTAGTGAAATATCTCACTATCTTTTTTTGTATTTAGTTTAATTATTTTTCAGGTTTGAGAAGCAAAACCTAAGAAATAGTTCAACCGAATACAAAAAATATAGTGCAAATTTCATCACACAGTCATTGCAACAACTAGGAACCTATTTTTTGGCGAAACTTAGCGTAAAATTTTTACCAGTGGTACGCTGAGAAAAGGAGTTTAATACTCCAATTTTGCTTTTGACTTTAAGGCAGGAATTTTTCAAGCACACTGCTCTGACATAAGATGAGTATCATAAGTAACTATCAATAAACTACCATGGAAAAATATGCATCGTAGCATTACTCGATCGATCAAATGATAAATCAAACAATAAATATGATTCAAACAGAAAGAAAACATATAAGAAATACAGAAGAACAACTCCAGAACAAAGATATCATTCCAAAGCCAAGAAGGTAATTCAAATCTCTCCCAAACACGCCCCAACAAGAATTTTATAAGATATCTGAATAGCCATGGTGGACAGCCATCAAAACAAACTGCCCCTTCTCACGTTGTCAGTGATTGAGACATCAGCCCAAACAGATTGGATATGGAAACCCTCCTCGATATCGCGGAAGAGTGAAGGATGTCCCATTGAGTTAACATGGGACATACGTCTCTTTTGCGCAAACGATTAGATATAATGTCCCTCACACCTCTCAATGCAAAATGAAAATGTCGCAGGCGCCCTAATGAGTCCCGTCCCTCCAGACACAAAACTGGACATGTCATATAATTTTTCAGCTTGGACCTGGATCGGGTCTTTATTGCCCCGTGCCATGCAAAGCTTGGAGTAAGACACGGAATGTTTAATATTTTTGTTTCATGTTATATGCATATTTAATAATGGGGTATTTAGATAGGGTGTTGTGGATTAGAGAGTAAAAATAGCCAGTTGGATAGATTCCCACACAAATAAAGGTGAAATGGTAAGTGTTGGGGACTGTATTTATTTGATTATCATTTAATCTTTTATCGGTCAGATTTTTACTACCTACTCTATTTATTTAAAAGTTTTCGTTCTTTGAAATACACAGGTTCTTGTATCTAAAAGCTTATCAAGAACAACACAATGCTACAATGCTAGAACGCTACAATGGCGCAAACAAAAGCCCAGTAGGCGAGTGATTCCTTCCAGAACACACAAACGTCTGTCACCGAGATCTATGGGCTATGCAGAGGTAATTTCTGCGATCCTAACTAATTACCCCCAGTGTCCAGAGAAAGGAGACAAAAAATTATAAAGTATTATATTATAAGTATATAGTATTAATTTATTATCATTATATTATTATTTGGTTTTGGTGTATGACGCCCGAAACTTGAACTACATGATCTCACATCTCAACAATACATTAAATAATTGATTATAATATACCACCTTTCCGAAACTCTCCAATTAACCGAATTTTTTATTATCCGAATACGGTTGGGTCCCAATTGCTTCGAATAATTGAAGTTCTACTAAACAAACCTACACTCCAATGGCGCAAAAACAAAAACCCAGTAGACGAAGTTATTCCCTCCAGAACACACAAACGCCTGTCACCGAGATCTATGGGCGCTGCAGAGGTAATTTCTGCGATCCTAACTAATTAGTTACCCCCAGTGTCCAGAGAAGGGGATAGTTTTTCAAGAACAAAATTCTCGTCAGTGATACATACCCAAATAGCCAGGCCCTGATCTTCCAGAAGGCCCGTTATTCCCAGGCCTAGAATTCTCAAATTTTAGGGGCCCATATATAATAGTTTCTATTTTATACTAAAAGTTGTCTCCCAAAATTTAAGTTAATTTCAAATTTTGTAGACCTCACTTTGTTTTATGGTGATTGGTTTGATTGATGTTAAAACAAAAATGTGTTTTGTCTATGGTTTGAATTTTCCTAGCTAAAGCCTAATTTATTATTATTATTATTTCCTAATAATAGCTGAATGTTCAAACACACGGAACAACCGGGCTGAAACTTATTTTATTCTATTTGATCCAAACAAATATTATTCTGCTTTTCCTTACATTGAAGCAAACAAACATACACTACTACAATGGCTCAAACAAAAGCCCAGTAGGCGAGTCAGAACACACAAACGCCTGTCACCGAGATCTATGGGCGCTGCAGAGGTAATTTCTGCGATCCTAACTAATTACCCCCAGTGTCCAGAGAAGGGAGACAAGAGTCGCTAATACCCATCTCGACCTCTGCAATCATGGGAGAGGAAAAGTCGTTAAGTGGAATCTAATTTATGAGTCCGAAGGACTGCGATGTCCAAGGACCATCTTCTAGCAGGCGTTTTGAGAAATGATGATTACGTCTGATTGGATGCCTTTTCGTCCGGTTAAGTGGATTGGATGCCTTCGGCCTGCATCATCCGGCCGATTAATTCGAGTGTAGTATATGGATGATGATGTGCTTTCGATTAAATATGAACCTTTTCGAAATTGTAGGTGGAGGATCGTTTTCGGACATTGAGATTCGGATTTCGTGTGCATTTGTGTGTTGATGTACTAGAAAGCAATCGGGTTGAATAATAATTGACGGATCTTGGATGGTCAATTTAGTTTGAGTTGAGTTGAAAATAGTCGCACTAGAGCTACACGAGGGCTATTGGAGACGAGCGTCGTGATTTAGAACCACACACGGTCAATTTGGTGTCTTTCTGGGTTTGGGTGTTGGATTATTTGAACTACATACAATTTAGAAGACTCTAATTAGCTTAGTTTGAAACGCTGAGATCGCTACTGCGCTTAAGTATACATTCCGAACAAAAATGCAAAATAATATTAGATTAAGAAAATATTTATCTTTTCGGAAATTGTAGGTGGATCATTTTCGGACATTGAGATTCGGATTTCAAGTGCAAGCGTTTCATTTGTGTTGATGTACTAGAAAGCAATCGGGTTAAATAAAAATGTGACAGATCTGGGAATGTTAATTTGTTGTTGTTGTCTTTCCGGGTTTAGGTGTTGAATTACTGTAACTGCATATAATGTAGGAAATAGACTCAAATAAGATTCGATTCGAACACTAAGGCCGATTGATTCGTGTGTATATGGATGATGATGATGTGCTTTCGATTAATATAGACCTTTTCGAACTTGTAGGTAGATCATTTTCGGGCATTGCTATTCGGATTTCGAGTGCACACTTTTCATTTGCGTTGATGTACTAAAAGCATTCGGGTTTGAATAATAACCAAAGATCTGGGATGATCAATTTGGGTTGAGTTGAATTATCGTCGCATTAGAGCTACACGAGGGTTATTGGGTGGTAATTTAGAACAACAGATGGTCAATTTGGTGTATTTCTGGATAGTTGTGTTGGGTTACTTTAACTGAATATACAATTTCGGAAATACTCAAATAAGCATAGTTTCAAACCCTAAGATCGCTATTGCGTTTACGTATGCAACCCAAACTAAAAAGGAAAATAATAGAAATGTGATTGAGAAAAAAAATCCTTTTCTCAATTGCAAGTGGATCGCTTTCGGACATTGCGATTCGGATTTCAAATGCACCCTTTTCATTTGTATTAATGTACTAGAAAGCAATCGGGTTTAATAAAGATGTGACAGATCTGGGAATGTGAATTTGGTGTCTTTCTGGTTTTGGGTTAGTTTAAGAGCATGCACTTTCTGAAATACTCAAATTAGCTTAGTTTCAAACACTAAGATTACTACGTGTATATCCCGAATTTAAAAAGCAAAATAATAGTAATGTCTAGATTGAGAAAATATTTTTTTTAAATATTATCAATTTAACAATTAGAAAAATTTTAATCTTTATAATAAATATTTAAATATTAACGATATTATATTGTTATATTTATATTATTACTAGCAATTTGATACCCGCCCTTCACGTTTACAGACTTCAATATAAAGCTCACTTTGTAGTCAATTATATGTATTTGAAGTTAAAACACGAATTTTTACCCCGAAATCACATTTAGCCCTTTTGAAGCGTTATTTGGCGACTTAGGCCAGTTGAATATGGGTGTTGCGAAAAACTAGATACTAAACAATGGAAGTTTTGGTCATAGTTTCTATCATGATCATAATTTTTCACATAACATCCAGTCTAGCTAGTTGGCACTGTATTTCTAAAATAATTTGATTTCAAACCAAAATCTTAGTTATATGCAAAAATCACCTTTTGCTCATTTTGCCCGTTGTTTTGTGGTTGTACTTGGTACTTTTTTTGAACTTCAAATAATGAAATAAAAAACTTAGCTCTTACAAAAGTTACCTTTAAAGAAAATGTAAAACAGTTACTGGCAAAAGGTATCAATAATGACCAAAAAAAATTCTCTTTATATAAAATTTATATAATAAAGAAGCACTTCCAATTATGCGTTAAAAATGTCCTTGTAATTTCATTTACAAAATAATACTATCCAAACCTGGCAATAAATAATTGCATATTTTTTACACATAACATTCCATCTACGATCTACAATATGTACTGGATGAACTACTAACTTATCAAATAGTTTATAAATTCGAATACTATTACATATTATAGATCATATTTAGTTTAAACATTTTTTTTTATTATAGGATAAAATTATAAAATACATAAATGACAATGGGTGTATGAGCAAAACACTATTATACGATTTCAATGCTTTAAAAAAAATAAGAAGAATTATCAAACCCCATCTAACACAACTATGCATTATAAATTGTTATAAAAACAGATTACAGTATCTTTCTGAAAACTTAAAGCTCCTTAAAAAGAAAGAAAAAACTTTAAACGTATTACCAATTATGAAATATCTAATCACAATTCGAAGAAAAAAAATATTCTCTAAAAGATTATCTTAACGTGAAAATGTTATTTTAAAGGAAACATTTAATTCCATTTACCATTTAATTCCGAAAATTCTTTATCCCTTTATCTTATCCTAAGGGGCTTACTTTTATCTTTCCACCTACTCTGTTTTGAAAGGATCACTAGCGCCATCTATCGGAGATATGGAAAGTCACTAATTTAATGACGTGATGAGTAGGGATTTTGTCAATGGTTGAATGTTTTAAGAGTTATTCTAGAATGTTTTAATAGTTATAATAGTATATTTACTAAAGTTATTAACTTATAAAAGTTTTATTTATTTCAATCGTACTTTGTTGAAAATTCCTAGCTTTTGTTTACGAAAATTGCATTCAATATTTTATTTATATTGTATTATTATTTTATTTATAATAGAAGAAAAATATATTTAAATATAAATTAGTATTATCAATCTGAAACCTGAAATATTTTTGCTTTAGAAATACTTAACACCCCAAAAAAACTAAAAATATTTCATGCATTTTTTTAAGATTAAATACAATGTTTTAATGGTATAGTTAGTAGCTAAAACTACATGTAAACTAAATAAATAATGCAAAAATTGACGAATAACAACAGGCCAAATGCCTAGCAAGACAGGTCCATGTCATTTTCTATTTATTTATTAGTCCCCAATTATAGTCTAAATTCTTTTTGAAGTTTTCTACTCCTTTCAAATAGACAACATCTGTTGATAAAAACTGTTCCTCTTATTGAACTCGTTTATTAAAAAAAATATTAACTCCACTCTAAAATGTGATTTGTTTCATTTGTGCCTTTGTCATCTAGTTCCACTATTTGCATTCAACCTCATGGATTTCTGAGTAAATTGAATTTGAACCAACTGTGTAATAAATCTTCTCTAAAATGTCAAAATAACCCGTCACTTTTATAAAAAAAATATCTCTTGCATTCGAGACGGTTCAAAACAGTTGACGGTATTGAACCGTTTTGTCAACTATTTTACAGTTTATAATCATTTTTTTTTCCAAAACTTATTCTCAATGACGTTACTTTAAGGAGGTGTTAATGTCAATAACATTGCTTGTTTTGGCCTCAATCCGTCGGGAAACCTGGTGACCGAGTTAGTATGACGCTTTAATTGAAGCTTAAAATTCAAATAGCTCCTGATGCAAAACTTTCTCAATTTTAAAAATTACAACAAAAAGTTAAGGAACAAAAGCGTAGCTGAAACTTAACATTTTTAATACAGAAAGTTTCTGTATTTTTACGATTTTTATAGCAAACTTTAAACTTGGAGGGAATTTTTTTCCCGCTTTGTAAGTTTTTCGAATGCATGAGATATTATGTTTGTGTACAACAGTGTAGTACAACAAATAGTAACTATAACATTTAGTTTTCCAAATGCATAACTTAGTTTTATAAATTTTGTACTTCCATTAATTTATTAAAATCATTCTGTAAGGAAAAATTAATTTCGTAATGTTATCTTTACAAATTCATATTGAAAATCGAAGCAACTCTATCACCACTTATATTTTTTATTTATAATTTGAAGCCCTTTACGAAGAATCCACAACCATTTGATTTTACCACATTTTGTTATAAAAATGTTTAAAAAAATACACATTTAAGGAAAGAAACTAAAACAAGGCTATCCTGAAGCATTCCACCATATTAAAGCAATTGGCAATACGAGCAATATTGTTTGGCTTGACGAATTGATGTACCTCAAAAACTCCCCAAATGTCAACTTTGATGCATGTATAAAACTCAAAACGCATCAACAAAGATGTGTTTAACATTGTTCCTAAGGCTCTTGCGTTTTATCTGAAGTATTTTGAATACAGTAAACCGTGTTGCAATTTCTGGAGATATTCAACGAAATTGTGATATTCCAACCAAAGATCCCTTAGATTACTTTCAGTTCTTCAGTTGTACTTTATCCCTCAGTTTATAATTAAGGAACATGGCATTATGTTTCATATGAGTTTTTAGAAAAAATTATGTAAATAAATTACGAACAGCGAGTTATATTTTGTAATTTTGGAAGCCCAAATATACCTTACTACGAGTATGAGAAAAGTGCTTGATTGTCATTGTATGATTACAATATCAAATATATTATTATAAAAAGAAGATTTACAGTTTTCATTAAAATCTACGATTGTCGAAATTAAGAAAAAATTATTAATTATTGAATACTAAAATTTATGAATTATATCATTATGGAAATAAGTTTTGATTTTATATACTACACTTCTTCAGAGTTTACATATTTTCAGACATAATCACTAAAACCTAAAAGTAGCAACCTAACAACCTAAAAGTAGCTTATAACTTCCTACATAATTTTATTTAAATGTACGAGAACTAACTAACGAAACTTAAAACGCTAGAATAATGTAACGAATATAACATAGAATATAAAACTTTCATTAGACACATGAGATATTTGTAAAAAATGTAAAACAGTCAATGAAATTTTCGATCAATTTCATATGTTACTTTGCATCAAAATAAAATTTCATATAAATTATACAAATAGGTTAGTAAAAGGGCGGAAACAATACCTGGCACTTTGAGTAATGATTAATAATGAAAAAAGTTGAGTTTGGAAACTGCACACTATGTTACGTTTAAAGTAATAATTCAGTTCGTTTAAATATTAGCTATCAGTTTAAATACTTATGAAGTAAAAAGATATTTAGATATTATGTCAAAAAATATTATCAAGTCGCATTAAAAAAATTATTTAAATTTGACTACATTA
This sequence comes from Oedothorax gibbosus, assembly GCA_019343175.1. NCBI lineage: Eukaryota > Metazoa > Arthropoda > Arachnida > Araneae > Linyphiidae > Oedothorax > Oedothorax gibbosus. Next base: position 32,139,669 of record CM033277.1, read on the forward strand.
ACATTACTTTACAAACAAAATATAATATTTTGAGAGTTTCGGATTTTTCTAATAAACAATAAGATATTGGGAGTTAAATTTTGAAAGAGTAAAATAATGTTAGTGTAAACAGTAAATAATTTTGGATGACAGTAAAAAGTTAAACAATAGTTGGAATTCAAAGTTTTACTAAAAAAAAAATAACTAAAACGAATATATTGTAACTTTACTCTCCCAAATGAATTTTCGTGAGAACTATTCTTAAAAATATCTCTAAGTAAATTTTTAAAAAGATAACTTCGTGCATGTTTTATTTTTAGTCTAAAATAGGTGAAGCATTAATTAAAGAGCTAAGTTCTGAAATGAAACAAACAAGTAGTATCTAATGGAACACTATAGGCATACAAAAAGTATAGCTATTAATAACACTTATAACGCACCCCAAACCTCTATTACATACAAACGCGTAAAAGCCGTATGAAATAAGCAACAAGTGCAAACATAATTTACGATTCCAAGCCATGTGATTTAAGTTTTTTCAAGCCATTTGCATGTATGAAAATGAGTTTGCCACAAAACAAATGATTTGCAATTGTACTCAAAAGCCTAAATAGTATATAATTTTAAAATTTCCATAAACAACAATATTCAAATTGTTCAGCTATTTAATATGAAGTATGACAGGCTAAAGTTGAACATGCATATTTCTGCATTCTGCTCTTCAAAGTCCATTAATATAAAATTAAGTGTATACCACAATAACTCCCACACCTGAACACAGCTTTTTACAAATGTAATTTACATGAACAGATTTGTTATGTGTGAATCAACGATGTTATTTGACTAAAAAAGAGTTGTGTGAAAATATATGTTACGTGAGGGAGGTTGTTAAAGGTCATTAAATGTTTCCTGATGTTTTTGTATGTTCGCAAATTTCTTTGGTATAGTTACTTTAACAGCATTTAAAAATATCAATCACATTAGTATGCCCTACTTGGATACTTACGCCTTTACCGTCGAATTACCGGGTAACTTTGAGGTAACTGGCCCTGGAGGGTAACTTTAGCCCAAGCTTTTCAAGCTAAAAACTTTGCATTAAATCTTCAAAAATGTGCTTGCCTTTTTCAATATGAAAATGTTTTAGATATCTGGGTATCGCTTTTAACACTCAGTCACCAAAATTTCTCAAAAACTAAAATTTTAGCCCTTTAATGAAAACCTTCTATTTCGAAACTGTTCCTACAACAAACATCGCTGTAGTGCAATTACAAAATGACCAAAGACAGATGTGGTTAGGTTTTCTACGTTCACTCATTTATTACACTTAGCATCAAAATAACCAGCCAAACTTACCTTCGGGGAGGATAAAAAAAATTATGCAACTAAACAAAAAAATTTAATTGATACATGTGCCCTCTGAGAGATACAGACGTATAAAGCCATCGCCTGACAGTCAGGCTTTCCAACAACACACAAAAATTTTAAACGTTTATAAATTTTATAATTTTACAAAATTTGAAAAATGTAGGAATTATTCATAATCATATTCTATAGAAATATATAATTTTTTAAAGAAATTAAATTTTCAATAAACATTTTCATTTTATATTCATGCAGAGAAAACCCGTTTACACTTCAGCCAATGTGCATATCCTTCAGAGTTAAGTGTTAAAGCCTACATTTTAACGAATTCATTCAGGAGAGTTTATAATGTCAGACAATTCAATAAAGATGCAATGCTGGGTCCTCCGCTGATAACAAACATAAACAACATTCCTTGTTTAGGGGTAAAGACACGAAAAAAAAAGCAAAATCCGGATTCCACCTGCCTAACCAAACACATACATTTTTTTTACGTAACTCAGGAATACAAAGAAATGACACCGATCGTTAGGTATTTGACATTCCTTTACGTAAGTTGTGGGGCGGGGGGTCATAAGGGGGTCGTATAAGGGGTCGCGAGCGAGTGTCAAGATAATTGTCGGAGGGGGGTAATCTGGGATTAGCACGAGGTTCTTTCAAGTTTTGCTTGGTTTGGTTATTTACATTTGTATGATTGATGTTAATGATTAATTATCATCGACGCTTGGTTTCAACTTCAGTCGGCGATTGCATGTGGTAGAAATGTCGTGTTTAATTATAGAAAAGGAGATATGTAATTAATATTACACTTTATTTGTATCTTAATATTTTTTTAATGTTTAGTTTAAAGGGTCACGTTATTTTGAGACATTGGACCACGAAGGGTTTAACTTCAAATGCCTCGCCAGACATATACTATTGCTACTACGAAAAAACATTTATAATGTGGTAGAATGGTGTCAAACCGTACCCAATCTGAGATTTTGAACGCCTAAAAGGTCAATGATTAACTAACCAGACTTTGACATACGGTGACAAGATCTACTGCATTCCGCAGTACAATTTAGTTTATTATTCAACTATCTAGAAATAAAAAATTTGCAAATTGTTTATGTTTTATTTTTTTATAGTTTTTTCAAAGAAAAACAATGTAATTAAAACATGATTTATGAAAATTAAATGATGATTTCATAGTTAAAAAGTAATTCGTAGAAATAAATCTGGTCAGGCTACTCTTACTCCCTATGATTCAAGCTAATATATGGAATCAAGATAAGCATTACGAGCACAGCAAAAAATAAATATGGTACAAAAGTTATAAAAACAATACAAAATATATACTCGCGTTTTATCGAAAAACTTACACCCATTAAAATCAAAATGTTCATTCCTTGAAATACTATAAAAATTATTACTCAACCACGGCGGTCCTAAAGTCACAACATGAAAAAATACAAACTTCCCCACACAAATAACTCCCCAAAGCGTCCCATACATTTCTTCCGTAAAAACGACGATTTAAGATTCACTGAACGTGATAAATACGACATTTGGCGTTTAAAGTGTTCCACGGCTTATCGGGACGACTCATCACTCGACTTTAACCGAAAAATTTGTTCTAAGGGGGGTTTGAGAGATGATCGCCTGAAATCTCCAAGTACACAACGTTCTAAAAAATATCCCATGTAAGCCCTGGTAGTTCTTATCTTGCGAACAGACAGGTAGAGTCAGCTGTGGGAGGTCAACAAGGTGTTTTGGGGGTAGGAGGGGGAGGGAGGGGACTAGTGGATGTAAACATTCCTGAGATTTTGGTATTTGCATGTTTGAATTGTGTAGAGTGTAGTAGTAGTGTAAAGAATTATGTGGAATTAACAAGACAGACAGAATAATTTTTTATAATCAATTTTAAATATTTATGTAGTATATTTTTCACTGAATGTCTGTCATGATGTGTTAATGTGTATAAATGGTGAAAATATGACCACATGACCAACTGTACATGTATTTAAAATTGACGTCTGAATACATTTTTATTTGATAATCCTTGCAACTAGTTTCATCATCATAGCTTTTTAGCCTACTTTCCATTTTTTTTAAATTTGAAAGAATTAAAAAATTATTTGACCCAGGCAATTTTAGATATTTTTTTTCGAACTGCAAATAAATTTAGCAAATGATGAAGAATATTAATTTAATTTAAGAAAGAAAATTAATAAAAAAATTACAAATTTTGGCTTTTTAAAAGTTTAAAAGAATTAGAAAGCTATAGCTTCCCTTTAAACTAGTAAAGTACTACCGAATTTTGTGTTTGGCGATTTTTTTTTCTAAGGAGTATAAATCTTATGTGGAAGCGGTTTTTAGGTTACTGTTACAAACCAACTTGTTAGCTTCCACACTACGTTTATAACGTAAAAAGTGGAAGGTATTATAATCGTTCAGTCCGTCCGTCTGTCACCCACTTTCACAGAAAGAACCACAAGTCCCACAGACAAGTGGAATACGTCAATTTGAAGCAAAAAATCATATTAGGCTACATTCCAAATTTCAGTAACAAATTTAAATTAAAAGTTTATTTAAAATTTAAATAACTAAACATTTAACCTACATTGAAATAACATGCAAATTTCATTTTTATTCAATATTTTCACTTTTGCCATTTCGTTAAACGTACGAGAAACTTTATTTAAAATATAAATAAATTTTTTGAAAGAGTATTTATTTATGCGATATAATTCAGTTTGGATTGTTGTAATATCACAATAGAGTTCTTTTGATGGTTTATTATATATGTATGAAGAAAGATGCATAGAGAATTCTAACTTGGCATAAAAAATATGCAAAGTTTCGCTTTTATTTTTAAAGCATCAATTGCACTAATTATAGATTTTTCGAACTGTAAATTAATTTAACAAAAGATAAATAACTGAATTTCGAAAGAAATGTAAATGGTAAATTGTGGCGACACAAAGATATTTATTAAAAAAGATTACATTATTATTCTTGAATTAATGAAAATAATTAATTTTATCGTTTAAATGTTTAATTACAACTAGTTAAAGGCTCTGTTTGGCGAATTTCTTTCTGAGGTGTATAAATAGTTTGTTTCCTGTTGAGCACAAATGTTGTGTTGAAGCGGTTTAAGTGACAGATTTTGTAACAAACCTACTTGTTTTTCTATAAGAATGTCAGTAAATATTTAAGTAATAGGAAAGTAGTTTATTTTAGTTCTTTTAGAACTTCTTTATTAAGCGTGTTTTACTTAATGTTCGACTTAAATATCGAAATTTTCCATTGTACAATTAAGAGGTATTTAATTTCTATCTCACTAATTCAGAACGACATCATCATTAAAAACATCAATCCACCAAAACTTCTATAAAAAACACAAAATCCAAAAAGACGTTCGCATCCAGGGAGTCCACAGAACAATACGTAAACCAAAAATTCACCTATGCGTTCCACACAACACATGACCAACTACATGCATTTAAAATTGACATCAATACAGTTTATTGATAATCCTTGCTACTACTTTAATCATTTTTTTTAACTGAAAGACCCTTAACAAGCGTGTCTTACTTACATAAATGCATTACAATCTTCGAATCAAAAATGAAATTTTCCTTCGATTGTTTCAGAGGTAGTTCATTTCTACATCACTGATTCAGAAGTCATACAGACATTTTTACAAAATGAACGATTCATCATTAATAAAATCCCTCCACCAAAAACTTCCAAAAAAATAAAATCCAAAAGGACATTACCAACCACGAAGAATACCACAGCTTTAAAAAAAAAACTGTAAGAGCCTTAACACCTGTAGGGTTTTACTAGCATTACAATCTTCGAATCAAATATGGAAAATTTCCTTTGATTATTTCAGAGGAATCTCTACCTCACTGATCCAGAACTCATACAGACATTTTTACAAAATGTACGACTCATCATTAATGACATTCCTCCACCAAAAACTAAAAAAAAAATTCCAAAAGGACATTCCCAACCAAGAAGAATACCTAAACCCAAAATTCACCTGTGCGATCCACACAAATTCCTCATCTCCCCCCCCCCCCCCCTCCAATAATTCCCCGAATGCCAGAGAGCAGAGAACAGTGGGTCGTCCTTGTAATCTGCAGATCTGCGGACATCAGATGGACCCCTGGAGTGACGGATGGTCTTGGGCCAAGAAAAAACCAAGAAAACCCAAGAAAAAAGAAGAAAAAGAAAGTTCTGGGTCTACCGTCACTTGTGTACCTGATGATGCAGATTGGGGAGATGATGTTTTGTTACGCGTATAAATATTTTTTGTATTTTCGTTTGTTTTTATGGAGTTGGTTTGATATGTTGGGTGAAGAAAGATGTATGTTTTGAGTGATTTCAAAAGGTACAGATAACTTGAGATTTTGTAAAAATAATCCAAATAAAAATATTAGTTATTTAAAGTTATTATTATCAATTGTTTAACATCACCTGTATACCTTGTAAAGCAAACACCGTGTAAAGACAATACATATGTTTTGTAAGCACATAGACATTCTAAGTTTTATCTTGAATTATATACTATTATACAGTCCCTGGACAAATTATTAGACGCACTGCAAGATTTCATGTAAAATATTAATTACCGGGTGATATTGTACCTACATATTTGTATAAATACAAATATGATGTCTACAACAATTCTTTTAAATAAAAATCAATAATATTGTAGTTTAAATATACCATTATTGCATAAAAACTCTTAAGAAACATAAAATTACTAAAAAAATACAATGCGTCTAATAATTTGTCCAGGGACTGTAATATATATTTTTTGTGGGAATATGACACTTGGACATACCAGGAATTATTTTGTAGAAAGATAGCGAAAATGCTTTTATGTACTGTCAATTGGGGTAACTTGGCCCAAAATCCTAAATTATTTTTTACAAAAGAAAAAAATTAAACTACAAAATCTATTCAAACACTTTTAAATCTCGATACATTTTAAATATTGTACTTTTAAAAATAGTTTATCGGCCTTTTCGTTATATTTTATAAAGTTTTTAAATTTTTATATCAATTTAGGAAATTTAGGACACAGTTTGAATTAGTTGGGGTAACTTTGGCCAAGCATGAAATACGTAAGAAACATACCTTTTACCATCTTTGATGCTGTGTTATAGAATTAAATATTAAAATGATTAAACCTAAAAACTAAAGTTATAAGTCACAAACTAAAATGTGAACTAAGTATAAGTGAAAATTATTTTATATGTAGCAGCTGGATTTAACAACAAATATCGTCATAAAAAGCAAACTATTTTCATTATAAAATAAAAACAACAAATTCGCAATTAAGAAATCGAAAGTGTTAACATTTAAGAATTAGCTATTTTAAATATTATACTTTCTTACATTTTAACTTTATATTATTAAAACTCATTTCGTTAAATGTCTTAAAAATCCTCCCAAATATACAATATCATAAGAGTAAAACTTCTTCGAAAATATTTCAACAGAATACTGTTTTTTTCTACATATTTTTGAAAGTGTAAAGTTCCATAAAGAAAGCCTTACATCATAATCCAAAGTTACCCTGAATCATCGTCAAAAGTTTTCCAGAGTCCAATGATTAAATATGGCAAAAAAAAATTACAAATTAAAAAACAATAGTGTAATATTCACCCCAATAGATGATTGTTTTATTTTCTATTTTCAATATTTTTCCAAGTGTTCCAGACAAAAGTACGACGAAATTGTTTTGCGTCATTAAATGCTTGTAAGAATATAAACGTTATTTGTGATGCTGCCAAAGTTAGAATGAAAAGTTTTTACGTAAAATGAAAAACAATGTTGCTACCTATCCAAAAATGTGAAACAAGTTTCGGATAAATTTATGAAAGGAAAATATGGAACAAATCTTTTTCCGACGCTTTAGGCCAAAGTCAACCTTAAGGGCTAAAGTTATCCTAAATGGTGGTATAATGAATAATTTGAGTTTTATCTTCAAATCAATTTTTGACAGAAACTTTTTTTATAGTAAGAGAATAAAGAGTAAAGTAGATTACAAATGCTTTATCTTGGTTCCTTATTCTCTTTAATCATACTAGCAGCATAACCTATAATATTCTTTTCTTTAAAAAATCTCACTAAAATAATTATTCAAATTAATTAAAGCATTGCATGTGGAGGATATCTGAAATTAAAATTTAAATTGCCTTGATGTGTTTATTCATTAAACTCTTTCAACATTTTCAATGAGTTTTTTAATAAATTGCGACACATATCTGAAATCTTTTAATGTACAATATTATGATACAAGTCCAAACAAAATCTGCCAGATTTTTCGGAGTTTTCACTAATGATTTTTTTTTTACCTTGAATATTCTACTTTGCAACTTGTATATTGTCAGATGGAATCCTGCAGTGACTAATGGTTTTTAGCTCTGACTGAGATAGTAAAAATATACATTTCTTGGGCTTGAAAATATTAAAAAAATTTAAGACAGTATTTTGTGAAGGGGCTTGGACTGCAATCGCATGATAGTCTTAGTATTATCTCTAAATAACCTAACAATTGTGTTTCGAGACTTTCCCCAAAATATGTTAAAAACAACATTATTTTTTTAAACGATTTTTAATTAGCAATACAGATATTTTTAAATGTATTTTACTGCATCATTTAATTTCCTTTAAATGAATATACTTTTTATTTTTTAACAGCGTTTTAAATATATTAAATAAATTTTATCTGTATTTTTTAAGCTATAAAACCCCCAAATTTATTATCAATTTTTTTCATTAACTAGTGAGGAATAACCATAGATATCATAATTAAAGTATTAGATTAGCATTGGAGGTCACGTGATCAGCCAATCTAATACTTTAATTATGATATCTATGGGAATAACTAACTAGCATTCCGAATTAACTTCTAATAAGTAGCTTCTTCGAAACAAATTTTAAAACCAATTCCGACAACATTGAACATTCCATAATCCAAAAAAATATTTAAAAAAAACTAATTCAAAATCAAACGAGCGAATAAAAACAATGTTCGTGGATCAAAATCAAACTTTTCCATATATAGGCGTCCCCCAACTCATCTGCCTGATACTCTCTTCCTCCAATCTTCACTTAACACGAGACCCTCCTACCTGATCCCATAAATGTTTCACATCTTAACCTGTACAACACAATATCCTTACACACATGCAATCTTTTTTTATTGTATATCAGAGTGATATGACAGATAGAAGCCCGTACGGTCCAATGCATGTGAACTTGATAATTAACTTCTCAAGCGAAGCTGTCTGCCCATCACTCGGTACAGCTGGACCCATCTGTCAGATGCATCAAGAAGAGATGATGGCGCAGCTGGGATTAGTAAGGCCTGTTCTGTTCTAGTACGTATAATTTTATTGATATGCTTTCGATTTTTTTTTTTGTTATATCTTTACTTTAATATGGATTTAAAAGTACCAATGTGTTGGGTTGAACCAGTGGTGTTTATCGGTGTTATTTCTCCTTTTGAGGTTTATGTGTGCTGCAAAAAAGTCCAAGTTATTTTAAACCGCTTCCATATAATTTTGGAATAGGGATGAAACATAATAATAAAAAAATGATAAAAAGAACATGTGCTATATGCATAATTCCAGACCTATCCTATAGAAAAAGGCGATAGGATCTTGGCAGATTAGTATGCAAATGGAAGATATTACCCTGAGAATTACTGTGATGAATTCGCTCTGAATAATATCCCTTTCTTCGTTTTGTCTCCCATATCGTATTTCGTACCAGGGATTTGTGTTCGTATAGGTTAAATGTCAGGAGTTAGTTTGTAGCTGAAATATGAGTGGATTTTTTTTTCTTGATAAAAAACTTGTGTATGACTGGTTTGGACATCGGTTTGTAGAAAGATGGTGATATTAATATTTCAGTCAATTTAGACTTTAAAAGTCAGTGATTTATGAAAATTTAGATGGTTAGTTCCAGTCTAAATTGGCTGAATTATTAATATCACCATCTTTCTACAAACCAATGTTCAAACAAGTCATACACAAGTCTTTTTCAAGAAAAAAAAACATAATGCATTCATATTTCAACTACAAACTAACTCCTGACATTTAACCTATTCGAACACAAATCCCTGGCACGAAATACGATACGGGAGACAAAACGAAGAGGGGGGATATTACTCAGAGCGAATTCATCACAGCCATTCTTAGTGTAATATCTTCCATTTGCATACTAATCTGCCAAGATCCTATCGCCTTCTTCTAAAGGAGATCTGTCAATTATAAATGTTGCACATGATCTGTTTAAAGAACTTGTATTTGAGTAATGCTATTCTGAAGTCTTTGCTGTACGTAATGCCTGATCATCCATAAGGCACGTTAGGCCAGGGCCTAGGGCTCCCGAACTTAAGGGACCCCAAAATTTCAGGTTCTTTTATGCTATGTTCTAATATGCTTATTAGGTTCTTTTGTGATAATAAAATATGTTGAAGACCCGCAAATTTTTAGTAAATTTTATAATTTTGTAGAACTCTTATATTTTTTAGCATGACTTTGACTCATCATGGTTGATCTGATCAATGTAATAAGGAAGGTGTAATAAGGAAGAAAAACTTAATGCATTAGCCAAGCCAAGTATCATTATAATTAAGAGCAATCATACACACAAATTTCCGTAAAGGGGCTCCTAAAATCTGTTGTGCCTATAGTCTGTGTTTTCGTAGATCAGGCCCTTGCTGTAGGTTAGGTTGAGTTATCGTCCATCGAAACACAGACGACACCTGAGTAGGCACCCAACGCATCTTTTAAGTCTTTGGTGTAGATATTCTCAAGCATGGAAAGCCACAAGCGAAAGATAGGAAATATTCACTCGTTTAGATTTTGAAAAATTAGAATTAAGGTATTTTGAATTTATTGATTTTTATTTGAAGTGAAAATAATTGCGTTTCATGCTGTATAGAATGTTTTGTAAAAAAAATATTACTCTGTTAAAAAATTTGGTCCCACATTACACCAGAATCCTGAAACTTTCTAGCTCTCACTACTATTTGGAGCTAGAATATTCCAAATTTGGGATAAAACCATAACGTTGATACATCGCAAAAGTAGTAAATCAACACTCCGAATAGTAGTGGGAAAGTTCCGGGATTCCGGTGCAACTTTGCAAACATTTTTTTTAACTGTATAGAAGGTCTAAATTCAGTTAGAAATACGGTTTCTCCTATTCTTAAGATATAATTGCCCGCTCAAATATAAAATTAGTGACTTAATTCGCTTAACGTAATTGTAGACTATATTGTACAATGGATCATCAGAGTTACAGTTTAAAAACATATTCTTAGAAGAAGACGTTTAAACAAAAGTGTGTTTCAAAAACATTAATTTAAAAAACATAAAATTTTTAAAATTGAAGTTTTAATAGGCTGAAACGCAATGATACTATATGGATCCTCCTATTCTTCCTACATAATTTCCCACTCAATTATAGAAATTACTGACTTGGTTCAACTTAACATAATTCTAAAATAGATTTTACAATGGATCATCAGTTACAGTTTTGAAATACATTCTAATAAGAAGACCTTTGAGCAAAAAAGTGTTTCGAAAACATTAAAAATTAATTTTGAACCACAAGGCACAGTATTACTTACGAAATAAAAGTTAAAAGAATTTAACAGATGAGCCGCATCAATTGATAAACCAGAAACGATAATATTTTTCCCATTATAAAACATAACTAAAATAACCAATTACTCATTCGCCACACCCAAAAACAGAGAAGCATAATACAGCCCTCGTATGCAACGATTCGCCCCACTCCCTTATGTCAAATTCATATTCAATGGAGAAGAATCACTTTGAATTTGAATGCAGTTCCCAAGGCGATTATTAAGCCAATAGTATTTGAATAGCATTTCTTAAGCCTGAATTTTAAAATGAAAAGAGTTCTGTGCCTGAGATTGTCATTGAAAATGAATATCTAATTATAAAATGGGTTACCACCATAGTAGGATTTCCTTTTACGTTTCTTCTTTTGCTTAAATATTAAAAGCAATAAAAGTAGAGGGAAATTTTCCAAAAGACTTGAATCAGTTTTACTTTTAGCTATTCCATTCCCAAGCCACTCCTTGCGGATAGGCTTGGGATATATGCGCATCATTTATGGTGAAGGGGTTGTGTGTATATATTATTTGGATGTATGTGATTTCCTAAGAATCGTATAATTTATTTTGAATATTTCAATGGTGTGTTTAAATTATTCATACTTAAATAGCACTTATGATAATTTAATTTTTTAAAGTTGTGATGTATGGTGACATCGAAAAAAAAAATGTGTTCGCTTTTTGGAAAATAAATTATGTGGGATCATTGCAAAATCGCGTGTTGAGTGAAAATGAATTGGATAATAACAACTGCAGAAATTTTTTATATTATAAAGTATTGCATCAACATCGATCTTTATAGTAAATTTATAAATTCCAAGTGTCCAATTTATAATTCCAAGAATATTATTCCAAGTGTCTCATCAATCGTAACCAAGAAACATTTACATGGACTCAAATTAAAGTAGAATTTATAATTGATCAAAAGTAGTTATGATTGTACTTATATTTTGTATTGCTTAATTGTGCAATGTGCAATGTGCATGGCATAATAAAAATAGCTTGTGTTTAATCTACTTAAGCGTTTACTGTGTATTAAAATATACATTAGTTCAATTAAAGATAAATAATTAGATTCATAGATTATAATGAAACAAAGGACTTCATTCATTTGGTAAATTTAAAAATATTTGTATTAAAGTTTTTTTTGCAGATTTTTAAAAAAAATATTTATCAGTACAAAAAATAAGGTTAAAGAATAAAGTTTTCAAAACTTCATTTAGTTATGCCAAAAATGTTCTTAAAATACTGGCAAGAAGAAGACAACAGTAATTTCAAACTTTAAAGTTTTATGTTTGTTACAATTATAAAATCGTGTTTACTACCGAGAATAGTGTAGGCTAAAGCGATTTTACATTTCTAACGATTAGAAGGATGAGGTACATAACTTCTTCTCTACTGACAACCATATTATTCTACAGTTAAGGAAACTTCCTAAAATCCAAAAGAAACCAAAATATTTATTTAAAAAAATGGACACACTCCACTCGGGTGACATTTTACCATTCATATTTCTGTAGGAAATATAATAACCAAACCACGCGTCAGAGGCTTTTGTTGTTGATATCGAATTCCCCAGGCCATCTGCTTAAAAAAGTGACAACCCCAAAAATGCTCCCTGCCACGCGTTCCCGCAAGGATAAAAAAGTAATGTTGGGGGGGGGGATATATTTTACCTGTTTTCTTAAAAGAACATGCTTAAGATTATTGAACAAATGAAAAAAAATCCATATTCTTCGACCTCAAGTATTTCCTACTTCATTACGCATTTTAATATATATAAAGTTTTTGAGGGTTTAGTCGGAGAATGGATGCTGCCTTTATTCTTTTAATTAAAAAAAATGAAACCTGTATGTGTTTTATCAAATACTATGTGTACAGTTTAATTGTTGTTTTTTGAAAATTGTAAGGGTATTAATTACACAAACCGACCGTCAATAAATACTCATTATACAAATAAACATCGTTGTAAGCGCCATGTCTGATTTAATTATGGAACTTGAGTAAGCATAATATTTTTTAAAAATTAAGAGTAGCAAGAACCATGTGGTAAGAAATATCCGTTCTTAAAAATTGTAAATATCACTATAATAAATATTGTCTTCAACATAAGAAAGTCCCCATCAAAAATGACAGTCGGCAGTCTATTATCAAAATATTTTTATCTTTAAGAATTACTGTCCTAAAATCTAATATTTCACTGACATTTTTATTCACTCAGTAAACGAGTAGTTATGTTAAATATAACAGAAATAAATTAACAGGATCCTGTTATGAACAGGAAAACTACATGTATTCTTTAAAAAGAACAAATGCCACATCTTTAGCAAAGCACGGCAGAGGATCCTTCAGAAACATTTTCGTCAATACAACAAAGATTTTTAGAAGAAAATATCACTTAGGGCCGATGACATCACATGCGTATGACAAAAAAAAGTGTCTGAATTCTTTAAGATCCGATTCTGTTCTTGCGTTCTGCATAAAACATTTTCGAATGTGCATTCATGATATTTCTGGTTGATGAGAGGGTATTGTTCCTCTGACGTGCGACAGATGATGTATTTAATCTTGTCCAACAGAAGTACGTGCAGTTATATGATTGGTTGTAGTTCACGCACAGTTGTTAATGCCGATGTCTTATTATGGACATGGACTTCTTTTTAGCCTATTTTAATGATTTACCTTGGCGTCTTGTTAATATTTTCATTCTTTGTATCGAAAATGTAATTTTGGACATCTCGAAATTGTAATTTGTCTAAATATTTTTTTTAAAAAATGAACATAAGATAGAAATTAGGTCTATTTAAAATAATCTTTGAGATTACGAGTTCGAAGAGTTTTACAATTTTTGCATAAGCAATTTTGAAAACTAGAAATCTTTGAATTCATCCCTTTGGACATCTCAATCAGAGAAAATTAGTTCTATTTTAGGCTGAGCGGAAAACGTCGTAATAATGTGATTGTGTTTATGATTGTTACATTTATTGATCTAAAAGTATTAATTATGAAAATGGAAAAAATGTCTCTTTGGTTGTCATAAGAGTATTTACCTAAGGAAAGTGCAAATGTTAATTTGTAATCTTGCACATTTAAATAAATTAAAGATTTATTTTTTTTAGTGTACAAGCTTGTTCTTGCAAAAAGTCTAAATAACGAGATTGAATAAAAAATTTCGATTATTCTTACAGAAACTTACATTTATTCATAATTAACAAGTCCTTTTTCCTTTTATTCGTGGCAATGAATTATTTAACTAAAGTTATATTCGTTTGGAAAAATAATTACAGCGAATTGAAATGAAACTATTGCATGCTACAGAAAACCTTTTTATTTAACTGACAAAATCTATTAAACCATAAAACATCCTAAACAGTATTTAATTATAGCTCCATACATTAACTTCAAATGCATAGAATTATATTTGAATACGTTTCTATTCAACAATTGCGTTAAAAAATCCTTTCTCAGAAATAACATCCTCAAAATTTGGTTGATAATGCGATTCCACCTTTTCTTAAAGTGGTTATTTCGTGCAATTTCAATTACATATCTTTTACTTGAGAAATCTTACCAACAAAAATACCAAACAAAAAATCTGCATTACAAAGCTATATGCAAAACACCTCTTCGTCGAACCACCTATAACACCCCCCCCCCCCCCCATTTCCACCATCAACATTCAGGTGAGTCTGTCAGTCCCATCGACGTACATCCACAAACCTATCATTAGGCGGGCCGGGCCTGAGAAGGATGCTAATAAAGTGTGGGCCGACCCGTCATAGCCCGAAACGCCTATTCCCCAGAAAAAATTCACGAGGATTTTAAAAAAATGCTGTAACGGCAGTAATTACTGTGGACGGCACCCTCGTAAAAGGGGGCGGGGGGAACAAGTGAAATATGCCGGCTGTGTTCGAAAAAAGAACAAAATGGGGGCTCGTTATAAGGGTGGATTGGTGCATGAAGAGTTCGACACCTCTTGTTCTGTTTTTCGGTTTGTTTGAAGGTGGTCTAAGTCGGCTTTTCTAAGTTTTACAGTTAGATTTAGATCGAAGGGTATGCATTTCTATTAAAATAAGAAGCGTTAGTTTAACAAATGTTCATTAAAATAAAAGACAAATGTTCTTAAAAAGTCGATAGAATATTTTATGACACGTTATTATCTATATTAGGCATTTTGTTTCCTGTGTAGTCTAAAGAACGTCTCTCTCTGCTCCACTTCATAAAATCTTAGTTTTTTTTAAAAAAATAATGTTATGAGAATGGTTTGATACTTCTCTCTCGGATATTGCAGTCCATAATGTCATAAATTACTAGAACCTTAATTTTTTGCCTTAATTAAAGCTAATTTAATGGTACAAAGATTGAATATCGATTTCTGCTTCCCCACAAAACACAAAATTAACAATAACAAAAAAATATTATCATAATTTTATAATAATAAATTTATAACTACTTTTACGAATTTTAACAAGTGAGCCTATACAGTTCTAAATTTTAATCTCATTTATTTTCATTATTGTAGTACAGAATATTTTCCCACGGTGATCTTTCGTTAAGAAGTTGTTTTAAAAATTTATGGGTTTTGAATTGTGAGAAGGGTTCGGATTTTAATAATGAGTTCCGCTTGAAAAGTTACAACGTTTCAAAAAAATGACTTTTAGCTCTTTTATTGTTTAATCTGTTGAAGTTGGGACTTTTCATCGTTAAAAAAATCTTTGTAAATTACATTTGTTAAATTTAGTGTTTACGTGGTATAAAACAGCTCTATCTATTCATCTTAAACAAAATTCTAGTGCCCAGCTTTTATCATAAATTATCATTTAAACTTTGCTACCACATTTACTGACGTAATTGCATTTTCCATTATTTTCATCCTATATATAAAAATTAGTCCAAGATTTAACTTTTATTTCTAACAAAGATTTATTTTAAATTAACTTTTTCGACTTGCGACATACTCAAGATGAATTTGACATTTCGTTTAGTGCACAATATCAAGCACCAACAATTATTTTTGCAATTTAAATCAATACATTTAAGTTGGCTAAATTTGAAACGGTAATGAAGATGTATGCATTCCTTCTTTACCTACTACAAGCTTAGATATTATTTTCCGTTATTTTATTTATAACTTTACAAAGTTCTGAATATTTTGGTGGCCAATTTGCAAAATCTCGTCGTTAGGGTTGCCTTGTCACATTCCAATGTTAACCACTGCATAAAACTAAAAAAAAAAACCATCAGCGCATGTTCAAAGGGCTTTCTAATCACACGGTTACCCGCTCATTTGCATTGAGGCAAAAGAACACTCGGGAGCGACTGACAACAAAAGCAGTCAACCCATCAATCGCAATCGCCGCCTTTCATACGTCGCCTGAGGCATACAACCTCTTAAAGCATAAAAACAAAAGAAAAAACGAACCAGTGTTCTTTCATTCATAAGGGGTACCAACAATTTGCCAAAAAAAAATCATTCCAAAAAGCCAGCAAATGAAATAAAAATATCCAATTCGGAATAACAAGTAACAACCACCCCTGAAAAAGGTGTGCCAGTCTTTAAAACCTGCGTCCGCGATTCCTAATAATATCTCTGTTGCCATTGATTCGGTCAGAAACTCCCTTCTTCAAATGAGCTTTCGTTTCTTTTTGGGTATTTTTTTACGACCCGTGGGCGGGTCTAGCTGCACACGCAATGAAGAAAGGTGATAATACTACTACAACAGCAAATTACCATTGCACTCAAATGTGCTCTTGCATGTCTGTCTTTTACTGCAGGGTATGCTTAAGAATTCCGACCAATCCAGGAAGCCATCTTCAAAACTCTTGAATATGGAAGATGGGACCACCTTTGTTTTTTTTGTGTTTTAATGCATGTTGAGCCGAGAAAGCGGACCTTGGAAAAGATATCACGATAGCCCTGGCTGTTTGCTGCTTTGCATTCCGCCACTGCAACTCAGCGAATCGACAATGAGATTTCGTTTTCTTGGTGGGGTAATTTGGGGACCATTAAGACGGCACTCCCTGCTATTTAGTCCAGGGAGTGGAGGTTTTTATTATTATTATTTGGCAACACAACGTCGGGTATTGCATATATACGCCCTTTCTGGAAATCTTGATTCGAACCAATTGGGAGTGACAGCGAGTCCGGTGTCTTGAAAGTGCGTAATCGGACTGTTTTTCCCAAGGTGCAGATGGGTCATTGGTTGGATCAGAAACCAGGTGGGCCTCAACAAAAAAAAGTCGACATGTAATATTCTAGTAGCTTCCAAATGAGCCGGTAAAATTACAGGTTGCTTGTATATTCTGTCGCTTGTTTGAAAGAAAAATTCCAAATGCATCTTATTTGACGGAAAACAGGAAGAAATTGCAGGGATGTGAAAATTACTAGTATGTCCTTCAAGCGAAAATGTATAATTATGAATTCCGTAAATAATGCAGCAGCGGAAGTCATTAAAATCTTTTTTGATTGGAAAAAGTGCCTGGCATTTAAAATGCTTCTAACTATATTTGGTTTCTGAGTTTTTCTGAGCCCTCTTTTAGCTTATTTTGCTGTGTTGATAATGAGGAAGTACATAGTTTAACAAAACTCTAAATATTCATATGTTTCCGGTAATTAATAAAGTCTGCAGCGATAAATATATAACTCACTAAATCTTGTTTCTGTTTGGCGTTCGTTTAACTTTGCATTGGTACCCATACTTTGCCATAAAATGTTTATTTTACAGGAAAATGTCTCACAAAAAATTAACTTATAAATATAGACCTGATAAATAAGTCTTGTACATCCTTTTTGGCAAAGACAAACGTTGGAAATACGTTCCAACATAATCAATTAAGTTTTTTTTACACAGGAACTCAAAACTGATGTTAAATCTGTTGTTCATTCCGCAAAACAGCTCTCCATTCCTGTAACACTATTAAAAAATAAAATAAATGTATTCCTTGTTCCCCAATTCCAATAAACAATGGCGTCATACAAAAACACCAACTGAACGAATCCAAAGCTTTAAAAAACTGAACACTGAGAAATAAGGATACGGCGGAGAATGAAAAGGTTTTTTACGACACAAATTCTAAGTTACGATTCACGAAATATGCAAAAGCACACGCACAAGGGTCTCACAATATATGGGGAGACCAGGCACGACTCCATATTCCTCAATCCAGTCTCTAGGTTCTCAAGAAATCAGAACGTCCTGTTCAGCAAAAGAAGGCTCGGTGATAGATTACTGAACAACTCGATAATCAGGGAATGAATGTCAGGCAGCTGCTTCAGCAACTATAACTCATCCAGTGGTGTTGACTTTTTTATTGAATGTGGCCCGGCAACCGTTTAACGTGTGCGACTTTTTGAGGTAACGGCCTTTAAAATGTCTTCTGGTTCCATATCTGCTGGCACGTTAAGAGATTGGATGTCGGCACGTGCTAACGAGCTTTTTGATGTATCAGGTAATCTAAATAATTTAGTAGTTAGTTTGTGTTTTACGAGTGGAGGGTTTTGTGTGTATGTGTGTGGTTTGAAAAGTACCGGCTTTACAGTGTTTTACAACAGTATATAATTAGATTTTACTCTTATTGATAATTTTCTACAATTCCACATGCAAAACTGCCTTGGGCAGGTAAACTGCAGACTCTAGACTCGATGACTTGGACTATTGTTGTTTGAACTCAATAAGTTTAATCTAAAAGAAAGGATACTAAATGACTGATTCCTTCAGGGCAAAAATGGTCCAATTCATTGTTATGGTTACTACAGTTTACCTGCTCACGGCAGAAAACCAATATTTTCTTTAATGAAAAATGAGTTTGGAATAGGTAGCATGTAAATAAGTATATCAGCGCCCCCTACAAGGAAGTTAAACATCCAAAATGTCCCAAGGCATAAGAAGCTCAAATTGGAAAACTCTGCCTATTATTAACTATCTGTAATTGCGATGTTAAGTAGCATTATATTATTTTGTACCTAGCTAACAAAATGTTCGTAAATGAAGCTTTGAAACGAATTTTAGTCTTTAATTTGCAATATTTCTTGTGTATTTATGCAGATTTATTTGTGATTCATTACGTTTTTATTTATTCTTTATCTAAAGTAAGAATGGATTGTTATTTAGCGTGTCGCACTTAAAATAGTTGAAATCATATTGCATCATCCATATAGAAAATTGTAAAAATGTTAACAATTTAAATTTAATATCAACAAAAACAATTCTTCAGTTATGCATACGTTTCTATGCTATCACTGCAAAGTTAATTTCAATGAATGATAAATCATTTTCTATATGGGACTATCATTTACGTTATTGATTTTCCCTCTTATAAGTAAATCTTTAGGTCTGAAATCCAAAAACAAACGTTAATTTTTGTTAAAACCACAAAAGAAGCTAGTGTGTACTTTATAAATTTGTTTCACTTCTCAGATACTCTTCAAAAAGATCATTGAATGTAATTAAACGTAAAATCGGTACTTGATTTTATTAAAGTTATGCATCGTGAATAAAATATTTAAAATGTGTGATAATGATTTTAAGCGTAGTAAACCTCTTAAAGCTCAATGTAAATATTTTTTAATACTTACGTTATTATTATTAATAATAATTAATTAATTAGTATTAGAATCAGATTTTTATTTAGCATATAAGCATAATATATTTGTTACATTACAAAATATTTAGTTTATAGCCTTAGCTATATCTTTTAAGTTTATATCGTCAAAACTGATTGTGTATCAGTCATTATATCAGACATTTTAATATTACTAAAAAATATTAATTTGAACTTGATGATCATAGTGTTAACCTGAAACCATTATGGTATAGCTTTATAAAATAATTTATTGAAATTTAGTATTTTGTTTAAACTTTTGCGAGTAAATATCCTAGTATTACAATTGCAGGTTTTACTTCAAACTGCTCATACAAATTTCAAAATTTTGGATAATTTTAATCGCAGACCATAAATACATTTTAAACAAGTAGGTTACTAACAGAAAATGTCACTTAGAACTGCTTCCACACAAAATTCACGCGTTCAAAAAAAGCATCAAACACAGCATTTAGTTTTATATAAAATTAAACAAATCATTTTTCATGGTAAATTCAATAATTATTACTTATCGTTTGCAAAATTTATTTGCATTTCGTAGAATAAATAGGTAATATTGCTCACATTTAAAAAGTAAAACATTTCATATCAAAGATATAATATTGAAACTATATCACTTTCCAAACATAGCTAAATGAATTGAGAGTTTTGAATAAAACTAAAGAAACAAAAGACAATGTAAAAACCTCTCCAAAAGAAATAATTAGTATTAAAACGTCGTTTATCATAAATAAATGCTTAAATGTAGAGGAGAGGAGGGTATTATGGAATACCATTTATATTTTTTAAGAATTACTCTTTTGGTTTTGAATAAAATCCCACACAATCACTTTCAGTACATACTATAACTAATGGTAATGAAATGCCAATGGTGGAACAAAACAGTATTTATTTTGTTGTGAAAATTGTACTTTAAAAAAATACAAGTGGAGGGTAATATGGGATAGACGGGTAATATGGAATAGTTGTTTCGAAATTATTGAACATTTAATTATACTTCACAGAACATAGTTAATTTTAACTAAAAAACAATATTTGAAAACTTACGCTCAGCTAGTTTTGTTTTTAAGTCTATTTACAAAAATCACAAACATAATCTTTATCTGCTCCAGTACAGTCAAAATGAGCCCATAAAAAATAGCTAATGCGTTAAATCCAAATTTCATTGATCTTCGGAAAATTTTCCGTTACAAAAGATACATTCAGCAACTTTGTTTAACGGCTCTTTAGTTTATTGTATGAATGCAATTTCAGATTATATGTATTCCATATTATCCGACGCACCATTTTGGATTATGAGCCATTTTACTGACGGATGAAACATTGATGGCTAAAAAACGACTACAGCATAACAAACTATACTATTCTTTTAGTATATATTATTCTTAACAATAAAAATCAAAGTCTCATAATTACTGGTATATTAAAAAGTTTGAACACTTTCGAACAAAAACTTTCAAAAACCCGAAAACGCACTTTGTTTTGCAGCGACTGTAACTATACAGTAATACGAAGTTAACTCTTTGTTCACTGCGTCATGGGAGATTTCTTAGGTCTTTCACAGCATTTCCACGTAATGGCAGCACGAGAGTGGGCTGAAACTTCAGTATTCCATGCTGCCCGACTATTCCATAATACCCTCCTCTGCTCTAAATAAAAAATTACGATTGCTTTTTTTTATTTAAAAATAGAATCCCTTGTATATCTTTCTAAACAAATAATACGATCTATGAAAGAATCTCATTGTGAGAAAAATACTATGACGCCATTTCAAACTTATTTATACTACAAAAATAAATTTTAAAATTTTAATTAAATATAAATAAAGTTTCTCGTGTCATTATTGCGAGAGGCAACAGTGATTTAATACTATTAAAAAATTTTACATGAGTATTAAATTTTGTAGAGTTTTTTAATAATGGGAATATTTCTTATGATGTCACAATCTTCATAATGCGATTTCATTGGTTGTTTAGTTTTCTTTGACAAAGTGTTGAAACAAGCCCATTGAAAGACTCAAATTAGTTTGATGCCCTGCATGATGCACTAGTTTTGATGCGCTGAATTTTTTTTATGCATTACACTTGCTTATTGTGTTTGAAGTTTGAGCTATGAAAATGGGTGGATGACATAGCCTTTATAAAAGCTTCCACTTTTTACATTATAAAGGTAATTGGAAGCTAAAATCTATATCAACGATCGAAAAACAAATTTACTGCTTTGAGTTTCCATGGAAACAATATTTGCATTTTTTCGAAAGAGGTAAGCTTCACAATTTTATCGTAATCCGGTATTTAAAAATGAATATTTTATATCAATTACTGTCATAAATTTATGTTTATTTAATATTGCATTTGTGACTGAATGGATAAAATATGTTGGGATGTTGAAACTGCGTTGCTGTCATGAACTCAAACTCCATACTCATACCCACATGAACTTCAAATTTACTACAATTCTTCACGTTTTTAAGTTTTTAAAAAAAGAATAAAAACATTGACATCCATTTACAAAACGTCAAATTGGCGATGCTTTTGCATATCAATTAGCCTTGTCCATTATTTTCATTCAGCGACTTGGCGGAATATGGCTAAAAGTGGTCTCAAAGCCAAAGCTTCAAAAAAGACGGTCTCCACAGGGGTGCAAGAACTTCGCGGGTGTTCTAAACGAGGCATAAAAGCAGAAGAAATGAGAAAATTACAGCAGAGGTTATGGGATAAAGTGTTCTTTAGAGCCTCATTGTGCAATTCGATTAGAGCCTCTTCTTTTTTTCGGTGTTTTGATGAATCGTCTTGAAGTTCCTGGTTGGATGCAGGAAAATGTCAACCTTTGGTTTCGGTGAATGCAGGAATCTGTTGAATATTAAACATGGCTTTGTATACAAGTTATATCCTTTTACGAATTACACGTGTATTTGGGTTCGCATGTTTGTATTGTAGCATCGGTATTCAGGGTCATTTTTTTTTAAAGCAAGAAGTTATTCATATTCATGAGATATTGAGCCTAATGTAATAGTTATGTAATTGACATTGAATTATACCATCAGAGTTTCCCTCAAGTCTATTAAAAATTTATTTGTAGCTACAACACTAAATTTATAACATAAAAAATTGCAATTCTTTAATCACCCAATTCCAAACCATAAGGGCCACATATCAGTGAAATGATTTAAACAAAGATTATTGCAAACATAGCGTTTATTCAAAATTTTCAACCCCAATTTTTAATGTCAATTAGTTAAATATTTTGAAAACCTACAATTTACTTGCCTATTAATTTTTAGAAAAGCATTTTGTCAGTTTGTTTGAAGTAAACAATTTATAATTTTAAACAGCAGTCTAACTTTAATTTTTTTTTTTTTTAAAGTTGGACTGCTGTATAAAATTATGTTATATTCTAGTTACAGGATTTTTGTGTTACTTTTTTATATTAAAATGTCAAAATGAATATTAAAAAAGAAAATTAAGAATTAAAGAAAACTAAAAAATTAATAAATTTTTACTAAAAATTCCAACTATACATAAAAATTTCAACTATACATGTTTCTCCATTTTATATCAAACTATTTTTTACATAAAATGTAGAAACAAGAACTATTTTACTCGTTTTTTGGAAAATAACTTTACTAATAGCTAACTAAGAAATTTAAAAATATTAATATAGAACTTGCATTTTTATTCAGCGTAACCACCAGCAGTTATTAATTGTTTCATTCATAATAATTAAGTTCACAGAAATAATCTAAGCGTCATGACTAAATACAATCTACGCTCACTGATCCGCCGACTCCGGATTTAACCCAACAATAAGGTTAAAAAAAAAAATACGGATTTTCGAGGTAAATAAACCAATTCTTCAAATCTATTACAGACCTGCCTGCCGTGACTCTAGTGCCACTTTAATCCAACCAACCTATAAGTTCTCTGGATTTTTTTTTTATCAGTAATTACCATTTTCCGGATTCCAGGCTCCAAGAGAAAGGTTAATGCTTCCCCCTTGTGGGAGTGCCATTCAAGTGTTTAGAGATTTAATTGTTAATAGAAAAAAAATAACCGCATCTTTTAATTTATTTTTAAAGTCGCCGCTGTTTTCCCCAAATTACAAGCTGTTTCCTCGTAAGTAACCTCGTCAAACCATTGCTAGTAGTTAAATCAGACGTTCTTGTTCATGAAAAAAGTATCTATACCAAAGCCGTCGTTGTATTGGATGAGACGCTGGATTATCAGTGGTCGGGAAAAGAGCGTGGACTATTGAAATGCGTGCGTCTGCTGGAAATCCAATGAACATAACGGACATATTTATAATTGTTCGACTTTTTATGTTATTATGTAGTGCGGAAGATAAATTTTTCCATAGTTATCAAATATAGTTTTTATAAATATATTGTGGATATGTTCATCAAAAGGTATAATGGGATAATTAATTATCAATGCTTTTATTTTTCTCTTAAATACTCAAATTATTTACAGTAAAATAAAAGATCAACACCTTGCAAACAGTTTTTAAAATTTCCCTACAAGTTTTTTTTTTCTAAATGCTACGAAACCCAAACGATAAAGTAGCTTATTCTGAACATTTAGAATAAATGGGCTTATTATGTTTGCATATCAGTAAAAAATTATTAATCTCCAATTAAATTATATTTATCTATATTAAATCAATTGCCAATTGATGGTAATTCCATGACTGATTTTGAACATAATACAAACTATTCTCCTCTAGGGATTTTTGAAAACGTCTCTTTAGAAAATGCTGTAACAAGTTGTGGGTCTTCTTCTATTATCGTTTTCTAATTTAAAATGCAACTACGATGCAAAAACAAAGTTTATTTTAAATGCATATTTTAATTTTAAAAAATAACTGGGAATAACTAAATAAAAGATTAGATAAGCCAAAAATAAAATTAATAAATTCTACCTTCCACGGTCATATTTGTACTTTCAAAATAGCAAGAAGAAATGACCTTAAAATAAGCTCAAATCTAAACCCCCCAGAGAAAAAAAATCCAAACTAATCCCTAATTTCGCATCTCATTCTAATCCCTAACCGCCGTATTCACAAGTTCGAGTCAAGTAGCGAGATATCCCCAGAACATGAATCCTGCTAGGAAGGGACAACTTGAGGGTTATTTCAAATTCGTATTCACAACCGCGAGATTTGTCTGGGTTTCACCTTTCGGGTTTCTTCCTCAGGTTTCAATCAGATTTTGTAACAGGACATATCATTGGTCAAGCGGAATCACGTGACGTTGTTTACTGATAGAGATATTTCTCACTTGTTCTATTTGCATCGTGAGACAGATCGCAATCGCCTCTGGGGAGTCGGATGGTTCTATCTCGCCCATGTTAATTTTACTAACTTTAGGGACATTTTTCTCAGGAACATGAATTGTTTTTATAGTTTGTTCCTTACATATAGCTCTTTAATTTAAACTGAAGATATTTCACAGTATAAAAAAATACTTTCACAGTGAGCTTTTTAAAAATATGTATTTAAAAAAAAACCAAAAATCCAATTTAAAGTTATTTAATTTTTTTTTGTAGCAGAGATATTTAAAATTGAGCAGATATATTTTAAAATTCCTCAGTTTAAATCAAATAGTTGTTAATAGGGAAGAAATAATAAAACAAAACACGCTGATATATTTTATAGTTCCTGAGAAAATTTTTCCTAAGTGTTGAAAAATCTTATATTTCAGGAAACGCAGAAGAAAATTAAGGTATTGGTAAGAACTGATGTACATAGTTTCTGAAAAATGCTTATAAAAATAAAACTACTAAACAGAAATAGATAATCTTGGTCTTAAATTAAAGCTATACATATGCAGATTAAAAGTAAAAGAAACACAGAAAATCGACATTTTTGACCCAATTGTTAGTTAACCCATCCGACTCCCTTTAAAAAAATGGCTGAAGCGAAGAAAATAAACTTTATGCCAGATGACTCTGAAGTTTTAATAACTTTAATTTAAAAATATAAAGGGATATTGGTAAATAAGAAAACTAATGCCTTTATAATTATCATTGTGTATATGTATAAATCTTTAACCAAGAATATTAACCTGCTAATTATATTTTACAGTGGCAAATACTAGTATGGTTATAATATTCCTCTGTTATTTGTATTTTATTATTAAGTTTGTAACATTTTTGTGCATAACTACCGCAGCACACAACTTTTAAAACAGTTTTAGTCAATTTAAAGATACGTTTTTAAATGGATTGTACAATAAAAATTATCATCGCATATCTCACGTAAGTCTCTACGTAGAAATTTAGTATCAATCTAAATCATGTTGAAAATATATTTATCTTTCTAATATGCTGTACTTCTACAATGAACAATCTTATAAAGATCAATTAAAATGAATTAGAACTAAATAATTATAATCACTAGTTTGAAAGAAGAACCTGATAAGCTATGTTTGTTTTGATTTTGAACATTTCTCAGAGATATCCCTCTGAAAACCCACCGATATTGGTGGGATAACCCGTAGAGCAGATTCGGCTCCTTATCTCCTCCCTTTTGGCATAACTCGCACTTGTGAATAAGGAATTTGACGAAACCTACCGATATATCACCCAGACGGGGGAAACCTGCGGGTGACCCGAACTTGTGAATACGGCCGTAAGACTTCTTATGGGATTTAAAAGAGAAATCACATGAGCGAAATAAAATAGTGGGCGACAGAGCGTTTCGCCTCCTAGTGTGCCCACACGGAGATAGCTAATATGCGGCGCTTGCAACGGCCTTGCGGACAGCGGGGTTGCTGAATATATTTGGGTTTGAAGCTGACAGAAAACTGGCAATAACAAAGCTCGATTTGATGTCGGTTTATGTATTATTTCTATGGTGTATCTAGTTATCAGTTTGTAGTGTTTCATTTGACGATCTATAATATATACTGAATAAACTGCTCCCAGTGTAAACGGATCTCAAAAATTCCAACCAGTTTCTGTAGCCCACAAAATGGCGCACAATGTTCAGTAGAATGTCCCTTATTTAGTAATAAAGAGAGTTCTAATTGTATATAATATATACTGGATAAACTGCTCGATTAGAACTTTATCACTAAATAAGGGAGATGCAGTTATAAAAGAGCATCAAAAAGATCCAAAGCTGGAGAAGCAGCGAAATAGTTTTCTACGGGTAACCCTGCATAGGTCGCGTTTTCTTAAGATTGAGCAGTTTATCCAGTATATATTATATAGCTTTGGTTTCATATTGCCATTGGCAGCTTAACAACTTTTGCTTTATTGAATTTAGTAAATTAATTAATATGCAATATGTTGCATGCATATTATTTTCTAATTGAAGTGGTGACACAAAATAAGATGCATAAACCAGTCATTCAGAAGTTTTACAAACTGCTTTTGGATGGTCCTATAGACGCTCTAGTAAGACGCTAATTCAACCTTATCAATACCCTTTTTAACGGACTCTTTTTATTTAGGAATGTTAATGGACAATTCCCATATTTTTTAAAAACTACTAAAAATACCTTTTTTCGATAAAATAAACAACGCTGATTTCAAATATCTAGGTTAAAATGTACACAAAAAATTGTGTTATTAAATATTCAATGTTAAAAATCGTCAATTTTTAGTTCTTGTTTGAATCGTTCTGCTATTGGCTGAGCGATTGTGACGTACATGTACACTATGTAGCGTTTGTTTACTATTTCAGTCATTGCGATTTTTCGATTCTCCCATGCTTTTTTACGGTTCATTGCTTTATAACTTTCTTATCTTTTGCGTTAATTTTCTATTGTTTATTTTCTTTAATATTCATTTAATCATAAGTTATTATTTTTTTTAAAAAAAATTTTAATATATATTTTAAGGGGATACGGTACCCAAAACATTTTTAGTAATAATAACATAAACTTGTAAATTATAGTGTTTTTATATAATGTTTACCCTAAATAAACATTTTCCAGAGATAAAAACAAATGTTTACAATTAGTTTTTCATTTTTTTAAGTCAAAATTTTGAACATTTTAAAACCTTACTCCTCTTTCAATTTTGAGAATAACTCCAACAAACTTTTATAGTTTGTTTTTGGAACTATTTGTTCGAGAACTGTGCATGGATTTTAAAATGTGAGCTACAGTAAAAAAGTACGGAGTGTTTAAGTGCACGGGCACCGTACACGCATTACGCGTACGGGTAGTATAACTGCGAAGGGTTGAGGCGTATTTGCAGTTTGGGTTCGGACCTTCACGGACGTCGTAGCTTAGCGGTAGCATAAGCGATTCGTAATAAATAGGTCCCGTGTTCAAATCCCCTCTCTCGGCTGAAGCTAAATGATTTTTTTTCAAGCTTTTTTTTTATTTCACCCAGGAAGCTCATCGTTTTAAAGTTATCCTGGAAAATTTACTTGCATTTTTTAAGTTTTCATGAATTATTTAAATTTCTAATTTTTTAAACTCTCATTACAAATGGCTAGAACTGATGTTTTTTTTAGAGAAAAACAATTTTCCCGTTCTCCAAACGAGTGTTTAGGCTTTCAATGCGCCCTACAATACTGCCCCATGTTGAATACTGATGTTTTTTTTAGAGAAAACAAAATTGCTCGGAATATCTTCATAAATGCCGAAATACGTGGAGTAAAAGCTAAAAGGTAAAGTTAAAAGGTTAAGGTAAAAGCTAAAAGGTTAAGTTAAAAGCTAAAGGTAAAGTTAAAAGCTAAAAGGTTAGTTCTTGTTTTATCTTTCGAATTGTGTTATTATTGATAAAGTTTTAATAGTATTTTGTGCTGTTGAAAGATGTTCTAATTCCACAGGTCATTCATAACAAATAATCGTTTTTACAAAACACAACTTTCCTTGTCAGATTAAATATCATAACTTATTCGTAGGATTTTAGTATTACTCTTTTAACTAGGGTCATACATTAAAATAATATAAATAACGGTATACTGTAGAAAGCAAAAAGTCGTCGTTCTGAATTTTCCGAAAATTGCATGGTTTCGTCTGAACGTGTAAAAAGCGTGACATATTTTGTTTGCGCAACTTTTAACCATCGGAATAAAAGGAAAAAATTTGAAAAATACTGAACTTTTCTAAAAATAGTAATATATTAACGTGGAAGTCTGTAAGTAAACATTATTAACAATGTTTTGAGCTATCTCAAGTTGCTACAATTGACAGGTTATCCGTAGATAGACTACTTAAAAAAAACTTAATCTAATTATTGTGCCTTTATGGCTTTGCCTTTTTTTGCCATGTGTTACCTGTAAACTTATACTTTTAAAGAATAATTAAGTCAGTCCATAATCCTATTAAACACTGGTTCTTTTTTTGGATCACGTCGCATGGTTGAAATCCATCGTTTTCGCTGTAACGATTCTCTTGGTAAGTGAAAATATATATTTTCTGGAGCAGTTGTAGACGTATTACGACACTCGGGGACTAAGCAGTAGCAATATGCCATTATTAAGTAATAAATACAAACTTACTGCATTAAATAAAACGAAAATCGAAAGTTTTGCGAAACGATTTGTAAAATATCCCGCTTATCGCTATATGCAACTGAGGAGCTTTGGTCACGTGTTATGTACATGTACGTCACAGTTGATTCCCCGCGGAACGTACTGATTTTCGCGCGCTTTTTAAAAGCCTAACTTTTAACTCAAATAAAAAAATAACTACGCATCGGAGAGCAAAAATTTTTCGGCACGTATTTTGTCTCACCTATTTACGTCGAATAAAAAAATAAAAAATAAATGTGGGAATTGTCCATTGTGCTAAGCTAGAAATTATTTTGAATCGAACAGCCACACCACTGTAGGATTTAATCACACAAGATTTGAGAACCGAAATAACCACTCGACCATCGTCCAGCACCCCCCCTCCTCCCCCCCCCCATCACACACACACAAAATACACCAACATCATAATAATAATAAATAAATTTTCACCGCATGGAATACCACAAGCGAATTAGCAGTGTATAACACTGATGGCGGCATCCCCTGCGACACAAAAAGAAAAAGAAAATAATAAGAAATAAAATGAAAAAAGGTAAAAGAGAAAAAAAAAAGTTCAAAAAGGCCGTCTTTGGCTGTCGAAAATTGGATCGCCACAGGGGGGCGTAGCTACCTTCATTAGTGGGAAAACTTTCTTCTCTTCTCCAAGAAAACTTTTCTTTTTTATTTTAAGGAATCCCCAGGTAAGTCAGGCGTTAAAGAAAAGCAAGGTCAAATCGCGAGTGCTGACCTTCGCAGCGCCGAGTCACTTCTTTATGCGTGACCATCGCCGCTTTTTACTATGCAAAGGGAGAGGTTGTGACTTTTGAAAATGGGGAATCTTTTGATTTTTAGATACACAAACCTTCAGTTTTTGTGTTTTGAGGTCCAGAATCCCCAAGAGACCGAGTCGAAGACCGATTTTTTTTTAAAGCAAGCAAATTAGCTGAAGTGTAAACTTATTTTCACTGCATGAGATATAAATTGAAATTTTTAACTTAAAATTTAAATTCCTAAATTTTTAAAAAAAATATTAGAGATGGTTATGAATGGCTCCTCTATGCTATAAACTTTATAATTCAATAAAATTATTAAATTTATAAATTTTTAATAATTATGGGTGTTGCTGGAAAACCTGACAGCCAGGTGACAGGGTTATAAGTCTGGTATCCCTCAGAGGGTTAATAACAAAATTCATAAATACGATTTTAAAGTTTCACACCATGTCAAATAATATCTGTTCGATATCAAACTGATAACATTACGACATTCTGATATCGAGTCAACAACGAGAGGGGATCATATGGTATTGTGTGAAACTAGAGGGTTAGGGTTATATTGAATTATTTTAGCACTAGAGCTGCACGAGGGCTATTGTGACAGTCAACTAGAGGGTTATGCAACAAAGATATGGTAAATGTAGATCGCAAAAGAAAGTCCAGGTTAAAGGAGCCGCAACGGTCAAACTAGCTTGAAATAAGCATTTTGTTTTTCATTTGTAATCTTGCTGAACCAATGTCTACTTTATTTAAGATCCACTTTATATTGATAAAGTAGTGTTGATGCAAAAAATCGTTCAAATGTATAAAAAATGATCAATACATCATAATTAATTAAAGTAAATAACATTTGAATCATTAAAAAAATCGTAATGCACATTGCTTCAATAATTTTGTCACCTTATATATTCACATAGTGTATGAACCTATGTCTAATCATAAGGAGTAATAATTTTCTAATCGTTCCAAGGAGAGAAATGGGGCGTTGAGCATCATTGAAGCAAGACGACTCTCAATTCCAGCAACTTGATTGAACAGCCCCCTTCCCTGTCAAACTAATCGTAACCGTGTTACGCTTCTCATTCTTTCGAATCACAAAAAAAAAAATCTGTAATTTAGAAAAGTCCATCAATTTATAACCAATTCCTCCAACAGACACTGCCAATACGCACAGGTCAATAATCATTCATCGTCCTGTCCCAAAAAAAAAGAAGTAGCTCTTTCTCCCAGGAACGTCTTAATTTATACTTCTCCTTAATGAACTAAGATACCAAGAGAAAAAAAATAACACATTCACGAAAAAAAGACAAAAGGAAATAAGGGAGAAAACTTAATTTACCAGAGTTTACTTAACCTTCAACACGGGACCTGGCAACATCTATCATGCACCCCTCCCCTCCTTTTTAGAATTTCGCCCAACCACGTTCTGACCTACTGATTACTTTTTGGAACAGAAAACTAAGAATAGATCGATATATACCTGGTGAAAAAAAATATTGCGAATTTATCTAGTCTTGCTGTCAAATCGAAAAAGAAAAAAGCTGGCCCTATCCTGGGAAGCTTGTCAGATGTTCTAATGTTAATAGAGACGATTCGCATTTGTGCATGAGCACCGTGGATCTGTTCCATTTTTGTCCATATGATCCAGGTTTTTTTGGGGAGTAAAATTAGCTTTTTTAATGCTTTTTTTTAAACAGAAGCAGTTAGGTCTTCAACTTAATTCAATCATCTTTCCATTGAGTTATTTATTCATGAATTGTAACCTTTTTCAACATGTGGATTCAAAAACTTAGTTATCTGTAGCCTTTCTTTTATTGAACTACGAATCAATTAGCCCTACCTATATGACCTATGAAAGCACCTATGTAGATTGTATAAGAAAAAAAAAGTCTGATAAATTTTCTGATTATGTGTGATTTTATGTGAACTGATGGAAAACTGACACTCCTTAGAAATCTGTCTTCACTATTGCTGGAAAATTGCCAATATGGACATTAACCACTGGTTTCTTTTCTTCAAAGGCAAAAATATAATTTTTAATTGTACATCTATATATACGATGGCTGTTTTTTTTCAACCTCCGATGGGCTGTAACAAAAAGACGGGACAATATAGAAAAAAGAATTTTTTTTTACCAAAAGTAAAGTAAAGTACAATACTGCTTATTTTTCCATATAATCACCTTGACGATTAAAACATTTGTCATATCTGTAAACAAGCTTTGAAATACCCTCTTCATAAAATGTTGCCGCCAATGATTTGAAGGGAGTTGTGTCGGTTTCTTTGAGCTCCACGTCAACTTGGAAGCGCTACAATCCAAGCCACTTTTCTTATCAATACTTCACTTATGGTAAACCTTCGAGTTTCCCTAAACACTTGGTCAACTCGCTGAACAATACTGATGTTCATGAAGAAGGGGACCAAGGAAGCAAGTCTGTCGCTACAGACGGTATTGTTCAGCGAGTTGACCAAGTGTTTAAGGAAACTCAAAGGTTCACCATAAGTGAATTATGGACTAGCAGTGGCTTAGAGGACAGAAAAAAATTGACGTAAAGCTTCCAAATTTTTTTTTTTAAACGAAACCGTCACATTTCCCTCCCAATCATTGGCGGCTACATTTTATGAAGAGAGTATTTCAAAGCTTGTTTGCAAGTATAACAAATGCCTTAATCGACAAGATGATTATGTGGAGAAATAAGCAGTATTGTACATTACTTTTGGTAAAAAAATCTTTTTTTTTTATTTTGACCCGTCTTTTTGTTACAGCCCGTCGGAGGTTGAAAAAAAACAGCCCTCGTATTTAAAAGCAATTTAGAATTTAAATCAACAGAAATGACAAATATCTTATGCATTTCTCAAACAAAAATACCAATTCCAAATAGAGAAACCTCATTTTCTAGGTACTTTCGATCGCCACCTGGCGCGCTGACACTGGAGATGGAGCTAATTTCTTTTTTTTTAGTAGGGGGGGGGGGGGGGCTGTGGGGGAGGAGTTTCAAACAATCGATTTCTTTTTCTGTCTCACAACTTATTTTTTTCGTATTCCTTAATAGAGATACAACATGAAGAGTGGGGGGGGGGGGGAGGGAGAGAGAGAGAGAGAGAGAAACATTTTTGCCGAAGCATGATTAAAATCGATTGGGTTTTGTGATTACGATGTTCCATGCCTTTGGCCTCATCTAGATTCTAATTTTGGGTTCAATTACATGAATGGAATGAGTCCGGAAACAAAAAGTATGTTTCCGTTAAAAAAATGGGGCATAATCTTTTTAATTTTCGTCTTGTGTTTAGGAAAGTTATAAGGAAAATTCTTTCGATTGTAGATGTTGTAAAATAGCGAGTCTTTCACGAAAACTATCGGAAACTGAAAACTGTATTATGGCGAATTATTCTAAATGTAGAAAACTGCACAAAAAAAACAGTTTCAGTAACAAAAAATTTTATTAAGGAGAAATTGTTCATATAATCAAGTAAACACGTCCAAACTATGGCTTATGACTAAGTAATGACTTATTAGATAATTCGTTAATTATTATTATTAAAAAAATCAGCTGTAATATTCACTTAATATATAATAATTTGTTACAAACGCGTGACAGTGTTAGTAATCAATGATGCAGTGATCAGTGACAGAAAAAAAATGTGGAAATCAGCTCAATAAATTTAAAATTAAAGTTCTTTGGCTTTAGCTTCTTTTTCAGATGTTCCCGTCACAGAAAGAAAAAAATTAGTTTACAAAACCTATCAGAACTCCAAATGCAAACAAATGACCGTATTTTCGAATTTAATTGCCTCATCTCAAACAAATCATCGCTCAACTCAGTCTTACCAATTAACGACGAAAAAATCGTGCGGTTGTCAAGCAGGAAAATCATTAAGAATATCTAAAATCTTAATGCAAGTTTAAAGCAGGTGCTGCATAAATACAAAACGTTGTTAAAACTGCAAAATGGAATTCAGATTTTAATGATGGAATGTCCAAAACAAGCTTGGGACACTTTATAGGGGGGAGAAAAATATTTGGTCGTCATCGAACTGATAAATCGTCTGCAAACGAGATTCGATAGCAATCGAGACGCAAGTAATAATTTAGTTTTATCTTTTTGGCAACACAATGATTATCTCTCGGAGATTCCAATTAATTTTTACATCTGCCGGCGAGTTTATAAATCTTCTTCGGACATTTAATTTCAATTATAGAAAGTCTGATAAAGAAAAATATTAATTAAAAAAACTGTACATTTGGGCTAAAACCTTATAACCCACTAAAGTACAAATCGCAACCGTATATAATCGATTGATAGCATCGAACTTTTATTAATAGTATTTATATCAATTTGTACCACGAAAGGATCCATCTCATAGATCAATTCGACAATCCAATTATTTGGCTCATTTATCTTAATGCTAAAGACAGATGGTTTTGCATGTGAAAAATGTAGATTTCGAGCGCCATTTTATAGCTTAAATTTCTTGTAATTACCTTAAATAGTTGACATAAATCAGTTTAAAATTTCAGCTGTTTAAGGTTGAGATCATTAAATAAACCAGTTTACATAGTTAGGATATCCATTATGTTATCTTTTATTGACTTTAAATTTGTTTCCAGCAGTTATCTCGGTAGTGAAAAATGCGTCGTCCGTCGGATATGACAGCTGAATGAGAATGATTATTGAATTGATCAGTTAAAATTAAAATTTTTGGCTTTTAAATAAGCCGAAAGTTGTTAAATTTGTGGGCAATGAACTCTTGAGTGTTTTTAAAAAGCCTCGGTCTGTCAATATTATCAGTATTTATGTTAACGATATTCGATGCATATTTAAAGGCAGGTGAATGTGAAAAAGTTGAGATTTTTGTGTCTAATGACATTATTACTAACTTCTTTAATGGCAGCAAGTCTCCCCTCTTTCATAAACTTAAGTTTAGCATCTTTTTTATGGTTTGCAAGTGCTGTTTTCAACAGATCTGAGTAGTACAAACTAAAAACTTTAAAGCTCATTTTCTCCTTTTTGCCACGTCGCACTTTCTTCCACTAAGCTCTTCATTTGTTGGATATTAAAAGTTATTTTTTACTGACACTGGTCTCAATGATGTCCAATTACCCTGAACAAGAATGAAATAAAGATGTTCATTGAAATTTCTGCTAAAGTAAACGAAGAGGAAAGTGCATAGGTATCTTTCTTAAAGAGATTTAAATTTAAAACCTCTCTCTCTGAGATTACAAAAAGAAATATAAATAAATTAAAACACAAAACTTAACTTATACGCGAACACTTCACAAGCCCAGCATTATTGGAGCCGTCACTTATAACAGCGATCCGTCGATAATCCCTAATTTATCGTGCCAGTTGATCCCTAGCCCACAAATGGCTTCATTAGCAAAACACGCTCGATGCCCCTTCTCAACACGGGAAAACGAGGGATGAATATGCGGGCCGACCCTGGGGGGTCAGCGGCAGTGAAAAAACGCAGTGCCGCATAAATCATATTGAGCAGGACAACACTGAAGGGATTGGTGAAC
The DNA here is from genome assembly GCA_019343175.1 of Oedothorax gibbosus. Taxonomy (NCBI): domain Eukaryota; kingdom Metazoa; phylum Arthropoda; class Arachnida; order Araneae; family Linyphiidae; genus Oedothorax; species Oedothorax gibbosus. The sequence continues at coordinate 32,175,040 of CM033277.1, forward strand.
TAGTGAAATAAGTCTTTTTAATGTGGATTGATAGAATTCCTTGATATTTGAATAAGTCTTTTGGGTCGAATTGATAAGTTAAAAATTCGTTGGGAGAAATTAGTCTTTAATGAGATACCATTCCTATGCAAAAACCAATGTCTGCTATCAAGGTAAAAGGCAGAGTAAGAACGTTTATCGATTGCAACCGCCTATGTGAAGATGGCTATAACGTAGGTTTTGGTGGAAAAAGTTTATATATTTGGAAGGGTACGTACTGAGTTTATATATGTTAGTAGAAAGCTTACGTGGCTTCTTCATCTTAGTTCTCACTTCCTTCATCTTTCTTTGGTACACATGACACGGAAATTCAGAATGTAGTTAAAAATCAGATATTGCCGAGTTGAATCCGGCGAGTTGGAAAATCTGTAACTTCAACATAATAAACTTCTGTGGTTAAAAGAGTAAACGACGAATTGTTTTGTGTCCAATTCTCTACTATTGGTAGTGTAGGTGGGTTAGTACTATTGGTTTTGTAGACGAATAAGTATGGGAAGATTCAGAGAATGTGCCGCAATTTTCAACCATGGTCACACGATTCTGACAACGAACGAGCTGGATTTCGACGACATATTCTGGCGAATTTAAAACGCATCCTCCCGCACGTCATATATATTTTAGGAATCATGATAGCTGGTGTACAAGTAGCGGTCAACTGACTCAGGTCCAAGGTCATATCCACTAGACCACCCAGTACTGACAAAATAACAACTGGACTTAGTTCAATTTCCCGCAATCAGCCCACCGACAATTCGGACTACCATACCTACACAAAAAAAAATATAGTTATTCTATGCACGCAATACCGAATTTCTTTTTTTCGGTTTGAGTGTCATTCGAATGATCCCGGCACTTGAAATGTCACCGAGATTTATTGAGCAAGACGCTCAAGACGAGTTTGACCAGTAGCCAAAGCTAATCGCGATTCTCATCGCGGAATCGCATTGTTGTTTCTGTCGGAAAATATATGTGTATTAGTGGGTTATAATAAAATATAAGGGAGGAATTCGAGTCTTTTGCGAGTCGGACGCTCTCGTACGGACATGAATCAAAGTGTAGAGTTCGTTAGAGGGGGAAATATATTACGACCAGGTGAAGTTTTTATTGAATGTTGTCTCATTCGAACAGGGAAAAGTCACTGAAAGGATTAAGTATCCTATAATTAGTTTGAGGACATTTGTGGTTTTTGTAAATGTTACTAAGTTTCAACTTGGAAGGGAGAGTAAGAAATTATAGCGTCATTTTCTTTTCAGCAAGATGATAAATGTTAATATACTTTTGGCGCGTTAGGTTATGACGTATTTACATTACACGAAAAGCAGCTTTTTTTAAAAAAGTAAACAAACTACAGCAAAATGAAGTTGGATTCCTTAACATATTAAATTATTTAGAATATTTCACTTTTTTTTTGCAGTAACGAATAATTTTATATTATTTTTCTTACGTAAGTTTTATATTGTTCGTAGTTTAAGGAAACAATTTTTAGTAATAGTTTAATATTACTATAAATAATTAATTTTAAATATTTTTAAATTCGTAATTACTGTCGTATTTTAGCACACCAGCAATTCATAAAAATATTTTTTTCGTTGGATTCCAATTTTTTTTCAGACCCGAGTAATAACTGCAAAAACAGAACCCGATACATGATTTTAAATAAGAAATCAATAACTCATCTGAAGCAAATTTTTCTTACGTAGATTCTCATATTATACCACAAAAGTCCAAATCTTTATATTTTTTACTAATTTTTAAATTGTTTGGAGTTCTTGAAACAAAATCGCTCGACACATCATCATTATCTTCTTCAAAGAAGAGTGGGTAGGTCAAATCATCATCCACCCTTCTTGGAGACATTCTGGCGAGAAGATAACATATGAATCGCAAAATGCAAAAAGTGGTCCAGTCCACAGAAAGTTTTCCTCAGATGCTTATTCTTCCACTAAAAACTTTAAAAGAAGAAGTTTAGGGGGAAGTCCTCCAAAAGACATGGCCTCATTGCATTTAGCGATTCAAATAAGACATCAATCCAAATAAGAGATGAGTGTGAAAAGCGCTCACTTTACATTGTCAATTTTGGCAACTGGAGATATAGCTAAAAATGGTTTCCAATCAAATTTTACCGGCAATATTATTCGATCCCAATCCTTATTAACCCTTTTTAAATTTACTCAAAATGAATAGGGACGAAAGTGGTAGCGGAAAATTTAGGGAAAAAAATGAAGGAGATTAATAAAATACATTTTAAATGAAAACAGTTATGTTTATCATTTGTATATGGTTGCTACGTGAAACTTAGTACATTTCTATGATATGCTACTACCTATAAATAAGGATTTAGACAAAGAACAAAAAGAAAAAAATACTTAGTATTAAATTCTCAAAATATAGAAAACTTAAAAGAAAAAGCAATCTCATACTGTACACTAATTATTTTGTTCAAGAATAGTCATTATCACATCCAGCTGGATGTAGCATTGATATTTAGTTAACCCGTTTTAGGTCCAATTGAGAATTTTATTATCTTTCTTACAGAGAAAAACGTAACTAATTAAGTTTTTAAAATTATTTTTTTTTATTTAAATTTTGACCTACAAAAATTTTTCCGTACTCTGGTCAATATTTATCTTGCACATATTTTATTTATTTTGATGAACTTTAATGCACAGAAAAATTATTTTCCCCATGGAGGGTTAGATCTAATGCTACTAGTATACACCCACTGTTAAAAAAAACAAGTAGGTTTGTAGCAGAATCTGTCACTTAACCCGCTTCCACACAACAGTTGTGTTTAACAGGTACAAAGGCGCCAAACACAGCATTAATTCTATATTAAACATTAACATGCTAAATTTGGCTGGTTTCATTTCATTTCGAAAATTCAATAATTATTACTTATCGTTTGCGAAAATTAATTTATATTTTAAAGAATAAATATGTAATATTCCTCACTTTTAAATAGAATAAAAATATTTCATATCAACATACAAAGAATCTCGTAGTGAAATATATTTGACGTCATTTCAAACTGATCGATGTCGAAAAAATAAATTTACTTTAATTTATTGTCTAAAAAAATTAAAATTTCTCGAGCGATTGTTGCGAATGGCAATGGTGATTTAATTCTAATAAAAATGGCTTCCAATGCTTTTTAAATGAGCATTAAATTTTGCAGTTTTTTAAATAATTGAAGTACTTCGAATTCGAATTCTTTTCCGAAATTTTCAATGTGTTCTAATTTCGATGCTCTGAATTTTTTTGACGTACCACACTTGTCCGTAGCATTTGTAGTTTGGGCTATGAAAGTGGGTGACGGACAGACAGACGGACAGACTGAACGATTATAATACCTTCCACTTTTTACGTTATAAACGTAGTGTGTAAGCTAAAATTGTGTTTGCTTTTACCATGATAATGATTCTTAGTAGTTTCAACGGCTAGGTGGTGAAATTTCACCATATTTTCGGTATTCGGCTGAATCATTTATCGGGTTTTGGAAACAAAAACCTGAGAAATGGTTCAACCGAAAACCGAAAAATTGGGAAACTGTTGCAGCTATAAGGAACCATTTCTTTTTGGTGAAACCAAGGGCTAATTTCTTAATAGTGCATGAAAATGAATAAATGGTAAAAAAATTTATTAATAAATGTTTATAGGATACTCTGATGACTTTACATCAGTGAAGTCAATTCTGAAAAAATTCATAGCCAGCTGAACATACCAAGGGTGTTCAATCAGCAAGTATGACACCAGCCATGATTCACTACGTTGTTCATTGTTTCCAACCCATGAAAATGTACTTTTTTTTTCTCTACGTAATGAATGAATCATTGTCATCAGTCTCTCAACAATGGCAAGCGAGCAAATGTGATTTTTTATTGCCGTTAAATAAGAGCAGAACGGATATTGCTTGCGGATTTGTACAGCAGATGCTTAATTTTGTTATGTGTGGTTTGCTGACAGAAAAAAACGACACAATAAAACGCTATATTTCCCAGGATATATCCTAAAATGTTTAAAATTGATAACAAACAAAATGGTGGCCCGAAAATTTGTGAAAAGTACGTTAAATGAAAATTTACGTGTTATATGTATGAAGCTCTAGTCTTTACTTTCTTTCTGTAGGCGAGTTTTTATTTTTAGATTGACAGGAACCATTCATATCATATGAAAATAATATACAAAATTATACACCTATACCTAAAGCCAAGTTAGTTTAATAAATTACAGGTATGTTAAAAAAAATCTGTTACACCTATTATCCCCCTTTCTTTGGCAATTTGCAATAAATAAAAGTGTTAAAACAAAATTCCCAAAGAATATAAAATAAAGGTAGCTATCGATCTTAACTTTTGTAGCTTTTTTTTTTTAATTCCTATTTCCAAATTTCGCACTTTTAAAAATGAGTTATTAAATTTGGAACGATGTTTAGCAATTTGAAGTTGTTGTGTGGTGAATCTCCAAACGCATTGATTTTTAAATTCATGCAATCTCTGATTAAGAGCATTATGAAGCATTTGACTTTGAGACTATTGTTCTCGCATTAAAATGGGAACATCCTATCATTCATTTTTGAAAGTTCTTTTTAACAGTGCATCATTTTGTCCTTGTCCCTTTCTATTCATTACCAAAAAAAAAAAAATTGCCACCTAGGAGTGTCTAATACTACATTTATTCCGCCCCGGGCACTTGCATACACCACACATTCCACAGAGCCAACTACAAGAAAAATTAAAGATCTTCTACTACTATGTAGGGGGAAGGGGGCTTAAACGAGGCTCTACTCACACACAAAGACACTCTCTCGTAATGGGCATTTTAATTTCGTTATTACCTTTCTCATTTCGTCAATGACTTTAAGGCTTGCCCATCCGTCAGAAGAACTGTCACCGACTTTCTAAAGGCCTTTCAGAAAAGCCCTTGGTGGGAGGGGCTGGACACAAAAATATCATAAAATATATCATGGTGGAGGGGGGCTAGAATAGTGGAATAGGCTTAAAAAGGGGGGGGGGGCTAGTTATTTTTTTGGTAGAACATTCGTTTGTCGCCCGAGGGCCGCGCGAGGTCAGAGGTTTTTGGAGTTGTAGAAGGAATGTGGTCGGTGGTACCGTTCGTCTGGTTTTGGTTGGAAATGCGGTATGGTGAGGCGGAAAATATGTATAAGGGGCCTCATTATGGGATTAACTCATTGTGATTTAAGGAAAGAGATTGGGATCAAGAAATATATTTTTTTGTTTCAATAAACCACTCGTCGGTGGAGTGGGGGGTTGGCTGAGCGGCAATAAAACAAGTCTGTAAAGGATCATAAAAATAAAAAAAGAAAATTGTGGTTTTGGAAGAGAAAACTATTTTAGCTCTTTACGCTGAAATTAAATTTCCAAATCAGGTGTTTCTTTTTTTGAAATAAGAAATCCTTATGCTTCAAAAATAAACTCTGAAGTTTCAAAACTTCATGAAATGGCACAATAAATCGTCAATCAATGATAATTTTTATATTATATTTCACCACGTAATATTCCCTATAAGTTGGGGACTGACCAGAGAAGCTGCCCTGGACCGGAGGGGATGTAAGAAGCTCGTAACCTCATGCACCACTGGGGCGTAAGGAGTCTCAAGGCAAGGCAATAGTCCCTATAGTATGTTTAATTTACCTAGCCTTTTAGAAAATCATTATATCAACTTAAACCCAAATAGTGTCATGTGCTTCAGCAAACATGAGTCTCGATAAATCTTAGGCATGAATTGAAAAGACACACCTCTTACCAAATAATACTATTAAATGTACCATAATGTTACCCTTTATTTTATTAAAGTTGTTATAGATATGAAGTTTAGTTCGTTATCTGTTATCGTCCAAATACGCTTCCATCCAAAGAGTCAATTGAATTGACACTTCTTTAGACTGTCAAGAAACCATCAACCCCAAATGTTTACGACCAACCTGCATCCTACTCCTTCATGATTCATGAACTCCATACCAGAGGATTGCACATTCGTACCAGATGACTAAAAATGACAACAACAATTGAAAAAAAAAGTCAAAAGTCACTTGAGGAACGCACTTGCGCACCATTCACCCGTCATGACAAATCAAAAGAACCTTTTTCTGTATTCTTTGTTATGTCTTTTTGAGGTAAGCATTGTTCGAGCTGAGGAAGGTTGGTGCAGAAACCTTACCAGGAGATGTCGTGGTGAGATTGCACCCCCCATCTTGACAAGGTATCCCGTCGACTTGTTTACTCTTCCGATTTTGATTTTTGTCGTGAACAATGACCAAGACTGCGCGTGGTGTGTCAAGGTATAGTCGAGACGAGAGTACAGCACAAGGGGGGGGGGGGGGGACTTTCATGGTCTAGTGGTCAGAGTAAAGTACCACCAACTCAGGAGATACATCAGCGTGTGCCTGCATTCATGTCTCGAATGCCTTTAAAACCATAAAAAGACATGGTTTTTGTACTTTTGGAAGAGTTTACTTTTCCTGCACACTTAAGTTTTTTTTTGGTTTACAATAGTGCTGTCATAATATAGCTTCAGCAAGTCTATTGCTGAAGCTATAGTATGACACAAAAAAAAAATTATGATTCATTTATGTACAGTTAAATTTAAAAAATGTAGCAGTGGTCTTAGAAGCAAATATATATTAGTCATTCATCGAATAAAGCTGTGGAACTCGAGCTTACCACAAATTTTAAGGAGCATCAAATCTGGAACTAAGAATTAATTTTTAGATACAATGAAATTTATTAAGTTTTTTTTATATCCTATATTTATCCCAATGCTAAGTCTATGGGGGAAAAAATTCAAACTGAATTGGATTTTAAGTTTGTCAACTAGCGTTTTTTGCAAAGGGAAGTCCAAGATGTTTTCTAGAGATATTTGGTAACCACTTTGTTTTATCCTGAGATATAGATATCAGACACGGAAAAAAGTATTAAAAATAAGTTACTAATATCATACCTTTCTAACATATATTTTTAGCTTCCACACTACGTTTATAACGTAAAAAGTGGAAGGTTTTATAATCGTTCAGTCCGTCTGTCTGTCCGTCTGTCCGTCTGTCTGTCACCCACTTTCACAGAAAGAACCACAAGTCCCACAGACAAGTGGGATACGTCATTTTAAAGCAAAAAATCAGATTAGGCTACATTCCAAATTTCATTAAAAAATTTAAATTAGAAGTTTATTTAAAATTTAAATAACTAAATTTTTTTTATCTACATTGAAATAACATGCAAATTCTATTTTTATTCATATTTTCACTGTTGTCATCCACAAGTCCCACAGACAAGTAAGATACGTCATTTGAAGCAAAAAATCAGATTAGGCTACATGCCAAATTTCATTAAAAAATTTAAACTAGAAGCTTATTTAAAATTTAAATAACTAAAAATTTAATCTACATTGAAATAACATGCAAATTCCATTTTTATTCAATATTTTCACTGTTGCCATTTCGTTAAACGTACGAGAAACTTTTGTTAAAATAAAAATACACTTTTGAAAAAATATTTATTTATGTGATATAATTCGGTTTGGATTGTTGTATTATCACAATAGAGTTCTTTTAATGGTTCTATATATATGTATGTAGAAAGATGCATAGAGAATTCTAACTTAACATAAAAAAAAATATGCTAAGTTTCGCTTTTATTTTTAAAGCATCAATTGTACAAATTATAAATTTTTTGAACTGTAAATTAATTTAACAAATTATAAATAAGTGAATTTTCGAAAGAAATGTAAATGGGAAATTGTGGCGACAAAAATATTTATTAAAAAAGATTACATCATTATTCTTCGAACTTCAAACAAATTTAGCAAACGATAAAGTCTAATTATTAAATCTGAGAAAGAAGATTAATGAAAATAGTTAATTTTGGCGTTTAAAACTTTGAATTACAAATAGCTAAAGGCCCTGTTTTTATTAGAATTAAATCACATTTGCCATTCGCAACAATCGCTCGAGAAACTTTAATTCTTTTAGACAATAAATTAAAATAAATTTATTTTTGCAACATCGATCAGTATGAAATGACGTCAAATATATTTCACTACGGAATCCTTGTATGGTGATATGAAATGTTTTCATTCTATTTAAAAGCGAGGAATATGACATATTTATTCTTTAAAATATAAATTAATTTTTGCAAACGATAAGTAATAATTATTGAATTTTCGAAATAAAATAAATGAAACTAGCCAAATTTAGCTTGTAAATGTTAAATATAGAATTAATGTTGTGTTTGGCGCGTTTTTTCCTGTTAAACACAAATATGTGGAAGCGAGTTAAGTGACAGATTCTGTTACAAACCTACTTGTTTAATCTCAATATGGTTAGAACGGAAAATATGACAGAATGGGAATTTCAGAATGAGAATGCTCCCAATTGATTCGGCTATCGAAGTTTATAATGTTGGGTAACCAAACTGGATAAATATAAAAATATAAGACTCACTAATATACTTCTATTACAGGATCCCCTCGCTATATGAAAATTGGTTATTAATCGAAAATCTTTCTTAAAATTTATATTTTGAACCTTAAAAAATAATTATACTTGAAAGCTTTAAATATGTAGTAATCGAGTCTATTTAGAGGAGTTGGACTTCCAGTCAAATTGACATTAGCTACAATGAAATAATTAAAAAATGTTTGATAAATATATATCGAAAACCATTAAAGTGATTGATAGAGACCGCTAATGGCATTTCTGTTTTGGTTTAAAATCAACTATTTTTAAAAGCTTCGTTGTCAGTCATTTTCCTTTTAAATAAAGGTTTAAGTATCGACAAAATAATACACTTGAGGTGTGCGTTGATAAAATGAGAAAAGGTTTTAAAAAAATATTAAAGTAAATAATTAAGTTATGTCTGATTACTTCTTGTTTCATCTGTTTACCAATATTGAATGTAATATGAAAACTATATTATTTTACTTTTCCGTATTGTAGCTAAAAAGCTTTAAGAGTTTATGTATACGAATTATGAATAATTACACGATACAGATTTAACATATCGCTAGTAATATCACGCATTCGGTTACCATGCTTTTTGCTCGTCGTCCAAGAAACGCGATACCAAAGAGTATAGTAACTATCCCTTCTCTTTTTCATTCTTCTGTGTTAATGTTTTTATTTATTCGTTAATGTACTTTTAAATGTACCTTATTAGCTTCCACACTACGTTTATAACGTAAAAAGTGGAAGGTATTATAATCGTTCAGTCCGTCTGTCTGTCCGTCACCCTCTTTTATAACCCAAACTACAAATGCTACGGACAAGTGTTATACATAAAAAAATTCAGCGCATCGAAATTTGAATACATTGAAAATTTCAGAAAAGAATTCGAATTCGAAGTAATTCAATTATTTAATAAAAAATTGCAAAATTTAATGCTCATTTAAAAAGCATAGGACGCTATTTTTAATAGAATTAAATCACCATTGCTATTCGCAACAATCGCTCGAGAAACTTTAATTCTTTTAGACAATAAATTAAAATAAATTTATTTTTGCGACATCGATCAGTTTGAAATGACGTCAAATATATTTCACTACGAGATTCTTTGTACGTTGATATGAAATGTTTTAATTCTATTTAAAAGCGAGGAACATTACATATTTATTCTTTGAAATATAAATTAATTTTTGCAAACGATAAGTAATAATTATTGAATTTTCGAAATAAAATAAATGAAACTAGCCAAATTTAGCATGTAAATGTTTAATATAGAATATCAATGCTGTGTTTGTCGCCTATTTACCTGTTAAACACAACTGTTGTGTGGAAGCGGGTTAAGTGACAGATTCTGTTACAAACCTACTTGTTCTCTATGCGCATTGAACGCTTCATATTTCTAAACCTGTGCTATGTCGTCTTACTGTGCATTGAATTTTGTTAATGACACCTATGATAATTGTATCCGCCACACTAGAAAGATTATATGAACATCGGGTTTTGTCTAGACTTATGGATGGAATGTTTTTGATGTTAGATAAATGAGTTTTGTCAATCGGTTTTGCGCATGCAAAATTTTCCTGGACTTTCAATATTAACCCTTTCACTCTCAATGATTTCATTTGGAATCTTCAACTTGCGTTTCTTTTCCTCACTAAGTTAAACTCGCACTTATTTTAAATGAATTTTATTAAATTCTCCATACCTTTTTTTTTTAATATAAAGTTATATTTTCTTTTTGTATCGTTAGATGGAAGAGTCATGTCTTTTAAATAATTTAATTATGTTTGTTTCAGTTAAATAAAAGTATGAAAAACATGTTAAAATAAAATCCTTTTTGAAACAGTTTTAAATAAATTGGACCTAAATTCTTCATGCTTGCATTTTTCAAATGTTTAAAAATGGAATTAACTATTTTTAACAAATAAAGTTTCAAAAAATTATTATTGTAGTTTTAATCAAAAAAGTTACGATTTCATTTTTTTTTCTTTAAATTTTGGTTAAAAAATTAAGTTTCCCCCCCTTGCTTTTTGCTACGTCATTCTGGATACATAATGAGGCGACTTCCCAAATTTGAGATTTTTAGAACAAAAAAAAAAGTTGAGCGAAAGTGTTAAATAAGGCATAAGTGAAAGTTTAAGAAAAGTACCACGTTAAGTTGCGATTATAAATAACTTACTATATTTTCGTTTTTAAACAAAATCAGTCGAATTAGCTACATTTAATACACTTTTGAGAACTAAAAACAGACATTTCTTTCAGATGAACAAAGAAAAAGCTTTTATGTACTCATTTAGAAACATTTGCTTAATCTCTTGTTTCTATACTTTCACAAACCAAACCACAAACACCAAGAGATAAATTTTAATATGTTAGTATTGATTCCAAACTTTTGTCCAAATCTTGGAATCGACGTACTTTCTTTTTAAAAGAAAACCTGCAACATTTAGAGACAATTCACTTATCATTTTGATGAACTAAAAAATTAAATTGCTAACTTTACGGTTAAAAAAAAATTAAAATTGATAATTTTCATTTTAATCCTTTGTTATTTTCAATCACTGAAATTTTTTGTAAACTATATAGACGAGTTTAATTTGCATATATGTTTAATTTAAGAATGTTTAAGAGAATCGTCATAACAGCAAAGTCTAACCAATTTGAAAGAAAAATAGCATCCGGTTATATTATAATTAGTTAATAAAGTTTAAAATTAGTTTCACCCTCGTCAGAATATTTTGGGGTAAATAAACTTAAAACGTAATAACTAAATAACCATTTGATATTTTCAATTCAAATTTGTTTTTTATTTGCTGTTATGACAATCCTCATGCCTGGAGAGGGAAAAATGCTCACATTACAAAGCCATACTTTAGCAGAAGTTGCGATTTCAAAAGCACTTAATCTGTAACTAAAATATAACAACCTGATTTGCATTATATTTAGGTTCTAAAACACCAGACTTATAATTAAATACCATCACTTCCGAAAAGCAAAATAAACAATGAATCGAATTGTTTTGCCAATTTTCATATCTTTTCATCTATCATAAAAAAAAACTTCATCTAATAAAACAATGAAATAAGACCTCACTTTCCAACATACAAAGTAGATTTTTCATGCCACACAGAGCGATGCACAAGATTTGCCGCATCTGTCTTTAACCCTGTCAGCTCCCTAACACTACATTTACTTTACTTTCTCAATAAAAGTCACAGTCACTTGTCAATAGTCAGCCTCATATGGTTAAAAAATACATCGACAGTCAACGGGCGAAATCAGCCTTAGTAAATAAATTACAAACCCACCAAAAATGACATATTTAGTGGGCTCCCTCCAACAAAAAGCTGTCTACGTTGATTCAAGTTATTGTTTTTCATTTTTTCCACGGCCTTATAACGGTTTTTGGCCAAAAATGGGCGTGTCTGCATGAGTGACAAGCCACGCCTTCATATATCCGCCCATTGTACACGCCCCTTAGCAACGGATTTGACATGCAGGCGTTGCTATGGGATAAGCCTTGCGCGTCTGCATAGTGCATGCAAGCGATTAACATTACTCACAACTCGTATTTGGAGACACGAAATGGAGGAAGGGGAAGAAAAGCAGCAGGGGAAGGCACGGTTTATGTAAATTTTGACAGCGGTCTCAATGGACAAATAATGAGAAATAAATTATGATAAGAAATTTATTTCAATTTTTTTTTATTTGCAAATTGTTTTTTAAAAGATAACCAGACATTATTAAAAAACCGAAACATTGGAATTTCGTTGAAAACGTATGAGGTATAGGTAAAATTTAAATTATTAAATTTAAATTTTGATGCATTATATTTATTATTTTTTGCCATATGGCTTACAACTGATAGGTGAAATCGAATTGAGTTAGACTTATTTTTTTTATGAACCATCAATAAGATCTTTTTAATGCTTCAATATTACTGAAGGGTTTTTTTATACACCTTAAGACCATTTTTAAAGACTGAGAAAAAAAACCCGAGAAGGTTTGAACTATAACTTGAGGTAAATATTTATATCATTGGAGAACACGCTTGTGTACGAGAGGCAATATAATTTGGTACAGATTATTTTTTTGTAATGCGACATACATCTCACTGATTATTTATAATGAGCTATATGAAATTAATCATACTATCTAAAAATATGGTAACGAGGTGCACTTTATTTTAAACAAAGTCCATGTCTTGTTAAACCAGTTTTTAAGTGTTCAAAAAATAAGAAAATCTTTTGCGTACTTCACTTAAATTATTAAAATATTTTTTTACACATGAAATTAGTACCATATAGATCTATTAAAAATATTAAATACTAAAACTAGCCCAAACTACAAATGCTACGGACAAGTGCGATACGTCAAAAAAAATTCAGCGCATCGAAATTAGAATACATTGAAAATTTCAGAAAATAATTCGAATTCGAAGTACTTCAATTATTTAAAAAACTGCAAAATTTAATGTTAATTTAAAAAGCATAGGAAGCCATTTTTATTAGAATTAAATCACCATTGCCATTAGCAACAATCGCTCGAGAAACTAATTCTTTCAGACAATATATTAAAATAAATTTATTTTTGCGACATCGATCAGTTTGAAATGACGTCAAATATATTTCACTACGAGATTCTTTGTATGTTGATATGAAATGTTTTCATTTTATTTAAAAGCGAGGAATATTACATATTTATTCTTTGAAATATAAATTAATTTTTACAAACGATAAGTAATAATTATTGAATTTTCAAAATAAAATAAATGAATCGAGCCAAATTTAGCATGTAAATGTTTAATATAGAATTAATGCTGTGTTTGGCGCTTTTTTACTTGTAAGCACAGCATTCGATCAGAAAAAAAGACAACATCAAGTACCGTATAGGATGGGGCGAACACCGGATCAATTTTGGGGAAAACATTTCAAATCTCTTTTATAACTGAGAGTAGGATCAAATTAAATTCGAAATTTTAACTTCCAATCAAAGATTAAAGTTGTTTTAAAAACTAATTAAATTTATAAACTAGCAATTAAACTCCAGAAAATTGTTAAGTATATGTTGTCTGTGTTAGTGATACATCATATAGAACATAAAACTATGATGCAAATGCAGTTAATTTTCTATTTTTACGATAATTAATTTCTTACTACGATAAACGCTTAAAAATTCAATGCTGTACATTCCCGAAGTCGAATTTATAGCCAAAATTTTCCTTTGTTGATTTTTATAGCTTTTTTTCACGAGTGAGTTTCTTTCAAAAACGTGGGGTGAACCGAATCAGCTTGAAAATCTGTTATTCTGTTTAAGCTTAAGTTTTAAGCTTGCGTTATATTTTTTGTTCAGTTTAAAAAGATTATACCATTTACTGTCTTAGCACGTCATCATTGCTCAAAAAAGATCCTAACAAGAATTTGGATCTGCATTAAAGGCTATAAATGAGAAGGCCATTCGAAAAGCTGAAAGTTATACCCATCACGGCTTTTTTTTTTTTTTTTTTTTTTTTGTAAATGGATATAATCATTTCACCTAGTATTTTTATAGGGAGATGGGGCTGTCGCATTGAGTTTGAATAATTACTAAAAATGCCACAAATCTTTAATGATAAAATACCAAACAATTTGTACAAATTACTAAGTATGCTTGAACTCTTATGGAAGAAATAATACGACAAAGCAAAGAGCGTATAGCAAGATATATCGAAGGACACAAGTAACGAAGGACGAAGTAACACATCGAGAGCTTGTAAAGAGAGAGACATAAAAAAACATTTCTCAAGATGATATCGAAGGAAAGGAATCATCTTAAACACCCTTTTGTAACTAAATATGTACCTATTCTGCATTAAAAAAAACTAGTTTTGTATAAGTTTAAGACGTTATTATTGTTGTTTCAGTATCTTATGCTTTAAAGAACAAAAATATTAGGGAGAAATTACAGATGATTTTTTGCTGATGGTCCTGTTTACCTTACCAGGCCTATCACTTTAGTTACATCATTAAAAGTTAGGTATAAATCATTGGTAACAGATAAGTACAATCTGCAAGCACATCTTACATGTAAAAGGCAAGATTAAAAATATTTTTTTTAAAAGCTCGTATGCAAGAGGCTACATGCGTTTGATCCATTAAAGTATCGATTATATCCATTTATGTATCAATCACTCGATGTACAGATACAAACTAAGATAGGTTTTTTTTGTTACATTCCATTTGAGATAATTCAATTAAACTCATTACTCCAAACATTACTCAATCTCGATCATTAGTTGTCTATATTAAACCTTCATTAAACCACACCAGTGTAATAAATTTTTTATAATGTAATTATTTTTCGCCCAAAATAAATCCTTCATTCCATGACAAACTATGTTTTAAAACAATAATAACAGCCGGTTTTTATCAGCGTCGATTACGTTGCGGAAATTGGCGTAAAATAGTGGGCAATTCTGGGTTGTCATCGCCCCGTGTTTACATGATGATGATACCTGGTAATGTGTCATTTTTGCTTTTTTCAAGAACAGTTGATAGCTGTCACTGTTATTTCACTATGACTTTATAATATCCTTTTCACGAAAGGTTCTTATTTGTTATTAATTTATAAGTTTATGTGCTTAGGGAAGCTAAGCAAGTTTTATAAACATCAATTATTTGTCTTATGCTTTGTTATTCTATGATAAAAAAAATTACACCTTGTGTCAACCTTTTATGCTTTAGATAATTTAATTGTTATGGCATAACTTGTAGCGTTGCAAATTCATAAATTACAAAGATAATTTTTAAAAACATCTTTATTAAAAGTTAAAGTTCGAAGAGCTAAACCTGTGAGTCTTCATTGAATTTTTTCAAGAAAAAAAATCATTTATATGAAGGCAATTTTTGTTGTTGGCCTATTTAGAGTACGCATAACATACAAATGGCAAATTATATAATATTGAATTATGCCATTACTAAATTATTATCGTAACCAGATTATTTTGAACATAAATTACAAGCATATATTTAGATATATACGTTAAAGATCAATTATTTTCTCTATCATTAAGTATTTTATTATTATGGAATGGGTTCGATTTTAATATTTTGAAAGCTAGCCAGTTCCATAAGAAATGTTTTATTCAAGGACAACTTAAGAGTAATCTGATTTTTAAATTAAAATAAACAGGGGATAAATACAACCGTGCTAATTCTTTTTCATCTCAACAGGGCTTTTCTAACGATGCCCTTTTTCGCCAAATTAATCTTATCGGACGACCGCCAAATTACCAGCCATTTTTATCTGCTGTCAAAAATGCGCGTCGGACTGAAGATAGCACGTAGAAACATCATAAGTAACACCGGTAGCCAGCTATGGACAGGTCACGTTTTCGGACACTTCCGATCGCAACATCTTTTTGTAAATAGATGAACTCATCTGCGTTCGAATTGGCGGGCTTTCAACACCACTTGTAATTACCAGCACCGCTATTTGGCGTCACTAACAACACAAGGGGTTCTGGTGTAATTTACACCTCGCAACAAGTCCATCACAGCTTCCTGGTGATTGTAACAGAAACCATAATTCAAAAGAGAGACGGACAGACAAAGAATTGGAAAAAAAGATGATTTACTGACTTGTGATTCTTTATTTGTTCTGTTGCAGGAGAACAATGTATTTCTCGCTTTTCTGACAGGAAGACTTGGTGTTCGAATTAGAGGAACGACTTGAAAAGATTCGGGATTTGCTTGGCCAGGAATGAAACGTATCTTTCATGTTCTCCTTTCGAGCGAGAACTTTGTGAAGGGTGCCTCCATAGAAATGGAGTTATTGTTACTACAAATAGAGAAAAAAAGGTTACCGGAGGTTAAGGACTATTTAATTGAACTTAAAAGATAGGTTGTCCTCTTATGAAATTGTAGAATGATCATTAAATGTTAACGAACAATTGTCTTTTGCGGGATTTGAACCTGAAAGCCAATGTAAGTATACGTTGATAAAAATAAAAGAAATTCGCAAAAAAAAACCGGCATTACCAGCATTACTTTCTACAAAATCCTATTCGGACTTTTTCTTAAAATTAACTTTAGTAATGAGTGTCTAAAATAATAAGGAATAATTTTTATTGTAAATTTTAATTTGGAGAGAAGAACTTTATAAGTACGATTTATTAGATAACTTTAGATTTTATTCGAATTTTTCTAATTCTACAAAATTCACGGATTAATACTAGTGAAAACTAATTAATCTCGTGTGTTTAAAAAAGATGAAAAAGTTAACCCCAATTTAAAGTAAGATTTTTAAAAAAATAATAATTACGTTCTTTTAGAATTCCTTTATAACAAAAAAAGGCCAGATCAGCCTTTAACTTTTTTAAAACTAAAAAAAAAATAACCAAATTAAATTTTTCAATGTCAATACAAAGTAATTTAACAAAATTAAATATAAAAAAACAGAAAATTTTATAACAGCACCACTAAAAATATATTTGAACTATTTAATTCATAACCGAGAAGGTAATTTATTAAATGTACACTATTTAAAGTGTACTTTATACTTAAACAGGTATACTTCCAACACATTTCGTCACTTTTAATCATATATATCAATGGTATGTTAAGAGCTTTAGTTTCTGATACTGTATGAACCCACCTATTCGGTAATTTTGCAAAAATTTCATCTCCGTTACGAGTTAATCGATAGCATCAAACGCATTCGTCTACCATTTGTCTCCGATGACAAGAAGAGACCTCAAAATCATGCAGGTGTATCTAACGACACCCGCTATCAATACGAAATCGAATACACCCGAAACCTCAAAAGGCAGAAACGCCGACACTTCAAAGGACAAAGCCGACACCAGGTAATGAGACACCCCCCGAATCGAAGAGGCGTCAACTGAATATTATTGTGACACTGGGTGTCACCGCGATATTTAAGTGGTTTCCTTATAAAGTTAAGCTCCGTTTGTATTTGTGTATGGTTTATTGAATGTTTGTACATTTGTACTTATGTGTGTGTTTGTACTTTATGTTTTAGTTTAGAATGGCCTTGATTAACACGTAACAGAGGAGATGAAATTATTTAACAACCCAGGAGGTGTAGGGATACATTAACCCAGTCTAAAGTTCTTAACCTTGACCCATCATTGATATATGTCATTAAAAGTTGAGTATATCAAATTAAGTTTAAAATACACGTAAAATAATTATAAAGATAGTTTGGAAGTATAAGAGAAAGAGAAATACAATAGTCGCCGCTTTTCGGTTAATTGAATTGGACGTTCAATTGGATTAAATTACGCAGAATAGAACAAGAACAGAAGTAAGAGAAAGAAAAGTACAGTTGCCGCCGCCTTTAGGGATCACTGATTAATTGAATCAGCCGTTTTAGTGGATTAAACAGAACAAAATCAAAACATTATTGGAAATTCAGCGTTAATCTGGATCAAACTACTATTTTACCGCCGTTTTAAGGGCTAAAAATTAGACATAATTTAATTTTATCGATGTGTATTTATGCATCAAGGTTTCTTTACAAGGTTATATTTTTCACTCAGATACACAATAGTGTATCTACAATTTAAAACAACACGTAATGTCTACTCAAATAAATTGAAATCTGATGAAAACTATTTTGTTTAAGGATCAATATTTTCAATTGAACTTAGAAAAAAGAATTACCATATTTTCCCCTTCATAACATATCCATACACTGCAACTTCTAGGAAAAATACCAACCTCGCCCAAAAACACCCTCGGGTAGTAAAAGCATGCATATAAAAAGCAAACGGGCGACAAAGGCACTTAACCTTTAACCTGCACCCCAAACCAATAACGACCTTCTGGCGCTTAAACCACTTCCGACGCATACCCTCAGCAAACCTATAATCTTCAGGTAAAAATAAGGCTCCTATGATTTGTTTCAGAAAGCCATCAAGAACCATTGCCAAAACAACGGTCTTTGGTGGGTTCTTGAAATAAACGCTCTAAATGCCATAGCTTCTTCAGTAGTTGGATGTTTTCACTTGCCGCCACGAGGAGTCAACCTCCCTGCCATTATCCGAATTAACCTTGCTCCAGAGGATAATTTGACTGTTAACTGGGACTCTGGACGGGGGGCAGAGTGTTTAACAAGCTATCACTCCCCAAGACATACAAGATCTTTTATTTTTTTACTTCTTCAAATCGTAATGGATTTGTGCAGTTAAAATGTAGATTGGAAAAAAAGAATGTGGTAAAATAACTATAGAAAATGACTGCAGAAGAAAGTACTTCGCGAATTGAGAGTTGTAAATAAGTTCATTATTTCTGGGCTCCGGGCGAAGTGAGTTTAAGGTTTTAGCCCCCATTCTACTTGTCGTCGTTAGGCAATCACCAAAATGATTCTTGTTCGTGTCCCTGGTGAAGAAATTAATTAGCTGGCACTCAAAGAATGCGTTAACCTTACGGAATTTTGAGATTCGAAAATCCATTGCCTGTCATCATCATCTGTGAAATGGTTCTTGTTTATGTCTCGAAAGAATAAATTAATTAGCAGTGGCTTATAAAGAATGTTTAACTATGGTGATATTAAATGTATGGTATTTTTATCGGTGGCTTTTATAATGACTTATAGAATTAAATTTCTTGGGTTAAACGAAATGTATACCATAAGGGGTATAAATATATGGGTGTGGAATAAACCATGAAATTCCAGGCAGACTGAAGCTGGTAATGATTGGTCCCACTGGATAATTGATTTTTTAGCCTACTTTTCTTTTTTTAATTCGAAAGAATTAAAAAAAACGAAAAAGTAGGTATTGACATGCGGTCGATGTCCGTCTGTCTGTGTGTTCGTATGTCTGTCTGTCAGTCCGTCTGTCTGTCCGTACCCCCCCCCCCTTCCAAAATCAGTTCAATCCATCAGATCTTAAAAATTCTTCTTTTGTTAGAAAGCTATTACCTCAGATACCCAACTTTCATACTTTTTGTCCGTCTGTCTGTACGTCCGGACGGATATAAATCTACTATCTGTCGGCGAATTTCCCATTGAATTAGCATTGAAATTTAATTTTGAGTCATTTAAATCACTGTTGCCAAATCAACAATGACATGAGAAACTTTATTTATTTAAATATATTTGAAGCAAAATAATATTTTAATGAATCAGTTTAGAATGACGTCATAAAATGTAGCACAATTTGATTCTTTGATTGTTCATTAACTGTTTACCAAAAAAGCGGCAAGGCATATTTCTGCATACAATTATGCTTAGTTTTAATTTACATTTCTTATTTTTTTAATGCAGTTTGGAGTAGTTTCATTACTTTTGTTATTAATAAATATTTAATTATTCTTCGAACTACAAATAAATCGAGCAGACGATAAATAATAACTTAATTTGCGAAAGAATATTAAGGAAAATAGTTGATTTTGGCTTTTAGAAGTTTAAATTATAGCTGGATGCTGTGTTTCGATTTTTTTTTCTAATGTGTATAAATCTAGTGTAGAAACGGTTGTTGATGATATTTACTGTTAGGAACCTAGTTTTTTCCCGATTAGAACTTCAGTAAGTATTTAAGTAACAGGAAAGTAGGCTATTTTAGTTCTTTATGAACTTCTTGTTTAGTATGTATTAATCTGCCAAAAATTCAAACAAAGTATTAATTATTATACTCTTAAAACCTTAAGCCATTTTTTTAACGTTAGAATACAATTACGTTCCTAGTCTGTTGTCTCTCCACTTTTTATTTAAAGCATTTTTTATTTAAAAATAAAAAAACATGAGTAGCGAGCAATTTATCTACCTATACTCTAAGGGCATAAAAAGTTACAAGACCAGCAGCCACATTACAAAAAGCAACCAATATACAACCAAAGACAAACTAAACAATCTTATCTCTTTCGTAAATCTGGGATTTCAGGATTTCGATTGCCCAATGAATAGTTGCAATGACCAAAACGACGACATCACTCCAAGAAAACAAAGACATAGTTTTTCGATTGGTCCGTTCAAATATTCAATCCACGTTCCTCGATGAATGAATGGCCCGCTGAGAACTAATGAATCCAACCAGAGTGAACCTTGTTGTTCCACCAATAAATCCAGAAAAAATAGAAAAACGAATTCTTATCATCCATTATATTTCTTTCTTTGAACGAACGAAAAGATTCTAGGAAACCACGGGAGATGGAACAAAAAATGTTCAACTCACCAAGATTTGGGCTTTGAAATACGAGCTATAAACCAAGGCTGCGCGACGAATTTGCGCAAATTCTATTTCCATTTTTTTTTTTTACCACTGGGAAGGTTGAGATATAAATATAAATGGAGGGACATGAAAGGTGCTGTCCGAAAGAATGTCGTGTTTAACAATGATGTAATTCTATTAGGGTTCATTGTTTGGGTTTCCTCTTTTTTACGATTGCGGAATGAATTGCATTGGATTGGCAGTTGTTGAAAAAATGAAATTTATTATTTTCTTATAATGACATTTTGACAATAAACTAAAGCAGTTTAAACTTCGAAACCTAAGTTTAAATTTCGAAAACTATTACGCTAGAATACTTTTTTTTTAATGTTATTTAATGCATGTGTACACCAAACATTCGATGAATTGCTAAAATGTTCAGTATATCGTTTGCAATTAAGTAACCGTTAATACTGTTGTTATTTTTCTGTTGCAATATTGCGTCATTGATAAAAGCATTATAAAGTACTAAATTATTCAAGACTTGGATACACCATATAGATATAATTATTACAACATAAGTGATGAATCAAGCAGTAGTTGAAGGTGACAAGGAAGAACAAAATAATCAATATCTTGGGGCATTAGCTAAATGTTTGATTTCCAACTTTTAGCTTCCACACTACGTTTATAACGTAAAAAGTGGAAGGTATTGTAATTGTTCAGTCCGTCCGTCTGTCTGTCTCCCACTTTCACAGAACGAACCGCAAGTCGCACAAACCAGTGGGAACGTCATTTTGAAGCAAAAAATCAGGCTAAGTTACATCCCAAATTTCATTAAAAAATTTAAATTAGAAGTATATTTAAAATTTAAATGACTAAACATTTAATCTACATGGAAATAACATGCAAATTCCATTTCCATTCAATATTTTCACTGTTGCCATTTCGTGAAACGTACGAGAAACTTTATTTACAATAAAAATAAAACTCTTGAAAAAGTATTTATTTATGTGATATAATTCAGTTTGGATTGTTGTTATATCACAATAGAGTTCTTTTGATGGTTCATTATATATGTATGAGGAACGATGCATAGAGAATTCTAACTTTGAATAAAAAATGTGCAAAAGTTCGCTTTTATTTTTAAAGCATCAATTTTACTAATTATTTATTCTTCTCTTTTTCGAAAGAAAGTTAATGAACATGGGAAATTGTGGTGACTAAAAGATATTTATTAAAAAAAATTGCAGCATTATTCTTCGAATTTCAAACTAATTTAACAAACGATAATGTGTAATTATTAATTTGCGAATGAAGATTAATGAAAATAGTTAATTTTGGCGTTAAAAGTTTGAATTAGAAATAGATTATTAGCTAAAGGCCCTGTTTGGCGAATTTCTTTTTGAGATGTATAAATAGTGAGTTTTTTGTTGAGCACAAATATTGTGTGGAAGCGGTTTAAGTGACAGATTATGTAACAAACCAACTTGTTTATATATTATTTAAAGTCTGAGTCTATACAGTCATATGGTTAGTTGAGGTAAATTTTATTTATTTTGGGGTATTTGCGACCAACTGTATTTTTTTTATGCAATAACTGTATTTAAAGGTTCGTGGTAAAAAAAAATATATGCACATAAAACTTACTAAAATATATTTCTTTTTTTTGTGGACATTATTTAATAGCATTTTTTCACCCCAACTGACTACCATTTAAAACAAATTACATATTTAAAAATTATACTATCGAAAATTCATGCGACTTAACATATTAATCCCAACCTTTTCTATCAATAATAATTATTACCAAAAACATTGAATATAAAATAAAAACCCAAACATTGAATAAATCCATCCACAATGCAATTAACCCTACGTACGACCTAACGCAACCCCAAACAACATGGCGAACACCTCTTCGAGCATTGAGGAAAAAGTTGAATCGCTCATGATAATGTAATCCGGTGTCATACGAAATGAAGACACACATCAAACGGACGTCATGCGACGTCAAGCACCCAGCGTGAGCAGAAGACGTCACACTGAGCTTGACACGACATTGCGAGGGAGTAGGGCTTTGTTTCAGCGAGGAAAGAATACGTGATTGGGAGGAAAATTAACTTGCTGTTTCGATTGCGGCTTGTAAGTTTGGATGTTTCGTATTTGAGGGAATGTTAAATGTAGTGGCTTGTTAAATGAAAAAAAAAACTTTTATATCTACGTGTCCCACTGTTGATTCCGAGCCAAAACAAGTAATTAAAGTTCAGTAAAAGTATAAAAACACTCACGTTATTAAATATATGTTTAAAATTTTCAGGCAATTGATGAATTTCGGAGATTAAATGCTTTGAATATACATTTTCATTCTTATTTGCATAGATTTTTTCCTCATATACATCGATTGCACATTTTTCAAAAGACCGTACTCATCCCAATTAAGCAATGTAATATTTAATGCATAATACGTAGAAATAATATGTAATAATAAGAAGAAATTTGGATATACACTGCCCAAAACAATTAGGGGAGCACTTTGCGTTCCAACTTCTTATTTTTTATTCTAAAATTATAAAATTTGTGAAATAGATTCATTATGCATCCAGAATGAAATGGTTAAAAACAGAAAAATTCTTAATTTTTTAACTAAAATTTATGGGGAAAAAATTGGAATCATAACTTTTGAATAAATTATAACGATATTTTTCAAAACTTTATTTGTTAAAAAAAATTAAAATCAATTTTTAAACATCTAAGAATACAAGCGTGAAGAATTTAGGGTCAATTATTTTCATAAAATTGTTTCAAAGTGAATTTTACTTTACCGTGTTTGTCATATTTTCATTTAATTAAAACAAACATTATTTAACTCTTCAAAAGACATGATTTTTCCATATAACGATAAATAAGTGCGAGCTTAACTTTTAGCGAGAAAAAAATCGCAAGCTGGATGATTCGAAATGGAAACATTGGGGGTGAAAGGGTTTTGAGCAGTGTAGCAGAAATTTCAATTTTTATTTCATGGCAATGCACGTTCTTAACCCTTTAACGACTGTTGGCAAAAAAAATTGCCACAAGAAAATGAGCTTTCTGCTAAAGTTTATCTAAATAAACAAAATATAAGACAAACAAATACAATAGTCCAGCACAATTTATGTAAGATACATTAAGTTATACGAAAAACAAAATTTTAAAAAAGTTAACGTTTTTATTCGGAAATGAAGTTATTAATGGTATTCAAAAAGTCGTCTTTAATGGGTTAAGGTTTGTCATTGAGACAATCTTAATAATCCTCTAAGACAAGAACAACAAGTGTGCTGAACATCGATAGAATATGTAAAAGAGGGTTTTAAAGCATCCATAATTTTTATCGATAACCACCTCTCGGAATTCCACCACGGTTGATTAACCCCCTTGTGGTCAAGCCCCCAACATCCTGCACTTTCCAGACAACTTTATGGGCAATACTTGAGCTTGACCTTCGCCGAGTACCTGGGGATGAGATTCTACGGAAGTATCAAAGGATTACTCGATAACTGTTAATAACAACTACGTGTTATCGAATTCTGAAAATATCTTGTTACTTTCTGAACCAGTTCTGATTTCGTTAAAGAATTCTTTAAAAGTTCCTAATTTTGACTTGTCATTAAGGTTTTTTATTAGCATATATCAGCGTTGACTGTACTTTTAGGAGAGTTTCAATTTTATTGCACAACACCGGTATAATGATTATACTAAAATATAATATAATTTTATATTTCTGTACCATGGCAAGAAAATAAGGCAATTTTTTCGAGAGTATCACATTTAAGATTAGTTTCAGAACTGCTAACTCTCCGGATATACCCCAACAATCCAAGATTTTTAACACTTTCTAAATTTCCGTGTCATATATACCAATTGCCAGATTTTCGAAGATGGAAATTTTTCTTCTCTTGGAGCCCGGAATCCGGACAATTCTTTTTACGGAGTTCAACCAGAAAGTTGACAGGTTGGTTGGTGAAATTAGCGCCACACTAGAGCCACGATTGGCAGGTCTGCATTGTGCAACTACAATGACAAATAAAAGGTTTGGTAGTCTGGGTAAAAAAAAAAAGCAATGGTGTTTCCCATTTCTACAACTTTGAATTTATTTTGAAATTGTAGCTTCCATGGCGAACTGGAGCTAAGGAGTAAGGCCCTTGATAGAGTTTCGAAGTCTATGAAATACCAGACTACAATGCTGTATCCTTTTCAAAAACACCAGCATCCTAAGACAGCTGCACTCAATGTAACAAGCATTGAAGTCAGTAGTATTTGGACTACACGAGTAAAAAGTTAGGAGAGAAAAGATAATAAAAACAAAAAGCATTTGCTTTCAGAAAAGAACGCTGTTTTTACAAGTGTTCCATTGTACCCAGCAGAGCTTTCTGCGGGATCTCACGCGAAAGTCGTTTGCAAGAACCGCATGCGAACTGCACGAGAAACTTGCAGAAACCCCCACCGTAAATGGCGACCGATAAAAAAAAGCCAAAAAGGTCATATCGTTATTTCTGCATCGGTGTACGCCCATCCTTGGACTCTCACTTTAAATAGGCTCATTACCCCGCAAACAAGAAAGAGAAAGAATCCCAGAAAGTATGACATCCGTTCCGATAGTTGCCTCCCTATTATTAGCAGCGGTTCCGATGCCAACTCCTCCCCTTATTACACTGGCAGCAGACGTTTCGAACGTGAAGGTTGAACCATTTGTTATCCCATTCCCACCGAAAAAGCCCATGTATAAGATGAACAGCATAATAGTCAACAATTACACGCGTTGTGAGACCTTGGCTATCCTCGTGCGCATTTACTTATAAACGTTTCTACATCTGACATGTAGCCTGGGTATCGCACCCGCAATCATCCCGGTATGTCTTCTAGGATGTTAAAATCATTTCTCTTCAGCGTTTTGATGGGAAAATGGAAGGGATATCATACAGAAATGATGATAAAGCACTCGCTCTTATGATCTTGATATTAAATCCATGCGATATTTTTATTTCTACTCGAGGATGGAACGTGCTTGGAACACGGGGAACTTTGAACCCTATACGAATGCCTCATTGTTTTACAAAGTTCGGCGTATCCTGGAAACACATTGCATGGAAGTGTAAAGTATAGGATCACTACTAGCCTAATACGTTCGATTGCTTCAATCAAAATGGCAACCTACGTGCCAAGGCCATCCTTGCTGAACAACGAAATACCCTCGTTGAAAACTCGTGTTCAACAGACATCCCTCGCACCATTTTTCTAAAAAAGCTTTCAAGGTGATGAAATAAGAAATCTTTTGCCTGGTAAAATATAGATCACGGTAAATATATACAAAATATATTCGAATCGCCCTACAAAAGAATCAATATTTCACCAAGAGTTATAGCATCGTAAAAGAAAGATGAAGTGTTGCCGTTATTTAACATTCCTATAAGAAATAGGAAGGTAGACTATTGAAAGAATCTATTTTTAATCTCATAACTTTAAAGCAGACTTGACCACTTGCTACTTGAATTATGAATCTAAAGAACGTAAATCAAAATATCGTCACCCAAGATTTAAAAAAAATGCAGCTGAAGGATGAGGAAGTATTGTGGAAAAAGCCAATTTGTCACATTAAAATGTTTGATATTTATAAATGATATCATAAAAAATCTTTGAACTAATTATTTTGTTGGTAGCAATACCTTATTTAGAAAAAAATGATGATTATCGATTCGAAGATAACACTGCTTTCCATAAGTCTCTGTAAATGCGTGACACTATAGTAAAGTAGTAATTAGTTGTAAATAGGATTATGCACTGTAAAAAAAATCCCTTTACATTCGCACATTTTTATGCATTTGGCAGTTTAAACTTATAACTTGGAGCTAACAGCTTTAAACCGTGTATTGAGCACATCGCCTCTTGTTCTTATCGACGAACTGATGAAATGTCTAAATAGATTTAATGCTAAAATAGATTAATAGAATTTAAGATCGCAACACTTTTTATTTCAAACTATGAACTAATGCAACTTTAAACATCGATTGATTGAAAAACAAAATTTCGCCTCTCAAGAACATAGAAACCGGCAACAGGACCTTTTATAGAATAAACTAATCTAATAAGTTGAATTACTATTAATTTGATATAGATGTTATTGATACTATTGATCACGGGGAAGGAGGAAACACTTAAAAATAAATTAATTCCCATAATTTCTTATAGGCAATTATAAATACAATTGATAATTTGCATTCATAAATGAAGAAATGTAAATAAAGCTAACCAGCTTTTTTATGCAAACAATGGATTCCTTTCCGCTTTTTTAGTAAACAAATAGTAAACTATCAAAGAATCACATTGTGCTGCATTTTATAACGTCATTAAGAACTTATTTATATGACAAAATTTAAAATTTTCTTTAAAACATTATTTTCCAATGAAGTTTCTCATGTTAAAATTGATACGACTACAGCGATTTAAATGACTAAAAGTTAGATTTCAAAGGTAATTGAATTACAGTTTATCGACAGACATACGTTTATCCAGAAGTACAAACATTTACAAGAAGTACAAAACGTACAAGAATTTAAATTAAATTTTTAATAATTTAAATCAATGTTGCAACATCAAACAATAGCGAAAAACTTTATTTAAAAATATTTGTTTACCAAGAAAGCTGAAGAGTTCACTTTTTTGCATAAAAAGCTGGTTAGTTTTGATTTGCATTTCCTATTTATTAATGTAATTTTTAATTGTTTCGTGTTTTATTACTTCCAAATATTTAAAAATATCGTTTTTACATTTTTTTTTATGCTGATGCTTATTTAAGAATAAGAAGCTATCATCATTTAACAACGCTCCAATTATCGACGGAACAGATGCTAGGATTTGACTCAGGCAATTTTAAATAATTATTCTTCTATATATAACTACAAAGAAATATCTAAAAAATTAAATATTAAATGAATTGGCCAAAGAATAAAATTAATGAAAATAGCCAATTTTGGGTTTTAAAAGTTTAAATTACTACTAACTAGCTGTGTTTAGGAATTTTTTCTTAGTTGTACATATAAATCTTGTGTGGATGTGATTCTAGGTGACAGTTACTGTTAAAAATATACTTGCTTTAGATAAGAATTTCATTTTTTAAGTAACAGGATAGTAGGCCATTTTAGTTTTTTTTAGAACTTTTTGTTTTGCAATTTATTATCGAATTCGATTTTAAAAACGCATCTTTCTTTTATAGAGCCCAAAACATTCTTAAAATTCAAAATACTTTTCAAACAAATTTCAAAAAGAATTTTTTTTTGAACAATTCGATTTATTTAAGGTTACGTGGGTTTTATAGTTAATAATAATGGAACAAATTTTAAAATTGTTTTGATATGCTATTTAAGACATTAGGATTTAAAAGTTATAAATTTTTTGTAATCGAATCTTAATCCTTACTTTTTTGTCAAAAATATATTTTACTTCAAAAATATTTAACGGAAAATCCGAGTGTTGTTTTCAGACTCAGATGTTACCTCGTCACTCAACCTTGTTTTATAGTACGATGTACTGTTAAGTAACTACGCTACAGATCTCAAATAGCGGCTAATTATATCCCAATTTCAAATGACAATTCCAAGTTAATTAACAAAAGCTAACGGCCAAATACAGCAATCACTTTTAATTAACAATATAAAGATGCTAATTGTTTTGAATTCTGACTTTATTTCGTGAAAACAAGTTTAATTAACCTGACAAAATCCTGCTTGACAAAAATATTTTAAACTGCCAATGGCGACAATTGGAATCACAAATTTTCAACAAGTAGACTAAATAAATTTTCGAAAATATGTTCGCAAAAAGAGTATATCAAATATTTTAAAAATTTTGGATAATAAATTTGCAATTTATGATTCAGTAAAATTAATCTAAATTAGTATCGATATTGTAAACTTTTACGAAATTAGCAGAGTTTCTTTTCTAACTTTGTAATAAACTCAATTGTAGATTAGTTCTTGCGAAAGCATCTTTTTATTTATATTAATAAAACCATCATCAAAACTTACTCATACCTATGGCTTTATCCTATAATTATTCGTTTTATGAATTCAAACATCATCAAGGTATTAAATTACATTTTGACTTTATGTTTTAAGTTGATTCAAAATGCTCTTGACTTATTTCGTTTGGATATTTTTTTCTTAGATATACCTATTTCCTAACTATGCTTTTTTGCATCATATTTTTGAGATCCTCAACAGGGATGTTGCTTTCATAAATGCAATTAACATAACTTTAACACGTAATAACTTTCTTAGGTCCCAGTGTCAAAATTGATACTACTTAGTTTTTGACATGGTACTTCATATATTTTCATTACTTAAATAAATAAGTAATGAAAATGTTGAAAAAACCGATGTCATTTTAAGTTATTTTATGTGTGCTATTAATTATTGATTTGTTTGAAAACTTCAAAATGCCTTAATTAGTTTGAGACAACTTTTTGCTTTAAATGAGTTAGCTTAAAAGAAAATAGTGTTATATAACCATGAACATCAATAAAAATATTACAAACATATATAAGGGAATACAATTTTAAAAAAAATTACAAATATATACAGAGACTGTCGTCTGGCTTAATTCAAGCTCAAATTAGTTGAATGTCGTTGAAGTTCAGACTTTTAAAAGCTAAAAATGGCTAAATTTGAACTTACTTTTCTTTGGCCAAAGCCGGTCATTTTTTAGAATACTTTTTTTAAATTCGAAATAATTAAAAAAAAAAGCTGAAAAGTTGTTGATATTGACACACTGAGGAAGTCCGTCCATCCCCGTACCCCTAATATATATTAAAAACAAAATATTATTTAAATATTTAAAAATATTGGAGTTTTACAAATCTTTTTGTTGATATTAATTTAAGAACAAGATGACAAAACCAAATTATTTATTTCTTTGACTTTCAAAAGTTTTAATTACAAATATATGCTATATTGGGACATTTTTTTTCTAAGTTGTATAAATCTTGTGTGGAAGCAGTTCTACGTGACAGTTACTGATACAAATCTAATTGACTTTTCTGTTAGAATTTCACGAGTATCAATGTATTAGAAAAGTAAGCTATTTTAATTCTTTTAGAACTCATTTGTTACTTTTTTTATTTTTTTGTTTTGCTTTTCACGCTTGTTGAAAAAATAACTATTGTAGTAGTATATAACAAACACAATTGAAAATTTCAATAAAAATCAATACCTTCATATTAGTTTTTTTCTTTTAAACAACATTCAAATCAATCATTTAAAATTTATGCACATTTACAAAGTGTTATAACACATTTCCGAAAACATTTTTTCAAAAAAATCAAAAATAAGCATTGACACTTGAAAAATTGAAATTTTTAAATAACTTATGCGCAAGAAAAATTTTCTATTGTATTGTGTCACGATGTGAATGGCAACGGCTCCAGCTGTCTTGTTTTAATTTTTTGTCTTTACTTTTGTTTTTGGTTAGCGAAATATTCTTAGAAAACTCATTTTCGAATGAAAATGAGTTTTTTCTAAGAACATTTCACTTCCTAAATTTTTGAAATGTCAACTCCTTGCAGTGCTGTTGGTTGTTCAAATTATTTGTTAAAGAAAGCTTGCATAGAAAGAAAAGTTTCTTTTTATCTACGACGATCTTTTTGAGAGTGAAACCGAAACAACCATAGAAATCGCAGAAAGCGGAAAAGTGAAAACAAGAGCGCGACATCATCTGAAACATTCCCATTGATTTAATTCTACATCTTTTATAAACCAGTTTTAAAAAAAATCTGAAACACGGCATAAAAGTCACACGTCTTTGCGGAAGACGTGTAAAAGTAAGTTTTAAAGTGCTTATAATTAATTACTAAGTAAAGGAAACATCAATAAAATTTCCTTACCTTTTTTGCTTCACTTTATAATAACAGGCATAACGACATTGAAACAATTTCGTATTACAATATAAATGTGCCCAATTTGAATATGAAGTTTCAAAATAATCATGCTAATTATTATTATCAACTTTTTTTCCTTAAATTACTTAACTGCAATGCATTTTTACCTCGTTATTGATAAGCATAAATTCATTACTTTCAAATAACCAAAAAAAATCAAATTTAAATTAACTTTATTGCATAAATTGTTGTTTTAAATACCGTCAAATGGGGAAATTTTGGCCCAGGCGTTGAAAATAGATACGTTTCTTACTTTATCTTCATAAAATGATCCTATATTAACTTGTTTTATATTTTTGGAAAGGTGGCAATATTGGCTTTCATTACTTCAATGCAAAAAAGGCTTTCATTCTAATTTTGGCGACACCACAATAATGCTCGTATTCTTACAATCATTTAATAACAAAAATCTTTCTTTTGGAGATAAAAAAAACGTGTCTGCGATACCTAAAAAATATATTGAAAATGGCTTAAAAGAACATTCTATACTATTCTTTTTTCTATTGGGATGAATATTACACTTGTTTTAATGTAAGTTAAACACTTTTATGTTATATTTAACTATTGGTCACCGGGATACTTGACGATGAATCCTGGTAACTATGGCCCTAGATGTAAAGATTTTTTTTATGGAAATATATACTTTAAATAAAATATGAAAAAGAGTATTCTGTTTAATACTTTCAAAAAAGTTTTACTCTAATGATTATCCATGTTTCAAATGATTATTTTAAAAAAAAGTAACAATAAAAAGATAAAGTTTAGTTTTTTTAAAGAAAAGTACAACATTGAAAATTGCTAATGCATAAACTTAAACGTATCCAAATTCCTAAATACTTATCTAAATTCCGAATATAATATTTCTTTTCTTATATATAATAAATTCGTTTGCTTTTTATGAAGATGTTTGTTATTAGATCTAGCTTCGAAAAATAAGTCAATTTAACTTAAATAACTTATCTAACTTGACTAAATTTGTATTTTTATGTTTAGACATTATATTACTATTTAATTCATTCTGTAACACAGCCTTTAACCCTTTCAGTCCTAACTTTTTATTTTTCATTGTAAAAATCTAAAATTTGTGAAATATACACATTATGCATCCAGAATGAAATGGTGAAAAGCAGGGAAAAAAATTTGGAATCATAACTTTTGAATAAGTTACAACAAAAAATTTTCGAAACTTTGTTAAAATTCATTCCTTA